>JAOPSE010000055.1:16958134-18158134 GCA_029449295.1 Zea luxurians | reverse complement strand
TTTTGCCTCTTTATAAAGAAAATAAAGTATGGTGTCATCTGCTATATGCAAAAAAAATGTGATACTCTGGTTGCCCTAAAGTCCCGCTCAAGTCTTTCTCTCAATTTGTGCTCAAAGAAATACTCTTGGATCAGAAATATGATTTGGATATCATGCTCTGAAATCTATAAAGTTCAAAAGATCTATGTTAAGGATTATAGCACTTGTACCCTCTTGTAGTATGATGAAGCTAGGAGAAACTTGAAACCATCCTTGCTCCTTGACTAATCTTATTTTGGAAATAAAAAAGTTGTGTTCGCTCTTTATCTTAATGTCATACAAGCCCCTTATGCAGTCTGTCTCACTAACTCTTTTACCCTCTGACTAGATGATGAACCCCAATGGAAAGGAAGTAAATGGTGCCAACGACAATATTTCTACCTTAACAACTATGAACGAGAAAAATGAGTCACAGAGATATTCAATGAATGGAATGAAGAACAACAAAAGGAATAGAAAAATGTTTGGATACATGATTAGTCCACCTCAACCACAAGCAAAAGCCCCGAAACACATGAATACCCAAACAGAAGAATCAAGTCAGACTCAGCTATATGAGATACAGACACCCAATCAACCCTCACCCCCTGTTGATCAAGCAAAGTTGACTCGCAAAGAACTCAAAGAAAGAGGTGCTTGCTACTACTGCAAAAACGAAGGACATCTTATTCGCGAATGCCCCAAGAAGCGTCTAGACCGAACAAAGAAGAAAGCTGCCAAGCATGACCTAAGCAATACTTCAGAAGACCCACCATTTTATAAGTATGATGATGAAGGTCGCCTGATTAGCATACATTGCGGAGCAAAGAAGTAAGGAAGTTCCTTAAGTTTGGAGGAGTTCAATGTGAACTAAGAACCTACAAATAAACCATGTATCTCCTTTGCTTTCGTGCTAGCCTTTCTTAATCTCGAGGACGAGATTCTTTTTAAGAGGGGTAGATTTGTAACACTATAAAAGTCATCAAATAAAAATAATATATTTAGTTAATAATGATATTTATGGTAATTAATTTTCTCTTAAGTGTTCGTTATTTATTTTCCTTTGGGATGATTTTTGAATGCTCATGATTGATTTTGAATATGGAATATCATTTCTTCTTAAATGAAAATTCACATAAATAATATAATAAATATTAGTCCAAGAATTAATATGTCATTTATAAATAATTTTGGTTTGATTCTTATGAATTTTATGATTATTTAAATACGTATTTCGAAATTAGAAAAAAAAAACGAAAAAAAACAAAACCTAACTAATCCTAGCCCATTAGGCCCATCAACCCCTAGCCGCCCTCCTGACCTAATCCCAGCCGCCTCCCCTCATCCTCTCCCTGTGGCCGCCGCCACTCCTTCTCCCCTCCCCTTCTCTCTCTTCTCTCCTCCTCCCTGCCTCTCTCTTCCATCCGTGCCAGGGCACCGGCCGAGCGCCCCAGCCCCGACCGCGCCGAACAGCCGGGCGCGACACCCAGCGCCCAGGACCTCGAGCCGCCCCTTAGCTTCCATCGACGCTCCAGCCGGCCAACCTCGACCGCGCCGACCGCGCCATGCACGTGACCGAGCAGCGCCTGGAGCCGACCACACCAGCGCTCCTACCCTGCACGCCCCGTCCGACCCCGCAGCCGAGAAGCCGCGCCCGAAGCGCGACGACTCGATGCCTCGACTCCGACTGCGAAGCTACCTGTGCCCGCGATGCCCGACTGCCACGCACAGGAAGCCAGCCGAGCAGCCACCCGCGCCAAGAATCGCAACCGCGCAGCCCGACCGAGCCGCCAACCGTTCCTCTTCGCGAAGTAAAGGAGCATCAAATCGTCCGTTTCCTCCTCATTAACCCCTCCGTTGATGAACGCTATTGATGGTCATGAATCACCCCGACGACCTCTACTCTCCTCTCCCTCTCTCTCGCTCTATAAAAGGCCGAGATTTCCCCTCCTCTCTCCCTGTCCAAGCTCGCTCTCTCCTCGTGCCTTTCTCGCAGTGGAGCACGTTCCGTCGCCCGCGCCTTCGCCGATTCGTTGGACCGTCCACGCCCCTCGCCGGTGTCTGCCACTGCGCTCGCTCACTGTCGACGCCGTTGTGGACAGAAGCCGGAGCAGCGCCCTGCTCGCTATCGTGCCTCGTCGGAGACGTGTCCAAACCCCATCAAACCTCGTCGTTCCATGCCCGTCGAGCCATTCGCCGTTCATCCAAGGTTGGAGACAACCCAAAACAACTTGAGTTTATTTTTATCATGTGTGAAGTTATGAATTTTGTGAATTATTGTTATAATTTTGAGATGATTTAGCGATTCACGTGTACGATTTTAGAGCGTAGCGATGTATACGTGTAACCGAAATCAAACCCCGTGGCACTATTTTGAATATGCATATGATTTTATAATTCTAAAAATGAACACGGTCACTATTTATTACTTCAGTGGTTTTCATACTAGAAATGTTTATAATTAATTTCGCTTTAGTGTGTGGAGCGATAATTGGTTAGTATTGATATAAGTATAATTTTAGAAATTAAAATGGGAATTAAGCCACGTATTTTCGGTCGAATGAAAATATATAGACTTTACTGTTCATAATAAATGTATTCATAAGTATAGCACCTAATTACTTAGAATAATAAAATGTTCATTTATATCATAATAACCATGAATAGGTTATTAAAAGTCTCATTTAGTAATTTACAATTAATTCTAGTATATTAATAATTATAAATAAATAATTTTTAGATATACGTATAAATTCTATTTAGAAAAGAAAGGAGAAATCGAAAGAGTAGAATTTATAATAATGTTAAAATGACTTAACTAGGCACTTATACTTTCCTAATAAAGAAAATAATAATATGTTGATAAACATAGGTTTCTTACTAAAGAATTAGATAATTTGTTTCTAGTTCAAAATGACATTTTAATAGACATCATGATTTTGATTTAATAAGATTCGTTATAGATGTTTAAGTGTAGCCGTACTAAATAGTAATATGTCATATAACTTTTCTAATAATGATATAATTGCTTAATTTAGTGCTCACACTGCCATAACTAAAATGATAGTTAATAAATATAGTATTTATTTTAATTATCTGGATCACTTATCCCTACAATAGAATTAAAGGTAATTAATAGACTAATTATTCTTTATCATAATCAAACCAATAGTCAATTTGTTCTTAACTAGATTTATGGCAGGATTAATGATTTCATAGAATTTAATCCACATTATATACGAATCACTTAGTTTTTCTTAAAGGATAAAATAAAGTAGTAAGAGTTTAAGTTCTTTTATAACTTAAAAATGTTAATTTATATAGATTGACTTCAAATGCAATATTATAGGCCATATGCTTTTTAATGACATTAAATGATGGTTATGCGTTCATTATCTTTTGCATGAAGATCCACTTAAGGCTCATAACCTAACTCGTCTTAAATATGTGATTAATAATATAATTATGATCTTTTCACATAAAACCTATTTAGACTTATATCTTAAATTATCATAAGTGAATGATTAACAATACGCTCCATAATGCTTCTACAATTAATAACATGATTAGTAGCCCATTAACATTAGATATAACATATATCTTTTCTAAAAGATTAGAAATGTTTAATATGGTTATAACGTGTTCTATCATCTTATAAACCCTTAATCTTAGATGTATCACATATGACGTTTTATAAAAGATTAAATTGATGAACCAAATATTTGTATATTTTAAGATATTTTTAAGCTCATGTCTTGTTTTATAAAATATAGATCACACATCTTTGAAAAGAATACCCTCTTATTATAACCGTTACTTGCGACGTTTTTGAAAAGCAAACGCTCTTTTCGTTAAGCTTTCTTTTAGCTTTACGCATAGTGAATGTTGTATGTTATTGTGTGGTGTTTGTTCTTCTTGTTTGTTTGTGTGATATTCAGTGGTTGATCTAGTAGTTAAGAATCAAGATCTATTCCTATCCGTGGAAGGACCTCAAGTTTTCAATTAGCAAGGCAAGTGGACTTCTCCCTCTGCATACTCTGTTTGATCCCAAACAATACATTTAATAAAGTTTATTCTTTTGGATATATATGCATAACTTGACGGGTTACCTATTTAGATAACCTTTCCAACCTTACTCCTTGTTTAACCTGGGGTTTTGATCTAATCAAGTAGCTATGCTATTGCTACAACTTAACTTTATGCAATCACTCCCGCTTATGATATTAATGTTCCAAATGGTAAGTTTACATTTTTGTTGTTAACCCGATGGTTAAACAAGATTATTGCATATTAATTGGAACATGGAGTGACCACCCGGGAAAACAGTGCTACCATGAGGACTATCATGGCTCTGGTCTTGGCTAAATAACTAGGGAAGTCTTATGTTGGGTGTTGGTCGTGGTCGACCGGAACGGGGGCATTTGGCAAGCTCTTATAGTTCCGGCTCAGGCAGATTGGATACGGGCATAGTTCCCAAAGCTTTACCCTGTGGTCTGGACTATAAGTTGGTTACGGTAGGTGTGCCTTATGCAGTTTGACCATTTCCAGCATCTGCGTAATGAGGACTCTGGGGAGAAGCCTCGTAGTGAGACCCTGGCCATTCACCTCGGAAGTGAATACGGGTCTAGCTAACCCGGGCTAGAAGGGAATCACGACTCATGGGTAAAGATGCGCCACCTCTGCAGAGTGTAAAACTGATATATCAGCCGTGCTCACGGTTATGAGCAGCCTGGACTCCTCACATGATAATTGAACTTGAAGATGGAAATAAATCAAGATCCGATGATCTGCCAATGATTTGCTTAAGTGGTTTCACTTAAGTGTTTTTGATATACTCTTATACCTTTGTTTAATGGGAATACTTGGGATTCACATTTATTAGTAAGACAGGTGTTGTTAATAAAATATTGACCAACTAAAATGCTTACTGCTCAACCTTAGCCTCACCTTGTTAAACTTGCATTAGTTTTTCCCCCACTTGCTGAGCCCCGACCATAAGTGAGCTCACCCTTGCTTAATTTTGATCAGAAGTTGCAGATGAAGTTATGATGCTGGACTCCATGGATGTTAGTCTAGTGATACCCCCGGTCATCTTCCTGTGGATGGATGTCCATATTTCGCTGTACTTTGATGAATAAAGGTTAAGACATATTGTCTGTTCGAAGTGTAATATGTTAATATAATCGTTATTTACGCTTTTATGCATTGTTCTTTTGATATATTACACTTGTGACGTCAACATATGTGTGGAAATAGATCCTGGCACACATATGCTATGCACCCGGCTCTGCCCTTTGGAAACGGGTGTGACATAATCTGAATCATGTGCTTCCTTTAAAATAGTCTCACGAAGGCTTTCAATATCAGGAACACACATCCTGTCCTTGAACCATACAGTGCCTTGCTCATCTTCGGTAAATTCCGGAACTCGACCTTCAGTAATCAGATCCTTAATCTCTTTTATTTTAGCATCACCAATTTGTCCTTTGCGGATCTCTTGCTCCAAAGTAGGTTCCACATCAATAGTAACTCCTTCGGTGTGAGCAACTATCCCCAGGTTAAGTCTCTTGAAATCCTCAACAATCTCGTCGGGTAGCTGGGTAACAATAGCTGAATGAACATGCTCCTTGCGACTCAAGGCATCTGCAACCAAATTTGCCTTGCCCGGGTGATAGTGAATCTCCAAATCATAATCCTTAATAAGCTCCAACCAACGGCGTTGCCTAAGGTTGAGATCCTTCTGAGTAAATATATACTTCAAACTCTTATGATCCGTGTACACTTGGCACTTGGTCCCCATGATAAATGTCTCTAAATCTTAAGCGCATGCACAACGGCTGCCAATTCCAAGTCATGAGTGGGGTAGTTCAATTCATGTCTCCGTAACTGACGAGACGCATAGGCAATCACATGTCCTTCTTGCATGAGCACACATCCTAAGCCTTGGCCACATGCATCACAATAGATATCAAATCCTTTCTGTAGGTCTGGCATAACCAATACTGGTGGCGACATCAATCTTTTCTTCAATTGATCAAAGCTATCTTGGCACTTTTCATCCCACTTAAATTCTCTTCCTTTCTCCAAAAGTGAAGTCATAGGTTTAGCAATCTTAGAAAATCCTTCAATAAATCTCCGAAAATATCCAGCAAGTCCCAAGAAGCTTCGAATCTCAGTAACTGTAGTGGGTACTCTCCATTCCATTATCTCCTTAACCTTAGCAGGATCCACTGAAATTCCTCCATTAGAAATAATATGACCAAGAAATGGCACCTCGCCAATCCAAAACTCGCACTTGCTGAACTTGGCATATAGCTGGTTATCTCGTAGCTTCTGTAGCACCAACCTCAGATGTTCCTCATGATCGCTATCACTCTGGGAATAAATAAGAATGTCGTCGATGAACACCACGACGAATCTATCCAAGTACTCCATAAACACCTTATTCATCAAGTTCATAAAATAAGCTGGTGCATTGGTTAATCCAAACGACATAACAGTAAACTCATATAATCCATATCGAGTCGAGAAAGCCATCTTGGGAATATCCGATGGTCTAATCCTCATCTGATGGTAACCGGATCGGAGATCAATCTTCGAGAATACTCTAGCACCTCTCATCTGATCAAATAAATCCTCAATATGGGGCAACAGATACTTGTTCTTCACCGTAACATCATTAAGAGATTTATAATCCACACACATCCGCTGCGATCCATCCTTCTTCTGTACAAACAAGACCGGTGCTCCCCAAGGTGAGGAACTCGGACGAATGTACCCAGCCTCTTGTAACTCAGTTAACTGCTTCTTAAGTTCCTTCAACTCCTCTACGGACATCCTATATGGCCGTTTAGAAATAGGGGCGGTTCCAGGTAGGAGATCAATAACAAACTCAACTTCTCTATTAGGTGGCATCCCTGGTAACTCCTCTGGAAAGACATCCGGAAAATCTCTAACCACCCGGATGTTGTCACCAACAAACTCCTCGGATATAAAGAACATTGCACACATGGATGAGGAGGTTACTGCAATATTAACTTGAAATCTTTCTCCTTTAGTGGTAGTGAGTTCTACGGTACCTCTACCACATGCTATAACTGGCCTTTGCCTTTCTTAGCCATGACATACCAAGGATCAGATCTATACTGCTTGACTCTAATATTATAGCAGTAGCTGCAAATTCTCTACCCATAATGGTCAATGTCAATCTACGTGTCATTTGATTCGCCTCAATAGGCCCTTTAGGTGTGATTACTATCATGGGTTTTCTCATATTTAGCAGTGGTATTTCATTTGTGTTGGCATATCTAGCAGACATGAATGAATGTGTAGCACCAGAATCAAATAATATGGTTGCAGGAATTGCATTAACATAAAACATACCAAGTACGATGTCCCCACCATCCGGAGTAGCATCAACGCTGACTTGATTAACCTTGGCAATAGAATATCCCTTGCCAGATCCTGGAGTTTGCTGCCTGTTCTGAGCTGGGGTAGTAGCAATCCTCTGTGGGCAGACATTTGCATAATGACCAGTCTTCCCACACTTGAAACAAGTAGTGCCTGGACTCTGTCCTGAAAACTTCGTCGGGGTGCCAGTAGGGGTAGCCTGTCGAGGAGGTGGAGTCCTCAGAGGTGATTGCTGAACTGGGCGCTGGCCTCCGCCAGTGCGAACCGGTGTACCCTGGGGTGAACTGTAGCGAGGACGCACACTACTGCTTCCTTGTCCTTGAGATATAGCCTTTCTCTTCAAATCTCCCAGCTGAACACGCTTATGCTCAATAGCTAGCGCCTTATCAAGTAGCCTCTGAAATGACTAGAAATGTATGTGCCACTAGAGCATACTGCAGTGGTCCATTAAGTCCTTCAATAAAATGCTCCTGCTTCCTCTCGTCTTTAGCAACTTCTTCAGGGGCATATCTGGATAACTGAATAAACTTGTCGCGGTACTCGCTGACTGACATACTTCCTTGCTTCAGCGACAGAAATTCCTTCTTCTTGATCTTCATTAATCCAGCAGGTATATGATAATTCCGGAACTGTGTACTGAACTCTGCCCAAGTGATAGTATCAGCAGCATCGTGAGCAGCAGTATATGAATCCCACCAGTCAGCAGCAGGACCTGTCAGACGTCCAGAAGCATATAAAACCTTCTCCCGGTCAGTGCATTGTGCAATATTCAGTATCTTCTCAATGGACTTCAGCCAATCATCCGCGTCCAGTGGATCAGGTGAGCTTGCAAATGTAGGTGGCTTATGGCTCATGAACTCCTGGTGCTTATCTCGGGGTGGAACGGGTGGTGGTGGTGGCGGCAGTGGTACTTGTTGCTGCTGTTGCTGCTGTTGTTGTTGTTGCATTTGTTGTTGCAGCTGCTATTGTTGCGCCCTCCTTTCCTAGCGTATCTCCTCTTGCTCCTGGCGCAACTCCTGTCAGTATATCTTCTCTTTCCTGACGCATCTCCTGACGTTCTTGCTGCATCTGGGCACGCATATCAGCCATAGTGTCCGCCATTTGCTGCATCACCGCCATCTGAGCAGCAACCAGTGGGTCAACTCCGCCTGGTGGAGGATTCATCTCTGCAGGTTGTGGCTGGGGTTGTCTATATATCCTCCGAGTGTGTCGATTAGGAGGCAAATCAATTCCACCACCCCGCCTGGTATTGACCATCTGAGTTAGATACATATAGTAAGAAAATAGTAGACAAGGCAGGTATTTACAAATCAGGTTACTTTAGGGAATTTTATTAGCTAAGCAGATTAATATTTTACCTACCATAGCTAATTCATTACCGTATGGTGGTACATACTAAGATGTCCATCTATAATAATTCAATCAATCAAAGAAGCAACTCAGGCATTTAGCATCAGCACAATCAAACAACATTTTTTAAAGAAAATAGTTTTAAATTTTGTCTTGGGTTCCCTATCTCTTAAAAAGATCATAGTGGTAGGATTCCAAGGTGTGAAATCCATCTTGTCTTAGAATAGAAAAGATAAGATTAACCAGAGTAGATTAGCAGAAGGTGAGACAAGATCAAGAGGAGATAAGTACAGAATGAGTCAGGGTAAGGTAAGTAGGAGAGGGTTTGTCCATTTCTATCTAGGTTTCGTCCTACAGTCAACATTTCCTCTGATACCACTTTTGTCACACCCGGCTTTAAGGAACAAAGCCAGGTGCATCTCATACATGCGCCAAGAAGACAACATATATAATAACAGAGTGTATAGAGATAAATGTCACAATAATCAGAGTATTTATTACATAGCGGAAGACTTATTACAAAATAAAAGATAAAGTAAAACGAACTAAGGATCGTCGGCGCCAATGTCAACTGAGAATCGCCACCTAGATCAGATCATACTCCTCGCCTTGTGGCTCCTCCTGAACCACCTGTTCTTCTCCTGTGGGGGGGTGTGAGACAGCAAGGGTGAGCTCACACATGATCATAGCTCAACAAGTTGTGGGGAACCAGTGGACATAAACTCACAAAGGTGTGAGTTCATGTGATGTGTAAGGCTAATCAATGATAGGGGTTAAAGCTGAGCATTGCTTTTAAGTAGTTGGTCAAAATTTTATTAGCAATTACTAAGTGTAAGTAAATACCAAACCATAAATAAAGTAATAAAACAAATTAATAATAAGCCCATGCAATGCACATGACAAAATTGAATTTAAGTTCCATAATTTAAAAATCAGAGAGTCCTGAGCTGCTCATGACCGCGAGCACGGCTAGTATACCAGTTTTACACTCTGCAGAGGTTGTACCCTTTACCCACAAGTCATACTACCCATCTGCCAAGGGATCGCGACTTCCCATACACCTCTACTGAGGAGGCGAGGCAGGGTAGCACTACGAGGCCTTTACAAAGTTCCACTAGCTTCAGAAAACCCGCTACAGTTTATAGGAAGTTCCAATGCAGGGTTCTTGTCTGACCGCCATCGCAGCAAAATCAACCAAGGACCTCCCTACACTGACCACTCCCCTACTGCCCTTGCCCCTTTCGGGTAAGGTAGACCTCCACTAGCTTTCCTAGTTAATCAGCCAAGGGCGTCCTATTAAACCCTTGTGGTGGCACGTGTTACTCAAGTTAAGCTCTATGTTCCAATTAGCATTAATGATCTCAACATGAACATAAATAGAATAACAAAAGGAATTGGAACATAGAGGTAATAAATGATTATCCCAAAACCATGTAAAGCAATAGCAAACTACCCAAGTGATTCAGGGGTAAACAAGGTAATGAGATAAACAATCTAGGATGACCTATTGGGTCCCATCAAAATTAACCTATGCATGGATAAGTGATATTAAAGAGCATTATTAGGTAAAAAGTGGTCAAGGGCACAACTTGCCTTCAATGAGCTCCTGCTCAGCTACTTCAACCTGCTGCTCACCAGGATCCTCGGTCACGGGCTCTTCTACTCGCCACAATACAAACAAGCACAGTGCATATAGAGAAATTAACATTACACCAAACATACAAACAAAATACACAGTAATAATCTACACATTAAAATAAAATTCTAGGAACAGGAATCATAATTTTTGGAGTTATACATTTTAAGTTATGAATTTTCAAAGGTTTTATGTGTTTAAAATGGGATTAAGTGGGAAATAACTTTTCTTACTATTTTCATGCTAAAACAGAGACACTAAGTGAAAGAGAATAAAATTACAAAATTTTAGAAACTGGAATGGAGTAATTTGGAGTTCATATGCATTTTCTATGAATTTTATAAGTTCTAGACATTATTTATACATTAAAAATCAATTTGAAATTTAAATTTTCGGGTTAAAAACTATTCTGGACTGGGCCTCATTTTCTGAAAAGTGCAGGGGCTTCGGGGTAATAATCCGCAGACACAGAGAACATGCCCTGTGGATGGCTGGTTCATTATAAAATACCCTAGGGTCTCTTTAGCAAAATGTACCCGCGAAGGGGTACCTTTTAATCCTGACCGTCCGATCGCAGCTACACGGCCCGGATTATATCTCTAAAATCTTTGAATCGGTACGCAATGCCGATCACCAGATCACGATCCTACGGCTCAAATCTAAAATATGCGCGATTTAATACGCTTCGCACGATTCGAAGCCAATAGCCAGGATCAAACCAGCGCGAAGGGGTATTCCTCGTTTTAATCCTGTCCGCCCGCGCCCGATCTGACGGCCGCGGAAGCTTCATCTTCCACACAACTTGACCCACGCAGTTCATCCCTGCGCACGGCGGCGGGATCACCGGAGCCCTCGAATCCGGCCGATCCGAGCACCAAACTCAAATTCGCCTGACCCTCGTGAGATTCGCGACATCCCGAACCCAATTCGCCCCTCAATTTTAATCGCTACACAACACAGACCCCCGGTCCACGGTGCTTCGCGATTTAGGGCGGCCGGCGGTGCTCCGGTGTGAAATTCCGGGGGCACACGCCGAGGTTTCTACGTGGCGCTACTTCTACTGCCTTCTAACAACTCCAGAGAAGGGGTCGGTGCAAACCTTGATGTTCCGGCTGACGCAGAGGCCCGATCCCACGGTGGCACGCCGTCCGCAGTTCGTGGTCTGCGCCTTGCCGAGGTCCGCGAGCGATTCCCGGGTGAAGTTGAGATGGCGCTGCAATACGGCGGAGGAGGAGTGCAGAGGAGACGGGCCGAGTGGGGTTTTATATCCCTGGCATGGATATAGCTCAGGCCGTGCCGAGAATCCCGGCAGGTCCGCTCCATCCGCGATTTCTCAGGGGAAGACGACGACCTTGACGAACGGGCCCCACCCACCAGCGTTTCGCCCGCGCGCAGTGACTAGAGTAGTGGGGCCGGGTTGACAGAGCGCCGCGCGCGGTGAGGAGCGTGGGCCGCGCGGTACCAAAGGGAGATTGGGCCGAATTCAAGGCTGGCGGCCCAGTACAAGCGTTTTCCCTATTTCTTTTATGTTTTATTTTCTATTTTCCCCATTATTTTACCAATTCAAATTTAAATCCTAATTTAAATTCAAACTTGTGACAGATTTATATTTAGATTACATGGAGCCATAAAGGAGTTTCAAATTTGGAGATATATTTATATATCATTTATATTCTTATATCATTTCTCTCTTTCTTCCTCTTATTTAAATTCTTGAATTTCCCTTTGATTCTTAAATTCTACTTTGGACTTGGGTATATTTCACATTATTCTATATTGTTCCAAAATGCACACAAAATAAAATTCCAGCATGATGCATATTTTTGTGGCTTTTATGGTATTAATTATTTGTTTTTCTTTTTACATAGGGTGTTCACATGTGATGATGCATAAAGGTCAACTTACATAAAGTGAAATTACTTCTCCATTGATATTATTTCAAACCAATTACAAAGATGGGTATTACAGCATAACATCATGAGAATTAGCATATCATGTGTTTGTCACACCTAGAGTGCATTCACTAGGCAAAAATTTCAAACAAGTTGTATTGATGTGACATGTCATGGGTAAAACCCTAGGGTAGGATACTTAACCCTAAGTTGGCTTAAGAGAGTAAACAAAGCCTAAAAAAAGGAAAACTTCAAAACTCATTAGTGATTATCATACAATGTCACAATTAATGGACTTAAGTGGCATCCAAACCCTAGAAGTACCAAAAACCCTCAATACACCTCTGGAAAACCCTGGACTAAAACCCTAGGGGGTTATATGCAAATGTTCCACACTTTTGGACCCAAGTGCAAAAACCATGGAATTAGGGTACCTTAAGTTTTATGGTTCACATATTTGAATATTTGCAAAAGAAACCATGAGATTTGGGCCTAATTGCAAAAAGGCCACTCTTGTGCTCTTATGACTAAGTCTGAAAACAGTTGAACAAAGCTGACTTTGGAGCCCTGTAGTTTTAAGTATACAAAGATTTTGCCTAGGGTCAACACATCAAAAGTCTAGAGCTACTGCAGGAGTACAACTTTGCTTAAGGGACTAAGCATTGTGTTATACAAAAAGATGGAGATAATTGGCCCTAAAGTTTAGCTATCAGACAATACAGAAATTGAATATGGACTGTCAGTGAGTTTTGAAGAACTTTAGGCTTGATTCATGCTCAAAGGAGTAAGTAATTGAGTATGATCTCTGCAACAGAATTGTAGTTTGTATATAGGGCTACAAGTTTGCTAAAACCGATTAGCAAGTTGTCATGCAAAAATTCAAGAAAAATGCCTCTAAAGATCCTCTGTCAGACCAACTGAATGACCTCGCGATGGTACAGTAACTGGATCAGAACGCCAGCATAGAGAACCTCGCCGCTGGTAAGCCGTGCGCCCGGATTCACGCCGCCGTTGTGATTCGTGCTCATCGGTGACCGGATAACACTTCTGGGTAAAAGATCTTCGCCACGAGATAACAATGGAGGCTAGCCGCCGTACCCCTGTTGCTTTGCGACCGGCTCAGATAAGTTCACCGGAGTAGGCCGCCCGTCGATCGGATGCCACGTGCCCTGAAGCTTCACCACATCGCCGTAAAGCGCTCTATATCACTGGCTTGTCGCCGATGAGTCTGCCACGGTGAAAGCCACTAATCGTTTGTGCCAGTGCCCCTCCTCCTCTCCGGCCGCCGCGCGTCTCCATCAAATTCACTAGCCACCGCTCAAGCACGCTATAAATTGAGCATTCCCTCGGCTCCGTTAGGTAATCCAGCATCCAATCCAATCGCTTGTGCCCTCAATTACTCACCAGAGCCCACGAATTGCTCTTTTCCCCAAACCGGTTTCTGCCACCATGATAGAACCCTCGTCGTGGCTTGCTTGTTCCAGGTCTATTCATACTCTCTACTCCTCCATTTTAGTGTCCTTAGGTTCTCTTAAAGCTACACGACCCATTTAATTGAACTAATCTGCCCTAGATCACCGGGAACACGTTTGTTCATCTGTTGTCTGCGCTGTCTCCGTGGACTGGATGATTTTGAGCTCTGCTAGTGAAATTGATTGAGGGAAATGCTTGATAGGTGTTGAATTACATCTCAGCCAAATTAGAGCACCAGTCCTTAAGTATCATGGCCGGTATGAGTTCGCCGGAGCTCAGTTCTCCACCGTGCGTCGTCGGGGACCTCGGGTCGTAAAGAATTAGAACTTGGAGGGTTTCGGTGTAAATGTCAGCGACCTGAAGCAATAGTGTCGCGGGCTCTTTAGGATTGTTTTTAAAGCCAGGGTCCTCAGTACAAAACCGCCGCGCAGGCGCGAGTGCGCAGGCGCATCTGCCTTAGCTGGGTCGGCTCGGGCCAGATTTAGCCCATCACTGTTGGCTCTTTTTCTTTTTCCTTTTCAACTAGAGGTAGAGAATTCCCAGAAAATTGTAGAGAAATGCTAAAAATACAAGACCAATTTTGCTAGGTTCCTAATTTTCTATAGTATTTAATAAAAATAGTTTCATGATTTTTAGTCTGAATAGAAAATTATGGAGTATTTAAAATAGTCAAAGCTTATACTTCTGGAATCTTAGAAACTAATTAATAATTCCAAAAATCACCAAACTTTTTAGACAAGCTTTAGATGTCATTTAGAAGCCTTGGGCAAAGATTGGCATGAATTAGACTATGTTTGGTACCTAGAACCCAAAACCCTAGTCTTATGCTCTATGAACTTCACTATTGACTCCAAAAAACCTAGTTTCCTGGAGATTGGTGAAGGAAAATTGTATTCAAAACATTAGATAATATATTTTTATTTTCTTTGCATTTCCATGAGCATTACATGAGCATTCATGATTATATATGCTATATATAGAAAACGAGGAAGAGATAGAAGTTGAAGAAGCAAGGACTACACCACCACCACCTGAAGAACCCCAAGCCAGGAACTACTTTTATTTTGACATCTATGGAGCAGAGCCTGACTCACCTATAACACAAGGCAAGCCCCGGTGCATTTGCGACCTCCTTGCTATTTTAAATCTTTCTCACTTACTCGATGCATTAGGTTATAGGAGTTGTGTGCTAAACAAATTGCTGCATTTCCTTCCTTGAGAAGTTGATTACCTCTCCTTGACCCCCCCCTATTTCATAAAAATGTTTTTCTTATGCTTAACCTTGCTCTAGAAAAACAAAATGTTTTGTTTTGACAAATTATGATGCTTCAAGTGGGTGGGATGTTTTCAAAATAAAACTTGATGGTGGATCCATCATGGCCGTGATGGGTTCAACATCGGAAAAGATGTACCTCTGCCAGGTACCAAACTTTGGGTTTGAAATGATAAGCTGAGACCGAGCGAGGTGACTTGCACGAGAGGAGAGTCTTGGTGTAGTGTCTCCGTCTGAGTCGATTAAGGACCTTGTCAATGTAGGCTTGATGATCGAGGACCTTTTAACTGGTCACATGCCTCATCATGGGTAAGCTTTGCCTCGGGCAGACTAATACCAGAATAAGATAACATGCAATGGGAGTGGAGAGATGGCGAGAGTAGCGTGTACCCTCCGTGGCAAGAGGCTGGACGGTGGTGTATCTGTGCTCTCGGTTGGTGTGAACCTGATCTGGTCTTAAGAACCCCCCTGGCGAGTTGACATATGCAAGGGTTAAGTGCTACATATGTCGTGTGAATGGAGATCCTCAGCTGAGTATTAATCGATTCGGATCGTCGTTACTTCTCGGACATGAAGACTTGGTCACTGACCTACACGTAGCATTCCAGTGAACATTACAGGTTGATAAAAAGATGGCTAGTATAGGTCAAGTGCTTGAACTAGGGTAGAAAGAACTCTAGACTCAGATAATGACTTAACCTGCTAATAAAATTGGATTTTTAAGGATCCACTATTAGTAAGCATTTTTGCAAACAGAGTCTTGATTCTTGATTGAGCCTTACCTTGACTCCCTTAAAGCCAGCATATCCTTGAGAGTCTTTTATTTTGACGGGTAAGACTTGCGAAAGTACACTTCGTACTTAGGGCTTTGTCCCATGTTGTTTTAGGTGAGGAAGGAGCAAATTTTTGTTGCTTTTGTTCCAAGGTGGTGCCTAAGGAAGAAAATCAAGACTGAAGCCACGGGAGGACGTGTCCTCCTTTAAGAAAAACTTTTTACTGTTTATCGGGAGGGGTTTTTGCCTCCCAAGTTATGTAATAATATTACTCCAGCACTCCTATATTTTGCTCTAGTCTATAATAATACTACTCTTTCTATACTTTAATCTAAAATAAAGTTGTTATAACTGCTTCCACATACTCGTAACTCCGATGTGTTGTAATATCTGCATGACGGGTGAAACGCTCTTGGGCAAGTAAAAGAATATAGATGCTAAACTTGTCAAGTGATCAGGTGCACCTGCAGGGTTGTGTGAGGTTCGTTGGACAAGGACATCTGTAGGTGGTCCTAATGACTTGGGAGGTTCCATCACAGCTGGTATCGGAGCGAAGCCCATCTCTGCAGATGTTATGAGGCATTTTCAAAAAGAATTTTCAAAGACTTATCTAAGAAAATTTCTTTCCTTCTTATCTAACTATCTTATGAAGTACTTATTTGAAAGACCAGATAGTAGAGTGCAATGTATAGAAGGTTGTGAAGTCAACTAAGGTTGATTCTATAATTATGCATGCATCATGATAAAAACTATACTAATAAAATTTTTCCCCCTTATGGAGATATGCCGCCACGTACGAGAAAGACCGCACGCAAGTCCACTGGACCGATTGGTGTACCTCGGCACCAGCTGGCCCAAGGCATGAGGATAGTAGCAGCAGGTAGCAATGATCCCATTGGAGATCTAGAAGCCCAGGTGGAGCAGCTTCGAACGGAATTGCGTCATAGAAATAGTGTGTGGGTCGAGGATGGTCAGCGCATAAATGAGTTAAGAACTGACATCCGGCATCTGCAAGACAAGCTTGCCGAACGAGATTTGGCACTCGATTGGGCCATTAACTCGCGTTCCTTTGCTTAGGACTGAGAGGCCAAAGCTCGAGCCTATGTGGAGGAGCTTAGCATAGCCGTTGATAACTTGCAGGTGTACTGCAATACATTACATGAGGAAGTTCATGAATTGTATTCGCGACTGCACCCTGATGTACCTGCAGACCCTGTCGGCATAGAAGCTAGACCTTCTGGAACAACAGGTGAAGCATTTGGCGTGGAACTGGATCTTTTCAAGCCCCCTCCTTCCATGAACCTGGTTGATGAATGGACTCCTACACCCGATAACGAAGCTGCTAAGGGTAATAAATGCTAGCAGTAGTATAGTGTAGAAATAGTGTTAATGTAGAATAGGTAATGTAGTCATGTTGTACTATGAGTTTGTAACATTACATCTTATGTAATGTAAAATGATGGTATGTGTCAGTGTGTGATATTTTCCAAATATTTCTTTGCTTCAGATGCCATCTCGAACTCGTGCACATGACGACGCGGGAACATCCTGTGGCCAAGAAGATACACCAAATCCACCACCGGTTCCACCCACGCTGGCCAAGGCTATCGCCGCCTTGATCACCGCGACCGCTGACAACACCCGCTTCCTACGTGAAATAGCGAGACAACAACTTCAGCAGCAAGGCGGGAGAGCTTATCCGCAAGGACCCCGCGAAACTTCATATTTGGATTTCTCGGAAACTCGTCCCCCACTATTCGTCAAGGTCAAAGATCCCCTCGAAGCTGACGAATGGATTCGGGTCATTGATCAGAAGTTTGGACTCCTCCGATGCACAGAGACTCAGAAGCCCTTGTTTGCAGCTCAGCAGTTAAGAGGCCCCGCTAGCACCTGGTGGGGAAATTATGTGGCCATTCAGTCTGCCGGCCATCAAGTCACTTGGGACGAATTTAAGTTGGCATTTCGGGAGCACTACATTCCAGAAGGAGTGCTCCATATGAAGCAAGAAGAATTCATGAAGCTTAAGCAAGGTGGAGATACTATTACACAATATCTCAACAAGTTCAATCATTTGTCCTAGTACGCCATTGACTAGGTCAACACTGACCTAAAAAAGAAGAACTGTTTTATGAGGGGCCTTAATGACCGGCTATAACGGAAGATGGCCACCTGCCTCGACCTGTCCTACAGCAGGGCTGTCAGCACGGCGCTAGCAGTTGAAGCCAAGTATGTAGGCCCAGGCAAGTAAAAGGGCTATGGAGGTGATAGGTCCAACCAGGGGCCTGAAAAGCGACAAAAGTTGGTGATCCAACCTTTCAATCAAAACCGTTCTTCACCTCGTCCACCCTCCTACCCCTTTAAACAGCCTATATTCATCCGCCCTGCTACTGCCCCCCACTTCAACAACTCAGCCGAGTGCCCTCGGTACTCGTTTCCCTGCACTCCCAAGTTCATCTACTGGTTGCTTCAATTATGGGAAGTCTGGACATTTCATCAAAGACTGCCCATATCCGAGGCGGAACAACTCCAATAATCAGCAGAACCCGGGAAGTTCCAGCCAAGGTAAGGGAAACACGACAAATAATGCAATAGGCAAGAATATGAAGAAAACTGGGTGAATCTATTATACACAACTGGCCACAACACCGGAGGGAGAGCCGGTCATGATGGGTACTTTTCTCGTGGCCAATCACCCTGCAGTTATTCTCTTTAATTCGGGTGCTTCACATACATTCATAAGCAAGAAGTTTGTGGAGAAATATTGCATTCCATGCATTGAATCAAGGGAAGGGTTTATAATTCATTCGCCTGGGGGACAAATATTTACTAAAGAAGTGGCTTTCCATGTGCCCGTAACATTGACTAAACAGGACTTTCCTACAAATATGATTGTTCTAAAAGGCTAAGATATAGATGTAATTCTGAGCATGAATTGGTTAGCCCAGCATAAAGCTATCCTCAACACTAATCTGAGAACCATCAGGTTGAGCTATGACCAAGAAGAAGTTCTCTTGTCCATTCCCATAGCTACTACAGCTAAACCAATTGGTAGAGTTTATGAAGCCATCATACCAGAAATCCAAGATATTCTGGTAGTATGTGAATTCTCGGACGTCTTTCCGGAAGATCTGCCTGAATTGTCTCCAGAGAGAGATGTAGAATTTGTGATTGAGTTGAAGCCCGGTACGACTCCTATTTCTAGAAGGTCATACCGAATGCCTCCGAATGAGTTGGCAGAGCTCAAAACACAATTACAAGATCTGCTAGAAAAGGGATTCATCTGACCAAGCTCATCACCGTGGCGTTGTCCAGCCATCTTTGTCAAGAAGAAGGACCAAACGCTTCGGATGTGCGTGGATTACAGACCCCTTAATGAGGTCACAATGAAGAATAAGTACCCTCTTCCCCGAATTGATATCTTATTTGATCAGCTTACCGGAGCTCGGGTATTTTCCAAGATTGACCTCAGGTCGGGTTACCATCAGATCCGTATCCGACTAGAAGATATACCTAAGACCGCATTCACTATGCGATATGGATTAATTGAATATCTGGTTATGTCTTTCGGATTAACAAATGCACCTGCCCACTTCACATATCTGATGAACTCGATATTCATGCCCGAGTTGGATAAATTCGTGGTAGTCTTCATTGATGATATTTTGATATATTCTAAGAATGAAGAGGAGCATGCTCGGCATTTGCGAATCGTGTTAACGCGCTTAAGGGAGCATCAATTATATGCTAAATTCAGTAAATGCGCGTTTTGGCTGGAGGAGATCCAATTTTTGGGACACGTATTGTTTGCCAAGGGGATTGCGGTGGATCCCAGCAAAGTCAAGGATATTTTGGAATGGAAACCACCAACCACTGTACATCAAGTCCAAAGTTTTCTTGGACTGGCTGGTTATTACCGCCGATTTATTCTAGATTTTTCCAAGCTTGTGAAGCCCATCACAAGTTTATTGAAGAATGATACCAAATTTAATTGGTCTTCAAGATGTAATGAAGCCTTCGAGCAGCTGAAGGTGTTATTGACCACTACTTTGGTATTAGCCCAACCGGACATTGAAAAGCCTTTTGATGTGTATTGTGATGCATCAGGCATTGGCTTAGGTTGTGTCTTGATGCAAGAAGGCCGAGTTGTAGCATACGCCTCAAGACAGTTGCACCGGCATGAGGAACATTATCCAACTCATGACCTAGAATTAGCTGCTGTGGTTCATGCCCTGAAAAATATGGCGTCATTATCTGCTGGGGAATATCTGTCATATCTATATAGATCATAAAAGCTTGAAGTACATCTTTACCCAGTCAGAGCTGAATATGAGGTAGAGGAGATGGCTTGAGGTGATTAAGGATTATGAATTGGAAATTCACTATCATCCAGGCAAGGCCAATGTAGTGGCAGATGCACTAAGTCGCAAGGCTTCCTGCCATTGTCTTACGATGAAGACTTCTGACATTACATTATGCCAAGAAATGGAGAGTTGAACCTAGGAATGATTCAACATGGAACTTCAAATCACTTGAAGCTTGAGTCGATTCTTCCACAAAGAATAATTGATGCACAAAGAAATGATGAGGGTATGAAACACATTCATGAGACAATGAAGGTCGGTAAAGCCAACTATTTCAGAAAAGATGATCAAGGCGTTGTATGGTTTAACAACCGCATAGTTGTGCCCAAGAATGATGAGATCCGCCAGCAAATTTTAGATAAAGCACATCTTAGTCGCTATTCTATTCATCCCGGAAGCACTAAGATGTATCATGATCTAAAGCAGCATTATTGGTGGACGAAGATGAAGATTGAAATTGCACGCTATGTGGCAAGATGTGACACTTGCAGACGTGTCAAGGCCATGCATATGAAAACTGCTGGTCCATTGCAATCGTTACCTATCCCAATTTGGAAATGGGAGGATATAAGCATGGACTTTATTGTGGGATTGCCCAGGACAGCAAAAGGATATGATTCTATTTGGGTTATAATTGATTGGATTACAAAAATCGCCCATTTTCTTCCAGTCAAGACATATTACCCGATCATCACTTATGCCCAGATGTATATTGCTCGCATCCTCAGTTTGCATGGTGTTCTGAAGACAATAGTGTCGGATCGTGGACCTCAATTTGTATCCAAATTCTGGGAAGAACTTCACAAATCCTTGGGTACTAAGTTGCTCCACAGTTCGGCCTATCATCCTCAAACTAGTGGGAAAACTGAGAGAGTAAATCAAATACTTGAAGATATGTTGCGAGCATGTGTTCTGGAATTCCCACAGAAATGGGATGACTATTTACCCTTAGTAGAGTTCTCATACAATAACAACTATCAAGAGAGCATCAAAATGGCACCCTTTGAAGCCTTGTATGGACGATGGTGTCGTACTCCGTTAAACTGGTCTGAACCAGGATAAAGATGATTTTTAGGCCTGATATGGTAAAAGAAACGAAAGAGAAGGTTCAATGAATAATACATAATTTGAAAGAAGCCCAAGCTCGCCAAAAGAGTTATACAGACAAGCGACGCAAACCCTTGTACTTTCAAGTTGAAGATTATGTCTACCTGAAAGTCTCACTAATGAAGGGTGTATCACATTTCGGGGTAAAAGGGAAGCTTGCACCCCGGTACATTGGTCCTTTCCCTGTTCTTGAACAATGTGGACCAGTAGCATACCGACTCCAGTTACCCGAAACATTGTCTGCGGTTCATAATGTGTTCCATGTATCTCAATTGAAGAAGTGTCTTCAGGTTCCAGATCGAACCGTTGAAGTGACGGATGTTGCCTTAGAACCAAACTTGACATATTCAGAACAGCCTATTCGAGTCTTGGATCAAAAGGACATGATTACCCGAAGGAGAACTCTCAAGTTTTATAAGATACAATGGAACCAACACACGGAAGATGAAGCTACTTGGGAAACTCAAGACTTTTTAGACAAGAATTTCCTAGACTTTTTAGCTTCATGTAAATTGTAAGATATGTACACTTGTTGTAATAAAGGAATAAACCCCATACCACCCCTGTCTTGTATCAGAAATAAGGAAATAAAAATGTGAAGCATTTCCTTTTCCATTACTTGCCCTAGGACTTTTTAATCTCGGGACGAGATTCTTTTATGGGGGGAAGGATGTAACACCCCTGGTGTTACTGTCACTAAAACTTGAGCATAACATCATGAGCATTAGCATATCATGTGTTTGTCACACCTAGAGTGCATTCACTAGGCAAAAATTCAAACAAGTTGTAATGATGTGACATGTCATGGGTAAAACCCTAGGGTAGGATACTTAACCCTAAACTGGGCTTAAGAGAGTAAACAAAGCCTAAAAAAGGGAAAACATCAAAACTCATTAGTGATGATCATACAATGTCACCATTAATGGACTTAAGTGGCATCCAAACCCTAGAAGTACCAAAAACCCTAGATAGACCTCTAGAAAACCCTGGACTAAAACCCTAGGGGGTTATATGCAAATGTTGCACACTTTTGGACCTAAGTGCAAAAACCATGGAATTAGGGTACCTTAAGTTATATGGTTCACATATTTGAAGATTTACAAAAGAAACCATGATATTTGGGCCTAATTGCAAAAAGGCCACTCTTGTGCTCTTATGACTAAGTCTAAAAACAGTTGAACAAAGCTAACTTTGGAGCCCTGTAGTTTTAAATATACAAAGATTTTGCCTAGGGTCAACACATCAAAAGTCTGGAGCTACTGCAGGAGTACAACTTTGCTTAAGGGACTAAGCATTGTGTTATACGAAAAGATGGAGATAATTGGCCCTAAAGTTTAGATGTCAGACAATACAGAAATTGAATATGGACTGTCAGTGAGTTTTGAAGAACTTTAGGCTTGATTCATGCTCAAAGGAGTAAGTAACTGAGTATGATCTCTGCAGTAGAATTGTAGTTTGTATATAGGGCTACAAGTTTGCTACAAACCGATTAGCAAGTTGTCATGCAAAAATTCAAGAAAATGCATCTAAAGATCCTCTGTCAGACCAACTGAATGACCTCGCGATGGTACAGTAACTGGACCAGAACACCAGCGCAGAGAACCTCACCGCTGGTAAGCCGTGCACCCAGATTCACGTTGTCGTTATGATTCATGCTCATCGATGACCTGATAACACTTCTGGGTAAAAGATCTTCGCCACGGGATAACTGAGAGCACCTAGAGGGGGGGGGGGTGAATAGGTGATCCTATAAAAACATAAAATTAAAGCCACAAAAACTTGTTTAAGTGTTAGCACAATAATGCCAAGTGGCTAGAGAGGAGTCTTAACAAAACACAATAACCACAAGAGATCAACACAGAGATGGCACAGTGGTTTATCCCGTGGTTCGGCCAAGTCTGACGCTCGCCTACTCCACGTTGTGGCGTCCCAACGGACGAGGGTTGCAATCAACCCCTCTCAAGCGGTCCAAAGACCCACTTGAATACCATGGTGTTTTGCTTTGCTTTTCTATATCCCGTTCGCGAGGAATCTCCACAACTTGGAATCTCTCGCCCTTACACTTGAAGTTCACAAAGAAGCACGGAGTAAGGGAGGGATGAGCAACTCACACAAGACACAAAGATCATGACAAATATGCACACACAAGACCCAGACTTGAGCTCAAGAGACTATCACGAGTTTCTCACTAGAACGGAGCTCAAATCACTAAGAATGTCGAACAAGTGCGCAAGAACGAAGTGTGAGTGATCAACTATGCTCAAAGAATGCTTGGATGTCTTCTCCATGCGCCAAGGGGTCCCTTTTATAACCCCAGGGCAGCTAGGAGCCGTTGAGAGCATTGTAGGAAGGCAATTCTTGCCTTCTGTCGACTGGCGCACCGGACAGTCCGGTGCACCACCGGACACTGTCCGGTGTCGATTTGTTTCCTTATTTGGCGAAGCCGACCGTTGCAGATTCAGAGCCGTTGGCGCACCGGACACTGTCCGGTGCACACCGGACAGTCCAGTGCACCAATGTGACCGTTGGCTTGGCCACACGTCACGCGCAGAATCCTCGGCCGACCGTTGCCCCGGCTGACCGTTGGCTCACCGGACAGTCCGGTGCCTCACCGGACAGTCCAGTGAATTATAGCCGTACGCCGTTGATGGCTTCCCGAGACCGACGACTTCGCCTGTGAACGGCTCACCGGACAGTCCGGTGCACCACCGGACAGTCCGGTGATTTATACCGTACACCGCCGTCGAAGTCCCGAGAGCAGCAAGTTCGCCAGAGTCAGCCTGGCGCACCGGACACTGTCCGGTGCACCACCGGACAGTCCGGTGCACCCAGACTGCGCAGACTTTGGCTGAACAAAGCCATCTCTTTTCCAATTCGATTTCTCCTGTTTCCAGCACTTAGACACAATACATTAGTCCATAAAACAATGTACTAAGTCTAGAAACATACCTTTTGTCTTGATTTGCACTTTGTCCACCACTTTGCATAGATTAACACAAAAGCACTTGTGTTGGCACTCAATCACCAAAATACTTAGAAATGGCCCAAGGGCACATTTCCCTTTCAATCTCCCCCTTTTTGGTGATTTATGCCAACACAACATAAAGCAACTAGAACAAGTGCAATATCAATGCAAATGAAAACTCAAAATTGTTTTGATTCAAATTTGGCATATATGGATCATACTTTGCCACCACTTGATTTGTTTTTGCAAATCAACCTCAATTTCCTATCTCTAAGTCAAACACACTTGTAGAGATATAAAGAGAGTTGTTCCAATAGAAATTGATCACAGTATCAAAAACTCCCCCTATTTCCCATAATCAACCATTCTCCCCACAAGAGATCAACTTTTGACAAAAAGAGCCAATAAGAGTATTTTGACAAAACAAAAGCTCTATTCTATTATTTTCAAAATTCTCAAGTGGTAGTTGATCCATTTATTGCTTTTGCCTGATTTTCTCCCCCTTTGGCATCAAGCACCAAAATGGGATCAATTTTGGCCCTTTAACCTCATTGCCTCACCAAAATCTTCACATAAGAGTACAAAGGCAATAAGGACATGAAGATGAACTTGGAATTAGTTACCCTCTCATCGGAGTGCAGTGGAAGTCTTGCATGGTCCAAGTCCACCTTTTCCCTTTCAATCTACCTTTGAGACTAAATCAAGCAAACTCAAGCATACGGTTAGTCTCAAAGGGTCAAGTTGTAGCACAACTGCCCCTAAATATGTGCATCACTTGCAAAAGGACTTGTGAGGTCCGGGGAGTGTTTGTACAACTTGAGCACCACAAGTAAACAACAAAATGCATAAGGAACATGATCAAAGGCATAGACACATGTATGCTATAAATCAATCCAAGTTCCGCGAATCTAAGACAATTAGCTCACTACGCAGCCTGCAAAAGGTCTTCTCATCTAAAGGGTTGGTAAAGATATCGGCTAGCTGGTTCTCGGTGCTAACATAAAACACTTCGATATCTCCCTTTTGCTGGTGGTCTCTTAAAAAGTGATGCCGGATGTCAATGTGCTTTGTGCGGCTGTGCTCAACAGGATTTTCCGCTATTTGGATAGCACTCTCATTGTCACATAGGAGTGGGACTTTGCTCAGATTGTAGCCAAAGTCCCGGAGGGTTTGCCTCATCCAAAGTAGTTGCGCGCAACACTGTCCTGCGGCAACGTACTCGGCCTCAGCGGTGGATAGGGCAACAGAAGTTTGTTTCTTAGAGTTCCATGACACCAGGGACCTTCCCAAGAATTGGCACGTCCCCGATGTACTCTTCCTATCGACCTTACATCCAGCATAGTCAGAGTCTGAATATCCAATCAAGTCAAAGTTAGACCCCTTTGGATATTAGATCCCGAAGCAAGGCGTAGCTACTAAATATCTAAGGATTCGCTTCATAGCCACAAGGTGACACTCCCTTGGATCAGATTGAAATCTAGCACACATGCATACGCTAAGCATAATATCCGGTCTACTAGCACATAAGTAAAGCAAAGAACCTATCATGGACCGGTATGCTTTTTGATCAACGAACTTACCTCCTTTGTTGAGGTCGGTGTGTCCGTCAGTTCCCATCGGTGTCTTTGCGGGCTTGGCGTCCTTCATCCCAAACCGCTTTAGCAAGTCTTGCGTGTACTTCGTTTGGGAGATGAAGGTGCCGTCCTTGAGTTGCTTCACTTGGAACCCAAGGAAGTAGTTCAGCTCGCCCATCATCGACATCTTGAATTTTTGCGTCATCACCCTGCTAAACTCTTCACAAGACTTTTGATTAGTAGAACCAAATATCATGTCATCGACATAAATTTGGCACACAAAAAGATCGTCCATCGCAAGTCTTAGTAGAAAAGAGTTGGATCGGCTTTCCTAACCTTGAAAGCATTAGCAATTAAAAAGTCTCTAAGGCATTCATACCATGCTCTTGGGGCTTGCTTAAGTCCATAGAGCGCCTTAGAGAGCTTACACACGTGGTCGGGGTACCGTTCATCCTCGAAGCCAGGGGGTTGCTCCATGTACACCTCCTCCTTGATTGGCTCGTTGAGGAAAGCGCTCTTCACATCCATTTGGAACAACCTGAAAGAATGGTGAGTGGCATATGCTAGCAAAATACGAATGGACTCTAGCCTAGCCACAGGAGCAAAAGTCTCCTCAAAGTCCAAACCTGCGACTTGGGCATAACCTTTTGCCACAAGTAGAGCCTTGTTCCTCGTCACCACCCCGTGCTCGTCCTGTTTGTTGCGGAACACCCACTTGGTTCCCACAACGTTTTGCTTGGGACGAGGCACCAGTGTCCAAACTTCATTCCTCTTGAAATTATTGAGCTCTTCCTGCATGGCCAACACCCAGTCCGGATCTAGCAAGGCCTCTTCTACCCTGAAAGGCTCAATAGAAGAGACAAAGGAGTAATGCTCACAAAAATTAACTAGTCTAGAACGAGTAGTTACTCCCTTGCTAATGTCACCCAAAATTTGGTCGACGGGATGATTCCTTTGAATCGTCGCTCGAACTTGGGTTGGAGGTGCCGGTTGTGCTTCTTCCTCCATTACATGGTCATCTTGTGCTCCCCCTTGATCACACGCCTCCTCCTGATGAACCTGTTCATCGTCCTGAGTTGGGGGATGCACCATTGTTGAGGAAGAAGGTTGACCTTGCTCCAATTGTTCTTGTGGTCGCACATCACCAATCGCCATGGTGCGCATTGCAGGCCGTTGGAACGTCTTCTTCATCTACATCATCAACAACTTGCTCTCTTGGAGAGCCATTAGTTTAATCAAATACAACATCGCTAGAGACTTCAACCAAACCCGATGATTTGTTGAAGACCCTATACGCCTTTGTATTTGAGTCATAACCTAATAAAAACCCTTCTACAGCTTTGGGAGCAAATTTAGAAGTTCTACCTTTCTTCACAAGAATATAACACTTGCTCCCAAATACACGAAAGTAAGACACATTGGGTTTGTTACTGGTTAGAAGCTCATACGAAGTCTTCTTGAGGAGGCGGTGAAGGTAGACCCAGTTGATGGCGTGGCAAGCCGTGTTCACGGCTTCCGACCAAAAGCACTCGGGGGTCTTGAACTCTCCAAGCATCGTCCTCGCCATATCGATGAGCGTCCTGTTCTTCCTCTCTACCACACCATTTTGTTGTGGTGTGTAGGGAGCGGAGAACTCGTGCTTGATCCCTTCCTCCTCAAGGTACTCCTCCACTTGAAGGTTCTTGAACTCGGACCCGTTGTCGCTCCTTATCTTTTTCACCTTGAGCTCAAACTCATTTTGAGCTCTCCTTAGGAAGCGCTTGAGGGTCCCTTGGGTTTCAGATTTATCTTGCAAAAAGAATACCCAAGTGAAGCGGGAAAAATCATGAACTATAACAAGACCATACTTACTTCCTCCTATATTTAGATAGGCGACGGGTCCGAAAAGGTCCATATGAAGCATCTCCAAAGGTCTTGATGTGGTCATCACATTTTTGGTGTGATGAGAGTTTCCCACCTGTTTGCCTGCTTGACAAGCTGCACAAGGTCTATCTTTTTCGAAATGCACATTAGTTAGACCTATCACGTGTTCTCCTATTAGAAGCTTGTGAAGGTTCTTCATCCCCACATGTGCTAAGCGGCGATGCCACAGCCAGCCCATGCAAGTCTTAGCAATTAAGCATGCATCTAGACCGGCCTCTTCTTTTGCAAAATCAACCAAATAAAGTTTGCCGTCTAGTACACCCTTAAAAGCTAGTGAACCATCACACCTTCTAAAGACAGACACATCTACATTTGTGAATAGACAATTATATCCCATATTACAAAGTTGACTTACAGATAACAAATTATATCCAAGTGACTCAACTAAAAACACATTAGAAATAGAGTGCTCGGACGAAATAGCAATTTTACCTAACCCTTTCACCTTGCCTTGGTTCCCATCATCGAATATTATTGAATCTTGGGGATCCTTGTTCTTGACGTAGGAAGAGAACATCCTCTTCTCTCCCATCATGTGGTTTGTGCATCCGCTGTCGATAATCCAGCTTGAGCCCCCGGATGCATAAACCTGCAAAGCAAATTTAGGCTTGGGTCTTAGGTACCCAACTCTTGTTGGGTCCTACAAGGTTAGTCACAATAGTCTTAGGGACCCAAATGCAAGTTTTGTCTCCCTTACATTTGGCCCCTAACTTCCTAGCAATTACCTTCTTATCCTTTCTACAAATAGTAAATGAAGCATTGCAAGCATGATATATTGTCGAAGGTTCATTAATTTTCCTAGGAACATTAACAACATTTCTCCTAGGCATATGATGAACAACATTTCTCCTGGACATATCTCTACCATGCATATAGGAAGAACTAGAAGCAAACATGTCATGAGAATCAAAAGCATTATAGCTTCTATAGGTATTCCTAGAGTGTCTCCTATCATGATACATGAAAGCATGGTTCTTTTTAGCACTACTAGCCATAGGGGCCTTCCCTTTCTCCTTGGCGGAGATGGGAGCCTTATGGCTTGTTAAGTCCTTGGCTTCCCTCTTGAAGCCAAGTCCATCCTTAATTGAGGGGTGTCTACCAATCGTGTAGGCATCCCTTGCAAATTTTAGCTTGTCAAATTCATTCTTGCTAGTCTTAAGTTGGGCATTAAGACTAGCCACTTCATCATTTAATTTAGAAATGCAAGCTAGGTGTTAACTACAAGCATCAACATTAAAATCTTTGCACCTATTGCAAATTACAACATTTTCTACACAAGATGTTGATTTACTAGCTATTTCTAACTTAGCATTCAAATCATCATTTATTCTCTTTAAGCTAGAAATAGAGTCATGACATGTAGACAATTCACTAGAAAACATTTCATTCCTTTTAATTTCTAAAGCAAGGGATTTTTGAGCCTCTACAAACTTATCATGTTCTTCGTACAAAAGATCCTCTTGCTTTTCTAATAACCTATTCTTATCATTTAAAGCATCAATCAATTCATTAATTTTGTCAATTTTATTTCTATCTAAACCTTTAAATAAACTAGAATAGTCTATTTCATCATCATCACTAGACTCCTCATCACTTGAAGAAGTATAAGTGGCATTCCGAGTGCATACCTTCTTCTCCTTCGCCATGAGGCATGTGTGATGCTCGTTTGGGAAGAGGGATGACTTGTTGAAGGCGGTGGCGGCGAGTCCTTCATTGTCGGAGTCGGAAGAGGAGCAATCCGAATCCCACTCCTTTCCGAGATGTGCCTCGCCCTTGGCCTTCTTGTAATTCTTCTTCTTTTCCCTTTTGTTCCCTTTTTCCTAGTCATTATCATTATCGGGACAGTTAGCAATAAAATGACCAATCTTACCACATTTGAAGCATGAGCGCTTCCCCTTTGTCTTGGTCTTGCTTGGCTGTCCCTTGCGACCCTTTAGCGCCGTCTTGAAGCGCTTGATGATGAGGGCCATCTCTTCATCATTGAGCCCTGCCACCTCAACTTGCGCCACCTTGCTAGGTAGCGCCTCATTGCTCCTCGTTGCCTTGAGAGCAATAGTTTGAGGCTCTTGGATTGGTCCATTTAGTGCATCGTCGACATATCTTGCCTCCTTGATCATCGTCCGCCCGCTTACAAATTTCCTAAGAATTTCTTCGGGTGACATCTTGGTGTACCTAGGATTCTCACGAATATTGTTCACAAGATGTGGATCAAGAACAGTAAAGGACCTTAGCATTAGGCGGACAACGTTGTGGTCCGTCCATCGCGTACTTCCGTAGCTCCTTATCTTGTTGACAAGAGTCTTGAGCCGGTTGTACGTTTGGGTTGGCTCCTCGCCCCTTATCATCGCAAATCTCCCGAGTTCGCCCTCCACCAACTCCATCTTGGTGAGCATGGTGACGTCGTTCCCCTCATGAGAGATCTTGAGAGGTGTCCCAGATCTGCTTGGCATTGTCCAAGCCGCTCACCTTATGATACTCGTCCCTGCACAAAGAGGCTAACAACACAGTAGTAGCTTGTGCATTTTTATGAATCTGTTCATTGATAAACATAGGACTATCCGAGCTATCAAATTTCATTCCACTCTCTACAATCTCCCATATGCTTGGATGGAGAGAGAACAAGTGACTACGCATTTTGTGACTCCAAAATCCGTAGTCCTCCCCATCAAAGTGTGGAGGTTTGCCAAGAGGAATGGAAAGCAAATGTGTATTTGAGCTATGCAGAATACGCGAATAATCGAAAGAGAAGTTTGAGTTAACCGACTTTCTTTTGTCGTAGTCGTTGTCGTCGTTGTCCTTTTGGGAAGAAGTGGACTCGTCGTTGTCGTCGTAGTAGATGATCTCCTTGATGCGCCTTGTCTTCTTCTTCTTCCCATCTTTACTTTTGTGGCCCGAGCCCGAGTCGGTAGGCTTGTCATCCTTCGGCTCGTTGACGAAGGACTCCTTCTCCTTATCATTGATCACAATTCCCTTCCCCTTAGGATCCATCTCTTCGGGCGATTAGTCCCTTCGTGAAGAGAACGACTCCGATACCAATTGAGAGCACCTAGAGGGGGGGGGGGTGAATAGGTGATCCTATAAAAACTTAAACTTAAAGCCACAAAAACTTGTTTAAGTGTTAGCACAATAATGCCAAGTGGCTAGAGAGGAGTCTTAACAAAACACAATAACCACAAGAGATCAACACAGAGATGGCACAGTGGTTTATCCCGTGGTTCGGCCAGGTCTGACGCTTGCCTACTCCACGTTGTGGCGTCCCAACGGACGAGGGTTGCTATCAACCCCTCTCAAGCGGTCCAAAGACCCACTTGAATACCACGGTGTTTTGCTTTGCTTTTCTATATCCCGTTCGCGAGGAATCTCCACAACTTGGAATCTCTCGCCCTTACACTTGAAGTTCACAAAGAAGCACGAAGTAAGGGAGGGATGAGCAACTCACACAAGCCACAAAGATCACGACAAATACGCACACACAAGACCCAGACTTGAGCTCAAGAGACTATCACGAGTTTCTCACTAGAACAGAGCTCAAATCACTAAGAATGTCGAACAAGTGCGCAAGAACGAAGTGTGAGTGATCAACTATGCTCAAAGAATGCTTGGATGTCTTCTCCATGCGCCAAGGGGTCCCTTTTATAGCCCCAAGGCAGCTAGGAGCCGTTGAGAGCATTGTAGGAAGGCAATTCTTGCCTTCTGTCGACTGGCGCACCGGACAGTCCGGTGCACCACCGGACACTGTCCGGTGCCGATTTGTTTCCTTATTTGGCGAAGCCGACCGTTGCAGATTCAGAGCCGTTGGCGCACCGGACACTGTTCGGTGCACACCGGACAGTCCGGTGCACCAATGTGACCGTTGGCTCGGTCACGCGTCACGTGCGGAATCCTCGGCCGACCGTTGCCCCGGCTGACTGTTGGCTCACCGGACAGTCCGGTGCCTCACCGGACAGTCCGGTGAATTATAGCCGTACGCCGTTGATGGCTTCCCGAGACCGACGACTTCGCCTGTGAACGGCTCACCGGACAGTTCGGTGCACCACCGGACAGTCCGGTGATTTATACTGTACACCACCGTCGAAGTCCCGAGAGCAGCAAGTTCGCCAGAGTCAGCCTAGCGCACCAGGACACTGTCCGGTGCACCACCATACAGTCCGGTGCACCCAGACTGCGCAGACTTTGGCTGAACAAAGCCATCTCTTTTCCAATTCGATTTCTCCTGTTTCTAGCACTTAGACACAATACATTAGTCCATAAAACAATGTACTAAGTCTAGAAACATACCTTTTGACTTGATTTGCACTTTGTCCACCACTTTGCATAGATTAACACAAAAGCACTTGTGTTGGCACTCAATCACCAAAATACTTAGAAATGGCCCAAGGGCACATTTCCCTTTCAATAACACCGGAGGCTGGCCGCCATACCCCTGTTGCTTTGCGGCCGGCTCAGATAAGTTCACTGGAGTTGGTCACCCGTCGATCGGATGCCACGTGCCCTGAAGCTTCACCACGTCCCCGTAAACCGCTCTATATCACTGGCTCATCACCGGTGAGTCTGCCATGGTGAAAGCCACTAATCGTTTGCGCCAGTGCCCCTCCTCCTCTCTGGCCGCCACACGTCTCCATCAAATTCACTAGCCATCGCTCAAGCACGCTATAAATTGAGCATTCCCTCGGCTCCGTTAGGTAATCCAGCATCCAATCCAATCGCTTGTGCCCTCAATTACTCACCAGAGCCCACGAATTGCTCTTTTCCCCCAAACCGGTTTCTGCCACCGTGATAGAACCCTCGCCGTGGCTTGCTTGTTCCAGGTCTATTCATACTCTCTGCTCCTCCATTTTAGTGTCCTTAGGTTCTCTTAAAGCTACACGACCCATTTAATTGAACTAAACTACCCTAGATCACCGGGAACACGTTTGTTCATCTGTTGTCTGCGCTGTCTCCGTGGACTGGATGATTTTGAGCTCCGCTAGTGAAATTGATTGAGGGGAAATGCTTGACAGGTGTTGAATTACGTCTCAGCCAAATTAAAGCACCAGTCCTTAAGTATCATGGCCGATATGAGTTCGCCGAAGCTCGGTTCTCCGCCGTGCGCCGTCGGGGACCTCGGGTCATAAAGAATTAGAACTTGGAGGGTTTCGATGTAAATGTCAGCTGACTGAAGCAATAGTGTCGCAGACTCTTTCGGATTGTTTTTAAAGCCAGGGTCCTCAGTACAAAATCGCCACGCGGGCGTGCGCACGCAGGCGCATCTGCCTTAGCTGGGCCGGCTCGGGCCAGATTTAGCCCATCACTGTTGGCTCTTTTTCTTTTTCCTTTTCAACTGAGGTAGAGAATTCCTAGAAAATTGTAGAGAAATGCTAAAAATACAAGACCAATTTTGCTAGGTTCCTAATTTTTTATAGTATTTAATAAAAATAGTTTCATAATTTTTAGTCTAAATAGAAAATTATGGAGTATTTAAAATAGTCAAAGCTTATACTTCTGGAATCTTAGAAACTAATTAATAATTCCAAAAAATCACCAAACTTTTTAGACAAGCTTTAGATGTCATTTAGAAGCCTTGGGCAAAGATTGGCATGAATTGGACTATGTTTGGTACCTAGAACCCAAAACCCTAGTCTTATGCTCTATGAACTTCACTATTGACTCCAAAAAACCTAGTTTCCTGGAGATTGGTGAAGAAAAATTGTATTCAAAACATTAGATAATATATTTTTATTTTCTTTGCATTTTCATGAGCATTACATGAGCATTCATGATTATATATGCTATATATAGAAAATGAGGAAGAGATAGAAGTTGAAGAAGCAAGGACTACACCACCACCACCTGAAGAACCCCAAGCCAGGAACTACTTTTATTTTGACATCTATGGAGCAGAGCCTGACTCACCTATAACACAAGGCAAGCCCCGGTGCATTTGCGACCTCCTTGCTATTTTAAATCTTTCTCACTTACTCGATGCATTAGGTTATAGGAGTTGTGTGCTAAACAAATTGCTGCATTTCCTTCCTTGAGAAGTTGATTACCTCTCCTTGACCCCCCCTATTTCATAAAAATGTTTTTCTTATGCTTAACCTTGCTTTAGAAAAACAAAATGTTTTGTTTTGACAAATTATGATGCTTCAAGTGGGTGGGATGTTTTCAAAATAAAACTTGATGGTGGATCCATCATGGCCGTGATGGGTTCAACATCGGAAAAGATGTACCTCTGCCAGGTACCAAACTTTGGGTTTGAAATGATAAGCTGAGACCGAGCGGGTGACTTGCACGAGAGGAGAGTCTCGGTGTAGTGTCTCCGTCTGAGTCGATTAAGGACCTTGTCGATGTAGGCTTGATGATCGAGGACCTTTTAACTGGTCACATGCCACATCATGGGTAAGCTTTGCCTCGGGCAGACTAATACCAGAATAAGATAACACGTAATGGGAGTGGAGAGATGGTGAGAGTAGCGTGTACCCTCCGTGGCAAGAGGCTGGACGGTGGTGTATCTGTGCTCTCGGTTGGCGTGAACCTGATCTGGTCTTAAGAACCCCGTTGGCGAGTTGACATATGCAAGGGTTAACTGCTACATATGTCGTGTGATTGGAGATCCTCAGCTGAGTACTAATCGATTAGGATCGCCATTACTTCTCGGACATGAAGACTTGGTCACTGACCTACACGTAGCATTCCAGTGAACATTACGGGCTGATAAAAAGATGGCTAGTATAGGTCAAGTGCTTGAACTAGGGTAGAAAGAACTCTAGACTCAGGTAATGACTTAACCTGCTAATAAAATTGGATTTTTAAGGATCCACTATTAGTAAGCATTTTTGCAAACAGAGTCTTGATTCTTGATTGAGCCTTACCTTGACTCCCTTAAAGCCAGCATATCCTTGAGAGTCTTTTATTTTGACGGGTAAGACTTGCGAAAGTACACTTCGTACTCAGGGCTTTGTCCCATGTTGTTTTAGGTGAGGAAGCAGCAAATTTTTGTTGCTTTTGTTCCAAGGTGGTGCCTAAGGAAGAAAATCAAGACTGAAGCCACGGGCGGACGTGTCCTCCTTTAAGAAAAACTTTTTACTGTTTATCCGGAGGGGGTTTTGCCTCCCAAGTTATGTAATAATATTACTCCAGCACTCCTATATTTTGCTCTGGTCTGTAATATTACTACTCTTTCTATACTTTAATCTAAAATAAAGTTGTTGTAACAGCTTCCGCATACTCGTACCTCCGATGTGTTGTAATATCTGCATGACGGGTGAAATGCTCTTGGGCAAGGTAAAGAATACAGATACTGAACTTGTCAAGTGATCAGGTGCACCTGTAGGGTTGTCTAAGGTCCGTTGGACAAGGACATCTGTAGGTGGGCCTAATGACTTGGGAGGTTCCATCATAGGGGGGGTTCGGATCCCATTCTAGGGGTCTGGTCCGTACACGTGGGGGTCCTGGACCAAACTTGGAGGTCCGGACTGTATATCCAGGGGTCCTGCCCTTTCCCATGGGGGTCCAGACCCACTGTTGATGCCTTGGAGTATATCACTTTCTTTGGACACGTGGCGGCCCCAGACCCGCCTATGTGGTGGGGTTAGGCGCTGTTGCTGACCCAGAGTAGTCGCCTGAGGCTGGGTCGAGTCATGGCCTGGTTCCACATATAGCTCTTTTACCACGCAACTAAGTGTAGCCGCGTGGGTACTGTGCTTTTATACATCAGTAAGGGGTACCCTAGTTTTAGGGTACCGACAGTGGCCCCCCGGGCCCACCTCAGAGGAGGATGTGAGCCTGTAGGTGGGGCCAAAGCTTGTACTTCACCTCAACATGGCCTGATTGGTGATTGGCGCCCCGTTTCAGCGCGTCTACTGACGCACCCATTGTCAATCCACCTTCAGTCACGCCAACAGCCATATCTGTCCCCGCGGCTGACTGACCCACGGGCCCCCACGCCTGGTGGTTTCGTCGGGCCACGCGAGGGGTGCCTCGTTGCCGCTGCATTGGTTTAAAAAATTACCTTTTGTCTTATGCAGTGGCCCCAAGGAGGCGCACTACAGGCGCGTGCGGTGGTTCGCTCTTTCCACACCCGAAATCTAGCACACAAACTGTATGACTTGTGGGCCCGGGTCCTCGTGTCATAGACTGGGCTGCGTGGATCCTAGGTGCCCGTCGAGCGGGATTTTCTACGGTGATTCAGGGTCGCGCGGAAGGGTTTCCCTGAACAAGGACTCTGGTTTCCTTGAAAAAGGATTCACCCTGCGTGCAACAGTTACCTTTTTGCATTCTCTCCCAATCGGCTACGCCCCTTTGCCTTCGTGCTCTTCTGCTCTACGCCCGCGCCGCCACACACGCCATGGCTTCGCTTGGTCATCCTGACCGCTTTCAGTCTGAGGAAGCGCTTAACCTGGTGTGTGGCCTACTTGGGTGGAGCGCGCCAGGGCTCGCTGGGAGAATCCGTGTCGGTGCTGCCCACCTTGGCGATCTCGCCGTCGAGGAGTTCGTGCTGTTCACCTCCTACATCTCTTGCGGGTTGGTGCTGCCGATTTCGCCCTTCTTTCTACTGTTGCCGGAGGAGTTCGGGCTTCAGCTTCAACACCTCACGCCCCACTCCGTCCTCCAGGTAGCCATCTTCGTCCACCTCTACGAGATGTTCGTAGGTTTGGCCCCCTGCACTTCCCTCTTCCGCTACTTCTTCGTGCTGGTCAAGTTCGGGAAGAGCAGGGACCACATCGGGGCGTACTACTTCCAGACGAGGCTAGATCTGGCCGTAGTCTACATCCCCACCTTTGGTGGTGCGAGGTGGGAAAACTGGCAGCAGCGACTGGGTGATTGCTAGCACCGAGGCCAACGACCGCCTCGTCCTGCTGTCCAATGGGCCAGCACTCAACCGCAAGCAATGGAGGAGCAAGCCCTCCCTCTCGCCAGAGTTCCTGCCCATATTGGACAGGATCAAGGTCTTTGCCATGGGCGGCCTGACATCAATGCACGTGGTTGGTGACCTCCTGAAGCGCCAGATCGTGCCGCTATAGAGGAGGCCATGCCTGTGCTTCTGGTTCACCGGCCCAAACAACATCGGTAGGATCCAGTGTGGGCTAGGGCACCGATCTGTCCTGGGACGAGCTGGCAGTCCTGGTGGGAGGGATTACTGGGGAGACTTTTGTCCTTGAGTCCCTGATACTCCCCAGAACATCCCGGTGCTCTGCGATGACCTAGGCCTGAGGATGGCGATCTTGGCCACGCTACCGACCCTCGACGACAGCGGCGTGGCGGTTCGCCAGACTAGTGGCAGGAACCCCCTCTGTGGGATCTAGATCTCCAATGCACCGGCTGGAGGTTCCCAGCCCGCCGGTGTGGCTCCCAGCGCCAACCCCGCCGTGGCCCCCAACAACAAGAAGAAGAAGAACTGTGGCCGTGATAGGTCGCAGTCTGCTGCTACGGTCGCTGCAGCCGCGGCTGGGGGCTGGAACGAGCGCAGCAAGCGCCCACGGCAATAGGGAGGCAATAGTGGGTCATGCTCTGTCCACCCCAACAGTCGCCACAGCGCCTCAGAATGCTGCGAGATCCTCAAGCTCACAAAGAGCGTCAGCGAGTGGCACGAGCAGGCCTCCAAAGATGGCTCGCCGCCTCATCGCTGGCCTAGCAAGGAGATGGTCGACGAAGGTGACGCGACCGCGGGAGAACGAGACCTCGGGTATCAGTCCCCTGAGGGAGTCCTCAAGGACATCTTCACTAGAGACTCCGACTCCGGTGACGACAACGACCGCCGCAAGAAGCTGTACGTGATGTACGGCGGGAGCTAGGAGCTCACCTCCCGTAGGAACGTGAAGTCCCTGCGCTGAGAGGTCCTTTCGGCGACCCCAGGGGTCCCAAAGGCTGCTCCACATCAGCGATGGAGGAGCACCACTATCTCCTTCGGGGCATCCGACTGCCACAAAAACATGGTGGGGGCTGGTATACTACCACTCATCACCGCCCCTGTCATCGCCAACATGAGGCTGCATCATGTCCTGATCAACGGTGGGGCTAGGGCTCAACGTCATCAGTCACACTGCATTCAAGCAGCTGCAGATCCTAGGATCCCGACTGGGACCCTCTCATTAATTCTTTAGAGTGGGACCTCAACTGGTGTATCTCCTTGAGAGCATCGCACTCCCGGTTACATTCGGGACTGAGGAGAACTTCCGCACTAAGAACGTCTAGTTAGATGTTGCGGAGGTTAACCTCCCTTTCATTGCCATCATTGGCAGGCCGACCCTGTACTAGTTCATGGCCATTGCCTATTAAGGGTACTTGGTCCTCAAGATGTCGTCTCCTGCTGGGGTCCTCACCGTGCGGGGCGACCGCGCCCCTGCGCTTGCAGCTGTCGAGAAGTTGCACGCCCTGGCAGCAGAAACTGCTCGCCCAGATGACGGGGGGAGGGATCCCTAGACTTCCTGTACCAAGGCACCTACCAAGGTGCCAAAGGTGTAGCCATCCGGAGTAGACGGCGGTCCCATCAAAACCATCCAAGTTGGCGTGGATTCCTCCCAGACCACTCGCATTGCGGGCAATCCAGAAGAAAAATAGGAAATCGCGCTCGTCGCCTTCCTCCAGGCAAATGCCGACGTATTCGCATGGGAACCGTCGCAGATGCCTGGGATCCCTAGGGAGGTGATTGAGCACCATCTGAAGATCCACCCTGACGCCAAACCGGTGAGTTAGAAGCCTCAGAGACAGTCCGTTGAGCAGCAGGATTTCATCCGTGAGGAGGTTCGGAAGCTGCTACACCCTGGCTTCATCGAAGAGGTCCATCACCCAGTATGGCTGGCCAATCCAGTCATCGTTCCAAAGGCAAACAGGAAGCTTCAGATGTGCATCGACTACACTAGCCTCAATAAGGCCTACCCCAAGGACCCATATCCACTTCCACGAATAGATCAAATCATGGATTCTACCTCCGGGTGTGACCTACTGTCCTTCCTAGATGCTTACTCTGGTTTCCATCAGATCCATATGTCTAGGCAAGATAGGAAACATACCGCTTTTGTAACTGTGGATGGGCTTTACTATTATGTTGTAATGCCTTACGGTCTGAAAAAACGCCTTGCCAACATTTGTACAGGCGATGAGTAAGACCTTTGGGGACCTGATTAGGGACAGGATAGAGATATACGTCGATGACATCGTGGTCAAGACTAAGAGAGGGTTGACCCTAGTGGAAGACTTGACCCTGGTCTTTGACAAGCTGTGGGCAACATGCACGAAGCTGAACCCAGAAAAGTGCATCTTTGGTGTCTCCGCAGGGAAGTTGCTAGGATTCCTGGTTTCGCACCGGGGCATTGAAGCAAACTCGGAGAAGATCAAAGCAATTGAGACAATGAGGCCTCTGATCCGGATCAAGGACATCCAGAAGCTTATAGGGTCACTAGCTGCCCTTAGCCACTTCATCTCAAGACTGGCTGAGAGGGCGCTACCCTTATTCAAGCTCTTACGGAAGTCCGGCCCATTCTCTTGGACCGAGGAGGCAGAACGTGCCATTCAAGAGTTGAAATAGCACCTTGTGTCCCTACCAATACTGGTAGCTCCAGAACCAGGGGAGCCATTGTACTTATACATTGCAGCGGCTATAGAGGTGGTGAGCATGGTGCTGGTCGTCAAAAGGACGACACAACATCCCCAGGGGAGCCAAAAAGTTCCCCTAGGAGAAGGTGGTGGTCCGACCACCATGGTGCTGATGGAAGGTCAAGAGTTTGAGGACTTGGGACCAACCACAGGGGTCCGAACCATCCAGAAGCCAGTCTACTACGTCAGCGAAGTCCTCCATGAGGCGAAGGATAGGTACCTTGAGACTCACAAGCTTATCTATGCTATACTTGTTGCGTCCAGGAAGTTGCGCCACTATTTTCAGGCGCACAGGGTCGCGGTGGTGACCTCCTTCCCGTTAAGGGTCATCCTCCACAACTCTAACGCCACAGGCAACATCGCCAATTGGGCCGTGGAGCTTGCTGAGTTCCAACTAGACTTCTAGCCTCGCCACACTGTCAAGAGCCAGGTTCTGGCTGACTTCATCGTGGAATGGACCCCTCCCCCGAGCGCTCTTAGGGGTTCGGATCCCGATTCAGGACCCCACACCTGTGGAGCCTAGGGCTCCATTCTTCACCGAGCCCCACTGGACGCTCTTCTTCGACGAGTCCGCCCGCCAGTAGGGTGGTGGTGCTGGGGTGGTCCTCGTCAACCCAAGCGGAGATCAAGTGAAGTACATGGTGCACCTTGAGTTCAAGGCCACCAACAACATGGCAGAGTATGAAGCACTGATCTTCGGCTTGTCTATGGCCCTATCCCTAGGGATCCGGTAGCTCCTCGTGAAGGGGGACTCCCAGCTGATTATCAAGCAGGTCCATGGAGAATGTAGCTGCAACGAGCCCAGGCTCGTAGCTTACCTCCTTCACATAAGGAAGCTAGAAAAGGACTTCATTGCCCTGGAACTGGAATATGTTCCTTGGGCTAACAACTCAGTGGCAGATGAACTCTCCACGAGGGCATCAACTTGGGCACCCGTGCCCGAGGGCGTTTTCGAAAGACGGCTGCTTGGACCTACCGCCCAGCCTGCCAAACTGGGTGAAGGGGGTGAGACTAGCACCTTGAAGCTAGCGGTCCCGGTGGCATACCATCAGCAGAACCCACCAAGGATTGTGTGTGCTACAGAGGGTCCTGCCAACCTCTTAGCGCCACAGCCAGTTGCTCAGAGTGGTCCCGATGCATGGATCTCCGAGATTCGGGACTACTTGAAAGAAAATATCCTTCCTGAAGATCATGTGTCCGCAGAGCGCATAGTGCGGTTGGCTAAATGATACACAGTGGTAGAAGGGGATCTATACCGCCGTGGCACCAATGGCATTCTCATGCGGTGCATCACCGAGGAGGAGGGTCCGTGAGCTGCTCATGGAGATCCATGGAGGTGAGTGCGGAAGTCATTCGTCATCCCGCACACTGGTTGGTAAGGCCTTTCGGCACGACTTCTATTGGCCAACTGCTCTCCAGGATGCAGCTGAGTTGGTAAAGTCCTGCAAAGCATGTCAGTTCCATGCAAAGTAGATACACACCCCAGCTCAGGCTCTGCAGATGATTCCACCCTCCTGGCCATTCGCCATGTGGGGTATGGATATCCTGGGACCATTCCCTAGGGCTGTCAGCGGGTACCGTTTCCTCTTCGTCGCTATCGACAAGTTCACAATGTGGCTAGAGGCCACCCCTGTGGTCAGTATCACCCAGGGTGCTGCTGTTGCCTTCCTCAAGTCGATTGTGTATAGATTTGGGGTCCCAAGCCGTATCATTACGGACAATGGGACCTAGTTTACAAGTCGGCTCTTCTAGGAGTATTGCGAGGGCATCGGCACCCAGCTCTGCTTTGCGTCTAGGGCGCATCCCAGGAGCAACGGCCAGGCAGAGAGGGCAAACGCAGAAATCCTTAGGGGACTCAAGACACGCACCTATGACTGCTTAAAAAGCATGGTGCAAATTGGGTCAACGAGCTTCCGTCCGTACTATGGGGAACCGGACCACACCCAGCCGAGCTATCGGGGAGACCCCGTTCTTCCTGGTCTACGGGGCCGAAGCCTGTCTTCCCCCGGAAATCATTATGGGCTCCCCACGGGTCTAGTCTTTTGATGAGTCTATGCAGGAATAACTACGACGTGAGGATGTGGACTTTATCGACGAGCGCAGATGGCAAGCGGCGATCCGAAATGCACGGTACAACCAAGCGCTCAAGCGCTACCACCAACAGTTTGTGCATAGTACGGAGCTCAAGGTCAGGGACCTAGTCCTAAGGTGAGTACTGAACCAAGAAGGGCTACACAAACTCTCCCCCAGTTGGGAAGCACCCTTCAAGGTGACAGAAATATGCCGACCCGAGTGTGTCCGCCTTGCCACAACATAAGGAGTACCTCTTCGCAATCCCTGGAATATAGAGCATCTCCGTAAGTTCTATCCATAAAAGTAAAACTGGGGGGTTGAGTTTTCCTCCTTTGTAACTAGGTTGCGCATATGTGTACGTCAATCCGGTGAGGTCCGCCCTCGTAAGCCCGGCCTGTTGGTCTGCACCCATGTATATCAAGTTATATGGAAAGGATTTACCCCCAGATGTGCTTTTGTGATGGTTTCATTCTACTTCAGTTTACAAGCATTATTTTTTATCTAACCCACCCATACAGTTTCCCAGCCTTGCTAGTATGATGACATCCAAATTGAGTAGCCAGGCTTGTAGTTCAGGACCCCTCTACTGCTACAGGGGGGTCCGGCAACCTGCGGACCAGTTCTAGAGAATGGACGCTCATTTCCTAGAGTGGTCTGGAGCGATGTAGATGCTTAGCATGGTTCCATACCCTAAGCCTACACGATCCACCACTCTGCAACGGGTACACTAGTATTTGGAACTGTGATCCAGTGGGTCTGGGCATACGGCTTGGCTTCCCAGGCTAAATCCTACAGGTCCTATAGCATGAATCAAAAGATGCCAGATACTAGACGATGGGTCCTATGGGTGTGCTCCAAACACTTCAAAGCCGAAGCTGTGTGTAGGTCCAGGTCCCAGTCCAGAGGTAGGTAGTCTCAAACCGTAGAGACTACCTCCTAGGGACCGGGCCACCAATTTTCTCTTTGGTATACTGGTATCCAGCCTCAACACGTCGAGCCTACCTCCTAGTTGGGCCAAGTACTAGGGGGAAGTTGATGACGCTACACACAACAAGGACAAATAACATACAAGATGAGTTCCAGTTTTACTTGATTAATGGTTCTCAAAGTATGTTACAAGGCCAAAAGTTATTACAGCCGCTTCCTAGTGGAACCCTTGCTTTGTCTCTACAGGTCGTCAGCAGGATTGCGCTAGAAGCGCTCGGCCACCAGCTCCACGGCGTCTTGTACAATCTCCCGGGCGACATCTTCTGTGGCGGCTATCGGACCAGCGATCACCGGCGCCAAGTATTTGGCAGGGTCGTGACTCCGGAAGCACGTTAGGACGTATTCAACCACCACCCGGCAGAGCTTGCTGCCCTCTGCCTCCAGGTGGGCCCCAAGGATCTGGTCCAGGCGCCGGAGGCAATCGGCGGCAGAGTCCAGCACCGGGAGGGCATCGGAGATCGACACCGGCAGCTCCGATACTATGATGGGGCTCATCGCTAGTGGCACCTGTGCCGTGCTTGCCTTGCCGGCCCACTCAGTGATATGCTGGACCCCGACGTGGTGTTATGCCTAGAGATCCTCGAGGGCCTTTCTGGTGGCCTCCATAGCCTCGGGGCTCGGCACCGCCTGTGCCGCATTGAACTGGCAGATTTGCTCCTCCAGCTTCCTCTCTTTCTCCTTCGCTTCAAGCTCGTGCTCGGCCAGCAGCTCGCCTCGCCGGGTGAGCATTTCTTCCCTGAAGGCGAGATCCGTCTCTCGCCTAGCGAGGTCTGTCTCCCACCTGTCCAAGGACTATCCCTTCGCCTTAAGATTTTCCTCGGCGATGGCGGCGTCGCTGGCCTTGCCCTCGAGCTCCTGCTGCCATTTCTGCAGCCTTTCCATAGCCTTGACCTACTGGGCCCACTGGGCTTCCAGAGTCTGGTCCAGGGCACTCAGCTTGGCCTGGTACTCTGTTGTGAGGGCCTCCCTCTGGGTCACGGCCTCCTCCCACCTAACCACTTTCTTCTCCCTCCGGGACGCCTCTAGCTCCCTGGCACACACCCTCTGGAGGTCCCTCTTGTACTCCTTGCGGTCCCGCTCGAGTTGGGACCGCACGGAGATGAACCGTCGGGACGCCGTCTTGGTGCACTCCTCCAGTTGCGTGCGCCAGTCACTAAGGCGCTGGTGCTCACCCTCAAGCGCCTCCCACTCTCGCAAGATTGCTGCCCTAGTGTCACTAAGGACTTGGTGGGCATAGGACAGCTTGCGGGGGAGGGGGACTGGCGCAGCTTCTTGCTCGGCACCCGACCGGAGTCGCCGCCCAAACAGCACCTCCATCTCCTCTAGAGCAGGAGGGGGGTTGGAGCTGGACGCGCCTCCTGCATCACCCCCAGTGTCGGGAGCGGGCGCGGATCCCCTAGCTAGGATCTCCTCCACCACTGTGACGCCACCTGACGCTGGCACCGCTGCCACCGGACCCCCGGCTGGGGCATGGGAAGCCGCTAGCGCTGTCTTGGCAGCAGCTGGGGGCAGACTGTCGGCACCACCCTCAGCAGATTCCTGCTGCTGAGAGCCAGACCCGTCGGTGGGCCTGGTATCTGGTGGAGGAAGAAGCCCTGGCGAACAGAGGATGAGTTAAGACTTGTTGGCATGATGATTAGACTCATGGAAAAAGGGGCTACACTTTCTTGGGGCCCTGGACTTTCCAGTGACCCTGGAAGTGGGGCGATCGCCGCTCCTACTGCTGTTGCTGTTGCTACTGCTGGTGCCCCTTGGGGTGATCACCCCCAGATGGTGGTGGTGGCAGTGGGACCGAAGGACTGATGTGCCTCTGTGCGCCATGGGCCTGGGAGCTGGCCTCCTTGGCCCCACCTGCAGTCCTTTGGCACTTCTGGGGGGGCTCTGAAACGAGCGACCCGTCAGCGCGACGCAGCCTGCACCGCCTCTCCTCCTCTGACCCCCCAGAGCTACCTAGGATGGAGGCACTTCTTGCAACCCCTTTGCCCTTGTCCAAGGGGCTGGGGGCCACGACAGGGTTGGCGCTAGGAGCCACACCGGCAGGCTAGGGACCTCCAGCCGGTGCATCGAAGATCCGGATCCCACGGAGGGGGTCCCTGGCCACCAGTCTGGCGAACCGCCATGCCGCTGTCGTTGATGGTCGGCAGCGTGGCCAAGATCGCCGTCCTCAGGCCTGGATCATCGCAGAGCACCGGGATGTTATGAGGGAGTATCAGGGACTTAGGGACAAAAGTCTCCCCAGTAATCCCTCCCACTAGGACTACCAGCTCGTCCTAGGACAGATCGGTGCCTGGCCCGCGCTGGACCCTGCCAATGTCGTTTGGGCCGGTGAACCAATAGCACAGGCGTGGCCTCCTCTGTACCGGCATGATCCGGCGCTTCAGGAGGTCACCGACCACGTGCATTGATGTCAGGCCACCCGTGGCCAAGACCTTGATCCTGTCCAATATGGGCAGGAACTCTGGTGAGAGGGAGGGCTTGCTCCTCCATTGCTTGCAGTCGAGTGCTGGCCCATTGGACGACAGGATGAGGCGGTCGTTGGCCTCGGTGCTGGCAATCACCCAGTCATTGCGCCAGTTTTCCCACCTCGCACCACCAAAGGTGGGGATGTAGACTACGGCCGGATCTGGCCTCGTCTGGAAGTAGTAGGCCCCGATGTGGTCTCTGGTCTTCCTAAACTTGACCAGCTCGAAGAAGTAGCGGAAGAGGGAAGTGCAGGGGGCCACACCTATGAACATCTCGCAGAGGTGGATGAAGATGGCTGCCTGGAGGATGGAGTGGGGCGTGAGGTGTTGAAGCTGAAGCCCGAACTCCTCTAGTAGTAGCAGAAAGAAGGGCAAAATCGGCAGCGCCAACCCGCAAGAGATGTAGGAGGTGAACAAGCACGAACTCCTCGGCGGCGAGATCACCAAGGGGGGCAGCGCCGGCACAGATTCTCCCGGCGAGCCCTGGCGCGCTCCACCCAAGCAGGCCAGGCACAAGGTTAAGCGCTTCCTCAGACTGAAAGCGGTCAGGATGACCAAGCGAAGCCATGGCGTGTGCGACGTCATGGACGTAGAGCAGAAGAGCATGACGGCAAAGGGGCACAGCCGAATGGGAGAGAATGCGAAAAGGTAACTGCTGCACGCGGGGTGAATCCTTTTTCAAGGAAACCAGAGTCCGTGTTCAGGGAAACCCTTCCGCACGATCGTGAATCGCCACAGGAAATCCCGCTCGACGGGCACCTAGGATCCAGGCAGCCCAGTCTATGACACAGGGCCCGGGCCCACAAGTCATACAGTTTGTGTGCTGGATTTCGGGTGCGGAAAGAGCGAACCGCCGCACGCTCCTGTAGTGCGCCTCCTTGGGGCCGCTGCAGAAGACAAAAGGTAATTTTTTGAACCAATGCAGCGGCAATGAAGCGCCTCGCGCGTGGCCCGACAAAACTACCAGGTGTGGGGGCCCATGGGTCAGTCAGCCATAGGGACAGATATGGCAGTTGGCGTGACTGAAGGTGGATTGACGGTGGGTGCGTCAGCAGACGCACTGAAACGGCACGCCAATCACCAATCAGGCCATGTTGAGGCAAAGTACAAGCTTTGGCCCCACCTGCAGGCTCGCATCCTCCCCTGAGGTGGGCCCAGGGGCCACTATCGGTACCCTAAAACTAGGGTACCCCTTACTGCTGTATAAAAGCACAGTACCCACACGACTACACTTAGTCGCGTGGTAAAAGAGCTGTATGTGGAACTAGGCCATGACTCGCCCTAGCCTCGGACGACTACTCTAGGTCAGCAACCGCGCCTGACCCCACCACATGGGTGGGTCCGGGGTCACCACGTGTCTAGAGAAAGTGATATACTCCAAGGCATCAACAGTGGGTCCGGACCCCCATGGGAAAGGGCCGGACCCCTGGATATACAGTCCGGACCTCCATGTTTGGTCCAGAACCCCCACGTGTACGGACCAGACCCCTAGAATGGGATCTGGACCCCCCCCCCCGTATGGGGTCCAGACCGCCCACAGTAGGGTCCCAAGGTTCCAGGATAGAACACACCCGAGCCTTAATCAGGGCCAAGGCGGGGGTCCGGTGCTGACACGTGTCCAGACCTGGTCTGGTGGGATCCGGACCTATCCGCATACACTCCTGCTCCCCACTCAGGCGGAGACCAGATGCTGCCACATGGCATACTGCGCGCGGTATAAGCCAACGGGCGGAACCTAGCATGACACCTCTGGGCTACGCGCGCCTTCATATTCATTACGGATAAGACATGCGCCTAACCATTCCACTGACAGGCGACGTGCTCAGTCCATGATGCGTGGGCTGTGCTGTTACTCACCATTACTCGCACGTTTCCAAGAAAAGGGTTACTGACTATCAATGCTGCATGGACGGCGGTCATCATGACTCCCGCTGATTACTCACGTGTTACTAAGGCAGAGGATCTCTGTGTGCTGTCAGCATTTACTATTCACATAATGTATTCCTACCATTATGCTCCTGGGCCCGCATGTCGGGGCTCAACATCCTTGTATGTACCTCCCTTAAACTATAAAAGGGAAGGGACACAGCGTTACAAGGGATACGCTCAACACACACACTCAATACAACTTATACACAGTGGAGGTAGGGCATTACGCTCTTGTGGCCTGAACCACTATAAACCCTCGAGTGTTCTTGTGTCCATCGTCAATTCACCAAACAGGCAACCGCTTAGGCCCCCTCCTCATCTTAGGATTAGGGAGGGTGCATTCCGCCACCCGGCCATAGGATTTTCTCTCCGACAGAATTATATTGACCAAACAACAAATAAATAAACACAGAAATATGCATCTCATGCTGAGGTTCTTGTATTTCTGCATTTTTATTCAAAATTAGTGAGACATGTTTAAGTTTGAAAATTTTAATTTGAAAATTAAAGAGAAAAGGGAAGGGAAGAAAATAATACACATTATAGGGTAACAATAATAAATAAATAATATTGTGGCGGACAGTAGAAGTATAACTCATGTAGACTTTTATTTGATATTTGAGATCTGGAATTCAAAGAAAGACTTGAAATTTGGTTTGGATATTTGAAATTGAAAATTAAAATAGAAGGGAGAACAAGAGAAAAGAAAAAAAGAGAAGAGAGGAACATGCTTGGGCCTGGTGTGCTCCGCAGGCCCATTTCTGCCTTTAATCCACGCCCTAGCCCACCAAAGCTCACCCTTTTTTTTCCCCGGGTGGATGACACATGGGCCTGGGCGTCGGTCACTTATGCGCGGTGCCGTCTGAATGGCACGTGGGCCCCCGACGGTCAGGCTCGTCTCTCCCCCTCGTGCTCGCGTGTTCAACGAACTTCAGAGATCTCCGCGCGCATGTCGCGGGCCGTTCCAACCATCGGCCAAGTTTCCCTCGCGCCAGTAGATAAATGGAGACCAAGCCCTCCCGCCATCAGTGATCGGGCCGGTCGTAGAAGTAGTAGCCGTCGTGAAGCAGTGAGCGCACCGAAAAGACAAATCGTGTCGCCATGGTTGATTCATGCGGATGGCAACGTCGGGTCCCCGGTAGGCGGTCTTGGAGGACCGCTAGTATTATCCGCACGTTGTCATGACCTTTCTAGGCGAGGAGATCCATCGGTGATGCACCAATTGTTCGCCGGGTTTTGAACTCTGCCGCCAAGCCGTCGTCTATTCGTGGCCAGCTCCGTCATAGCTTCAACCCTATGTAAGAACCCCACCAAACGACTCATGTCTATTCCCCCATCGCGTTGCAGGGCCGTATTGAAGATTGGCGCGTCAGGACTTGGGATTGGTCACGCGCCAGCGACTTCCACCGTGGGTTTGGGGCGCCGCCGTGGGTAGCCACCGGGGGCTTGGGCGGAGGCATGTGCACCGTCCATTGGATGAATAAGGGCCAAGATTAGATCCTGCTCACACCTATTCGTGGGAGGAATACTAGCTGTTGATCCTCGAATGAACGACCATGAATAGACGTACCCGTGCCAGTTTGGTCAGGTTATGGGGGTCGCGCATTGATCGATGGACGGATAGGATTAGCTCCCCGTTTCATTAAAACATAACTGTCGATCTCCGATCTAGTGGATGGCAACACGTACAGGTTCGCATGGGGGGCTGATCTAATCGGCGCCACTCGTGCTTGATCGGGCGGCCAGGACTTAACCATATCCCTTCAGCCATGTGTTTATGCAAAAGAGACCCTCAGATTATTACAAATCAACCCGCCGTCCTCTCCTATAGAAAAACTATTACAATCAGGCCCAGGTCTTTATAAAAACAACCCTGAGATTATGAAAATTTGTGACCATCGTCCACGTCCCTAGGATATTCATATATTAATACAAGGAAATGAATTTTTAGTACATAGATAAACCTATAATTTTCAAAAATTCATAACTTTTGTGTTTTAATTCTGTTTTACCCCGTTCAAGTTACGTTAGCTTTGTATAAATATTTACTACTACACAGTAACAACATTAATTATACCATATCGCATACTTTTATAGTTAGATATTCATTTAACATATGTCTACTAGAGTAACTCTTCTAATTAGAGGTAACATGTCCATAATTTTAATTTGGTTAGAATATGATCTCTAGTCAAGTTATAATTAAGATTAAAGTGAATTAATTATTTCTTTGGATTATCTTTCGAAAACCATATCTTACTAACCGTAACTCCAATTTTAGTGGTTCTCGAACCTAGGTTCTTGGTACAACGCGTAGCTTATTAGTATGCAGTTTGTTCTTATGCTTGGTGTGATATTAATTTTTCATATACCATGTTTGTCTGTATTGCTACGTTTAGCAGTGAGGTCGCAAGAATCTGAAGATCATCCTGGTACTTGGAATCTCAAGTCTAAGGCAAGTTGTGCCCTTGATCACTTTTCTTTACCCATTAATGTTCTTGTTAATCACGGTGACATGCTCAGGTTAATTTGATGGGACCTAATAGGTTTCCCTAGACTTGTTCATCCTACACCTTGTTTACCATTGAACTTTTGGGTAGGTTTGCTAATGCTCTACCTGGTTTTGGGATTAATATTACAATATGATCATGTTCCAATTATACTGTTGTTTTAATTATTGTTCATGAGAAGATCATTGTGTTAATTGGAACATGAAGCTTAACTTCAGAAACACGTGCCACCACAAGGGTGGAATGGGACGCCCTTGGCTGACTAATTAGGAAAGCTAGTGGAGGACTACCTTACCCGGAAGCGGCAAGGGCAGTATGGGAGTAGACGTGTAGGGAGATTCTCGGATTGATTTTGCTGCATTGACGGTCAAACGGGGGATCCCTGCATTGCGCTCCCTAGAAACTGTAGTAGGTTTTCTAAAGCTAGTGGAACTTTGTAAAGGCCTCGTAGTGTTACCCTACTTCGTCTCCTCGGTAGAGATGAATGGGACTGCTAGACCCCTTGGCAACCGGGTGACATGACATGTGGGTAAAGGGTACAACCTCTGCAGAGTGTAAAACTAGTATACTAGCCATGCTCGCGGTCATGAGCAGCTCAGGACTCTCACATGATTAACCTATGGAATTAAATTCAATTTTTCATTTGCATCGCATTGTGGTTTATTATTAATTTTAATCTATTATTACTCTGGTTTGGTATATACTCATACTTAGTAACATCTAATAAAATTTTGACCTGGATTAAAAACAATGCTCAGCTTTAACCATCCTCTTTGGTAAGCCTTACACTTCACATAAGCTCCCACCTTTGGCGAGTTCATGCACATTATTCCCCACAACTTGTTGAGCGATGAACGTATGTGAGCTCACTCTTGTTGTCTCACACCTCTCATAGGTCAAGAACAGGTACCACAGGATGAGGCGCATGGAGGATGCTGTGATGAGTTCGTGAGAGGTCTAGGCCGTTGTCTCCTAGTCAACTTTGGGTTGCTGGATCGTTGTCTTCATATGATGTAATTATTTAAACTACTTGTACAAAACTCCATTATATATTAAGGTTGTGACATTCATTTCTGTACCATAGTCATCATATGTGTGAGACTTGGTCCCAGCATATTTGGTGATTATGTTCGTGCCCGGGTCTTGGTGCCCCCGAAACTCGGGTGTGACAGCAGTTGTTGACTACAAGATGGTGGAAAATCGTCCTGTAGTTGAACATGCTCATGAAATATAGGCACTGGCTAAGGAACTCGAACAGTTCCCATGTGTCTTGCCTAACAAGTTCATGGCTGGCGGTATTATCGCTAAGCTGCCACCTTCTTGGACGGATTTTGCTACCACTCTAAAACATAAGAGACAAGAGTTTAGCGTGGCTGAGCTTATTGGTTCTCTTGATGTTGAGGAGAGGGTGAGAGCAAAAGACACTTGTGGAAAAGGAGTTGAGACTTCTAATGCCAATATGGTACAAAAGAAGAACTCCAATGCATCACATAATAATAAAAAGAAGAACAAGCAACAAAATGCCACGAAGCCCAAGCAGGCAGCCTCGTTTAAAAAGAAGAACAAAGGAGTTGGTTGCTTTGTTTGCAGGAGTACTGGTCACTAGGCAAGCGCTTGTCCAGACTGCAAATTTAAGCAAGAGAAAAAACTAGCTTAAGAGAAGAAAACAACAAACATGGTTGTTAGCGAGACCACAGAAGGAACACCGGGGTATGGTAATCTTTTACCTACTATTGTTTTAGAATGTCAATCCCCTAAGTGGTGGGCTGACACTGGTGCAAACATTCATGTGTGTGCTGATATTAATTTGTTTTCTTCTTATCAGTGCAAAGGGGTTGGAGCCTTGCTGATGGGGAACGGATCACATGTGCATGTTCTTGGTGTTGGTACAGTAATTCTGAAGTTTACTTCAAGAAATACGGTGCTATTGAAGAACGTGCAGCATGTCCCCTCCATTAAAAATAATCTTGTTAGTGGCTCATTGCTATGTCGAGATGGGTATAAACTTGTGTTCAAGTCCAATAAATGTATGCTATCAAAGTGTGGGACATTTATTGGAAAAGGATATGATAGTGAAGGCATGTTCCGCTTATCTTTGCATGATGTGTGTAATAAGTCTATGAACAATTTTATTTCGAACGAGTCGTATATTTCACATTCACGACTTTGTCACATCAATTTTGGTTGTGTCTCACAGTTAACAAATTTAAATTTAATCCCAAAATTGATTTAGTCAAAGGTTCTAAGTGTCAGGTGTGCATGCAATCTAAGCAACCTCACAAGCCTCATAAGGCCACGGAGGCGAGGAACTTGGCACCACTAGACTTAAAACATTCTGATTTATGTGAGATGAACGAAATATTGACTAAAGGAGGCAAACGATATTTTATTACTTTTATCGATGATTCTACTAGATTTTGTTACGTGTATCTCTTAAAATCAAAAGACGAAGCTTTGCATTATTTTAAGACCTACAAAGCTGAAGGTGAAAATCAACTCGAGTGGAAAATCAAACGGTTAAGGTTTGATCGTGGTGGAAAATATTTTTCAGGTGATTTTTCTGTTTTTGTGTGGAACATGGTATTATTCATGAGAGGACACTACCATACTCATCACAATCCAATGGGGTGCTGAAAGAAAGAACCGTACTCTAACTGGTTTGGATAACGCCATGTTAGAAACTTCGAGACTATCTAAGGAATGGTGGGGTGAAGCGATCTTGACGGTGTGTCATGTCCTGAAAAAAGTTCCCACAAAGGATAGAGAAATCACACCATTCAAGGAATGGGAAAAGAGGAAATTAAATATCTTCTATTTGCGCACTTAGGGTTGTTTGGCTAAAGTGAATGTGCCAATTAACAAGAAGCGCAAATTAGGACCAAAAAATGTTGATTATGTTTTCCTTGGATATGCTTTCCACAACATTGGATATAGGTTCTTAATTATAAACTCTAGAGTACCGAACATGTTGGTTGGTACTATTATGGAGTCTAGAGATGTTACGTTTTTTGAGGACAAATTTCCCATGAAAGCTACACATGATACGTTTAGTGATGAACCAACGATACCCCATGAGCATTTTATTCTGGTAGAACACACTGATGAATCCCATATACATAATTCTGTGCAAGATGACAATGTATCAACTCGAAAGAGTAAGAGACAAAGGATTGCAAAGTCCTTCGGTGATGATTACATTGTATATCTTGTGGATGACACACCAAGTACCATTGAAGAGGCATATTCCTCTCCTGATGCTGACTTTTGGAAGGAAGCAATAAGGAGTGAGATGGATTCTATTATGTCTAATGCAACTTGGGAGGTCGTTGAGCGTCTTTATGGGTGTAAGCCCATTGGGAGTAAATGGGTGTTCAAGAAAAAGCTTAGGCCTGTTGGTACTGTTGAAAAGGTACAAGGTGAGGCTTGTAATTAAAGACTATTCACAGAAGGAATGTGATGATTTCTTTGATACTTATTCACCTTTGGCTCGATTGACCACAATTCATGTGCTATTTTCTTTGGCTGCCTCTCATGGTCTTCTCGTCCATCAAATGGATGTTAAGACATCATTCCTAAATGGAGATCTAGATGAGGAAATCTACATGGAGCAGCCAGCTGGGTTTGTAGCAAACGGTCAAGAAGGCATGGTGTGTAAATTATTGAAATCTTTATATGGCCTAAAACAAGTGAAAGTCACCTAGAGGGGGGTGGATAGGCGGAATCTGAAAATTATAAACTTAAGCACACACTACAAGCCGGGGTTAGCGTTAGAATTAAAACCAAGTCCTAAAGAGAGGGCGAAAACAAATCAACCAAGAAATAAAGCGGATGACACGGTGATTTGTTTACCGAGGTTCGGTTCTTGAGAACCTAGTCCCCGTTGAGGTGGTCACAAAGATAGGGTCTCTTTCAACCCTTTCCCTCTCTCAAACGATCACTTAGATCGAGTGAGCTTTCTCCTTAATCAAACGGCTCACTTAGACCCCATGAGGACCACAACAAAATTGGTGTCTCTTGTTTTGATTACAAGTCACTTAGAGAACAAGAATGAGGAAGAAGAAAGTGATCCAAGAACAAGAGCTCAAAGAACACGAGCAAAACTCTCTCTCTAGTCACTAGGTTTTTTGAAGTGAGTTTGGGACTTGGAGAGGCTTTGATGCTATTGAATTGTGTCTAGAATTGAATGCACTAGCTCTTGTATTGAATGGGATATCTAAAAAACCTGGATGCTTGGAGTGATGGTGGTTGGGGGATATTTATAGCCCTCAACCACCACATAGCCGTTGGGGAGGCTGTCTGTCGAAGTGCGCACCGGACAGTCTGGTGCGCCACCGGACACTGTCCAGTGTGCCAGCCACATCACCCAACCATTAGGGTTCTGGAGCAGATGACCGTTGGAGCTTTGTCTTCATGCGGCACCGGACTGTCTGGTGCCACACTAGACAGGCACTGTTCACTGTCCGGTGCCCCTCTGACTTCTGCGCTCCAACTCTACGCGCACTGTTCACGCACTGTAGCTCTGTCCCGCGCTTTTGCAGTCGACCGTTGCACCGGAGAGCCGTTGCTCCGCTGGTGCACCAGACAGTTCGGTGAATTATAGCGGAGCGACGCCTGCGAAACCCGAAGGTGAAGAGTTCGGAGTCGTATGACCCTGGTGCACCGGACACTGTCCGGTGGCACACCGGACAGTCCGGTGCACTAGACTAGGGTACTCTTCGGTTTCTTTTGCTCCTTTCTTTTGAACCCTTTCTTTTATATTTATTGGTTTTGAGTTGAATCTTTATGAACCTATAGAATATACAATCTAGAGCAAACTAGTTAGTCCAATTATTTGTGTTGGGCATTTCAACCACCAAAATTATTTATAGGAAAAGGTTTGACCCTATTTCCCTTTCAATCTCCCCCTTTTTGGTGATTGATGCCAACACAAACCAAAGCAAATATATAAGTGTAGAATGGAATTAGTTTGCATAATGTAAGTGCATAGGTTACTTAGAACTAAACCAATTTATGATTTTACTATATATGCATGGATTACTTTCTTTTATTTAATATTTTGGACCATGTTTGCACAACTTGTTTTGTTTTTGCAAATTCATTTGGAAATTCTTTTCAAAGTTTTTTTGCAAATAGTCAAAGGCATATGAGTAAGATTGCAAGAAGCATTTTCAAGATTTGAAAATTTTCTTCCCCTGTTTCAAATGCTTTTCCTTTGACTAAACAAAACTCCCCCTGAATAAAATTCTTCTCTTAGTGTTCAAGAGGGTTTTACCTATTTTTGTAACTATAATTTGAACATGATCAAATACATTTAGATACCAATTTGAAAAATTTACCAACTTGAAAGATTCTTGAAAATTTTGAAATTGGTGCTGGTGCAGGTCCTTTTGCTTTGGGCTTAATATTTTCTCCCTCTTTGGCATTAATTGCCAAAAACGGAGACTTTGAGAGCCCTTTATACTTTCTCCCCCTTTGGTAAACAACATATGAGTGAAAGATCATACCAAATTGGAGAGTGTTGTGGAATACCGGCAAAGGGTAAATAATACCGATGGAGTTGAGTGGAAGCGTTGTCTTTGCCGAATACTCCATTTCCCTTTCAATCTAAGACTAACACAAGAAATACTCATGGAAGCACATTAGTCTTAGCCTTGGCACAAGAAGAATAAGAAATATGAATATGTATCAAATGAAAGAGACATGATCAAAAGTATATAAATGAGCTATGTGTGCAATGTTTCAATCAAAATTCCGAGAATCAAGTATATTTAGCTCATTCCTAAGTTTGCTAAAAGTCTTCTCATCTAATGGCTTGGTGAAGATATCGGCTAATTGATCTTTGGTGTTAATATAGGCTATCTTGATATCCCCCTTTGTTGGTGATCCCTCAAAAAGTGAAACCGAATGTCTATGTGCTTAGTGCGGCTGTGTTCAATGGGATTCTCCACCATGCGGATAGCACTCTCATTGTCACAAAGGCAGAGGGACTTTGCTCAATTTATAGCCATAGTCCCTAAGGGTTTGCCTCATCCAAAGTAATTGCGCACAACAATGGCCTGTGGCAATGTACTCGGCTTCGACGGTGGAAAGAGCAACTGAGTTTTGTTTCTTTGAAGCCCAAGACACCAGGGATCTCCCCAGAAACTGTCAAGACCCTGATGTGCTCTTCCTATCAATTTTACACCCTACCCAATCAGCATCGGAATATCCTATCAAATCAAAGGTTGATCCCCTGGGTACCAAAGCCCAAACTTAGGAGTGTAAACTAAATATCTCATGATTCGCTTCACGGCCCTAAGGTGAACTTCCTTAGGATCGGCTTGGAACCTTGCACACATGCATATGGAAAGCATAACATCCTGGTCGTGATGCACATAAATAGAGTAAAGATCCTATCATCGACCGGTATACTTTTTGATCTACGGATTTACCTCCCGTGTCGAGGTCGAGATGCCCATTTGTTCCCATGGGTGTCTTGATGGGTTTTGCATCCTTCATTCCAAACTTCTTAAGTATGTCTTGAATGTACTTGGTTTGGCTAATGAAGGTGCCCACTTGGAGTTGCTTGATTTGAAATCCTAAGAAGTATCGCAACTCCCCCATCATAGACATCTCGAATTTCTGTACCATGATCCTGCTAAACTCTTCACAAGTAGATTTGTTAGTAGACTCAAATATGATATCATCGACATAAATTTGGCATACAAACAATGTAACACCCCAGGTGTTACCCAAGGCCCTGGCCAAAGAAGCACACCTATGGCCTCTCATCCAATGTGTAAAATAGGAAGTGAAGGTACTTAACACCTTAGAACCATGGATAAGATAAGCTAAGTATTGATCATCAAAAGAGAGGAACCCTAGCCTTCATACCATTTTCACCCATGAACAAGGTTCTAAAGCCCTAATTCCCCTCCTAAGCCATTAAACCCTAACCATGGGATCAAAGGGGAAAAGAGTGGGCAAATGGCCACATCACACTAGGGAACCCATACCAAAAATGAAGTATAGTAGCAAATCTACAAAATGTATTAAGAGAAACATTGCAAAAAGGCCCCACAAAAACCCCAAAACATTTCACCAAGTGGGGAGCACACTTGAGCCATTCAAAATTTTTCTAAGTCCCAAAACCAACCCTAGCCTAAAGATCAAAGGTGTTCACCTTTGTGCTGACGCCAAAACCACTTGGACCAAATAGCAAAAAGTACCCAAATCACCCAAGGCACATCTCTAAAAATTTTGAATTCAAACCAAGGTTGTTTGACATGGTTTGACATCGGTTTTGTCCCTGGTGAATAGTGCCGACAGCACTGACTTGGCGCCCCCATATCTTGTGACTTAGGGCATATCTCCCATTGGAACTCACACATAATAGCTAGCCCTAGGTGCCAGGAAGAGATTTGCATAAGACCCTTGGCAAGATTCGCACGTTTGTGATCTCTGCAAGCATTTGAACAGCGGCAGAAGCAAACACCCACGTGTTCGACGCGTTCTGGCACGCCAGAGCACGCTCTCGGCGCTCCGCCCACGCGCGCAGCCCCGCGCCGCGCCAGCCTCACATCCACGCCTGCACCCGCACCTATAAAAGCCGTCCCAGCCTCGACCGTACACCCCCGCTCGCTCTCAACCTCCGCCGGAGCGCAAGTTCACCGGCGATCGCTCTACGCACGGCGTGCAGCGGCCGCCCGAGACCCGACCACCGTAGACCGGCCATCCTATTCATTCCCCACCCCATCCGACCCATGGGATAGCCTCTGCGTGCCCCGGTGAAGCTTCTAGAGCCAGGAATCGAACTCTACCTCAACGGAGACACCAGATCGACCTCGCCAGACTTCACCCGAGCGCCGGCGTACGTAGACTAAGCTCCACGGTGAGTCTTCCTTCAATTCCTTGCACGGGTAGTTTCCTTAGCACCCCATGAAGCTCCCTGTGCCATTGGATTGAACTCTATCCGCCGTGAGCAGGCCGGAGCACACGCCGCCGATGAGCCCACCCACCTACACACGTGGCCCGACCGATTTCGGCCATCACCATCGACGAGCCGTACCTCGATGTGACCGCCACGACCTCCCGGAGCTAACCCCGCCCTTCGCCGGACCTCCCTCGCCGCTGGTAAGCTGTGCCGCCCTGTTTACTGCCGTGGTTACTGTTTCAAAGGGGGACGGATCTCGGGGAGAAAGGAGAAGAAGTTGGGGGGGTTTGAACAGTCAGAGACTCATATGAATAGTTCCGCAGGGGCATAAGTTGAAGACTTAGTTTAGGAAAAGCCCAGGGGTCTCGGTGTAAACTGATTTTCCATAAAACCTTTTAAACATTATTCATTTAAATGTAAACAGAGCTTATAAAATTCATAACTTCAGTTTTGTTCAACCAAATTTGGTCAAACCAATTTTGCTAGGTTCTAAATAAAATGAACTACTTAGGAAAAATACCAAACACCCTAAGTATTGCAGGAGATTTTAAAGTTTAGATTTAATTAGTAAACTGACCAAAGGATAAATAAAGAAGGGAAAAATAATTACACTTTTAGACTGGGGTTAAGAAAAATTAGAGAAGTGCTTAACCACTACCTAGCCTGTTTAAAAATAATAAACCCCTCAGTACACCAGATTAGGGAAGGGTTTACCAATTAAACTCATTTTGACTCAAAGCTAAAGAAAATAGAAAAGGGAGTTTAAAATAAGAACCAGGGGCAACCACATTTTTGCTAGCTCACTTATTTAACATAGTTCACTGAAAAATTTTGTTAGACCCTCTGTTAGTACAAAAGAAATGCACTACCTTTTATTTCATGAAAACAATGAGAACTTAGAAAAATCCTAGAAAAATAATCCTAAGGAGAACCCACCCCAATCCTTGGGATAACTAATAATATGCTAATATGAATCTAGGAAAAATGTAAGTTCTGTTGTTTGATATTTTTCAAATAACAAGTTAGTTATAAGTACCTTTTTAACAATAAACTTTAGAAAATCACAACTAAATACCCAGTGGGTCTTTTCTGTGATTTTTGGCATAGAGGCCTATTATCACCTATGGAACATGGCAAAAATAAAGTTTAGTCCAGAAACCTCACCTAAATTAGAGCTATAGTGTAAAGTGCCCTTTTACCCTTACTTTTGTCATTTTTGCCCAAGGAATATATGAATCATTTTCAACCTCAAACTTGTAGGGTGAAACCCAGAGGTCAATGTTTATCCACTGTAATTTTTATAACATTTTTGGAAAATTCTAACTTGCCATGGTAGTTCAAAAATACTTAATAAGAAGCACAATAGGAAGAAAAATGGGAATTTTGGGAGAACTAGATAATGTACAACTAGAACCTTCTAATAATCCCATGAAACCTAAAGATGTGATTAAAGATTGTAAGTTCATTCAAAACCCTAGCGATGAATGAATGAAACCCTTAAGGCTAACAACAGAAACCCTAGTATACCACTATTTTAATACTGTTTCACTATGCTTAGTGTTTCCAAAATGCCATACCATTAATATGCATACATTTTATTCATTGCATTCCATAGATTATAATCTCACTGATGGGGAATACATCCTCGTTCCGGAGCAAGGAGTTGTTCAGGAGGTAGCCCAGGAGCCAGCACCAAAGCCGGCCATCGAGGATCTACCTGCCTGAGCTTTGGAAGGCAAGCCCCGGTTTTATGCATAACCATTATATATATGCTATTTTACTGCACTTAATGTTTGTAGGCTTGTACTGTATGCTTAAGTGTAGGAGTTGACTAAAACCCTAGTTGCATGAACTCATGACCCCCTTTGAGATGGATACTAGTATGCTAGGTCGAGTAGCTGCTTTGCTAATTAGGGATCTCGGTATAAGTCGAGTGATTTTTCTAGCACTCGCGCAAGGTCAGGAATTCGTTGTATCCACTTTGATAACAAAATGATGATGGTCTGTGGACACGGATCCATGGGGATGGGTTGTTCATGAGACGAAAATTGGAATAAGGATTAACGTGCGGATACCTGTGTCAAGCGTTTGAACGTACTAAGCACATGCCGAGAAATATGGTAAATCGGTAAGCCTAGTACCTGAGTGAACCTAGCAGCAGACTTTGCCCCTCACGCGACCTGAGACGTGGTCTCCCATTCTGGTTATGGTGGGTACAAGTGCGGTCACTGCACGACGGCAGTCGGGGTCAGTGAGGCATTGTACGCTAAGGCGGTGAGCCCTGATCTGTTGACGGGGAATCGATGGGGACGGTTGATGTGTGTGGGGACGGAGTGCCTCGCCACGTCGTGTGTTTAGGTTTACCTCACAAGGATAAAAACTCGATTTCGAATCGTCTGCTTCTCGCAGCTAATGAGACTGCTTGATCCATTATACTGCATTGAGTAACAAGTGGAAATGTGTTTGGAAAAGCTTTTGATTGCTAAATGTTTGATACCATGTATGATTAGTTAGGAGCACCCTTACTTAAGAGAGTCACACTAAAACTTGAAAAGCTAAAACTTGATTTTAGACTCAGCTAGTGCTTTTGGCAAACCAAACCCCTCAGCCAAACAGCTGCATGTCTAGAGGTAGAGGAGTAGACTCCTCACACCGGGTAAGTCTAGATGAGTATTAGTATACTTAGCCTTGCTTGTGGCATAATTTTTACAGGTTCTCTGGAGGACATGGTTGCTGGAGTGACTTGGCCGTCCACCTTGCCACCGGGTTGGACAGTCGAGTGGGACCCTACCCCGGCAGAGGAGGAGCATGAGGGGTGATGGGCCAGGCTTCCCCATCCCTCCGTTTATTCACCGTTAGTTATATTCCGCTGCATTTCAAACACTGATCACTACTTTTGGTAAACTCCGATGATGATGTAATAAATTAAGTACTCCTTAATGTATGGTTTTATGCTTTATTGTATTTGCTCTGTGCCTCACCTTCGAGTGAGTATGTGGTACTTGATCCTGTTAGTGGCCTCGTCGGACTAGATCCGAGGGACTGACGTTTTATTCCTATTTAAGTGTGGTCTAGCCTCTAAGGTGGGACTTAGGCACTTAAGTTGGAATAATTCGGGCGGTTCTGCCACAGCTGGTATCTGAGCTTGTACCACCACAGAGGAATCAGTAAATCGTGAATACCATCCTTTTTAAAAGTAAAACTTGTTAGAAACAAAGGATGGATAGATCGGTAAGACGATAAGATGGACATAGAGCGTGAAGCCTTAGGATATTCGATGGGTAACTAGGTGGATATTTGAATGTGCCCTACAGGCTACTATAAGGGATGGAGATTTCTCGATCCCTATAGGTTGATATGAGGTCGCTTAGGACGAGCATGCATGCATCATTTTCTAACTACTTAGTAAATGGTCAAGAAATTTTACAAAGCTATGAGGCAAGGTAATAAAAGATTAAGTATACCTCCAAGATCTCCACATAACCCTGGGAAAGCCAAGCACTAATCCCCTTTTAATTTCTTAATTCTTTTTCTTTTTCGCTTACGCTCACCCTTACACAAATGACTTCTCATGAATCCTCGGAAGGAGGGAACGCACATTCCCACACGGACGGACTTGCGCGAGAGGGTTTTCCCCGCATTTTGTGGGAAGTGCTGCAGGGAGCCGGTTATACGACGCCTCCCCAGTATGCGGTGCAGTTGTTCGAGGAGCACCGGGTACCCCGCTGTAGGGTGAGGATGGCCTTGGAGCCTCATCCCTTACAACCGGGCTGGCGTTCGTTGGACTCCGAGTCTTTCGAATTCAGGGCTAAAGATGCTCTTGAGTCCATTGCTCTCCACGGGCTAATGACCTTTTATGGCTTTCACCCCTTGGAGCTGTCCACTCACCCCATTGGCTAGTTCCCCGCTAAAAAGGAGGACGACCCAATGTGGAAGGACCGAGTGGAGCATGCCAAGGATGTATGGGCTCTTTACCCGGGGTAGACTACTCACCTGACGGTGCGATGCATGAATGCCTTGTATCATCTACAAGTAGTGCGAGCTGAGGCAATGTCCCAGCTAATGGGCTTGGTGGAGTCTACCAAGATCACCCTGGATAACTGGGAGGACCTTGTGGTAGACCTGTCCACTGAGCTAGTGGAAAAGGACCTCCAGGTGGAACAGATGGCCACCCAGATCCAAGAGCTTGAGGAGCAAGTAGGAGCCAGGGAGAACACCATCGAGGTTCTCGAAGATCAGCTCCTGAGCACTCAACAACAACTTGAGGAAGCCAACCAGCACTTGGATATGCATCATCAGGAGATTCAGGACATGGAGGCCGAAGGGGCCGACGAGGATGTTGACATCGAGGGAGGAGAGGAGCTAGAGCATGCATCCAGCTTGGATACTGCTGGCTCAGGGAGACCACCTTCCCCCGAGTCTAGTGTTGCCTCGTTTGCCCATTAGGTTTCAGAAATAGGATTAGAAGTGTGCGGCAGTAGGACTCCTCGAAACTAGCTTAGCTTTTGCACCTTTGGGATACTAGGCTAGAGAGAGAGTCAAGTATTTTGAATACTGCTGTAACTATTAGCAAACTCTTTTGGATTGATGAAGGATGGATGATCTCTAATTAAGTTATGAAGGAAATTTTATGTCATGTGGTATCTTTTATGAAAAATGCAAGGAAATGTTTGGCATCTTACAAACCTTGTCTTTTCAAATCTTTTATCTTATGCGAACCCTGATGTCAAAAGTATGATATTAAGAACATCCTAAATTTTTTAGATGGCGGGAAGAGCGCGCCGTGGACAGAATGAGCGCATTCCTCCACTACCGCCGCGGCCGCCTACCATGCAAGAACTGATGGCTCAGCAGAATGAGATTCTGGGACAGTTGGCTCAGTGTCAGCCACCACCTCAGCAATATGGTGGTGGTGGTCACCATCAGCGTCCCCTAGCAGCGGCCTCCTATCAGGAGTTTCTCAGCACTCAGCCGCCATTGTTCACTCGGGCTGAGGATCCACTTGATGCTGATATGTGGCTCAGGGTAGTGGAATCCAAATTTCCACTACTTAATGGAGTTTGTTCAGATGTGGCTAAGGTCCGTTTCGCCACCCAGCAGCTTTGTGGACCCCGCGCGGACATGGTGGGACCACTTCCTCGCTATGCAGCCAGATGACCACGTAGTGGAATGGGGAGAGTTCAAGGTAGCCTTCAGAGGGCATCACATACTGGAAGGCATCATGGACCGCAAGCTCAATGAGTTTCTGGCACTCACTCAGGGGAATCGTACAGTGTTGCAGTACGCTCAAGCTTTTAATGACATGTGTCAGTACGCAGGCTATCATGCGGATACTGATGAGAAGAAGAGGGACAGGTTCAGGAGGGGCCTCAGTACTAAGCGCCGTGACCGTCTCAACACAGTCAGGGCCAACAATTATAATGAGTTAGTCAACCTAGCCATTTCTCAGGAAGACTGCATCAGAGCCCGCCAGGCGGAAAAGAAGAGGAAGACCCCATTGGCAGGACCTTCAGCTCAGCCCCAGCGCTTCAGGATTGTGTCCAACACTCAGAGTAGGGGACCTCAGCAGCAAGGACGGTGGGTGATCCGACCACAGCAGCAGCAACAAGCACCCAACCGCTCTCAACCCCCAGTTCAGAGGAACATCAACCAGCCACAGCAGCAGTACCATCAGGCCAATGACAACAGATGTTTCACTTGTGGCAGCACTGGACACTACGCTAAGAATTGCCCCAAGAACCAGCAGAAGCAGGGACAGAATTCGAATCAGAACCAAGGCAAGAGGTAGAGGGTGCAAGTGAGGTAAGGTAGGCTAAACTTGACCACCTTGGTTGATATTCTAGAGGGGGCACCCATCATGACTGGTATCTTCTCCGTTTTAAATTTCCCTGCAGTCATTCTATTTGATTCTGGTGCATCACATAGTTTTATCAGTGCAAAATTTAGTGCCAAGTGTTAGTTACTGTTTCACCACACAAATGGGGGCATTACAATTTCTACACCAGGAGGCAGGGTTGCCACCTATCAGATCAACAGGCACGTGCCAATAAGGTTGGGTAGTTTCATATTTAAAACCACTCTCCTGATCATGGGATTGGAGAGTGTGGATATCATCTTGGGGACCGACTGGTTATCACGGCACCGTGCTGTGATTGATGTCGCAGCAAGAGCCATAGAAATTCACTCACCAATGGATGGAGAGATCACCTTGTACCTACCCGACCAAGGTTGTACCCGTTCCTGTGCCTTCGCCTTGATAGAGTCACCGGTAGAGAGAATTCCAGTGGTCTATGAGTACCCCAATGTTTTCCCAGATGAATTGCCAGGGATGCCACCCGACAGAGACTTAGAGTTTGCAATTGAGCTGCAGCCCAGAACTGCACCTATATCCAAGAGACCCTATAGGATGCCTCCAGCGGAGTTGGCAGAATTGAAAAAGCAATTTCAAGAGTTGTTGGACAAGGGATTCATTCGCCCAAGTACTTCATCATGGGGATGTCCAGCATTATTCGTGAAAAAGAAGGATGAGAGTCTGAGATTGTGCGTGGATTACCGCCCTCTCAATGTGGTGATCATAAAAAATAAGTATCCATTGCCCCGCATTGATGTATTGTTTGATCAGTTGGTGGGAGCCAAGGTATTTTCCAAGATAGACCTTCGCTCTGGCTATCATCAGATAAAAATCAGGGCCAGCGATATTCCGAAGACAACTTTCTCTACTAGATACGGACTTTATGAGTACTTGGTGATGTCTTTTGGGCTGACAAATGCCCCAGCATATTTCATGTATTTGATGAATTCAGTTTTTATGCCAGAGCTGGACAAATTTGTAGTGGTCTTCATTGATGATATCCTGGTCTATTCAAATAATGAAGACGAGCATACTAAGCATTTACACATTGTACTTTAGCGACTGCGCAATCATCGCTTATATGCTAAGTTGTCCAAATGTGATTTCTGGCTAAGGGAAATTAAATTTTTGTGTCACATCATTTCTCAGGATGGGATATCAGTTGATCTGGAGAAAGTGCAAGAAGAGATGGATTGGAAGCCTCCTACCACCGTGCGGCAGATTCAGAGTTTTCTGGGATTGGCAGGATATTATCGGCGATTCATTCCGGATTTCTCCAGGATCACCAAGCCAATGACTGAATTGTTAAAGAAAGGAGTAAAGTATGAATGGAGTCAGAAATGTGAAGATGCCTTTCATGCATTGAGGCAGCATCTGACAACAGCACCCGTGCTAGCACAGCCTGACAACACCAAACCCTTTGAGGTTTACTGCGATGCTTCAGGCACTGGATTGGGATGTGTCTTGATGCAAGACAACAGAGTTATTGCCTATGCATCCTGAGCACTTAGGCCTCATGAGCAGAACTACCCCACACATGATCTGGAATTAGCAGCCGTAGTTCATGCCCTGAAGATATGGAGACATTATTTGATGGGAGCTCATTGTAATATCTATACTGATCACAAGAGTCTCAAGTATATCTTCACTCAGGCTGATCTTAATATGAGGCAGAGAAGATGGTTGGAATTAATCAAGGACTATGATTTGGAAGTGCATTACCATCCGGGCAAGGCCAATGTGGTAGCAGATGCCTTAAGTCGAAAAGCCCAGTGTAATTGTGTAACTATGGATTCTAAGATCACCACCCTGTGTGACAAGTTGTGCAAGTTGAACATGGAAGTTGTTTCCTCAGGTACCTTGAATTATATCTCAGTGGAGCCCACTCTACATGAGCAGATAGTCATGGCACAGATTGGTGACAAGGGTGTGCAAATCATTAAAGAGATGCTCGAACAAAAGGTGGATAAGTACAAATGCTTTCATCAGGACAAGCAAGGGAGTTCTATGGTTTGAAAACCGATTGGTTGTTCCTAAGAATCTCGAACTCTGGAAGAAAATATTGGATGAAGCTCATCTTTCCAAATTTTCCATGCACCCCGACAGTAACAACATGTATCATGATCTCCGATCTTTGTATTGGTGGACCAAAATGAAGAGGGAAATTGCTAAGTATGTATCTGAATGCGACACTTGCCAAAGAATTAAGGCTAGTCATTTGAAGGTGGCAGGTACCTTACAGCCCCTTCCCATACCCTCTTGGAAATGGGACGATATTTGCATGGACTTCATTATGGGATTGCCCAACACCTCCCGATACCATGATTCTATTTGGGTCATTGTGGATAGATTAACCAAGACAACTCATTTCTTGCTAGTGCATACCACCCACAAGACAGAGAAGTATGCAGAGATCTATATTGACCAAATAGTGCGTTTGCATGGAATTCCGAGAACTATTATGTCTGATAGGGGAGCACTGTTTGTGGCACGTTTTTGGGAGCAGCTCCAAAAGTCACTTGGAACCACTGTGATTAGAAGCTCAGCGTACCATCCTCAGACAGATGGTCAGACGGAGATAGTGAATTAAATTCTTGAGGACATGTTGCGAGCCTATGTGTTACACTATGGTAAGAACTGGGATAAGTGCCTTTCCTTGGCAGAGTTCTCGTATAACAACAGCTACCAGTCCAGCCTAAAAATGGCACCTTTCGAGGCCTTGTATGGGAGAAGATGTAGAACACCGTTAAATTGGTCGCAAGCTAGAGAGAGGGAAATATTTGGACCTGACCTAGTACTTGAAGCCGAGAATAAAGTCAGGGTCATTAAGAAGAACTTGGAAGCTGCTCGGGCCAGACAGAAGAGCTATCATGATAAGAGAAGGAAGCCTCTACAATTTGAAGTGGGGAAGCATGTATATCTTAAGGTGTCACCCACTAAAGGTGTTCAGAGGTTTGGAATCAAGGGCAGGTTAGCTCCTCTCTATATTGGGCCCTATGAGATCAAGGAGACTTGTGGACCTGTAGCATATCGATTGAAGTTGCCACCTCATATGTCAGCAGTTCATGATTTATTCCACGTCTCCCAGCTACGGAAGTGTGTCCGCTTACCCACGGAAGTGCTACCTGAACCAGAATTGGAGATCGAACCAGACTTGTCTTATCAAGAGCACCCTGTCAAGGTATTGGACCAAAAAGAAAGAGCAACACGAGCAAGGTCAATCCAAATGTATAAGATTCAGTGGAGCAACCATTCAGAAGAAGAGGCTACATGGGAAACTGAGGATTTTCTACGTTCTCGCTTCCCCGACTTTCTGCCTAAAGGAGTCCGTACGTAACCCAAAACACCCACCCCCACCTGCCCTTTGAATCTAAATGTAAAAGAAACATAGTTAATAAGAATAGAGTAAGATATGAAAACAAATCTAGAAGGACTTCCTTCTGAAGTTGCAAAGAGGATGACATTCGAAGAGTAGTAACTAGAAAACCTTAATTAAAGGAAACCACAACACACTAATACACACCTTCTTGGTACCCCACTAGAGGATCCGTACCAAATCTCAGGACGAGATTCCTTTAAGGGGAGGGTTGTAACATCCCAGGTGTTACCCAAGGCCCTGGCCAAAGAAGCACACCTATGGCCTCTCATCCAATGTGTAAAATAGGAAGTGAAGGTACTTAAAACCTTAGAACCATGGATAAGATAATCTAAGTATTGATCATCAAAAGAGAGGAACCCTAGCCTTCATACCATTTTCACCCATGAACAAGGTTCTAAAGCCCTAATTCCCCTCCTAAGCCATTAAACCCTAACCATGGGATCAAAGGGGAAAAGAGTGGGCAAATGGCCACATCACACTAGGGAACCAATACCAAAAATGAAGTATAGTAGCAAATCTACAAAATGTATTAAGAGAAACATTGCAAAAAGACCCCAAAAAACCCCAAAACATTTCACCAAGTGGGGACCACACTTGAGCCATTCAAAATTTTTCTAAGTCCCAAAACCAACCCTAGCCTAAAGATCAAAGGTGTTCACCTTTGTGCTGACACCAAAACCACATGGACCAAATAGCAAAAAGTACCCAAATCACCCAAGGCACATCTCTAAAAATTTTGAATTCAAACCGAGGTCGTTTGACAATGGTTTGACATCGGTTTTGTCCCTGGTGAACAGTGCCGATAGCACTGACTTGGCGCCCCCATATCTTGTGACTTAGGGCACATCTCCCATTGGAACTCACACATAATAGCTAGCCCTAGGTGCCACGAAGAGATTTGCAAAAGACCCTTAGCAAGATTCGCACGTTTGTGATTTCTGCAAGCGTTTGAACAGCGGCAGAAGCAAACGCCCACGTGTTCGACGCGTTCTGGCGCGCCAGAGCACGCCCTCGGCGCTCCGACCACGCGCACAGCCCCGCGCCGTGCCAGCCTCGCGTCCACGCCCATGCCCGCGCCTATAAAAGCCGTCCCAGCCTCGACCGTACACCCCCGCTCGCTCTCAACCCCGCCGAAGTGCAAGTTCACCGGCGATCGCTCTGCGCACGGCGTGCCAGCGACCGCCCGAGACCCGACCACCATAGACCGGCCATCCTAGTTATTCCCCGCCCCGTCCGATCCTCCGGATAGCCTCTGCGTGCCCCGGTGAAGCTTCCAAAGCCAGGAATCGAACTCTACCTCACCGAAGACACCGAATCGACCTCGCCGAACTTCACCCGAGCGCCGGCGTACGTAGACCGAGCTCCACGGTGAGCCTTCCTTCAATTCCTTGCACGGGTAGTTTTTTTAGCACCCTGTGAAGCTCCCTATGCCCTTGGATTGAACTCTACCTCCGTGATCAGGCCAGAGCACACGTCCGCCGACGAGCCCACCCGCCTGCACATGTGGCCCGACACATTCCAGGCCATCACCGTCGACGAGCCGTACCTCGACGTGACCGCTAGGACCTCCTAGAGCTAACCCCGCTTGTCGCCGAACCTCCTTCACCGCCGGTAAGCCGCGTCGCCCTGTTTATTGCCGCGGTTACTATTTCCAAGGGGGGAGGGATCTCGGGGAGAAAGGAGAAGTCGGGGGGGTTTGAACAGTTAGAGACTCATATGAATAGTTCCACAGGGGCATAAGTTGAAGACTTGGTTTAGGAAAAGCCCAGGGGTCTCGGTGTAAACTGATTTTCCATAAAACCTTTTAAACATTATTCATTTAAATGTAAACAGAGCTTATAAAATTCATAACTTCAGTTTTGTTCAACCAAATTTGGTCAAACCAATTTTGCTAGGTTCTAAATAAAATGAACTACTTAGGAACCAAACACCCTAAGTATTGCAGGAGATTTTAAAGTTTAGATTTAATTAGTAAACTGACCAAAGGATAAATAAAGAAGGGAAAAATAGCTAACTTTTAGACTGGGGTTAAGAAAAATTAGAAAAGTGCTTAACCACTACCTAGCCTGTTTAAAAATAATAAACCCCTCAGTACACCAGATTAGGGAAGGGTTTACCAATTAAACTCATTTTGACTCAAAGCTAAAGAAAATAGAAAAGGGAGTTTAAAATAAGAACTAGGGGGCAACCACATTTTTGCTAGCTCACTTATTTAACATAGTTCACTGGAAAATTTTGTTAGACCCTCTGTTAGTACAAAAGAAATGCACTACCTTTTATTTCATGAAAACAATGAGAACTTAGAAAAATCCTAGAAAAATAATCCTAAGGAGAACCCACTCTAATCCTTGGGATAACTAATAATATGCTAATATGAATCTAGGAAAAATATAAGTTCTATTGTTTGACATTTTTCAAATAACAAGTTAGTTATAAGTACCTTTTTAACAATAAACTTTAGAAAATCACAACTAAATACCCAGTGGGTCTTTTCTGTGATTTTTGGCACAGAGGCCTATTATCACCTATGGAACATGGCAAAAATAAAGTTTAGTCCAGAAACCTCACCTAAATTATAGCTATAGTGTAAAGTGCTCTTTTACCCTTACTTTTGTCATTTTTGCCCAAGGAATATATGAATTATTTTCAACCTCAAACTTGTGGGGTGAAACCCAGAGGTCAACGTTTATCCACTGTAATTTTTGTAACATTTTTGAAAAATTCTAACTTGCCATGGTAGTTCAAAAATACTTAATAAGAAGCACAATAGGAAGAAAAATGGGAATTTTGGGAGAACTAGATAATGTACAACTAGAACCTTCTAATAATCCCATGAAACCTAAAGATGTGATTAAAGATTGTAAGTTCATTCAAAACCCTAGCGATGAATGAATGAAACCCTTAAGGCTAACAACGAAAACCCTAGTATACCACTATTTTAATACTGTTTCACTATGCTTAGTGTTTCCAAAATGCCATACCATTAATATGCATACATTTTATTCATTGCATTCGATAGATTGTAATCTCGCTGATGGGGAATACATCCTCGTTCCGGAGCAAGGAGTTGCTCAGGAGGTAGCCTAGGAGCCAGCACCAGAGCCGGCCATCGAGGATCTGCCTGCCCCAAGCTTTGGAAGGCAAGCGCCGGTTTTATGTATAACCATTATATATATGCTATTTTACTGCACTTAATGTTTGTAGGCTTGTACTGTGCACTTAAGTGTAGGAGTTGACTGAAACCCTAGTTGCATGAACTCAGGACCCCCTTTGAGATGGATAATAGTATGCTAGGTCAAGTAGATGCTTTGCTAATTAGGGATCTCGGTAGAAGTCGAGTGATTTTTCTAGCACTCACGCGAGGTTAGGAATTGGTTGTATCAACTTTGATAACAGAATGATGATGGTCTATGGACACGGATCCATGGGGATGCGTTGTTCATGAGACTAGAAATTGGAATAATGATTAAAGTGCGGATACCTGTGTCAAGCGTTTGAACGTACTAAGCACATGCCGAGAAATATGGTAAATCGGTAAGCCTAGTACCTGAGTGAACCTGGCAGTAGACTTTGCCCCTCACGCGACCTGAGACATGGTCTCCCATTCTAGTTATGGTGGGTACAAGTGCGGTCATTGCACGACGGCAGTCGGGGTCAGTGAGGCATTGTACGCCAAGGCAGTGAGCCCTGATCTGTTGACGGGGAATCGATGGGGACGGTTGATGTGTGTGGGGACGGAGTGCTTCACCACTGTCGTGTGTTTATGTTTACCTTGCAAGGATAAAAACTCGATTCGAATCGTCTGCTTCTCACAGCTAATGAGACTGCTTGATCCATTGTACTGCATTGAGTAACAAGTGGAAATGTGTTTGGAAAAGCTATTGATTGCTAAATGTTTGATACCTTGTATGATTAGTTAGGAGCACTCTTAGTCTTAAGAGAGTCACACTAAAACTTGAAAAGCTAAAACTTGATTTTAGACTCAGCTAGTGCTTTTGGCAAACCAAACCCCTCAGCCAAACAGCTGCATGTCTAGAGGTAGAGGAGTAGACTCCTCACACCGGGTAAGTCTAGCTGAGTATTAGTATACTCAGCCTTGCTTGTGGCATAATTTTTACATGTTCTCTGGAGGACATGGTTGTTGGAGTGACATGGCCATCCACCTTGCCACCGGGTTGGACAGTCGAGTGGGACCCTACCCCAGCAGAGGAGGAGCATGAGGGGTGATGGGCTAGGCTTCCCCATCCCTCCGTTTATTCATCGTTAGTTATATTCCGCTACATTTCGAACGCTGATCACTACTTTGGGTAAACTTTGATGATGATGTAATAAATTAAGTACTCCTTAATGTATGGTTTTATGCTTTATTGTATTTGCTCAGTGCCTCACCTTCGAGTGAGTACGTGGTACTTGATCCTGTTAGTGGCCTCGTCGGACTAGATCCGAGGGACTGACGTTTTATTCCTATTTAAGTGTGGTCTTGCCTCTAAGGTGGGACTTAGGCACTTAAGTTGGAATAATTCGGGCGGTTCCGCCACAAACAAATCATTTGCAACAATTTTAGTAAAGAGTGTAGGATCGGCCTTACCGAATTTGAAGCCATTAGTGATAAGAAAATCGCGTAGGCATTCATACAATGCTCTTGGGGCTTGCTTGAGCCCATAAAGCGCCTTTGAGAGTTTATAAACATAGTTAGGGTACTCACTATCTTCAAAGCCGGGAGGTTGCTCAACATAGACCTCTTCCTTGATTGATCCATTGAGGAAGGCACTTTTCACGTCCTTTTGATAGAGCTTGAAGCCATGGTAAGTAGCATAGGCAAGTAATATGAGAATTGACTCAAGCCTAGCTACGGGTGCATAAGTTTCACCGAAATCCAAACCTTCGACTTGTGAATAACCCTTGGCCACAAGTAGTGCTTTGTTCCTTATCACCACACCATGCTCTTCTTGCTTGTTGCGGAATACCCATTTGTTACCTACAACATTTTGATTAGAACGTGGAACCAAATGCCATACCTCATTCCTCGTGAAGTTGTTGAGCTCCTCTTGCATTGCCATCACCCAATCTGAATCTCTTAATGCATCCTCAATCCTGTAAGGCTCAATAGAGGACACAAAAGAGTAATGTTCACAAAAATGTGCAACCCGAGATCTAGTACTTACCCCCTTATGAATGTCGCTGAGGATGGAGTTCACGGGGTGATCTCGTTGGATTGCTTGGTGGACTCTTGGGTGTGGCGGTCTTTGACCCTGTATCTCCTACTCATCTTCCTTGTCTTGATTAGCTTCATCTCCCCCTTGATCATTGACCTCTTCTTGAGGTGGCTCATCTTCTTGATCTTCTTCTTCATCACCTTGAGCCTGATCCTCATCTTGGGTTGGTGGAGATGCTTGATTGGAAGATGATGGTTGATCTTGTGCTTGAGTGGGCTCTTTAGATTCTTTAGGACACACATCCCTAATGGACATGTTCCTTAGTGCGACGCACGGAGCCTCTTCATCATTTAATTCATCAAGATCAACTTGCTCCACTTGGGAGCCATTAGTCTCATCAAACACAATGTCACAAGAAACTTCAACTAGTCCAGTGGACTTGTTAAAGACTCTATAAGCCCTTGTGTTTGAATCATATCCTAGTAAAAAACCTTCTACAGCCTTAGGAGCAAATTTAGATTTTCTTCCTCTTTTGACAAGGATAAAACATTTGCTGCCAAAGACTCTAAAATATGAAACATTGGGCTTTTTATCGGTTAGGAGTTCATAAGATGTCTTCTTGAGGATTCGGTGAAGGTAGAGCCGGTTGATGGAGTAGCACGTGGTGTTAATCGCCTCGACCCAAAACCGGTCCGATGTCTTGTACTCATCAAGCATGGTCCTCGCCATGTCCAATAGGGTTCTATTCTTCCTCTCCACTACACCATTTTGTTGAGGTGTGTAGGGAGAACATAACTCATGCTTGATGCCCTCCTCCTTAAGAAAGCCTTCAATTTGTGAATTCTTGAACTCCATCCCATTGTCGCTTCTAATCTTTTTGATCCTTAAGCCAAACTCATTTTGAGCTCGTCTCAAGAATCCCTTTAAGATCTCTTGGGTTTGGGATTTATCCTGCAAAAAGAATACCCAAGTGAAGCAAGAATAGTCATCCACAATAACTAGACAGTACTTACTCCCATCGATGCTTATGTAAACTATCGGGCCGAATAGATCCATGTGGAGTAACTCCAGTGGCCTGTCCGTAGTCATTATGTTTTTGTGTGGATGATGGGCGCCAACTTGCTTTCCTGCTTGATATGCGCTACACACCCTGTCTTTCTCAAAATGAACATTCGTTAGTCCCAAAATGTGCTCTCCCTTTAGAAGTTTGTGGAGATTCTTCATCCCAACATGGGCTAGTCGGCGATGCCAGAGCCAACCCATATTAGTCTTAGCAATTAAGCAAGTGTCAAGTTCAGCTCTATTAAAATCAACTAAGTATAGCTGACCCTCTAACATTCCCTTAAATGCTACTAAATCATCACTTCTTCTAAAGACAGTAACACCTACATCTATAAAAAGACAGTTGTAGCCCATATTGCATAATTGAGAAACAGAAAGCAAATTGTTATCTAAAGAATCTACAAGAAAAACATTGAAAATGGAGTGGTCAGGTGATATAGCAATTTTACCAAGTCCTTTGACCAAACCTTGATTTCCATCCCCGAATGTGATAGCTCGTTGGGGATCTACGTTTTTCTCATAGGAGAACATCCTTTTCTCCCCAATCATATGGTTTGTGCACCCGCTGTCTATTATCCAACATGAGCCCCTGGATGCATAAACCTGCAAAATAATTTAGGCCTTGTTCTTAGGTACCCAAACAGTCTTGGGTCCTTTGATGTTAGAAACAAGCACTTTGGGCACCCAAACACAAGTCTTTGAGCCCTTGTGTTTAGCCCCAACATATTTGGCAACTACTTTGCCTGATTTGTTAGTTAAAACATAGGATGCATCAAAGTTTTAAATGAAATAATTGGCTCATTTGATGCAACAGGAGTTTTATTTTGTAGGCAATTTAACATGTGTTGATTGCCTAGAGCTAGATGCCTCATTTTTATACATAAAAGCATGATGTGAAATAGTATGCGGTTTTCTAGCATGAATCCTCCTAATCTTGTGCTCAGGATAACCAACAAGATATAAAATGTAACCCTCGTTATCCTATGCCATGGGAGCCTTGCCCTTAACAAAATTGGACAATCTCTTAGGGGCATTAAGCTTGTCATTGGTTCCCTGTTGGAAACCAATGTCATCCTTAATCCCAGGGCGTCTCCCATTATAAAGCATGCTACGAGCAAATTTAAATTTTTCATTCTCTAGTTCATGCTCGGCAAGTTTAGCATCTAGTTTAGCTATATGATCATTTTGTTGTTTAATCATAGCAATGTGATCATGAATATCATCAATATTAACATCTCTACATCTAGTGCAAATAGAAATATGCTCAACAGTAGAAATAGAGGGTTTGCAAACATTTAATTCATCTATCTTAGATTTTAGCATGGCATTCACATCTCTAAGATAGGATATAGAATCATTGCAAACATTTAAATCTTTAGACTTAGAAATTAATTTATCATTCCCAATTTTAAGGCTAGAAATTGATTCATTCAATTTACCAATCTTTGAAATTAAACTAGTATTTTCATTCCTAAGACTGATAATTGAATCATTGCAAACATTTGATTTTTCCACCTTAGCAATTAGATTAGCATTCTCATTTCTAAGGTTGGAAATATTGTCATGGCATATGCTAAGCTCATTAGTCAATTTTCACATTTTTCTACTTCTTGAGCATAAGCATTTTTAACTTTAACATGCTTTTAGTTTTCCTTAATAAGGAACTCCTCTTGGCTGTCCAAGAGTTCATCCTTCTCATGAATAGCACCTATCAATTCATTCAATTTTTCTTTTTGTTGTATGTTAAGGTTGGTAAAAAGTGTGAGCAAATTATCCTCATCTTCACTAGAGCTACCCTCATCACTAGATGTTGTATATTTAGTGGAGGCTCTAGATTTTACCTTCTTCTTTTTGCCATCCTTTGCCACGAGGCACTTGTGGCCGATGTTGGGGAAGAGAAGACCCTTGTTGACGACGATGTTGGCGGCATCCTCGTCGTCTGAGGAGTCGGTGGAGCTCTCATCGGAGTCCCATAACCGAAATACATGGGCATCGCTGCCCTTCTTCTTGTAGTACTTCTTTTCCTTCTTCCTCCCCTTCTTGTCTTTGTCCCTGTCACTATCACTAGACATAGGGCATTTAGCGATAAAATGACTGGGCTTACCACACTTGTAACACACCCTCTTAGAGTGGGGTTTGTAGTCCTTCCCCCTCCTTTGCTTGAGGATTTGAAGGAAGCTCTTGATGATGAGCGCCATCTCCTCATTGTCGTGCTTGGAGGCATTGATGGGGAGCCTGAAAGCTCTCTTGTGGGTTTTGGTGTTTGGGTGACAACTCAATTAAAGGACTAACAAGTGTGCTAAGTGTTGAACAGGTGCTTAATGTAAAGCTAACAGGGTTCAACACAAGTGAACAAGTGTGATGGTCCAAGGACTAGATTATGGATAGATAATGGACATCACAAGTAAGATGGACATTGCATAAAGTGAGACTCGGGTGCGTAGCTCGGAGACAACTGATCAAGCCAAGTATGGAGGCAAGAAGAGCTTCGAGGTACCAAGTGCACGGGAGAAGGTCAAAGAGGCTGAGGAACCCAAAGCCAAGGGTGAAGAAGAAGACTTGCAAAGTCAAGGGTGATCGAGTTGAGAAGAGCTATGGCACATCAAGGATCACTACATAAGGATGTGACATAGAACCAATGAGGAAACATCTATAGTTATGTGGAGTAAGTCATAACGCTCAAGATCAAGCTCTAAGAAGTGAACAAGGTCACTAGAAGAAGAACCAGTATCAAAACCAGAACTGGAAGCAGCCCAAAAGAGCTAAGTGCACCTTAATCCGTAGTTTGGGTTGTTCCTATGTTTGGAGATATTCTATGTGACCTTTGCAGGATGTTGGAGCTCAGAAATGTCAATCTAGATCAAGTTAAGCTGACCTGATGATTTATGAGTCCAACATCAATCTTAAGCATGTTAAATGCTAGAGAGGTGAAAATCCAAGGGAAGGTATGTTTCTAGACTTAGTACATTGGTTTTTTGTACTAACATATTTGTCTAAGTGTTAGAAATAGAGAGAAGAAGAAAAGAAGAGAAAATACAAAAAGAAAAAGACTTGGCTGGTGTAGCCATGACTATGCGCATCCTGAGTGCACCAGACTGTCCGGTGGTACACCGGACAGTGTCCTGTGGTGCACCGAACAGTGTCCGGTGCGCCAGGCCAGCGTCTGGTCAACTGGTCCGCTCTCGGGAATTCGTCGATGGCGTTTGGCTAAAATTCACCGGACTGTCCGGTGGTGCACCGGACTGTCCGGTGAGCCAACGGTCGGTCGGACCAACGGTCGGCCGGACCAACGGTCGGCCGCGCAATCCGCGCGTGACGCGTGGCCGAGCCAACGGTCAGATGGGAGCACCGGACTGTCCAGTGTGCACCGAACAGTGTCCGGTGCGCCAACGGCTCCAAGTCTGCAACGGTCGACTGCGCCAATTTAGGAAGGAGATCTGCACCGGACAGTGAACAGTGGATGTCCAGGGGTGCATCGGACTGTCCGGTGCGCCACCCGATAGAAGGCAAGTATTGCCTTCCTGGATTGCTTCCAATGGCTCCTAGGCCCCTTGGGCCTATAAAAGGGACCTCTAGGCGCCTCAAATAAGTGAACAAGTGCAGCCAATGATAGTATACATCACTCTGATCATTCTCACTACTCTCTCTTGTGTGTATCTCTCTAGTTTGTGTAGAAGGCAAAGCTATAAGCCTTTAGAGAGTGGAGAAGTGCTGCTAAGAGCTAGAGCAAGGTCTTGAGCATATCGTTACTCTGCCGGAGTGCTGCCAAGAAGATTGTAAGCAGCTGCGGTTTCGTTGTAACCAACTCAACATAGTGGAAGGCTCTATCTGTCATACTGACAGATCTGAGCAAACAGAGGAAGGAGTTGAAATAGACTCCAAGCCCAGGTGTGGCTAACTCCAACGAGGACTAGGCAAGCATTTCAGGCTTGGCCGAACCTCGGGATAAATCCCTGTGTCTGTGTGCTCTACTCTGTGCTGTGTGCTGATTCTCTGTCTCACTTAATCTTTATATCTGCACTTCAATACTTATCTGTGGTACAAGTTATATTTGAAGTGCAGGGCATTTTGAGACAGGATCTTCTATTCCGCTGCAACCTACTCGAAGGGTCTTTTCATTCCACTGCGATCTAGTCTTCGAGTAGAGTAAGAATTTAAGTTTTAAAAGTGATAATTTTTATTCGCCTATTCACCCCCCCTCTAGGCGACATCCAGATCCTGTTCCCGGGCAAAGGGAACTGTCAATTGGTATCAGAACTAGACCTCTCCAGTGTGGGCTTAGCCGTCCGGAGATGACATGTCATCACAAGAGGTAACTGTAGAACTTCTTCTAGGTGATGGTTCTAACTATAAATCTTGGTCTGTCTCTATTTATAATGCTTTCGTGCATGTTGATCCTGATTTGAGACAAATCTTTAGTAGAAGTATTTTCCCTCCAATTTTAGTCAAAATCCTTCTAATGATGAACTAAGATGTCTGTCTCTCAATCACCATGCTTGCAACATCTTAGTTGACTCACTGTCTAGAAGTGCCTATTTTGCCATCATGAGTAGTGATAGTGATTTATTTGTTAATGCTCATGATCTATGAACTAAAATTAAGTTGAAATTTTTTAAGTCCATATGCACTGCTTCTACACCCTCTATTGCCTGTGATACTAACCTGTCCAAGGGAGAAGAACAAAAACGATGGCAACCAAACGATGAATCTACCTCACTGAAGGGTTCGTCTTCCACTAGTTATAAATGTCTTATTGCTAACAATGATATTGGAGACAAAAGCAATGATGAGGAGGAGTATGAGGATGATAGCAAGGATGAATCTTAATCACCACAAGGTACATGTTCCTGTATTGCTTCCACTAACATTAATGACAGGGAAAATGAGACCGACGATGTGGAAGAAGAGGAGATTCGCCGTTTCTACATCCATCTCAACAAAGAGGACAAAGCACTCTTGGTTAAGCTGTTGAGAAGGAACAAGGAACAAGGTGAGACGCTTCTCAGGCTAGAGGAGACACTCATCAAAACAAACAACAGCCTGGAGAAGATGACCAAAGAACATGAGGAGCTAAAGTGCTCTCATAATGATTTGGTCCAATGGTATGATTCAATTTTAATTGAGCAAAGAAATAATGATGATACTTTATCTTGTGTTGCTCAACTTAAAACTGAAAATTCTATGCTTAGGAGTCAAGTAGAGATGATAAATCTAGAAAAACTTGCTCTAAATGAAAAGTATGATATGTTGTCAAATTCTCATAGTGAATTGGTTGATGACCATATCATGCTCAATATTGCTCATGAGGTTGTCTTTGCGAACTTAAATTCATGTGAACCTCATTCTTGCAAGTGTACGCATTCAAATTGTATATCACCATGTTCTAACCCTCGCTCCTCAAAAGAAAGCCAATCCTTGATTGAGCAAAAAGTTGTAGGGTCTAAAAGAAAATTGCTTGGGAACAAGAAACAAAGACAACTAAGGAGAAGACGTTATGCTCGACTTCCTCAAGATATATACGAACACGTGGTGAAGAAACATGAGGAAGGAGAAAACGCAGCAAGGGTCAACCTCCTTGAGAAAGATGTTCCTAAAGCAATAAGTGAAGAAATCAACATGAGACAAGAGAAAGGTAATGATTTAATTAGTCATGTTGTTTATACTAATAATCTCTCTATGTCATCCAAAAGTAAAAAGAGAAGAGGAAAAAGGAGATGCTTCAAGTGCAAAGCATTAGGCCACCTCATCGCGTCATGTCCGTACAACGACAAAGATGAAGGGGCAATGAGATGTTTTCGATGCAACAACAAGGACCACATGATCACTTCATGTCCAGTCATGAAGAATCAAAGATGTGCATTCTCCAAGATGACTTTCACCAAGGAAAATGACAAACAACAAGCGTCATGTCAGGTTGAGCGACGCTTCTGCTACAAGTGTAGTGAGCAGGGTCATCTATCCAAGGTATGTAATAAAGGTAAGGTTCCTAAGCAAGTAAATTTATCTCAATCTCATTCGCTTAGGAGACCCAAATCATACACTTGTGCTAGATCTATAATGAGATCACCTAGAACTAGCACAAAGGCTATTTCGGTACCAAAGGCACTTTTAGTTGAACGTCATGGACCCATCCCGAGATGGGTACCAAACTTTGTCAACTAGACCATGCAGGTGCCTGGAGATGGAATGGAGACCCTGGGAGAGCTTAAGATGGTTATTTCAAACTCTATGCTTAAGTTGTTAATCTTTATTGTCTATTCATTAACTCAAGGCTGGATTATTGTGCAATATTAATCCCATGTTCATCTCGAGTTAAATAAGTTGTAGAAGTCCTTAATCATTACTGGTGAATCAAGCAAAGGACTTTGATGAGAATCTGCATCTGGCTCTCCAAAGGACGGTACCTGTGTTTCTTAAGTGCATTATCAGCATTGCTCTTAAGTTGGATTGTCATCTATCCTTGGAGTAGTTGTGCTTTTTAGATTACTTGTGTTGAATTTCTGTCAAATAATGATCCATGATTTCCAAGAGCATAATCATGTTTGCTTAATCATGATTGGGTGCTTTATAAGATATATCTTTTCAATCATTCAATGGGTAGCTTTTCATTTGATATATCCACCATGATTAACTCTCTTGGTGTATATGGATAAACATGTATCTTTTTGTAAGTCATGCTATGTGATGTTTAATTATTAACCTAAGAGCAAGCATGATAGCTGTTGTTTAGTCCATGTTCACATAAGTACTTGGTATTGGCACTCTATGTATAACAATGGTATGCGCCTTCAATGCACCCTCTTGAGCAATGAGGTGCATGAGCAAAAGGAGTCCTCATTTGGTGACAACTGGTGCTCTCATGGCCATTCAAGTAAAAGGCAAAGGTATGGAGAATGGAACTATGCAATTTCATTAAATATCTTGGAGTTCCATTGATTGTGATCACAGCTATGTTCTTGCCTTTGAATTGATAGTTTCTTGGCATATGTGCTCTCTACTTTAAAATATTGTTTTCCTTGGTGTACCTAAGAAATTTTTTTTCTTATTCTTGATGTGAGTAGACATTATGATTTATATGCATGATCTTGTCGTTTTCAATTGGTATATGTGGTGCAATGATTATCATGTATGAAGCATGCGCAGGTTGCTTGTAAAATGTTATACTCCCTGAGGCATGCATTGTTGTATTAAGTCAACTATTCAATTGATATCTCTTTGTGATGAAATTGATAGAGTATGCCTTGACCAAGATATGTTGTGATCCCCTCTAGTTCTGAGGAAGCTAGAATGTGCAAGTCATTCAAATACTTGATGCACAACTTTATGGGGAGCACACATAACTTGTGTCTTTTGAGACTAATTGTTTCTTGAGTGATCTTGTATAGTCTCAAGGTGGAGAAGGGGAGATGAGCAAGAAATGGAGCAATCAGGACTTGGGTACCTCTGTAAGTCAAGTAGTTGGTATCTTAAGTTATGAATAATTGCATATTTTTAGATTGCTCGTGCTCTATAATACTTGGTGATACTAGATGCTTATCTTTAAATATCATGGAACTATGATAGTAATGATCTTTCAATTGGTAGCCTTGGTAGTATGCTTCAATTGATAACTTTTGGTAATCACTAGAATAGAAGCTTCATCTTGTGCCACAATACTATAACTTGTTCTAAGTTTGGTGTCTTAGCAACAAGAAAAGGTTAGGATAAAGGATCAGGCACAAGTGTGAAGGAGCCTCCTAGAGATTAAACTCTCAAGATGGAAAGTACACCACAACATGGTAAAGGTACAAAAGGAAGTATTGATCTTTTGCGTATATGTATCTTAATGTTTGTGGTGCATATGTTTAATGAGTAAGGGGGAGCATCGTTAGTGTGTTTTACCTGCTTAATACCCTGCTGTCCCTTGACATCATCCTATGTTCTTGCTCGAATATGGTTTTGCTGTTTGATGTCAAAGGGGGAGAATTTTGTGCATTAAAGCTTAGGTTCCTTTGATCCTAAGGAAGGATGTGTTAGTTTGAGTTCCTTTGATCTTAAGGAAGGATGTGTTAGTTTGTTGTTATAGATAATTCTTATCATATGCTTCTTGTTGTATTAAATGGTGATAATGCAAAACTAGTGCTTGTTGTATTAAATGTGATAATGCAAAACTAGTGGTTCCGCTGGTATGAATTAATTGGCATCTATTGTGTTTATCCTGTAATAGATATTCATGTGGGTAATGGTGCATGTGGTTAATAGTGTGTTAAAATTGCTTTAAATTGGTATCTTAATTTAAATTGGTATCTTAATGGTGAATAGTGGTAGCTTGATATTCCTATGATATATCCACTCAATTGATTGGTGTCTAACTCTGATTCTATGCATTTGTGTGTTATACGCATCATGGTTTGATCCTTGACAATGCATCCCACAGGTGTTAAGGTGTAGCAATGCTTCGAATTAGCCTAAGTATGTGCATTTTGGCATTTAAGGCCAAAGCTAAGATTTTAATGCAAGCACATATTTAGGGGGAGCATTCTACAAACTTAGAGCTCAAAATTTGTGCTTCAAATTTCACTCTTATGTAAGCTTTAATTGTGTTTCCATCAATCACCAAAAAGAGGGAGATTGAAAGCTCTCTTGTGGATTTTGGTGTTTGGATGACAACTCAATTAAAGGACTAACAAGTGTGCTAAGTGTTGAATAGGTGCTTAATGTAAAGCTAACAGGGTTCAACATAAGTGAACAAGTGTGATGGTCCAAGGACTAGATTATGGATAGATAATGGACATCACAAGTAAGATGGACATTGCATAAAGTGAGACTCGGGTGCATAGCTCAGAGACAACTGATCAAGCCAAGGATGGAGGCAAGAAGAGCTTCGAGGTACCAAGTGCACGGGAGAAGGTCAAAGAGGCTGAGGAACCCAAAGCCAAGGGTGAAGAAGAAGACTTGCAAAGTCAAGGGCGATCGAGTTGAGAAGAGCTATGGCACATCAAGGATAACTACACAAGGACGTGACTTACAACCAATGAGGAAACATCTATAGTTATGTGGTGTAAGTCATAAGGCTCAAGATCAAGCTCTAAGAAGTGAACAAGGTCACTAGAAGAAGAACCAGTATCAAAACCAGAACTGGAAGCAGCCCAAAAGAGCTAAGTGCACCTTGATCCGTAGTTTGGGTTGTTCCTATGTTTGGAGATATTCTATGTGACCTTTGCAGGATGTTGGAGCTCAGAAATGTCAATCTAGATCAAGTTAAGCTGACCTGATGATTTATGAGTCCAACATCAATCTTAAGCATGTCAAATGCTAGAGAGGTGAAAATCCAAGGGAAGGTATGTTTCTAGACTTAGTAAATTGGTTTTTGTGTACTAACATATTTGTCTAAGTGTTAGAATGTAACACCCGGCTTTAAGGAACAAAGCCAGGTGCATCTCATACATGCGCCAAGAAGACAACATATATAATAACAGAGTGTATAGAGATAAATGTCATAAAACATCAGAGTAATTATTACATAGCGGAAGACTTATTACAAAATAAAAGTATAACCATAAAACGAACTAAGGATCGTCGGCGCCAATGTCGACTGAGAAACGCCACCTAGATCAGATCGAACTCCTCAGTGTTAGGCGGCTCCTCTTCGACCACCTGTTCTTCTCCTGTGGGGGGGGGTGTGAGACAGCAAGAGTGAGCTCACATACGTTCATAGCTCAACAAGTCGTGGGGAATAATGTGGCATGAACTCACCAAAGGTGGGAGTTCATGTAGTGTAAGGCTGATCAATGAAATAAAGGCTGAAGCTGAGCGTTGCTTTTATAAGTTGGTCAAAATTTTATTAGCAATTACTAAGTGTAAGTAAATACCAAACCTTAATAATAATAAAGAACAGTAATAGTAAAATAATCCCAAATGCGATGCAAATGTCAAAATTGAATTTAAGTTCCATAATTAATCATGTGAGGGTCCGAGCCGCTCATGACCGTGAGCACGGCTAGTATACTAGTTTTACACTCTGCAGAGGTTGCGCATCTTTACCCACAAGCCGTGTTACCCATCTGCCAAGGCGTCATGAATCCCATACACCTCTACCAAGGAAGCGAGGCAGGGTAACACTACGAGGCCTTTACAAAGTTCTACTAGCTTCAGACTACCCGCTACAGTTTATAGGAAGCTCCAGTGCAGGGTTCTTGCCGACCGCCATCGCAGCAAAATCAAACAAGGACCTCCCTACACTGACCACTCCCCTACTGCCCTTGCCCCTTTCGGGTAAGGTAGCCCTCCCCTAGCTTTCCTAGTTAATCAGCCAAGGGCGTCCCATTAAACCCTTGTGGTAGCACTGCTTTTCCCGGGTGGTCGCTCCATGTTCCCATTAATTTAATGATCTTAACATGAACATCAATAATAACAAGATAATAACAGAATAATCATGAATAGTGTATCTCCATACCCAATCCACATAAAGCAATAGCAAGTACTACCCAAAAATATTTCAGGGGTGAACAAGGTATAGAGGTAATCAAAACTGGGGTAACATAAAGGCTCCCATCAAAATTAACCTATGCAGATCATTAAAATTAATAAGAACATGGCTGGGAAAAGTAAGTGATCAAGGGCACAACTTGCCTTCAATAAGCTCCTGCTCAGCTACTTCTACTTGTTGAACCTCAGTTTCCACCGTGGCTTGCTCGTCTACTCGCATCAACACAATACATACATAGCATAGCAAAAATTAACATTGCACCAAACATGTAAATAAAATATACAGTAAAAATTTACATATTAAAATGAAATCATAGGAACTGGAATCACTAAATTTGGAGTTATAGATTTCAAGTTATGAATTTCTTAAGGTTTAATGTGATTAAAATAGGATTAGATGATAAATTAATTTTCTAACTGAGTTCATGTCAAAACAGTGATACTAAATGATAAAGAATATTATTACAAAATTTTAGAAATTGGAATGGTTCAATTTGGAGTTAACATGAATTTTCTATGGATTATACAAATTCTAGGGTTTATTTCCATATTAAAAATCCAATTTCCAATTCATTTTATCAATTTAACTCTGTATTGGACTGGGCCGATTTCAGTAGATTGAGCCCACACGACCCCCCTTCTTTATTCTTTTTATTTTTCCTTTCTCCTTTTTGAATTTCAGATTCAAATTTGAATCAAACCTTACATGTGAACTCATATTCATTTTGAATGTACAAATTGATCCCCATAATATGGATGGTTTTAACTATTATATATATATATATATATTTTTTATATGTATATATATATATTGTATAACCTTTTTCTTCCTCTATTCTAAACTCCAATTTGCAAATTAGGGTCAACTCTCCAAATTTGGATTTTAACCTATTTTTTTGTATTATTTTTATATTGTCACAAAATGTACACAAAATGGAAACCTCAGCATGATGCATGTATTATTTTTATTTGGGTGTCCTTTGTTATTTATTTATTATTTTCATGTGATGTTCTCATGAAATAACAAATATAGATAACACACATATATACAAAAGGGATATCATTTTCTCCTTTTAGGTTATCTTCCACTAATTACAAACTAGGTATTACAAATCCTACCCCCCTTAAAAATAATCTCGTCCTCGAGATTTAAGAAGATCTAGGGACAAGATGGGGAAAATCTATACGAAGCTCTTCTTCTCTTTCCCAAGTTGCTTCGTCTTCACCGTGGTGACTCCATTGAACTTTGCACATCTTTATAACCTTATTCCTCGTAACTCGAGTCAATGTATCAAGAATCTTGATGGGGTACTCAGCATAAGTCAAATCCTCTTGAACACTAAGGTCCTCCATTGGTAACTGTTCCTCAGGTACCCTGAGACATTTCTTCAACTGAGATACATGAAAAACATTATGAACATCTGCAAGATGATCCGGTAACTCCAATTGATATGCAACTTCTCCCACTCGCTTTAAGATTAAGAAGGGTCCAATAAAGCGAGGGGACAACTTTCCTTTGACTTTGAATCTTCTCGTACCCCGGAGTGGTGACACCTTCAAATAGACATAATCACCCTCCTTAAACTCAAGTAGTCTTCTCCGGGTATCAGCATAGCTTTTCTGCCTGGATTGTGCAGTTCTCAAATTCTCCCTTACTTGCTGAACTTGTTCCTCTGCTTCTTGTATAATCTCAGGCCCAAACAACTGCCTTTCACCAGTTTGATCCCAATACAGTGGAGTCCTGCACTTTCTGCCATATAAAGCCTCAAACGGTGACATCTTCAAACTGGCCTGATAGCTATTATTATAAGAGAACTCCGCATACGGTAGACTCTTATCCCAACTACCACCATGCTTAAGAGCACAAGCTCTTAACATATCTTCAAGCACTTGGTTAGTCCTCTCAGTCTGCCCATCAGTCTGGGGATGGTAAGCCGAACTAAAATTCAATCTCGTATCCAATGACTCGTGCAACTTCTTCCAATACCGAGAAGTAAACTGTGATCCCCGGTCCGACACGATTTTCTTTGGCACACCATGCAGGCAGACAATCCGTGCCATGTACAACTCTGCCAACTTGGCTCCTGAATACGTGGTCTTCACTGGAATAAAGTGGGCTACTTTAGTTAGCCTGTCCACAATCACCCATATCGAATCATATCCAGCAGACGTGCGGGGTAATCCAACAATGAAGTCCATGCCAATCTCTTCCCATTTCCACTCAGGTATCTTCAGTGGGTGCAATAGTCCGGCTGGCCTCTGGTGTTCAGCTTTAACTCTTTGGCATACATCGCACATAGCCACATGTGCAGCCACATCTCTCTTTAATCCATACCACCAATATTTTTGCTTCAAATCCTGATACATCTTAGTGCTCCCAGGGTGGATAGAATAAACTGAGTCATGCGCTTCCTTCAATATGGTTTCCCGAAGACTATCAATATCGGGAACACAGATCCGATTCTTGAACCATATCGTGCCTTGCTCATCCTCCGTGAACTCTGGGCCTCTACCCTCTGTTATCAGATCCTTGATCTCCTAGATTTTGGCATCACCAACCTGACCTTTACGAATTTCTTGCTCTAAGGTAGGTTCCAATTCAATAGTCACTCCTTCCGTATGTGTAACAATTCCCAGGTTGAGCCTCTCAAAGTCTTTTGCTAATTCATCAGGTAGCTGGACAACGAAAGCGGAGTGAACATGCTCCTTCCGACTCAAGGCATCTGCAACCAAATTCGCCTTACCTGGGTGATAGTGAATCTCCAAGTCATAATCCTTAATGAGCTCCAACCAACGGCGTTGCCTAAGATTGAGATCCTTCTGAGTGAATATATACTTCAAACTCTTATGATCCGTGTATACTTGGCACTTAGTTCCCATAATATAGTGTCTCCAAATCTTAAGTGCATGCACAACGGCAGCCAGCTCTAAGTCATGGGTGGGGTAGTTCAATTCATGCTTCCTCAACTGACGAGATGCATAGGCAATCACATGACCATCTTGCATAAGCACACATCCAAGTCCTTAGCCACATGCATCACAGTAAATGTCAAATCCCTTCTGCAGATCTGGCATAATCAATACTGGCGGAGACATCAATCTCTCCTTCAATTGATCAAAACTCTCTTGGCATTTCTCATCCCACTTGAATTCTCTTCCTTTTTCCAAAAGCGATGTCATAGGCTTAGCAATCTTAGAAAATCCTTCAATAAATCTCCGATAATATCCTGCGAGTCCCAAGAAACTCCGAATCTCCGTAACTGTAGTGGGCACTCTCCACTCCATAATCTCCTTCACTTTAGCAGGATCCACTGCTATTCCTCCATTAGAAATAATATGACCAAGGAATGGCACCTTGTCAATCCAAAACTCGCACTTGCTGAACTTAGCGTAGAGTTGATTATCTCGTAACTTCTGTAGCACCAACCTTAGATGTTGTTCATGATCACTTTCATTCTTAGAATAGATAAGAATATCGTCGATGAATACCACGACGAATCTGTCCAAATACTCCATAAACACCTTATTCATCAAATTCATGAAGTAAGCTGGTGCATTGGTTAGTCCAAATGACATAACAGTAAACTCATATAATCCATATCGAGTCGAGAATGCTGTCTTGGGAATATCCGATGGTCTAATCCTCATCTGATGGTATCCCGATCGGAGATCGATCTTCGAAAATACTCTTGCTCCTCTCATTTGATCAAACAAATCCTCAATACGGGGCAACGAGTACTTGTTCTTCACCATAACATCATTAAGAGACCTATAATCCACACACATCTGTTGTGATCCATCCTTCTTCTGCACAAATAACACCGGTGCTCCCCAAGGTGAGGAACTTGGACGAATGTAACCAGCCTCTTGTAACTCCGTCAACTGCTTCTTAAGTTCCTTCAACTCCTCTACGGACATTCTATAGGGCCGTTTAGAAATAGGGGCGGTTCCAGGTAAGAGATCAATCACAAACTCAACTTCTCTATCAGGTGGCATCCCTAGTAACTCCTCTGGAAAGACATCCGGAAAATCTCTAACCACCCGGATGTTGTCACCAACAAACTCCTCAGGCATAAAGAACATTGCACGCATGGATGAGGAGGTTACTGCAATATTAACTTGAAATCTTTCTCCTTTAGTGGTAGTGAGCTCTATGGTACCTCTACCACATGCTATAACAGCCTTTGCCTTTCTTAGCCATGACATACCAAGGATCAGATCTATACTGCTTGACTCTAATATTATAGCAGTAGCTCCAAATTCTCTACCCATAATGGTCAATGTCAATCTACGGGTCATTTGATTCGCCTCAACAGGCCCTTTAGGTGTAATTACTATCATGGGTTTTCTCATATTTAGCAGTGGTATTTCATTTGTGTTGGCATATCTAGCAGACATGAATGAATGTGTAGCACCAGAATCAAATAATATGGTTGCAGGAATTGTATTAACATAAAACATACCAATTACGAGGTCCCCACCATCAGGAGTATCATCAACGCTGACTTGATTCACCCTGGCTATAGAATATCCCTTGCCAGGGGTCTGTTGCTTGTTCTGAGCTGGAGTAGTAGCAATCCTCTGTGGGCAGACATTTGCATAATGACCAGTCTTCCCACACTTGAAACAATTAGTGCCTGGACTCTGTCCTGAAAACTTCGTCGGGGTGCCAGTGGGGGTAGCCTGACGAGTGGGCGTCCGTGGAGAGCCCTGTGGAGCATACTGAACTGGGCGTGGTCCTCCTAGTCGAGTCGGTGTACCTTGTGGTGGAACGTAGCGAGGACGAACACTGCTGCTACCCTGTCCTTGTGAGATAGCCTTCCTCTTCAAATCACCCAGTTGAACACGCTTGTGTTCAATAGCAAGAGCCTTATCCAGTAGCCTCTGAAATGATGGAAAAGTGTGTGCCACTAGAGCATACTGCAGCGGTCCATTAAGTCCTTCAATAAAATGCTCCTGCTTCCTTTCATCCTCAGCAACTTCCTCCGGAGCATATCTCGACAGCTGAATAAATTTGTCTCTGTACTCGCTGACCGACATATTGCCTTGCTTCAATGACAGAAACTCCTTCTTCTTGATCTTTATCATACCAGCTGGAATATGGTAGTTCCTGAATTGTGTACTGAACTCTGCCTAGGTAATAGTATCCGCAGCATCATGGGCAGCAGTATAAGAATCCCACCAATCAGCAGCAGGACCAGTCAGACGTCCAGAAGCATATAAAAACCTTCTCCCGGTCAGTGCATTGTGCAATGTTGAGCATCTTCTCAATTGCTTTCAGCCAATCATCTGCATCAAGTGGATCTGGCGAACTGGCGAAGGTCGGTGGCTTATGGCTCATGAACTCTCGGTGCTTATCACGAGGTGGAACTGGTGGTGGTGGAGGAGGCAATGGCACTTGCTGCTGTTGTTGCTGTTGTTGCTGTTGTTGAAGTTGTTGTTGCAGCTGCTGTTGTTGCGCCCTCCTTTCTTGGCGTATCTCATCTCTCTCCTGGCGCAACTCCTGGCGTATGTCTTCTCTTTCCTGACGCATCTCTTGGCGTTCTTGCTGCATCTGGGCACGCATATCAGCCATAGTGTCTGCCATTTGCTGCATCACCGCCATCTGAGCAGCAACCAGTGGATCAACTCCGCCTGGTGGAGGATTAGGAGGATTCATCTCTGCAGGCTGTGGCTGAGGTTGTCTATATATCCTTCGAGTGTGTCGGTTAGGAGGCAAATCAATTCCACCACCCCTCCTGGTATTGACCATCTGAGTTAGATACATATGGTAAGAAAGAGCAATAGACAAGGCAGTAATTACGATCATGTTACTTTGGGGGACTTATTAGCTAAGCAGTTTAATGTTTTACCTACCATAGCTAATTTATTACATTATGCTGGCACATGCTAAGATGTCCATATAATATTTCAATCAATCAAAGAAGCAAATCAGGCATTGATCATCAGAACAATCAACCAATATTTTTAATAGAGAAAATAGTTTTAATTTTGTCTTAGGCTTCCTATCTCTTAAAAATGTCATAGGGGTAGGGATTCCAAGGTGTGAAATCCATCTTGTCTCAGAGTAGAAAAGGTAAGAATGATCAGAGTAGAACAGTAGAAGGTGAGACAGGATCAAGATAAGTATAGGAAGAATCAGAGTGAGGTAAGTAGGTAATGGTTTTGTCCATTTCTATCTAGGTTTCATCCTACAGTCAACATTCCTCTGATACCACTTCTGTAACACCCGGCTTTAAGGAACAAAGCCAGGTGCATCTCATACATGCGCCAAGAAGACAACATATATAATAACAGAGTGTATAGAGATAAATGTCATAAAACATCAGAGTAATTATTACATAGCGGAAGACTTATTACAAAATAAAAGTATAACCATAAAACGAACTAAGGATCGTCGGCGCCAATGTCGACTGAGAAACGCCACCTAGATCAGATCGAACTCCTCAGTGTTAGGCGGCTCCTCTTCGACCACCTGTTCTTCTCCTATGGGGGGGTGTGAGACAGCAAGAGTGAGCTCACATACATTCATAGCTCAACAAGTCGTGGGGAATAATGTGGCATGAACTCACCAAAGGTGGGAGTTCATGTAGTGTAAGGCTGATCAATGAAATAAAGGCTGAAGCTGAGCGTTGCTTTTATAAGTTGGTCAAAATTTTATTAGCAATTACTAAGTGTAAGTAAATACCAAACCTTAATAATAATAAAGAACAGTAATAGTAAAATAATCCCAAATGCGATGCAAATGTCAAAATTGAATTTAAGTTCCATAATTAATCATGTGAGGGTCCGAGCCGCTCATGACCGTGAGCACGGCTAGTATACTAGTTTTACACTCTGCAGAGGTTGCGCATCTTTACCCACAAGCCGTGTTACCCATCTGCCAAGGGGTCATGAATCCCATACACCTCTACCAAGGAAGCGAGGCAGGGTAACACTATGAGGCCTTTACAAAGTTCCACTAGCTTCAGACTACCCGCTACAGTTTATAGTAAGCTCCAGTGCAGGGTTCTTGCCGACCGCCATCGCAGCAAAATCAAACAAGGACCTCCCTACACTGACCACTCCCCTACTGCCCTTGCCCCTTTCGGGTAAGGTAGCCCTCCCCTAGCTTTCCTAGTTAATCAGCCAAGGGCGTCCCATTAAACCCTTGTGGTAGCACTGCTTTCCCGGGTGGTCGCTCCATGTTCCCATTAATTTAATGATCTTAACATGAACATCAATAATAACAAGATAATAACAGAATAATCATGAATAGTGTATCTCCATACCCAATCCACATAAAGCAATAGCAAGTACTACCCAAAAATATTTCAGGGGTGAACAAGGTATAGAGGTAATCAAAACTAGGGTAACATAAAGGCTCCCATCAAAATTAACCTATGCAGATCATTAAAATTAATAAGAACATGGCTGGGAAAAGTAAGTGATCAAGGGCACAACTTGCCTTCAATAAGCTCCTGCTCAGCTACTTCTACTTGTTGAACCTCAGTTTCCACCGTGGCTTGCTCGTCTACTCGCATCAACACAATACATACATAGCATAGCAAAAATTAACATTGCACCAAACATGTAAATAAAATATACAGTAAAAATTTACATATTAAAATGAAATCATAGGAACTGGAATCACTAAATTTGGAGTTATAGATTTCAAGTTATGAATTTCTTAAGGTTTAATGTGATTAAAATAGGATTAGATGATAAATTAATTTTCTAACTGAGTTCATGTCAAAACAGTGATACTAAATGATAAAGAATATTATTACAAAATTTTAGAAATTGGAATGGTTCAATTTGGAGTTAACATGAATTTTCTATGGATTATACAAATTCTAGGGTTTATTTCCATATTAAAAATCCAATTTCCAATTCATTTTATCAATTTAACTCTGTATTGGACTGGGCCGATTTCAGTAGATTGAGCCCACACGACCCCCCTTCTTTATTCTTTTTATTTTTCCTTTCTCCTTTTTGAATTTCAGATTCAAATTTGAATCAAACCTTACATGTGAACTCATATTCAGTTTTGAATGTACAAATTGATCCCCATAATATGGATGGTTTTAACTATTATATATATATATATATTTTTTTTTATATGTATATATATATATATATATTGTATAACCTTTTTCTTCCTCTATTCTAAACTCCAATTTGCAAATTAGGGTCAACTCTCCAAATTTGGATTTTAACCTTTTTTTTTGTATTATTTTTATATTGTCACAAAATGTACACAAAATGGAAACCTCAGCATGATGCATGTATTATTTTTATTTGGGTGTCCTTTGTTATTTATTTATTTATTTTCATGTGATGTTCTCATGAAATAACAAATATAGATAACACACATATATACAAAAGGGATATCATTTTCTCCTTTTAGGTTATCTTCCACTAATTACAAACTAGGTATTACATAGAAACAGAGAGAAGAAGAAAAGAAGAGAAAATACAAAAAGAAAAAGACTTGGCTGGTGCAGCCATGACTATGCGTAGCCTGAGTGCAGCGGACTGTCCGGTGGTGCACTGGACAGCGTCCGGTGCACCAGGCCGGTGTCTGGTCAACTGGCCGCTATCGGGAATTCGTCGACGGCGTTTGGCTAAAATTCACCGGACTGTCCGGTGAGCCAACGGTCGGTCGGACCAACGGTCGACCGCGCAATCCGCGCATGATGCGTGGCCGAGCCAACGGTCAGATGGGAGCACCGGACTGTCCGGTGTGCACCGGACAGTGTCCGGTGCGCCAACGGCTCCAAGTCTGCAACGGTCGACTGTGCCAATTTAGGAAGGAGATCTGCACCGGACAGTGAACAGTGGATGTCCGGTGGCGCACCGGACTGTCCGGTGCGCCACCCGATAGAAGGCAAGGATTGCCTTCCTGGATTGCTTCCAACGGCTCCTAGGCCCCTTGGGCCTATAAAAGGGACCTCTAGGCACCTCAAACAAGTGAACAAGTGCAGCCAATGATAGTATACATCACTCTGATCATTCTCACTGTCCCTCTTGTGTGTATCTCTCTAGTTTGTGTAGAAGGCAAAGCTATAAGCCTTTAGAGAGTGGAGAAGTGCTGCTAAGAGCTAGAGCAAGGTCATGAGCATATCGTTACTCTGCCGGAGTGCTGCCAAGAAGATTGTAAGCAGCCGCAGTTTTGTTGTAACCAACTCAACATAGTGGAAGGCTCTATCTGTCATACTGACAGATCTGAGCAAACAGAGGAAGGAGTTGAAATAGACTCCAAGCCCAGGTGTGGCTAACTCCAACGAGGACTAGGCAAGCATTTCAGGCTTGGCCGAACCTCGGGATAAATCCTTGTGTCTGTGTGCTCTACTCTGTGCTGTGTGCTGATTCTCTGTCTCACTTAATCTTTATATCTGCACTTCAATACTTATCTGTGGTACAAGTTATATTTGAAGTGCAGGGCATTTTGAGACAGGATCTTCTATTCCGCTGCAACCTACTCAAAGGGTCTTTTCATTCCACTGTGATCTGGTCTTCGAGTAGAGTAAGAATTTAAGTTTTAAAAGTGATAATTTTTATTCGCCTATTCACCCCCCCCTCTAGGCGACATCCAGATCCTGTTCCCGGGCAAAGGGAACTTTCAGAGCCTACTTGATGTAGACTCTTCTTACTTTTCTTCCGTCGCTTTGAATGCGACGGGTTGCACCTCGGGTGTAGAGGTGCCGCCTTGCTCCAAGTTGACAATTTGTTTAGAGCCTTTGATCATTAATTCAAAGCTCACAAACTTTCCTATAACCTCCTTAGGAGACATTAGCTTATATCTAGGATCACCACGAATTAATTGAACTTGCGTAGGATTGCAAAAAACGAGTGATCTTAGAATAACCTTGACCATTTCATGGTCATCCCTGGTGCTCCCGAGGTTGCGCACTTGATTCACCAAGGTCTTGAGCCGGTTGTACATAGCTTGTGGCTCCTCTCCTTGGTTGAGTACGAAATGACCGAGCTCCCCTTTGATCATCTCCCATTTGGTGATCTTGGTCACCTCATCTCCCTTGTGCACGGTCTTGAGCACGTCCCAAATCTCCTTGGCACTCTTCAACCCTTGCACTTTATTATACTCCTCTCGACATAGAGAGGCGAGGAGTATAGTAGTGGCTTGGGAGTTGAAGTGCCGGATTTGGGCAACCTCGTTCGAGTCATAGCCTTCATCCCCTATGGTAGGTACATGTGCTCCAAACTCAACAATATCCCATATGCTAGCATGGAGTGAGGTTAGGTGATGCCTCATTTTATCACTCCACATACAATAATCCTCACCATAAAAAACTGGTGGTTTGCCTAATGGAACAAAAAGTAAAGGAGCATGTTTAGAAATGCGGGGATAGCGTAGGGGGATCTTACTAAACTTCTTATGCTCATGGCGCTTAGAAGTGACGGACGGCGCGTCGGAGCCGAATGTGGAGGGCGACGAAGAATCAGTCTCGTAGTAGACCACTTTTTCTTCTTGTCGCCACTCCGATGTGACTTGACACGGGGAGGGGATTCCTCCTTGCCTTTGGCACCGGACTCCCTTGATGGAGCCTTCCTGTGGCTTGTGGACTTCTCGCCGGTTTCCATCTCCCTCTTGGCGTGATCTCCCGACATCACTTCGAGTGGTTAGACTCTAATGAAGTACCGGCTCTAATACCAATTGAAAGTCGCCTAGAGGGGGGTGGATAGGCAGAATCTGAAAATTATAAACTTAACACACACTACAAGCCGGGGTTAGCGTTAGAATTAAAACCGAGTCCGAAAGAGAGGGCAGAAACAAATCAACCAAGAAATAAAGCGGATGACACAGTGATTTGTTTTACCAAGGTTTGGTTCTTGAGAACCTAGTCCCCGTTGAGGTGGTCACAAAGACTGGGTCTCTTTCAACCCTTTCCCTCTCTCAAACGGTCACTTAGACCGAGTGAGCTTTCTCCTTAATCAAACGGGTCACTTCGACCCCACAAGGACCACCACACAATTGGTGTCTCTTGTTTTGATTACAAGTCACTTAGAGAATAAGAATGAGGAAGAAGAAAGCGATCCAAGAACAAGAGCTCAAAGAACACGAGCAAAACTCTCTCTCTAGTTACAAGGTTTTTTGAAGTGAGTTTGGGACTTGGAGAGGCTTTGATTCTATTGAATTGTGTCTAGAATTGTGTTGGAGAGGAAATCTCCGGCCGGGTGGCGGAGTGCACCCGCCCTAAATCCTAAGATGAGGAGGGGCCTAAGCATTTTGCCTGTTATGCGAGATGGAAGGATGAACACAAGAACACGCGAGGGTTTTAGAGTGGTTCGGGCCGCCGGAGCGTAATACCCTACTCCACTGTGTGATGTATTGCTTGAGAGCTTGTATGAACTTGTGAGTGTCTGAGTGAGCCTAAGATTGGATCTGTCCTGTAACGCCGCATGCCTCCCCTTTTATAGCTGAAGGGGGCATGCACAAAGGTACTGAGCCCCGACATGCGAGCCCAGGGACATAACGAATATAGCACTTGGAGCCACAAATGTTTGCTGCTAGGGCGATCTTCTAGTGCCCTGACACCCGAGATCTGTGTATCCTTGGCGTGCAGGGGAAGCTTCTTGTAGAAGGGATGATGAGTACAATGCATCGTTCGGCACGGGTGCATTGTTTGCCAACACACCAGTCAAGCGTGCCGCCTGCTAGATGACCCTGACGCCGTCTGCCAGCAGATTGGACAGGACGCATTAAATGCTAGGAGGGCACGTCGCCTGTTAGCGTGGTGGCAGGCGGCGTGCCCTCTCTGCAATAAATGCAGAGGTTGCACGGCTTTATGGGCTTTACATCAGGCTCGGTCCGTTGGCTTATGTCACGGGCCACGAGCCACGCGGTAGCAGCGGGGAGCACAGGGCAAGGCCTGGACACGTGCCAGCACTGGACCCCTACTCATGCCAGGGTCCTTCTCGTCCTGGGACCTTGGTAAGGCTCGGACTTTACTCAGAGGGGGAAGGGGGTCCTCCCAAGGGACCTGACATGCCTTCTTGGGGGCTCTGGACTTGTACGTATAGGGGTCTGGTGTCCTTCTGTGGAGGTCCGGACCCAACGATGAATACTGGGATGTACTACCCTTCCTTGTCACATGGCGCCCTTGTTCCTGCCCATGTGGCGGGGTTGGGCGCCATTCTCCGCGTGGCCTTGAGGCGTTGCACGGGTGCGGACGTCTTCATGCTATAGATGTCGGCGTTTCGGACCTGGGGGGTCCCTGGACCGACGAGTAAATTTGTCGCTGCGTGCCCTTGCCCAGATGGGTTGGTGCGAGATGGAACACAAGTGGGGGAATGAGCCTTGTATTATCCTGCACCAGGGTGCTCGTAGTAGGGGTTACAAGCATTGCGAGAGAGTGAGAGCGAGAGAGGGCGAGTAGCAGAGAGAGAGAGAGAGCGTTGCGTACGTATGCTTTGTATGTTCGTATGCTCGACCCTTCGTCCTCTCGCTCCCCCTTTCGTCCCTCCTCCTTTCATGGGGCCCTAGACACCCCCTTTTATAGACGTAAGGAAATGTCCAGCTGTACAATGGGGTGTAGCTGGGAGCTAACGTGGCTGGCAGGGAAGTGCCCTGAGTCCTGTACAGATAACAACGTGGCCGTCGGGGGGACGTCTCGAGTCCTGTAGAGGTAGTATCGTGGCCATCGGAGAAGTGCCTTGGACCCTGTAGCAGTACAGCTGTTGGCGCTGCATGGATCCTGCTGACGTCTCCTTGCTTCCGTAAGGGGCTTGAGGACCACCGATGTCATGGTTGCATGCGGGAAACCACCATCGCCTGTTACCGGGGTAAGCTTGATGGGACGCCGGTCTTGTTCCTTCGTAGCCTGAGCTAGCTAGGAGTAGGGTAATGATGCATCCCTCATGGCGTGGTTGATCCGAGCCTGAGGTCGGGCGAGGCGGCGACTCCTCCGAGGCCGAGGCTGGGGCCGAGACCCAGGGTCGGGCGAGGACTTGATTCTTCCCAAGGCCGGGGCCGAGGCCGAGTCCTGAGGTCGGGCGAGGCGGAGATTTCCTCCCGAAGCTAAGGCCAAGCCCTGGGGTCGGGCGAGGTGGAGCTTCTTGTTGCGCCCGAGGCTGAACTCGACCGTTGTCGGTTTCGCCCGGGTGGTTGGCACAGCAGCCGGAGCAGGGCAGGCGGCGCTGTTTTCCTGTCAGATCAGTCAGTGAAAGGGCAAAGTGACTGCGGTCACTTCGACCTTGTCGTCTGAGGTGTGTGTGTCAGGATAAGGTGTCAAGCGACCCCAGCATTAAATGCGCATGCAACACGGTCGGCTGGTAAGGCGATTTGGCCAAGGTCGCTTGCACGACAAGGCTTGCCTTTGGCTGAGCCGAGGGTGCGCCCTTTGCCTGAGGAGACCCTCGGGCGAGACGTGGACGTTCGGGACCACTGTTCCGCCCGAGGCCGGGCTCGGGCGAGGTGAGACTGTGTCCCTCGGTAGACGAAGCTTTGACTTTGACCCGAGCCGTAAGCCTTTATGGTTTGCTCTGAAGGTGTTTACCAACCATGATTAGGAGTGGTGGGGGTACCCCTACTTTAGGTACCCGACAGTAGCCCCCGAGCCTCGAGGGGAGTGGTGATGCTCGCTTTGAGGCTCTGCCGCATTCTTGGTGAGGGGACCGGCCTTTCTCGGTTATACTTTGTTCCGACGGGTGCGCGCGAGCGCACCCGCCGGGTGTAGCCCTCGAGGCCTCGGAGGAGTGGTTTGACTCCTCTGAGATCTTAACGCTTTTCGGGATGTTTCGGCCGGTCCTGTCGTTCCCTCATGCGGCCTGGCCGTAGCCCGGGTGCACGATCAGGTTCCGAGTTTTTGAGCTGGTTTGTTGACGCTGTCAATAGTTTGGCCGTAGCCGGGTGCGAGAGCAGCCCCCGAGCCTCTACACGGAGCGAGAGGACGATCAAGGACTGTCTCGACTTTTATTATACGCCCCTTCGTCGCCTTTCTGCAAGGAGGAAGGGGGGGAAAGCGCCATGTTACCCTCGGAGGGCACCGATCATGTAGTGGGCGCGGAGCTCGAGTGCTCTAGGGCGGCTGTCGAACCCTTCCGAGGGGCCAGCCTTCGAACCCCTGATCAGTAATGGGCGCGGAGCCCGGGTGCTCTGGGTGGCTGTCGAACCCTTCCGAGGGGCCAGCCTTCGAACCCCTGATCAGTAGGAGGGCTCGGGGGCCTGTTTCCTTTGCGGGGAAGGATCCTTTCCAAAATATCCCCCTTCCCAGTCCCTATGGCAAGAGAGAGAGAGAGGAAACGGAAAAGGATATGAATTCAAAAGTTGTGGCGCACTTTTTTTGATGCGGCCTTTATGGCGGAGGTGAAACGTCGCTCACTTCGCCTGCCAACGGTGTTGCTGGCTCTGCCAAGGAGTTAATGCGACAGGACGGGCGATTCGCGGGCCGTCTGTTGCGCGTGCGCGGGCCGTTCGAGGAACGGGGCACGGGCACGTCGTTCTTACGCCGTGGGAGAGGGCTCTCCCGCTGCTTCAGAAAAAGACGTGAGCCTGGGGGTGATCTGACCACTGCTTCCGCCCGTCTATTGCAGCAGTTATTGTCGGTCCGCTTTTGGCCACATCAACTGCATGCCTAACCCCCTGGCTGACTGACCCATGAATGCTGCACCCAATTGGCACTGTTGGGTCACGCGCGGGCCCCCTCGAGTCGCGGCACTGGTTCCATAGTCGAGAAGACACGGTATTGGCGTAGGTGGCGGTGCAGTTTCCTCGCACGTAGTGACCGTTGCGCCGATTGCATGGTAGGTGGGACCGGACCTTCGTGCTGGTACACCAGAAGTGATGAAGCCGAAAGGGTGCATAACCGTGGTGCGGTCGCATGCTCCCTTGCGAGGCAGCTCGCCCTTTCGTCCGCTGGTTCCGGCGAGGATGAGGGAACTCTTATAACCGCAGGGCGGTTTCATGCCTTGCGTGCGGCGGTTTGCCTCCCTCGCGTCTCGAGTCAGTTCGCACGACGTATGGGGCCCAACCCCCGTGTCGTAGGGGGAGAACCCTAGAGCACGTCGGTGGAGACTTTGCCCGTGACGCTAAGGGGTGCAAGTGTGGAGATCTGCTTATAAAAGGGGACCGATCCCCCGAGCAGTGGCCATGCCTTCGTTCTTCCCTCATGTGTTGTGCCCTTCCACCTTTTGAGCCCCCGGATGGGGTGCACCGGCGTCGCCTTGCTCTTGCTGTCGTTGGAGGAGCGCGGCCTCGTGGAGATTGGCGCTCTTCAGCCACCGCTCGGCTTCAAGGATTTTCGTCATGCAGCCCGGCTGCATTCCCTCACCAATGGTCATCCGTAGGGATGATCACCAGCCTGGTGGTGGGGAGAAGCAAGCCGGGCTGCGACCTCCGCCCCGCCCTTAGCTTTAAGGATCCTCGTCATCCGGGCTAAGGCAGAGGAGCGCACCGAGTGGGGGGTTGCCTCCGCGTGGGTCGGTGACCCTTTTCTTCCCCTAGTGTTCGGGGGAGAAGGGCATCCTCCAGCCCTGCGAAGGCGTCCTCCAGCCATGCGGGGGAAGGCGAACTGCTGCTCCCTGGCCAGGGTGCAGCTTTCCATCCTCCACCCGGGCGGCGGTCGTGCCGCGCTCGGGCCGGCCACATCAAGGTCCTCCTTGCACCGTTAGCTGCGCCAGGGGTTGCCCAGCCCGTCGTACGCCGCGAGGGTGGTACTCGTGTTCTAGGACGGCTTTGGGGAGGACGGGAGTGAGCACTTGCCGGTGCGCTTTGGTGTTTGTTATCCTGCGGGCCCCCTGGTGTGGAGGTTGTTCATACCCGCGGGATTGGAACCGGAGTCCCGTTTGTATGGGAATATACTAGGTTTTTGCCCGAGCAAAATGTAACTGCTTCAAGGACTTAGACATTTGTCGTAGGCTGGGAGAACCGCCGAGGGTCCTGCCGATGTCTAAGTCTATGTAGCATAGTTACCCCAAGCATATGTATTTGTTCTTCGTGGCTGTCGAGGCCTGAACATTTGGGTATTCGAGTATAAAGCTGTGCTTCTTCCTCATTTCGAGCACTAGGACTTGCCTGTCGGTGGCTGAACCACTTAACCGAGTGTGAGTTGCCTTACGCGGAAGGTGACGAGTGAGGTATCCGTATCCCGGAGGCGTAGGAGTCCCTCGGCTCGGTCGGCCTTGCCGCTTAAAGCCTCTCTTGCTCGGTTTTAGAACCTTCGGCTGCTCTGCGATGAGCCAAAGCTGAAGGCAGCGGTGGCGTGAATAGAGGCGATGTCGGCTCGGACAGAGGCTTTCTCGGCGCGGGAGCAGGTGGCTTCCCAGGCCGAGAAAGTGCAGCAGCGGTAGTTGGGGTTTGGCCAGATCACCTGCGAGCAGGGCCAATCCTGGAGCCAAGCCACCGAGGCCGTGAGCCGGGCTGAGATCCTCGGGGGACGGCTGGCTGGGGCTTCAGAGCAGCTGGCCGAGGTGCCTACTCGCATCACCGTTTGAGGCTGGGCCAGATTCCGCTGAGGGTGGAAACGACGCCGAGAGTGCCGCTCCTCCCCCTGCTGATCTTTGAGCCTACATGAACAGTTCATCTGAAGTATGCGTATGTTTGTTGCGGCCACCGAGGCCTAAACATATTTAGCATTCAGATTATAGAGCTGCGTTTTCCTTCCTCTTGTTTTGAGCACTTAGGACTTGTTCATCGGCAGCAGAATCGCATTATTCAAGCGAGAGTTACTTTTCGCGGAAGGTGATGAGTGAGGTATCCGTATCCCAGAGGCGTAGGAGTCCCTCGGCTCGGTCGGCCTTGCCGCTTACGTGCTCTCTCACCAGTTCGTAGGATTCTGCTATCGATATAGTCGAAAAATGCACGAAAGTCGTTTTCTACCCGAGCGTTAGGACTTGTTCGGTAGCAGGATCGCTTATCCGAGCGTGAGTTACTTTTCATGGAAGGTGATGAGTGAGGTATCCGTATCCCGGAGGCGTAGGAGTCCCTCGGCTCGGTCGGCCTTGCCACTTACGTGTACTCTCGTCGTTTTTAGGGCCCTGCTATCGACATAGTCGAAAGCACGAAAGTTGTTTTCTGTAGAAAACTTTTCTCGGTAGAAAACTTTTCCGAAGAAAATTCCGACGCAGAGGGGGGGTCCCCCCTTCTAGCCCCCGAGGGAGGGTCGGGCTTGGCCGAGGCAAGGCTGACCCTTCCTTGACGGTTAGACTTTATTTAAGGCGCGTAAAAACGAGGAACATGAACGACTTGAAACATTTTAAGGGTAGAAGCGACGTAGCTGTTCGATGTTCCAAGCGTTGCTGTAGACCTTGCCTTGATCGTTGGCCAGCTTGTATGTCTCGGGCTTCAAGATCTTGGCGATGATGAATGGCCCTTCCTAGGGGGGAGTAAGCTTGTGGCACCCTCGGGCGTCCTGTCGTAGCCGAAGCACCAAGTCTCCCACTTGGAAGCCTCGGGGACGATCCCTTCGGGCGTGGTAGCGTCGCAGAGACTGCTGATACCGCGCCGAATGTAGTAAGGCAACGTCCCGAGCTTCTTCGAGCTGGTCTAGCGAGTCCTCTCTGCTGATCTGGTTGCTTCGGTCGTCGTACGCCTTCGTCCTCGGGGAACCGTATTCTAAGTCCGTGGGGAGGACGGCCTCGGCCCCATAGACTAGAAAGAACGGCGTGAAGCCCGTGGCACGGCTCGGCATCGTCCTTAGACTCCAGACCACCGAGGGTAGCTCCTTCATCCACCGCTTGCCAAACTTGTTGAGGTTGTTGTGGATCCTGGGTGAAAGAGAATTAGGCTTACACCTTTTTCCTAAATTATTTTTGGTGGTTGAATTGCCCAACTGTAACACCCGGATTCTAGGGGACCAAAACCCGGGGTTAACATAAACACCAGGTATGCTGGGACCAAGTCTCATACATATGATGTATAGTGGCACAGGATCGAATGTCACAACTTTATATATAACAGGAGTTCTATACAAAATAAATAATTACATTATAGGGAGACAACGGTCCAGCAACCCAAAAGTTGACTGGGAGACGACGACCTAGACCTCTCACGATCTTGTCACAGCATCCTCCATGAGCATCATCCTGTAGTACCTGGTCTTGACCTGTGGTGTATGTGAGACAGCAAGAGTGAGCTCACATACGTTCATCGCTCAACAAGTTGTGGGGAATAATGTGCATGAACTCGCCAAAGATGGGAGCTCACATAAAGTGTAAGGCTTACCAAAGAAGATGGTTAGAGCTGAGCATTGCTTTTAAAGTTGGTCAAAATTTTATTAGCAATTACTAAGTATAAGTAAATACCAAACCCAATTAAGTAATGGAACAAAAGTAACAACAACATCACCTGCAATGCAATGCTTATGACAAATTGAATTTAGTTCCATAAATTAATCATGTGAGGGTCCGAGCTGCTCATGACCGTGAGCACGGCTAGTATACCAGTTTTACACTCTGCAGAGGTTGCGCATCTTTACCCACAAGTCGTGTATCCCATGTCGCCAGGGTTTGCAAAGCCCTTAGACACTTCCGAGGTGAATGGCTAGGGATCCACTACGAGGCCTTTACAAAGTTCCACTAGCTTCCGAAAACCCGCTACAGTTTATAGGAAGATCCAGTGCAGGAATCCCTTGCAGGACCGCCATCGCAGCAAAATCCTCCCGAGGGCCTCCCTACACTGACCTCTCCCCTACTGCCCTTGCCCCTTTCGGGTAAGGTAGTCTTCCACTAGCTTTCCTAATTAATCAGCCAAGGGCATCCCATACTACCCTTGTGGTAGCACTGTTTTCCCGGGTGGTCGCTCCATGTTCCAATTAACATAATGATCTTAACATGAACAGTAATAACAACTGATAACAAAAGTATAATCATGAATAGTGTAATCTTCATACCCAAAACCACATATAGCACTAGCAAGTACTACCCAGAAAGTTCAGTGGTAAACAAGGTATAAAGATAGACAAACTAGGGTAACCTATTGGGTCCCATCAAAATTAACCTATGCAGATCATTATGATTAACTAACTAGAACATGGGTAGGTGAAAAGAAGTGATCAAGGGCACAACTTGCCTGGGCCTTGAGAATCCAGGTACTAGGATGATCCTCAGATGACTCGTGACCTCACTGCTAGTCGTAGTAATTCAAACAAACATAGTATAGGCAAATTTAACATTACACCAAACATGTAAACAAAATACATAATAATAATCTACATATTAAAATAAGATCACAGGAAAAAGAATTATTAATTTTGGAGTTGTAGAATTCAAGTTATGATTTTCCTAAGGTTTAAGGTGATTATGATATGATTAAATGATAAATAAATTTTCTGACAGAGTTCATGTCAAAACAGTGATTCTAACTGGTAGAGAATATTTTTACAAAATTTTAGGAATTGGAATGACTCAATTTGGAGCTAAAATGAATTAGTTATGAATTAATTAAGTTTCTGGATTTATTTTAACACTAAAAATCATTTTCTAAATCATTTTCTATGATTTTCTTATTCACTGGACTGGGCCTCAATTAAACAGAAGCGCAGGGGGCTCGGGGTAAGTTTTCCGTGACACAGTGAATAGTAACAGGTGGACGGCGGGTTGATTTTAATAAAACAGAAGGTCTCTTTAGCAAAAAGCACGGCCGAAGAGGTATCTTGCAATCTCAGCCGCACGATCGACTATCGACCGCTAGGATTAGATGTATCCCAGGCCGAATCGGTACGCGATCTAAGCCACAGGATCTAACATCGACGCCTACGATTTAATGAGACCTCAGAGTCGTAGGATCACAGATCTACGGCCGCAGCGTGCCCGGCCGAAACGGTATCCTTGATCTAATCTGAGCCGTCGCTGGTGGATCTAACGGCCCGGAGCTAATCCCCCTAACCTTCACCAGCACACGGCGGCGCCGCCCGTGCTCGCGGCGGAGCCATCGCCGGCGCGTAGCGATTCCGGCCTTCCGGTGCCCTAGAGTTCAATCAAAGGCTACTACACTATGCTTAGGGAATGGCGAATACACTAGAGTAGTTCTTACCGCGGATTGTCGATCGGGTGACGCCGGCCACGGCGAGGTGCGGACCCACGGTGGAGCACCAACTATGGTGAAGAATTCCGGCCAACGTAGAGGTCGGTTTCACCCAACCGGTCACGATGCTTCACCAGGGACCCTGCCGAAGCCCCGGACGCAATGCACTGGGGCAGGAACACCCGCCAGGGCTTGAATCGTCGACTGCGGCGGAAACGCGGGGAGGGAGCTCGGTCCTGGGAAGCGAGATGTAAAGGAGGGGGGTCGCGGCTACGTACTTATACTCGGGGGCGCTTTGCGGTTGTTGTACGGCACCGAGATCACCGGCGAGCTCGCGGAGTCCGCGCGGTCCGTTGAGCTCCACGCGCGCGCGGCGAACTCGCGTTCGGTTGAGAGGAAGACGGGGGCAAGAAGATGACGACTGGGCCCCGCGTGTAAGCGACCGAATCAGAAGCCAGTGCGCGAGAAGGCGAGAGCGCGCGAGAGTGAGAGGCTGCCCCGCGGACCCAAGCGTCAGCGACTCAGTAAAGGATGCGAGCGCGAGAGGATGAGAGACTGACGTGAGGGCCCCGCATGTCAGCGAAACAGACGAGAGAGCGCGCGCGGGAGTGAAGTTGGGCCGCGGGGTAATAAAGGGTTAGTGGGCCGAAATGGTGGCCGCCGGCCCATGAAGGCATAGTGTTCCTTTTTCTTTTTATTTCCTATTTTCTTTTCTCCATTTTCAAATCCAATTTGAATTCAAGTTTAAATTCAAACTTTTGTGAATAACTTGTCCTCAGTTTGAATAGTATAATTTAATATTATAAGTGTGAAGGATGTTTATTCTAATTTTTATTTTATTTTATGTAATATTTTTCTTAGTTCCCCCCTTCTCTTTTATTTTCTATTTTCTATTTTCCTTTCCATTTGAATTTCAAATCAACACAAGTTTAAAGTTCAAACACTTAATTTGGATACACATATAGAACTTTAGCATAATGTGCAAAAACCTATTTTATGCATTTCTTTATTTATTTTAGTTCTTTTAGACAAGCTTTTAATCATATAGTAGAATAATCCCTACCTTATTAGTTCTAGGGAAATCAAATTTATTTTGTAGACTTATATATGTTAAGAAATAGTTTAACCATAATTCTTTTATATATCCTAACCCTAAGGCAATTTAGATTATCTAAGTATCTTTAATTATGTATTTTTAACATATTCATGAGTGGAAACTCCTAAATTATGATTATCTTTAAGGAAAGGTGTTTTGATTTAAAATCTTTGAGAATTTTTTTTCTTTGTCTTCACAAGATTGAACTTTAGGGTGTTACACCAACACAAATAATTGGACTAACTAGTTTACTCTAGTCTATAAGTTCTACAGGTGCCAAAGGTTCATAATAAGCCAATAAAAAGACCAAGGAATGGGTTCAATCAAAAGAGCAGAGGGACAACCGAAGGCACCTTGGTCTGGCGCACTAGACTGTCCGGTGTGCCACCGGACAGTGTCCGGTGCACCAGGGGACTTGAAGCTAAACTCATCACCTTTGGGAAAACTCCGAGGCGCTCCACTATAATTCACCGGACTGTCCGGTGTACACCGGACTGTCCGGTGCTCCAAGGAGAAGCGACTTTGAACTTGCCAGCTTTGGAATCCGCTCCGCTATAATTCACCGGACATGTCCGGTGCACACCGGACTTGTCCGGTGTGACAGCGGAGCAACGGCTACTTCGGCACCAACGGTCACCTGCACGGGCATTAAATGCGCGCCAGAGCGCGCAGAAGTCAGGCACGCGCGAGATGGCGCACCGGACACTCTACAGTACATGTCCGGTGCACACCGGACAGCCAGGCGGGCCCACAAGACAGTGCTCAACGGTCGAACCCTAACGGTCTGTTGACGTAGGCTAGCGCACTGGACAGTGTCCGGTGGCGCACCGGACTGTCCGGTGCGCCATGCGACAGCAGCCTTCATCAAACGGCTAGTTTGGTGGTTGGGGCTATAAATACCCCCAACCACCCCACATTCAAGTCATCCAAGTTTTCACACTTCTACACCTTACAAGAGCTCTAGCATTCAATTCTAGACACACCCAAGTGATCAAATCCTCTCCAATTCCACATAAAGCTTTAGTGACTAGTGAGAGAGATTTGTTGTGTTCTCTTGAGCTCTTGCGCTTGGATTGCTTCTTTCTTTCTCATTTGTTCTTGTGATCAAAACTCATTTGTAACCGAGGCAAGAGACACCAATTGTGTGGTGGTCCTTGCGGGGAAGTTTTGCTCCCGGTTGATTTGAGAAAAGAAGCTCACTCGGTCCGAGGGACCGTTTGAGAGAGGGAAAGGGTTGAAAAAGACCCGGCCTTTGTGGCCTCCTCAACGGGGAGTAGGTTTGCGAGAACCGAACCTCGGTAAAACAAATCCCTGCGTCTCACTTCTTCACTTACTCGCGATTTGTTTTGTGCCCTCTCTCTCGGACTCATTATTATTTCTAACGCTAACCCGGCTTGTAGTTGTGTTTAAGTTGTTAAATTTCAGTTTCGCCCTATTCACCCCCCTCTAGGCGACTTTCAATTGGTATCAGAGCCCGGTGATTCATTAGAGCCTAACCGCTCGAAGTGATGACGGGAGATCACGCCAAGAAGGAGATGGAGACCGGCGACAAGCCCACTACAAGCCACGGGGAGTCTTCATTGGAAGAGTCCCGCAACAAGAGGAAGGAGAAGAAGGACTCCTCCAACAAAGGGAAGGGGAAGGAGAAGAAATCCTCTTCCCACAAGTCGCATCGGAGAGGCGACAAGCACAAAAGGATGAGGAAAGTGGTCTACTACGAGACCGACTCTTCATCACCATCGACCTCCGGCTCCGACGCGCCGTCCGTCACTTCTAAGCGCCATGAGCGCAAGAAGTTTAGTAAGATCCCCCTACGCTACCCTCGCATTCCTAAACATACACCTTTACTTTCCGTCCCATTAGGCAAACCACCAATGTTTGATGGTGAAGATTATGCTAGGTGGAGTGATATGATGCGATATCACCTAACCTCACTCCACAAAAGTATATGGGATGTTGTTGAGTTTGGTGTACAGGTACCATCCGTAGGGGATGAAGATTATGATGAGGACGAAGTGGCCCAAATCGAGCACTTCAACTCACAAGCCACCACTATACTCCTCACCTCTCTAAGTCGAGAGGAGTATAACAAGGTGCAAGGGTTGAAGAGCGCCAAGAAAATTTGGGACGTGCTATAAACCGCGCACGAAGGAGATGAGGTGACCAAGATCACTAAGAGGGAGACGATCGAGGGGGAGCTCGGTCGCTTCCGTCTTCGCCAAGGGGAGGAGCCACAAGACATGAACAACCGGCTCAAAACCTTGGTGAACCAAGTGCACAACCTCGGGAGCAAAAAATGGGATGACCACGAAGTGGTTAAGGTTATTCTTAGATCACTTGTTTTCCTTAACCCTACTCAAGTTCAATTAATTCGTGGTAATCCTAGATATACACAAATGACCCCCGAGGAAGTTATAGGTAATTTTGTGAGCTTTGAGTTGATGATCAAAGGCTCAAAGAAGATCAACGAGCTAGATGGCACCTCCGTGCCCGAAGCACAACCGGTTGCATTCAAAGCGACGGAGGAAAAGAAGGAAGAGTCTACATCAAGTAGACAACCCATTGATGCCTCCAAGCTCGACAATGAGGAGATGGCTTTAATCATCAAAAGCTTTCGCCAAATCCTCAAGCAACGGAAGGGGAAGGATTACAAATCCCGTTCCAAGAAGGTTTGCTACAAGTGTGGTAAGCCCGGTCACTTTATTGCTAAATGTCCATTATCAAGTGATAGTGACAGGGACAACGACAAGAAGGGGAGAAGAAAGGAAAAGAAAAGATACTACAAGAAGAAGGGCGGCAATGCCCATGTTTGCCGGGAGTGGGACTCCGACGAGAGCTCCACCGACTCCTCCTTCGACGAGGACGCCACAAACATCGCCGTCACCAAGGGACTTCTCTTCCCCAACGTCGGCCACAAGTGCCTCATGGCAAAGGACGACAAAAGGAAGAAGGTAAAATCAAGATCCTCCACTAAATATGAAACCTCTAGTGATGAGGATAATGCTAGCAATGAGGAGGATAACTTGCGCATTCTTTTTGCCAACCTTAATATGCAACAAAAGGAAAAGTTAAATGAATTAATTAGTGCTATTCATGAGAAGGATGATCTCATTGGACTCTCAAGAGGACTTCCTAATTAAGGAAAATAAGAAGCATGTTAAGGTAAAAAATGCTTATGCTCTTGAAGTTGAAAAATGTGAGAAATTAACTATTGAGCTAAGTACTTGCCATGACACTATTACCAACCTTAGAAATGAAAATACTAGATTAATTGCTAAGGTTGATTCTCATGTTTGTGATGTTTCAATTCCCAATCTTAGAAATGATAATAATGATTTGCTTGCTAAGATTGAGGAATTAAACATCTCTCTTGCTAGCCTTAAGATTGAAATGAAAAATTGCTTGCTAAGGCTAAAGAATTAGATGTTTGCAATGTTACAATTTCCGATCTTAGAGATAACAATGATATTTTGCATGCTAATATTGTTGAACTTAATTCTTGCAAACCCTCTACATCTACCGTTGAGCATACTTCTATTTGCACTAGATGTAGAGATATTGATATTGATGCTATTCATGATCATATGGCTTCAATTAAACAACAAAATGATCATATAGCAAAATTAGATGCTAAAATTGCCGAGCATGACTTAGAAAATGAAAAATTTAAATTTGCTAGAAGCATGCTCTATAATGGGAGACGCCCTGGCATCAAGGATGGCATTGGCTTCCAAAAGGGAGACAATGTCAAACTTAATGCCACTCCTAAAAGATTGTCTAACTTTGTTAAGGGCAAGGCTCCCATGCCTCAGGATAACGAGGGTTACATTTTGTATCCTACCGGTTATCCCGAGAGCAAAATTAGGAGAATTCATTCTAGGAAGTCTCACTCTGGCCCTAATCATGCTTTTATGTATAAGGGTGAGACATCTAGCTCTAGGCAACCAACTTGTGCTAAGTTGCCTAAAAAGAAAACTCCTAATGCATCAAATGATCATGACATTTCATTTAAAACTTTTGATGCATCTTATGTTTTGACTAACAAATCTGGCAAGGTAGTTACCAAGTTTGTTGGGGGCAAACACAAGGGCTCCAAGACTTGTGTTTGGGTACCCAAAGTTCTTGTGTCTAATGCCAAAGGACCCAAAACCGTTTGGGTACCTAAAGTCAAGAACTAAATTTGTTTTGTAGGTTTATGCATCCGGGGGCTCAAGTTGGATCATTGATAGCGGGTGCACAAACCACATGACAGGGGAGAAGAAGATGTTCTCCTCCTACGAGAAAAACCAAGATCCCCAACGAGCTATCACATTCGGGGATGGAAATCAAGGTTTGGTCAAAGGATTGGGTAAAATAGCTATATCTCCTGACCACTCAATTTCCAATGTTTTTCTTGTAGATTCTTTAGATTACAATTTGCTTTCCGTATCTCAATTATGTCAAATGGGCTACAACTGTCTATTTACTGATGTAGGTGTCACTGTCTTTAGAAGAAGTGATGATTCAATAGCATTTAAGGGAGTGTAAGAGGGTCAACTATACTTGGTAGATTTTGATAGAGCTAAACTCGACACTTGCTTAGTTGCTAAGACTAACATGGGTTGGCTCTGGCACCGCCGACTAGCCCATGTTGGAATGAAGAATCTTCATAAGCTTCTAAAGGGAGAGCACATTTTAGGACTAACAAATGTTCATTTTGAGAAAGACAGGGTTTGTAGCGCATGCCAAGCAGGGAAGCAAGTTGGTGTTCATCATCCACACAAGAACATCATGACGACTGACAGGCCACTGGAGCTCCTACACATGGATTTATTCGGCCCGATCGCTTACATAAGCATCGGCGAGAGCAAGTACTGTCTAGTTATTGTGGATGATTATTCTCGCTTCACTTGGGTATTCTTTTTGCAGGAAAAATCTCAAACCCAAGAGACCTTAAAGGGATTCTTGAGACGAGCTCAAAATGAGTTTGGCTTAAGGATCAAGAAAATAAGAAGCGACAATGGAACGGAGTTCAAGAATTCACAAATTGAAGGCTTCCTTGAGGAGGAGGGCATCAAGCATGAGTTCTCTTCTCCCTACACGCCACAACAAAATGGTGTAGTGGAGAGGAAGAATCAAACTCTATTGGACATGGCAAGAACCATGCTTGATGAGTACAAGACGCCGGATCGGTTTTGGGCCGAGGCGGTCAACACCGCCTGCTACGCCATCAACCGGTTGTATCTACACCGAATCCTCAAGAAGACATCTTATGAACTCCTAATCGGTAAAAAGCCCAACATTTCATATTTTAGAGTTTTTGGTAGCAAATGCTTCATTCTTGTTAAAAGAGGTAGAAAATCTAAATTTGCTCCTAAAACTGTAGAAGGCTTTTTACTAGGATATGATTCAAACACAAGGGCATATAGAGTCTTTAACAAGTCCTCAGGACTAGTTGAAGTTTCTTGTGACGTTGTGTTTGATGAAAATAACGGCTCTCAAGCAGAGCAAGTTGATCTTGATGAGATAGGTAATGAAGAGGCTCCGTGCATCGCGCTAAGGAACATGTCCATTGGGGATGTGTGTCCTAAGGAATCCGAAGAGTCTCCAAATGCCCAAGATCAACCATCCTCCTCCACGCAAGCATCTCCACCAACTCAAAATGAGGATGAGGCTCAAGTTGATGAAGGAGAAGATCAAAGAGTTGAGCCACCTCAAGATGACGGCAATGATCAAGGGGGAGATGCAAATGATCAAGATAAGGAGGATGAAGAACCAAGACCGCCACACCCAAGAGTCCACCAAGCAATCCAACGAGATCACCCCGTCGATACCATCCTCGGCGATATTCATAAGGGGGTAACTACTCGATCTCGTGTTGCACATTTTTGTGAGCATTACTCTTTTGTTTCCACTATTGAGCCACACAGGGTAGAGGAAGCACTCCAAGATTCGGATTGGGTGATGGCGATGCAAGAGGAGCTCAACAATTTCACTAGGAACGAGGTATGGCATTTAGTTCCACGTCCTAATCAAAATGTTGTAGGAACCAAATGGGTCTTCCGCAACAAGCAAGATGAGCATGGTGTGGTGACAAGGAACAAAGCTCGACTCGTGGCCAAGGGGTATTCACAAGTCGAAGGTTTAGATTTCGGTGAAACCTATGCACTCGTAGCTAGGCTTGAATCAATTCGTATATTATTAGCCTATGCTACTTACCATGGCTTCAAGCTTTACCAAATGGACGTGAAGAGTGCCTTCCTCAATGGACCAATCAAGGAAGAGGTCTATGTTGAGCAACCTCTCGGCTTTGAAGATAGTGAGTACCCTAACCATGTCTATAGGCTCTCTAAGGCGCTTTATGGGCTCAAGCAAGCCCAAAGAGCATGGTATGAATGCCTAAGAGATTTCCTTATTGCTAATGGCTTCAAAGTCGGCAAGGCTAATCCTACTTTATTCACTAAAACTCTTGACAATGATTTGTTTGTATGCCAAATTTATGTTGATGATATTATATTTGGGTCTACTAACGAATCTACATGTGAAGAATTTAGTAGGATCATGACACAGAAATTCGAGATGTCAATGATGGGGGAGTTGAAGTATTTCTTAGGATTTCAAGTGAAGCCACTCCAAGAGGGCACCTTCATTTGCCAAACAAAGTATACTCAAGACATTCTAAACAAGTTTGGAATGAAGGATGCCAAGCCCATCAAGACTCCCATGGGAACAAATGGGCATCTCGACCTCGACACGGGAGGTAAATCCGTCGATCAAAAGGTATACCGGTCGATGATAGGTTCATTACTCTATTTATGTGCATATCGACCGGACATTATGCTTTCCGTATGCATGTGTGCAAGATTCCAAGCCGACCCTAAGGAATCTCACCTTACGGCCGTAAAACAAATCTTGAGATATTTGGCTTATACTCCTAAGTTTGGGCATTGGTACCGTCGGGGATCCACATTTGATTTAATTGGTTATTCCGATGCCGATTGGGCGGGGTGTAAGATTAATAGAAAGAGCACATCGGGGACTTGCCAGTTCTTGGGAAGATCCTTGGTGTCTTGGGCTTCAAAGAAGCAAAATTCGGTCGTTCTTTCTACCGCCGAAGCCGAGTATATTGCCGCAGGTCATTGTTGCGCGCAATTACTTTGGATGAGGCAAACCCAGCGGGACTATGGTTACAAATTAACCAAAGTTCCTCTTCTATGTGATAATGATAGTGCAATCCGCATGGCGGATAATCCCATTGAGCATAGCCGCACTAAACACATAGCCATTCGATATCATTTTCTTAGGGATCACCAACAAAAGGGGGATATCGAGATTGCATACATTAACACTAAAGATCAATTAGCCGATATCTTTACCAAGCCACTAGATGAACAAAATTTTACCAGACTTAGGCATGAGCTAAATATTCTTGATTCTAGAAATTTCTTTTGATATTTTGCATGCATAGCTCATATATTATACCTTTGATCATCTCTTTCATGTGCTATGACTAATGTGTTTTCAAGTGTATTTCAAACCAAGTCATAGGTATATTGAAAGGGAATTGGAGTCTTCGGCGAAGACAAAGGCTTCCACTCCACTCCACTACTCATCCTTCGCCATCGCTCCGCATCACTCTCCATCTTTGGCATAATCTTCACTCATATATTTTATTTGCCAAAGGGGAGAAAATAGCTAGGAAAGGGCTTATATTTCACTCAAAGTATCCGTTTTTGGCGATTCATGCCAAAGGGGGAGAAAGTATTAGCCCAAAGCAAAAGGACCACACCACCACCCTAATTTTAAAACTAATGATTTTCAATTGGTAAATTTCAAATTGGTATCTTATTGTGTTCAAAAGGGGGAGAAAATAGCATTTTCAAAAATTGATATCTTAAAACCCTCTTGAACACTAAGAGGAGAATTTATTGAGGGGGAGTTTTGTTTAGTCAAAGGAAAAGCATTTGAAACAGGGGGAGAAAATTTCAAATCTTGAAAATGCTTATCAAAATCTTACTCATTTACCTTTGACTATTTGCAAAAGAACTTTGAAAAGGATTTACAAAAAGAATTTGCAAAAACAAAACATGTGGTGCAAGCGTGGTCCAAAATGTTAAAAATAAAGAAACAATCCATGCATATCTAGTAAGTAATATTTATTGGCTCAATTCTAAGTAACCTTTGCACTTACATTTTACAAACTAGTTCAATTATGCACTTCTATACTTGCTTTGGTTTGTGTTAGGCATAAATCACCAAAAAGGGGGAGATTGAAAGGGAATTAGGCTTACACCTATTTCCTAAATTATTTTTGGTGGTTGAATTGCCCAACACAAATAATTGGACTAACTAGTTTACTCTAGTCTATAAGTTCTACAGGTGCCAAAGGTTCACAATAAGCCAATAAAAAGACGAAGGAATGGGTTCAATCAAAAGAGCAAAGGGACAACCGAAGGCACCCTGGTCTGGCGCACCGGACTGTCCGGTGTGCCACCGGACAGTGTCCGGTGCACCACCGGACAGTGTCCGGTGCACCAGGGGACTTGAAGCTAAACTCATCACCTTCGGGAAAACTCAGAGGCGCTCCACTATAATTCACCGGACTGTCCGGTGTACACCGGACAGTGTCCGGTGCTCCAAGGAGAAGCGACTTTGAACTTGCCAGCTTCGGGAATCCGCTCCGCTATAATTCACCGGACATGTCCGGTGCAGACCGGACTGTCCGGTGTGACAGCGGAGCAACGGCTACTTCGGCGCCAACAGTCACCTGCAGGGGCATTAAATGCGCGCCAGAGCGCGTAAAAGTCAGGCACGCGCGAGATGGCGCACCGGACACTCTACAGTACATGTCCGGTGCACCACCGGATAGCCAGGCGGGCCCACAAGACAGTGCTCAACGGTCGAACCCTAACGGTCTGCTGATGTAGGCTGGCGCACCAGACAGTATCCGGTGGCGCACCGGACTGTCCGGTGCGCCATGCGACAGCAGCCTTCATCAAACGACTAGTTTTGTGGTTGGGGCTATAAATACCCCAAACCACCCCACATTCAAGTCATCCAAGTTTTCACACTTCTACACCTTACAAGAGCTCTAGCATTCAATTCTAGACACACCCAAGTGATCAAATCCTCTCCAATTCCACACAAAGCTTTAGTGACTAGTGAGAGAGATTTGTTGTGTTCTCTTGAGCTCTTGCGCTTGGATTGCTTCTTTCTTTCTCATTTGTTCTTATGATCAAAACTCATTTGTTACCGAGGCAAGAGACACCAATTGTTTGGTGGTCCTTGCGGGGAAGTTTTGTTCCCGGTTGATTTGAGAAAAGAAGCTCACTCGGTCCGAGGGACCGTTTGAGAGAGGGAAAGGGTTGAAAAAGACCCGGCCTTTGTGGCCTCCTCAACGGGGAGTAGGTTTGCGAGAGCCGAACCTCGGTAAAACAAATCCCTGCGTCTCACTTCTTCACTTACTCGCGATTTGTTTTGCGCCTCTCTCTTGGACTCATTATTATTTCTAACGCTAACCTGGCTTGTAGTTGTGTTTAAGTTGTTAAATTTCAGTTTCGCCCTATTCACCCCCCCCCTCTAGGCGACTTTCACTGGGCTTAAGTCCCTGCAAAATCTTACCGTTGGCACGCTCCACCTGCCATTCGTCATGGGGTGAGCTACGGCGGCCCAGTCCACACGGATGTGGTGGTCCTCGCAGAAGTCCAGGAACTTTTTCGGTGAACTGTGTGCCATTGTCGGTGATGATGGAGTTCGGGACTCCAAAGTGATGGATGATATTGGTGAAGAACGCCACCGCCTACTCAGACCTAATGCTGGTTAGGGGTCGGATCTCGATCCACTTGGAGAATTTGTCGATGGCGACCAGCAGGTGCGTGAAGCCCTCGGGTGCCTTCTGCAAGGGACCGACGAGGTCTAGACCCAACATAGCAAACGACCAGGTGATGGGTATCGTCTGCAGGGCCTGAGTGGCCAGGCGTGTCTGCTTTGCGTAGAATTGACACCCCCGGCAGGAGCGTACAATCCTAGTGGCGTCGGCCACCGCGGTTGGCCAGTAGAAACCTTGTCGGAAGGCATTCCCCACGAGGGCTCGAGGTGCTGCATGGTGGCCGCAAGCTCCCGAGTGTATTTCTTGTAACAGCTCTTGTCCTTGGGCGATGGAGATGCATCGCTGGAGGATGCCTGAGGGACTGCAGTGATAGAGCTCCTTTTCATCACCCAGCAGAACGAACGACCTGGTGCGCCGAGCCAGTCGCCGAGCTTCGGCCTTGTCGAGAGGCAGCTCTCCTCGGAGGAGATATTCTAGGTACTGGGTCTGCCAGTTCGGGACCGGTGTGACCCCATTCCGCTCTCCCTCGACGCGCAGGGCCTCACCTTCAGCGGCCGAGGGTATCTCGGGCGTGTCGTCGGTCTTGACGGAGGGTTGATGTATTGTAACACCCCAGGTGTTTATATTCCGCTCGACAACGAGTACGAATTTAAGCACGTGATATCAGTAAATAAGACGGACACTATGGTCTAATTATTTTTGCCTATCGCAATTTTAATATCGCATCTGTTCCGTCTGTCGTGAGGGCGACGTCGTTTTTATTTTTATCTGTCCAGGCTCTTTCGAAATTTTCGTGATGTTTGGAACATCGTTTTTCCGAAGATCGGTGTGTCCAGTGTACATCGCTCGCGCAAACACGAATTCGGAAGCTCGACCCACTCGGATGATTTTTATCCCGAACAAAATTAATTGGAATTCGCGAAAATAGTTTTCAGTCCGAATCAAATCAGAACCGGAATAAGTTAATCCTATTTGTCTTATTTATCGTTACCAATAAAATTTTGGTCCGACTAAATTAGACCACGCCCAAATCCTTATACCAAAATTTGGATTTCTGAAATTTGTCTCGCTAAAAATAAATAAGAATCAGATAAATCCTATTTGGTCTCGATTAAATCAAACGGTGTCACAAGTACCGTCGATCCGTATTGTTGTGACCTGACCCACTTATACCCTAGTTCAAACCTTAATTCTAGAGCTCAGATTTGTGTTCTTTTGTAGAAAAAAAAAAGAAAATATTTTCTATCTTTTACCACCACCGTCATGTATTTTCTCCTTTCATCTTATTCACGCCTAAGCTTTGGGAAAAAATATTTTTTTTCTCTCAGATTTTTTCTCTACGTCTTGATTACTCCCCGCATTGATTCGACCTTATCTCCCCGCCGCTCGGTACAGAAAAAAAACCAGCCGATCTTCATCCCTTCCACCGCCCCTGCCCTGCTCTTAGTATCTCACGCGCGTCAGATCCCTGTGCTCGGCGTCCATCTTCTTTCTCACCGTTGCTGCACGCCAGGAGCAGGCCCTCGACCTCCCAGCCGAGCGGTCCTTGTTCCCATGGCGCGTGCTCAACTTCAGCCCGGAATCCCTTTGCTGTTGCCATGGCAGCCGCCGGCCGAGTCTCTTCCTGTCGTGTGTCCAGTCCTCTGCGCAGCGCGCGCGCCTGGCTCGCTTCTCTTGCGCGTGATCCTCTCTTCCCGCGTGCCCTTGCTTTTCTCCCTGCTGCTTCCAGCCGCGAGCTCGCCGAGCTCTGTCCTCTCTCATGGCCGACCGTCGTATGCGCCGCTGCTTCTTCCCGGTGTTCGGTCCTGGCTCGATCACGCTTTGGTGCTAGCGCCGTGGTCTGCAGCTTGTCTGCTCCAGCTCTCTGGTGCCGCGTGTTGAGCTCCCTACTGTCGCTCAGCTCGCCGGCGTGCGTCCTGCTCCTTACACGCCCAGCTGCAGCTCGTCGTACCCGAGATTCTGCCGCACGTCCTTGCTTGCTGTCTGTCCACGCGTCGTGCGTAGAGTAATGAAACAAAAATCCGTGCGCGTCGAGCTTGCGCGCCGAATCTTTTTCTAGCTCGCCAGCGTGCCCTCTCGGCTCGCTCGGCTTTAAAATCCCTATCTCGTCGTCAACCTCGCCGTGACTTAGTTCGTCGTCGCGCCGTTCGCCATCGAGTCTCGCTACCCCTCGCGAAGTCCCCTACTGTCAGCCTTGGCATATGTCAAAAGCCGTTGTAGCCAGTTTGCCTCCATCTCGTGGAGGTGTTACGCTGCCATCGAGTCTCGATATCGATCTGGTTGTCGTCGAAGTGAAGCTTAGTTTAATGCTCGCCAAGGGTTTGATTAAAGATTTTATTCGGAGACTGTTGACGTTCTCATAAGCTTGAAATCGGACTTGTTTTGGATGAGAAGTCCCTGATGTTCGAGAGACGCGAGGCCTGTAAGCGCTCTCTTGGGACTCAACCAAATATCTAAACTGGAAAACTGTCATCGCCCTCGCGGATATCGAATCAAATCAGTATTGGTAAGCCAATTTATTATTTCGGTTAATCAAATTAGATTAGCTAGATTTATTAGTCGTAATAATTCTCGTGTTTAGCAGGCGTGTCGTGTTTGAGTTAGATGTTTGCTAAAATACCTCAGCACCTCCGGTAACGTGATCGTGGGAACTTATGGCGTATTATGGTACAACTTAGGTCTAAAATGCAGGATTTACCAAGAGTGTGTTAGAGGAAGTATAAGTTAAGCGTGTATAAAGTGGTTCAGTCATTCGCGAAGAATGGTCAAGTTAATAATATGAGAAAAATAGATTTAGTATTTCATATGATTATTCGATAATCCTTGTTCTTATTGATTATGCTGAATTTATTCGCTTAGTAATTTTAGTGCTTTGGCGGTAGGTGCTATCGACATTTCATGTGAGGAGTTTTAGTTGTACAGTAAAGTCAGTGCTATGCTTTCATAGTCATGATATCCTTTGTTAATGATCAATTAAATGCCCTAGACAAATATCTAGCACTACCGAAATGAGTGAAAGCGAATAATATCGATAAGTTTGTTTCTGTTAGGATTCAATCCAGCTAAGTTAAAAATAATGTAGATGATGAGTTGTGTCTAGGCTAATTATATTTAAAGTGTATGATTTGTTTGCGATGTTTGTGTTAGGTTCGTTGAATTCAGGGAAGCGTAATTATTGTGCGTAGTCGTATATTAATAACTAGTGTTTTCGTGTAAGATTGTACAACGCCACGCCGATAGGCATTTAAATCCGCTATCGCGTAACACTATTTAGGTTTGTAATATTTCTATCGATATGCATTCATGTGCATAATGCATTCCATTCAGGTACGTTAATTAATCGCGTGTTGCGAAAGACGAGCCAAGTCGACTCCAAGCGCAGGCTAATCCACAGGATGATGCTGATGGACAAACCTGAAGATGGTCGCTAAGTGGACGTCGTCTAACAACACTAACCTAGCGTTATCCCAGACAAGCCCCGGTGCATGCAACCCCTTCCTTGTGATTTTAAATAATTTTTGCACACTTTAAGTCTAATAAAATGTGCATTAGGTTCATAGGAGTTGCTTGGAAACCCTTTGATGCATTGCCTTCCTTGATATCCATACCTTTATAGATACTTCTGGTGAAGTATCAAAATATGATTTACAAAAATGCTTAGCCCTGCTCAGATCTTGTGGATAGAGGTTGTCTTTTGCAATACTTCCTAGCTCAGGGGTTATCCTGAGGAAGGATGGCTTCTACCTGCAAGAATATATTTTCATTGGGAGCATGGTGGGATCTTACTGCAAAGTTCCCTGTGATGCTCTATTCATCCTAAGGAACAAAAACAATCCTAAGGATGGAAGTATTTAAATCGGAACTTGGGTTAGGAACAGGTGATGTTCTACCCAGGTTGATTAAGGATTGGATGCGTATGTAGGCCTGCTGATCGAGGACCCTTTAACTGGTCACATGCCTCGTCATGGGTAAGCCTTGCCGGGCAGACTAAGGCCAGAATAAGATAACACGAAATGGGCGTGGAGCGGTGGCGAGAGTAGCGTGTACCCTCCGTAGCAAGAGGCTAGACGGTGGTGTATCTGTGTTCTCGGTTTGCGTGAACCTGATCTGGTCTTAAGAACCCTGGTGGCGGGTTGACATATGCAAGGGTTAAGTGCTACATATGTCGTGTGATTGGAGATCCTCAGCTGAGTATAATCGATTCGGATCGCCGTACCTTCGCGGTTATGAAGACTTGGTCACTGACCTACAACCTAAGTCTGGATGTGAACCTCATGAATAAAAATGATGTTGTATTGATGAGATGGAGAAATTAGACCAGATGCACACAGAGTCTATTAATATTTAATCTGGCGTTAAAATATTGAAAGTAAGGACTCACTTTAGTAAGCTATTTCTGCAAAAGTATCTAAGTTGATTCTTGCTAAAGCCTCTCCTTGATTCCCAAATCCAGCATATCCTTGAGAGTCTTTTCTTTAGTCGGGTAAGTCTTGCTGAGTAATTCCATACTCAGGGTTTTATTCCCTGTTATTTTTCAGGTTCTAACCTTGTGCTGCTGTGATGGTGTTAAGTGCCGGTGGGCTCGGCCTTCTTATAAGTCTAAGTAACCCCTCTATACTTCTTATTGAGGATGATCATTTGAGCTAGCATATATTTCAAACGTATACTTTTGTAACCACTCCGATAAAATAATATAAAATTTTTGTAACTTGTAAAATTTGGTAATAGTATTTCCGCTGCAAAAATATTGGTGTGTGTGATTTGTGTTACTTAATTCCACGGTTCTGGTTGAAAGTGGTTTATCCGATGTCCTTGGGGCAATCGGACAGATCCTGTTAAGTTATCTGGTGCACATGCATAGTCGTCTGAAGTCTTTGGGACAAGGACAGGTGCATGTGGGCCCAATAACTTGGAGGTTCTGCCATATGTATATCCCTGGAGAAGACGTCCGGGGGAACCGGTGCCCGCTCTGAGGCTATTTTAGCCAGCTCATCCACAGTCTCATTGAATCATCGGGCGACGTGGTTGAGTTCCAGCCCGTAGAACTTGTCTTCCAGGCGTTGAACTTCGTCGCAGTAGGCCTCCATCTTCCGATCGTAGCAGTGGGAGTTTTTCATGACTTGGTCAATGACAAGCTACGAGTCGCCACGAGCGTCGAGGCGCCGAACCCCTAGCTCGACGGCGATGCGCAGCCCATTAACTAATGCTTCGTACTCGGCCACGTTGTTTGACGCCGGAAAATGAAGGCGGATCACGTAGCGAAGATGTTTTCCTAAGGGATGAGATGAAGAGAAAGCCCGCGCCTGCTCCAGTTTTCATCAGCGACCCATCGAAGTACATGGTCCAAAGCTCGGGTTGGATTGGAGTTGTTGGTAACTGGGTGTCAGTCCACTCAGCTAGGAAGTCGGCCAAGGCTTGAGATTTTATGGCCTTCCGAGGGGCGAATGAAAGTGTTTCACCCATGAGTTCCACTGCCCATTTCGCTATCCTACCTGAGGCCTCTCGGGACTAGATGATCTCTCCCAGAGGAAAGGATGACACCACAGTCACCAGGTGAGACTCGAAGTAGTGTCGCAGCTTCCACCGTGTCAGAATCACTGTGTAGAGTAGCTTCTGGATCTACGGGTAGCGGACTTTGGTCTCGGATAGCACTTTGCTGATGAAGTAGATTGGCCTCTGGACGAGCAATGTATGCTCTTCTTCTTGTCTCTCGACTACGACCGCGGCGCTGACCACCTGAGTGGTTGCGGCTACGTAGATCAAGAGGGCTTCTCCCGCAGCGGGGGGCACCAAGATGGGTGCATTTGTAAGGAGTGTCTTCAAGTTCCCGAGGGCTTCTTCGGCCTCGGGGGTCCAAGTGAAGCGCTCGGTCTTCCTTAAGAGGCGGTACAGGGGCAATCCTTTTTCGCCAAGGCGTGAGATGAAACGGCTTAGAGCCACAAGGCATCCCATGACCCTCTATACTCCTTTCAAATCTTTTATCGGCCCCATGTTGGTGATGGCGGCGATTTTCTCCGGGTTGACCTCTATGCCCCGCTCGGAGACAATGAACCCTAGGAGCATGCCTCGGGGGACTCCAAAGACACACTTCTCGGGGTTGAGTTTCACGCCTTTAGCTCTCAGACACTTGAATGTCGTTTCAAGGTCAGAGAGGAGGTCGGAGGCTTTCTTTGTCTTGACAACGATGTCATCGATGTAAGCCTCGACCGTTCTATCGATGTGTTCTCCGAACACATGGTTCATGCACCTCTGGTAGGTGGCGCCTCATTCCTCAAACCAAATGGCATTGTAGTGTAACAGTACATGCCAAAAGGTGTGATAAAAGAAGTCACGAGCTGGTCGGACTCTTTCATCTTGATTTGGTGATAGCCTGAGTAGGCGTCGAGGAATGACAGGGTTTCGCACCTAGCAGTGGAGTCCACAATTTGATCGATGCGAGGTAGAGGGTAGGGAACCTTCGAACATGCTTTGTTTAGACCAGTGTAGTCTACGCACATCCTCCATTTCCCATCCTTCTTCCTTACAAGAACAGGGTTAGCTAACCATTTGGGATGGAATACCTCTTTGATGAACCCTGCCGCGAGTAGCTTGTGGATCTCCTCGCCTATGGCCCTGCGCTTTTCTTCGTCAAAACGGTGTAGGGTCTGCTTCACGGGTCGGGCTCCAGCTCTGATGTCCAGTGAGTGCTCGGCGACATCCCTTGGTATGCCTGGCATGTCCGAGGGACTCCACGCAAAAACTTCGGCGTTTGCGTGGAGAAAGTCGACGAGCACTGCTTCCTATTTGGGGTCGAGCTCGGAGCCGATCTGGACTTTCTTGTTGGCGTCGTTGCTGGGGTCGAGAGAGACGGACTTAACCGCCTCGGCTGGTTCGAAGTTGCCGGCGTGCCGCTTCGCATCGGGCGCCTCCTTTGAGAGGTGTTCCAGGTCAGCGATGAGGGCCTCGGACTCGGCAAGGGCCTCAGTGTACTCCACACATTCCATGTCGCATTCGTACGCGTGGCGGTACGTGGATCCGACGGTGATGATCCCGTTTGGGCCCGACATCTTGAGCTTGAGGTAGGTGTAGTTGGGGACGACCATGAATTTGGCGTAGCACGGCCTTCCCAACACCAAGTGGTAGGTCCCTCGGAACCCGACCACCTCGAAGGTGACAGTTTTCTTTTGGAAGTTGGAGGGAGTTCTAAAGCAGACGAGCAAGTCAATCCGCCCGAGGGGAAGGATACGCTTTCCAGGTGCGATCCTATGAAAGGGTGCCGCACCGGCCCGGACCTCGGACCGATCAACCCCCAAGAGTTCCAGGGTCTCGGCGTAGATGATGTTGAGGCTGCTGCCTCCGTCCATGAGGACCTTGGAGAGCCTGACATTGCTGATGATCGGATCGACGACGAGTGGGTACCTCTCTAGGCTTGACACGAAGTCGGGGAGGTCGCCTCGGTCGAAGGTGATAGGCTTGTCGGACCAGTCTAGGTAGGCTAGTGCTACCACCTTTACCAAGCAGACCTCCTGGCGCTCCTGCTTGCGGTGCCGAGCCGAGGCGTTCGCCACCTGCCCATCGTAAATCATGAAGCAGTTGTGGATCTCGGGGAACTCCTCTTCCTTGCCGCCCTCCTTCTTGTTGTTACCTTGGCCCTTGCCATCTTCCGCTAGGGGCCCGGCCTTATGGAAGTAGCGCTGGAGCATGACACATTCTTCAAGGGTGTGCTTGACGGGACCCTAGTGATAGGGGCACGACTCCTTGAGCATCTTGTCGAACGCGCCGGCCTCTCCAGGGGGCTTTCAAGGGTTCCTGTGCTCGGCAGCAGCAACAAGATTCGCGCCAGCAGTGTTGCGCTTCGCTTGCGCCTTCTTCTTGGCCTTCTTCTTCGCGCCACGCTGGGCGGACGCCTCGGGGGCGTCTTCCTTTGGCTCCCCCTGAGGCTGCTTGTCTTTCCGGAAGATGGCCTCGACCGCCTCCTGACCCGAGGTAAACTTGGTGGCGACGTCCATTAGTTCGCTCGCCCTAGTGGGAGTCTTGCGCCCCAGTTTGCTCACCAGGTCTCGACAAGTGGTGCCGGCGAGGAAAGCTCCGATGATGTCCGAGTCGGTGATGTTAGGCAGCTCGGTGCGCTGCTTTGAAAACCGCCGGATGTACTCTCAGAGGGATTCCCCAGGCTGCTGGCGGCAGCTTCGAAGATCCCATGAGTTCCTAGGACGCACGTACGTGCCCTGGAAATTTCCCGCGAAAGCCTTGACCAGGTCGTCCCAGTCGGAGATCTGCGCAGGAGGCAGATGCTCTAGCCAGGCCCGGGCGGCGTCGGAGAGGAAAAGGGGTAGATTATGGATGATGAGGTTGTCATCATCCGCCCCTCCCAACTGGCATACCAGTCGGTAGTCCGCAAGCCACAGCTCCGGCCTTGTCTCCCCCGAGTACTTGGTGATGGTAGTCGGGGCTCGGAAACGGGCGGGGAACGACGCTCGTCGTATGGCCCGACTGAAGACTCGCGGACCTGGGTGGCTCGGGCGAGGGGCTCCAATCCTCCTCGCTGTCGCAGCGTCTCCCACGCCTAGGATGGTAGCCTCGGCGCACCTTCTCGTCGAGGCATGCTCCATGGTCGTGATGGTGATGCTCGTTGCCGAGGTGATCCTGGGCGGCGGGTGCCTCGTCCCGTGTGCGCTCAGGATGGACCTAGGCCTCCCGCATGCATCGGGAGGACGTCGCGTGATGCTCCGAGGGGTCAGCTCGCCTCCGGGAGGTAGAGCTCTCGGCTCGTCAAACTGCAGCACTTTCCAGGAGATCCTTGATTTCGCCCTGGATACGCCGTCCCTCGGTGGTGGATGGCTCCGGCATGGTTCGAAGTAGCATCGCCGCTGCAGCTAGGTCCTGGCCGGACCCGTTGACGGCCGGGGGCAGCGCTGCCCTGGCATTGTCGATGATGCGGCGCTGGATGTCCCAGGCCTAATGACAGGCTCCTCCGGCGAGTGTTTGGCCTGCCCACTCCTGTTTGATGTTCTATCGGAGCTGCACAAGACGCCCTACTTCCCCGTCGACCCGGGCCTGCATCTCACGGATCTGCTCGAGCTGTGTGTCCCGACCCCCCGCAGGGACTGGGACCACAACTAGTCCTGCAGGATGTCAACGCAAGATGCGGGCCTAGGGGGATCGTCAACCTCCGGCATACCGAGGTTGTTGCCTTCATTGTGATCTCCCTGATCGACGTGGAAACATTCGCGACTTGGGTCGTAACCCTCATTGTCAAGGCCGTGGCCATCGTCAGAACAACCGGAGAGGCAGTGGTCACATGCGGACATGAAGTCTCGCATGGCACCGGGGTCATCAAGGCCAGAGAGTTCCCAACCGAAGTCGGGGTCGTCCTCTTCCTTGGAACCCGCCGGTCCGGAGGTTGAGACGGCTGTCAATCGGTCCCAGGTCAACCACATATGGTACCCCGGAAGGTTTGGATATGCCTTTACGAAAGCGCTCACCATAGCGGGGTCGCTAGGTGGATCGAAGCTGAATCGAAAGGGAACAGGGTGGAATACGGACGATACCTTTCGGTCGATGGACGGTGGTGAAGTCGCGTCGGGGACGGAACACACCATCATCTCAGGTATGAGGGTGACGCCCAGTAGGTCCTTCGCGAGGGAGCTGGCGTCGTCGGTCCGCTTGGGGCTGGCTCGTTGGAGGGAAGCGACACTCGTCATCGTCTCAGGCGCGAGGACAACACCTGACATGTCCCTCGGAGGAGTGCCGGTGTTGTTGGCTCGCTCTGGTTCGACAACCGATAAGGTGCCGCCTCCTGCGTGGCCACGGTTGCCCCGTCTCCGTCTCCTCTGGCGAGGAGGGTGGCGGGGACGACCGGAGTGTTCCTCTTCCACCGCGGGGAGATGCCGCCGTGGAGGTTGCCTCCGCTGAGCAAGCTGTTGACTATCGTTTTCGTCGCGCTGCGGAGGGAGGAGTACCATGTCATAGCTGCCATCGAGGGACATGAACTCGAGACTCCCAAAGCGGAGCATCGTCCCGGGCTAAAGAGGTTGCTGAAGTCTACCCATCTAGAACTCAACGGGAAAGTGTTTGTTAACACGCAGCCGCCCCCTACCTGGCGCGCCAACTGTCGGCGTTTCGGACCCGGGGGTCCCAGGACCGACGCGTAAATTTGTCGCTGCGTGCCCCTGCCCAGATGGGTTGGTGCAAGATGGAACACAAGTGGGGGAATGAGCCTTGTATTATCCTGCACCAGGGTGCTCGTAGTAGGGGTTACAAGCGTTGCGAGAGAGTGAGAGTGAGAGAGGGCGAGTAGCAGAGAGAGAGAGAGAGGGTCTGACCCCTGCTCGTCTTCTCCCACCGTGCGTACGTATGCTTTGCATGTTCGTATGCTCGACCCTTCGTCCTCTCGCTCCCCCTTTCGTCCCTCCTCCTTTCGTGGGGCCCTAGACACCCCCTTTTATAGACGTAAGGAGATGTCCAGCTGTACAATGGGTGTAGCTGGGAGCTAACATGGCTGGCAGGGAAGTGCCCTGAGCCCTGTACAGATAACAACGTGGCCGTCGGGGGGATGTCTCGAGTCCTATAGAGGTAGTATCGTGGCCGTCGGAGAAGTGCCTTGGACCCTGTAGCAGTATAGTTGTTGGCGCTGCATGGATCCTGCTGACGTCTCCTTGCTTCCATAGGGGGCTTGAGGACCACCAACGTCATGGTTGCATGCGGGAAACCACCATCGCCTGTTACCGGGGTAAGCTCGATGGGACGCCGGTCTTGTTCCTTCATAGCCTGAGCTAGCTAGGAGTAGGGTAATGATGTATCCCTCGTGGCGTGGTTGATCCGAGCCTGAGGTTGGGAGAGGCGACGACTCCTTCGAGGCCGAGGTTGGGGCCGAGACCCAGGGTCGGGCGAGGACGTGATTCTTCTCGAGGCCGAGGCCGAGGCCGAGCCCTGGGGTCGGGCGAGGCGGAGATTTCCTCCCAAGGCTGAGGCCAAGGCCGAGCCCTAGGTCGGCGAGGCAGAGCTTCTTGTTGCACCCGAGACTGTCTCGACCGTTGTCGGTTTCGCCCGGGTGGTTGGCACAGCAGCCGGAGCAAGGCGGGCGGTGCTGTTTTCCTGTCAGATCGGTCAGTGAAAGGGCAAAGTGACTGCGGTCACTTCGACCTTGCCGTCTGAGATGCGCGTGTCAGGATAAGGTGTCAGGCGACCCCAGCATTAAATGCGCATGCAACACGGTCGGCTGGTAAGGCGATTTGGCCAAGGTTGCTTGCACGACAAGGCTTGCCTTTGGCTGAGCCGAGGGTGCGTCCTTTTCCTGGGGAGACCCTCGGGCGAGACGTGGACGTTTGGGACCACTGTTCCGCCCGAGGCCGGGCTCGAGCGAGGTGAGACCGCGTCCCTCGGTAGACGAAGCTTTGACTTTGACCCGAGCCATAAGCCTTTATGGTTTGCTCTGAAGGTGTTTACTAGCCGTGATTAGGAGTGGTGGGGGTACCCCTACTTTCAGTACCCGACAATAGAAGAGGGCACCCCTGATCCAGGGTACCGATAGTGGCCCCCGAGCCCACCTCAGGGGAGGATGTGAACCTACAGGCGGGGCCAAAATCTGATTAGCGCTCCTGCGTGCCTGTTGACGCAATTACTGCCGGCCATCTTATGGTCATGCCGACTGCCACGCCTATTCCCACGGTTGACTGGCCCGTGACCTTCGCACTTAATGTCACTATTGGGTCATGCGTGGGAGTCCTCGAGTCGTTGCACTGGTTCTGAAAACTTATCTTTTCGGTCTGCTATGACGGCCCTGAGAAGACGTGGCATTGGCGCGAGCGGCGGTGCGATTTTTCCGCGGCAACCGGTGCGCCGGTTGTATGGCATGTGGGCCTGGGCCCCCATGTTGGACCGCCAGTTGCAGCGAAGCTGAGGGGGCACATAACCGCAGGGCAGTTGTACCCTTCCTACGTGGTGGTTCTCCTTTTCGACCGCTGGTTTCGGTGAAGATGAGGGAGCCCTTAACCGCGGGGCGGTTGCATGCTCCTTGTGCGGTGGTTCGCCTTCTTCGTGCTTTGGGTCAGTATGTATGACATGTGGGGCCTAGCCCCCGTGCCATAGGGTAGGAACCATGGAGTACGTCGGGGGAGACTTTGCCTGTGACGTTTCGGGGCGCGAGTGGGGAGATCTGCCTTTAAAAAGGGATCAATCTCCCGGGCAGTAACCATTCCTTGCGCCCTTGCGCCTTCCGGGCCTCAAGATCGGGTGCACCGGCATCTTCTGGAGAGATCCACGTTAGGGCCATCCCCTCCATCGATCTCACCGCCGGAGAGCTTGCGCTCGTGGTGGTGCCAGCGGTCTTGTTTTCTTCTTGCTGCTGTTAGAGGAGCGCAACTCCGTGGGGGTTGGTGCTCTTTCGCCATTGCTCGACTTCAAGGATTTTCATCATGTAGCCTGGCTGCATGTCCGCCGCCAGTGGCCATTCAGAAGGATGACCACCAGCCTCATGGTGAGGAGAAGCAAGCCGGGCTACGGTCTCCCCCCACCCTTAGCTTCAAGGATGTTCATCATCCTCGCTGGGGTGGAGGGTGAGCTGAGTTGGAGCCCTGCCCTCTGCATGGGCTAGTGACACACTTCTTCCTCCAGCATTCGGAGGAGAAGGATGTTCACCAGCCTTGCGGAGGAGGCGAACCTCGGCTACATGGGGCCGACCGGTTGCAGGCCGTCAGCTGCAACGTGTCTGGCCCTTTGGGCTAGATGGCTTTGGTGCCGCCTCCGACGCTGCCTCCTGCCATCTGGGCGGGGCGTGGCTGTCCATCCACTGCACGGGCGACAGTCACGCCGTGCATAGGTCCGCCACATCCATAGCTTCTCCTGCCCACCAGCCGCACCGGGGGGTCGTACAAGACACTGTACGCCACGAGGGTGGCGGCCGCATTCTTGGATGGTCTTGTCCTCACTCCCATGGGAGGACAGGAGCGAGGACCCCTTCGTGCGTGCTGAGGCAGCCGCCGTCCACCGGTGCAGAGGTGGGCGCTATCGTCGGTGCTGAGGTGGTCACCACCGCTGGTGAGGCTACCCATTGCAGAGGCGATTGCCTCCGCTGGCGGGACCATCAAAGCCACCTGCCGCCGAGTCCCTGACTCTTTGGCTTTAATGGCCTCGTTGTCATCCCCCGTAGGAGGACGGGGGGGAGGACCTCCTCGCCATGACGCACACCTTGAGGTGGTCGCCGCTGCTGGCAAGCCGCTCGGAGCGAAGGTGGTTGTCGCTGCTGGTGCAGAGGTGGTCGCCGCCGCTGGTGAGGCCGCCCGGAGCCAGCCTCCAGCACGACTCCTACTAGTGCAGCGCAGTTCATTCCTGCATAAATGGAGCTAGGGCCCCGCTTGTAAGGGAATGTAATAACATATGTTTGCTTAGAAGCAGAATGTAATAACATATGCAAGATTTTAGCCTGGGAAGCCAAGTTGTGTGTTCGGACCCCCTGGATGGTGGTTCTAGGTACTAGGACACCTGCCACAGGGTGGTGGAGTGTGCAGGCCCACGGTACGGGACCAGGCTGAGCGGCCACATGGCTCCGGACCACCCCATGAGACAAGCGTCTCTTCTCTAGTTCTGGACCCCAAGTTGTCGGACGCATAGGACTTATAGTTCCAAATACTAGGGCACCCGTCACGGAGTGGTGGAGTGTGCAGGATTTCGGGTACTGAACCAGGCTAACCGGCCACACAAGCTCCGGACCACCCCATGGAATGGGTACCTGTTCTTTAGAACCGGCCCCCAGGCTTTTTCCTATTTTTGTAAGGTACTCTTGAGTATTATTTATAAAGCAGTGTTTAACACTTATTTATGTATCGCTCGTTCCTGCTGTGTGCGATGTTACGTTGTTGACTCGCCCTGGTGGCTGGCCCCCTGCCTGGGATGCAGGCTTGATGTGTCGAGGTTGGATACCAGTGTGTTGCGAAAGAGTTGTCAACGACTCTCGGGAGGCAGCCTCGCCGAGACCTGGATCTGTACACAGATTTAGCTAAGGAGCGTTAGTAATACACCCGTAGGACCCATCATCTGGCACTAGCCATCCTTTGATTCATGCTCAGAACTTGCAGGGTTTAGTCTGGGGAAGCCAAGTTGTGCGTCCGGACCCCCTGGATGGTGGTTCTAGGTACTAGGACACCCGTCAGAGAGTGGTGAAGCATGCAGGCCCACGGTACGGGACAAGGCTGAGCGGCTACACGGCTCCGGACCACCCCAGGAGACAAGTGTCTCTTCTCTAGTTCCGGACCCCAGGTTGTCGGACCCACAGGACTTATAGCTCCAAATACTAGGGCACCCGTCACGAAGTGGTGGAGTGCGCAGGATTTCGGGTACGGAACCAGGCTAACCGGCCACACAGGCTCCGGACCACCCCATGGAATGGGCTCCCATTCTTTAGAACCAGCCCCCAGGTTGTCGGGCCCTCCTGCTTTCACATAGAGGTCCTAAACTGCAAGCCTGGCTATTCAATTCGGATGTCATTGTGCTAGATAGGATGGGAACTGATCGGGTGGGTTGGATAAAATACAATCCGGAAACTGCAGGGTAAGACCTTGGAGCAGCAGGATAACACTATCATAGAGGCACATCTGAGAGGGTAGTTTTCCTTTATAACTTATCATGCATGGGTGCGGACCAATAGGCCAGGTTTATGGGGACAGACCCCACCGGGTTGGCGTACACATATGCGTTACCCAGTTAAAAAAGGGAAACACTTCGACCCCTCAGACTTGCTCTATAGATAAAACTTACAGAGATGTTCCGGCACTGGGGGAGGCACTCCTTCAGTCATAGCTAGACAGTTGCCCTCGGGTCGGAGTATTCCCGTTACCTTGAAGGGTCCTTCCCAGCTGGGGGAGTATTGTGGAGCCCTAATTTGGTTTGGTACTTCCATAAGATTAGGTCCTGACCCCGGGTTTCCATCTGCGTTTGACGAAGGAGCCCCTGCCTTTGGCTGCGGTCATTGCTGGATGAACCTGTCAGAAGTCCGGACCCATGGGGAATCTAGAAGGGTTTCCGGAGGAAGGCAGGCTTCAGCTCCATAGGCCAGAGGACATGGGGTCCCACCGGTGGTCCACCTAGTCGTCGCCATCGGAGTGGGAGTCCCTAGTGAAGACGTCCTTTAAGTCCCCTTTGGGTGACTGATACCCGAGGTCTCGCTCAGCCGTGGCCACCTCACCGTCGTCGACCTTTTCCTTGCCAGGGCGGCGACGAGGTGAGGAGCCGTCCTTGGGAGACTGCTCACGCCGCTCGCTGATGTGTTCGCTGATGCGTTTCGTGAGATCAATGATCTCGCGACACTCCGCAGCGCTGTGGCGACCGTTGGGGTGTACAGGGCACGAGCCACTGTTACCCCTTTGCGGCTGTGGGCATTTGTTGCGGTCGCCCTGGCCCCCGGTCGTAGCTGCAACGACCAGGGCGGTGGATCGCGGCTTCTGGTAGTTGCGATCCTTCTTATTTTTCTTCCTTTTGTCCCGCGGGATGGCACCCGAGCCGCCCGACTGGGCAGCCCCAGGTTGTGGGGCTGAGTGCCATGCACGGCCCTTGGCGGCTCTGGCACACTTGTCAGCCAGAGCAAAGAGCGTGGGGACAGTTTCCACGTCATGTGTGGCCAGCTTCTCCAACATCTTCTTGTCACGTACCCCCTGTCGGAAGGCCGTGGTGATGGAGGCGTCAGAAATACGAGGTATAGTGCCTCGTACCTTGGTGAAGCGGGAGATAAACGTCCGGAGGGTCTCCCCGGGTTCTTGCCTTACTGCATGGAGGTGGGCCTCCACACCATGCTGCTGGTAAGCGCTGGCGAAGTTCGCAACGAACTATGAGCAGAGCTCTTCCCAGGTGCAGATTGACCCTGGGGCAAGGTTCATGAGCCAAGTCCGGGCAGGTCCAGACAAGGCAACATGAAAATACGTCACCATCACAGCGGTGTTTCCACCTGCTACCGTGATGGCAGTGACGTACACCTGCAGGAACTCCGACGGGTTTGATGTTCCATCGTATTTTTCGGTAGGTGCGGCCGGAACTTGGGCGGCCATGACACCGCGCGAAGATGGTCTGCGAGGGCGACGCAACCCATGCCGGCCAAGGGGACACCCGTTTGGGACCGGGTTCCCATTGGTGTCTGCGGTGCTGCCGCAGTAAAGTCTTGATCGAGGTTGCGGCCCTCGATGTTTTGGCGGCGTTCGCGCGCCCTTTCCAAAGAGATCCGGGCGTCCTCTCCTGTACGCCTGTGGTTGAGTTCTGCCCGGAGGTCATCAGTCTGTGCACCCCTTATGGAGGGTGAGCATATAGATGTCGTTGGCTCGCGTTGGCGCCGAGATGACCGAGGCCTGGACCTGGTCAAAGCAGAATGTGCCATGCCGAGTAGCCGGTCGACGTCGTCACGCCACAGCTTCATGGCCCCCGGTGAGGCCGTGGAGCTAGGGGGTGGCGTAGCAACTCCCTGGCCGTAGACAATGCCGTAGGCGCTGCCCTCGACGGAGTCCAGGACACCTGTGCTGGCGTGTGCTGCTGCACGGCGTGTACAGCAGCGGCCCTAGACTCAGGGCGGTCGGGTACTCGCGGCATGGAGGATGCAAATTCTTGCTCCATCACCAAATCTTCTGAAGTTTCGGCGCAGTGCTTGATGATCCGCACCATCATGCTGAGCGAGAAAACAAGCAAAAACTTCAAGCTTGTACCCCTACCTGGCGCACCAAATGTCGAAGAGGAAATCTCCGGTCGGGTGGCGGAGTGCACCTGCCCTAAATCCTAAGATGAGGAGGGGCCTAAGCATTTTGCCTGTTATGCAAGATGGAAGGATGAACACAATAACACGCGAGGGTTTTAGAGTGGTTCGGGCCGCCAGAGCGTAATACCCTACTCCACTGTGTGATGTATTGCTTGAGAGCTTGTATGAACTTGTGAGTGTTTGAGTGAGCCTAAGATTGGATTTGTCCTGTAACGCCGCATGCCTCCCCTTTTATAGCTGAAGGGGGGCATGCACAAAGGTACTGAGCCCCGACATGCGGGCCCATGGACATAATGAATATAGCACTTGGAGCCACAAATGTTTGCTGCTGGGGCAATCTTCTAGTGCCCTGACACCCAAGATCTGCGTATCCTTGGCGTGCAGGGGAAGCTTCTTGTAGAAGGGATGATGAGTACAGTGCGCCACTCGGCACAGGCGCACTGTTTGCCAACAGACCGGTCAGGCGCGCCGCCTGCTGGATGACCCTGACGCCGTCTACCAGCGGATTGGACAGGACACATTTCAAGCTGGGAGGGCACGTCGCCCGTTGGCGTGGTGGCAGGCGGCGCGCCCTCTCCACAATAAATGCAGAGGTTGCACGACTTTTTGGGCTTTACGTTAGGCTCGGCCCATTGGCTTATGTCACGGGCCACGAGCCACGCGGTAGCAGCGAGGAGCACAGGGCAAGGCCTGGACACGTGCCAGCACCGGACCCCTACTCATGCCAGGGTCCTTCTCGTCCCGGGACCTTGGTAAGTCTCGAACTTTACTCAGAGGGGGACTGGGGCTCTCCCAAGGGACCCGGCGTGCCTTCTTAGGGGCTCTAGACTTGTATGTATAGGCGTCCGGTGTCCTTCTGTGGAGGTCCGTACCCAACGATAAATACTGGGATGTTCTACATTTCCTTGTCACGTGGTGCCCTTGGACCTGCCCATGTGGCGGGGTTGGGCGCCATTCTCCACGTGGCCTTGAGGCGTTGCATGGGTGCGGCGTCTTCATGCTGTAGAAGAGGGTACCCCTAATCCAGGGTACAGACAAATTGAATGCACTTGCTCTTGTATTGAATGGGATGTCTCAAAAACTTGGATGCTTGGAGTGGTGGTGGTTGGGGGGTATTTATAGCCCTCAACCACCACATAGCCGTTGGGGAGGCTTGAAAGGGAAATGTGCCCTTGGGCCATTTCTAAATATTTTGGTGATTTAGTGCCCAACACAGGTGCCTAATTGTAAAATGGTGGACAAAGTACAAATCAAGATTAAAGGTATGTTTCTAAGCCTTAGTACATTGGTTTTGAATACTAATATACTTGTCTAAGTGTTAGAAACAGAAAGTAGAAGAAAAGAAGAGAGGAGTAAAAGACTTGGCTGAGTGCAGCCAAGACTCAGCTCGGTCTGGAGCACCGGACTGTCCGGTGTGCACCGGACAGTGTCCGGTGCGCCAGACTGACTCGGCGCGAACTGGCCGCTCTCGGGAATTTGCCGACGGCGTACGGCTAAAATTCACCGGACTGTCCGGTGTGCACCGGACTGTCCGGTGAGCCAACGGTCGGCCGGGCCAACGGTCGGCCGCGCAATCTGCGCGGGACACGTGGCCGAGCCAACGGCTAGAAGAAGGCACCAGACTGTCCGGTGTGCACCGGACATGTCCGGTGCGCCAACGGCTCCAGATCTGCCAACGGTCTGCAACGGTCGGCTTCGCTGTTTAAGGAAACAAATCGGGCACCGGACAGTGTCCGGTGTGCACCGGACTGTCCGGTGCCCCCGACGACAGAAGGCAGGGATAGCCTTCTAGATTTGCTCTCAACGGCTCCTAGCTGCCTTGGGGCTATAAAAGGGGCCCCTAGGCGCATGGAGGAGATATACAAGCAACCTTTGAGCATTCTTGATCATCCACACTCAGTCTTTGCGCATTCGTTTGTGATTCTAAGTGATTCGAGCTCCATTCTAGTGAGAACTTTGAGATAGTCATTCGAGCTCGATTCTTGGCCGTGTGTGTGCGCGTTTCGCTGTGGATTTGTGTGTGTTGCTTCCCTCCCTTACTCTGTGCTTCGTTGTGATCATATACTTGTAAGGGCAAGAGACTCCAATTTGTGGAGATTCCTTGCAAACGGGATAGTGAAAGGCAAAACAAAACACCGTGGTATTCAAGTGGGTCTTTGGACCGCTTGAGAGGGGTTGATTGCAACCCTCGTCCGTTGGGACGCCACAACGTGGAGTAGGCAAGCGTTGGTCTTGGCCGAACCACGGGATAAACCACTGTGTCACCTCTGTGCTTGATCTCTTGTGGTATTGTGTTTTGTTGAGACTTCTCTTTAGCCACTTGGCAATCATTGTGCTAACACTTAACAAGTTTTTGTGGCTTAAGTTTTAAAGTTTCACAGGATCACCTATTCACCCCCCCTCTAGGTGCTCTCAATTGGTATCAGAGCCATTCTCTTCGCATAGGGACTAACCGCCCGAAGAGATGGATCCTAAGGGGAAGGGAATCGTGATCAACGACAAAGAGAAGGAATCCTTCGTCAACGAGCCGAAGGACGACAAGCCTACCGACTCCGGCTCGGGGCATAGACGGAAGGAAGGGAAGAAGAAGAAGACAAGGCGCATCAAGGAGATCATCTACTACGACGATAGTGATGAGTCTACTTCTTCCCAAAAGGATGACGACAACGACTACAAAAAGACGGTCAATTCGAACTTTTCATTTGATTATTCTCGTATTCAACATAGTTCGAATTCGCATTTGCTTTCCATTCCTCTTGGCAAACCTCCACACTTCGATGGGGAGGACTACGGATTTTGGAGTCACAAAATGCGTAGTCACTTATTCTCTCTCCATCCAAGCATATGGGAGATTGTGGAGAATGGAATGAAATTTGATAGCTCGGATAGCCCTATGCTTATAAATGAACAAATTCATAGAAATGCACAAGCTACTACTGTTCTCTTAGCATCTTTGTGCAGGGAAGAGTACAATAAGGTGAGCGGCTTGGACAATGCCAAGCAGATATGGGACACCCTCAAGATCTCTCACGAGGGGAACGACATCACCATGCTCACCAAGATGGAGTTGGTGGAGGGCGAGCTTGGACGATTCGCCATGATAAGGGGAGAGGAGCCAACTCAAACGTACAACCGGCTCAAGACCCTTATCAACAAAATAAGGAGCTACGGAAGCACGCGTTGGACGGATCACGACGTCGTCCGCCTAATGCTCAGGTCCTTTACCGTTCTTGATCCTCATCTCGTGAACAATATTCGTGAGAATCCCAGGTACACGATGATGACGCCCGAGGAAGTACTTGGAAAATTCGTAAGCGGGCGGATGATGATCAAGGAGGCAAGATACGTCGACGAAGCGTTGAACGGTCCAATCCACGAGCCTCAACCCATTGCTCTCAAGGCAACAAGGAGCAAGGAGTCGCTACCTAGCAAGGTGGCGCAAGTTGAGGCGGCCGGGCTCAATGATGAAGAGATGGCTCTCATCATCAAGAGATTCAAGACGACGCTAAATGGTCGCAAGGGACAGCCAAGCAAGACCAAGACAAAGGGGAAGCGCTCATGCTTCAAATGTGGTAAGGTTGGTCATTTTATTGCTAACTGTCCCGAAAATGATAGTGACCAGGAGCAAGGGAAAAATGGGAAGAGAGAGAACAAGAAAGTTTACAAGAAGGCCAAAGGCGAAGCACACCTTGGAAAGGAGTGGGACTCGGATTGCTCTTCGTCCGACTCCGACGACGAAGGACTCGCCGCCACTGCCTTCAACAAATCGGCTCTCTTCCCCCACGAGCATCACACTTGCCTCATGGCAAAGGAGAAGAAGGTAATCACTCATAATGCCAATACTTATGATTCTTCTAGTGATGATGAATCTAGTGAGGATGAAATAGACTATTCTAGTTTATTCAAGGGACTGGATAGAACTAAGATAGCTAAGATTAATGAATTGATTGATACCTTGAATGAAAAGGATAGAATCTTAGAGAAACAAGAGGATCTTTTATATGAGGAGCATGATAAATTTGTTAGTGCACAAAAATCTCTTGCTCTTGAAACTAAAAGGAATGAAATGCTCTCTAGTGAATTATCTTCTTGTCATGAAACCATTGCTACTTTAAGGAGTGTTAATAATGATTTAAGTGCTAAACTTGAAGTAGCTAGTAAATCTAATTCTTGTGTAGAAATTGTTGAAACTTGTAATAGGTGTAAAGATTTTGACTTTGATGCTTGTAGTGAACACTTAGTTTCAATTTCAAAACTAAATGATGAAGTAGCTAGTCTTAATGCTCAACTTAAGACTAGCAAGAATAATTTTGATAAGCTAAAATTTGCAAGGGATGCCTACACAATTGGTAGACACCCCTCAATTAAGGATGGACTTGGCTACAAGAGGGAAGCCAAGAACTTGACAAGCCATAAGGCTCCCATCTCCGCCAAGGAGAAAGGGAAGGCCCCTATGGCTAGTAGTGTGCAAAAGAACCATGCCTTTATGTATCATAATAGGAGACATGTTAGAAATGCTTATAATGCTTTTGATTCACATGTTTATGATTCTCATGCCATGTTTGCTTCTAGTTCTTCCTATATGCATGGTAGAAATATGTCTAGGAGAAATGATATTCATCATGTGCCTATAAAGAATGTTATTCATGCTCCTAGAAAATGTAACACCCGGATTTTAGGGATCCAAAACCCGGGGTTAACATAAACACCAGGTATGCTGGGACCAAGTCTCAAACATATGATGTATAGTGGCACAGGATCGAATGTCACATCTTTATTTATAGCAGGAGTTCTATACAAAATAAATAATTACATTATAAGGAGACAACAGTCCAGCAACCCAAAAGTTGACTGGGAGACGACGACCTAGACCTCTCACGAACTCATCACAGCATCCTCCATGAGCATCATCCTGCAGTACCTGATCTTGACCTGTGGTGTATGTGAGACAGCAAGAGTGAGCTCACATACGTTCATCGCTCAACAAGTTGTGGGGAATAATGTGCATGTACTCGCCAAAGGTGGGAGCTCATAAAGTGTAAGGCTTACCAAAGAAGATGGTTAGAGCTGAGCATTGCTTTTAAAGTTGGTCAAAATTTTATTAGCAATTACTAAGTATAAGTAAATACCAACCCAATTAAATAGTAGAACAAAAGTTAACAACTTCACCTGCAATGCAATGCATATGACAAATTGAATTTAGTTCCATAAATTAATCATGTGAGGGTCCGAGCTGCTCATGACCGTGAGCACGGCTAGTATACCAGTTTTACACTCTGCAGAGGTTGCGCATCTTTACCCACAAGTCGTGTATCCCATGTCGCCAGGGTTTGCAAGGCCCTTAGACACTTCCGAGGTGAATGGCTAGGGATCCACTACGAGGCCTTTACAAAGTTCCACTAGCTTCCGAAAACCCGCTACAGTTTATAGGAAGATCCAGTACAGGAATCCCTTGCAGGACCGCCATCGCAGCAAAATCCTCCCGAGGGCCTCCCCGCACTGACCTCTCCCTTACTGCCCTTGCCCCTTTCGGGTAAGGTAGTCTTCCACTAGCTTTCCTAATTAATCAGCCAAGGGCATCCCATACTACCCTTGTGGTAGCACTGTTTTCCCGGGTGGTCGCTCCATGTTCCAATTAACATAATGATCTCAATATGAACAATAAATAACAACTGATAACAAAAGTGTAACCATGAATATTGTATCTCCATACCCAAAACCACATAAAGCACTAGCAAGTACTACCCAGAAAGTTCAGTGGTAAACAAGGTATAAAGATAGACAAACTAGGGTAACCTATTGGGTCCCATCAAAATTAACCTATGCAGATCATTATGATTAATTAGAACATGAGTAGGTGAAAGGAAGTGATCAAGGGCACAACTTGCCTGGGCCTTGAGAATCCAGGTACCAGGATGATCTTCAGGTGACTCGTGACCTCTCTACTAGTCGTAGCAATTCAAACAAACATGGTATAGGCAAAATTTAACATTACACCAAACATATATGCAAAATACATATTAATAATCTACATATTAAAACAAGATCACAGGAAAAAGAATTATTAATTTTTGAGTTGTAGAATTCAAGTTATGATTTTCCTAAGGTTTAATGTGATTAAAATATGATTAAATGATAAATAAATTTTCTGACAGAGTTCATGTCAAAACAGTGATTCTAAATGGTAGAGAATATTATTACAAAATTTTAGGAATTGGAATGACTCAATTTGGAGCTAAAATGAATTTTCTATGAATTATCTAAGTTCTAGCAATTATTTTTGTATTAAAAATACATTTTCTAATTCATTTACTCATTTTAAAACAGCAGTGGACTGGGCCTCAATTTCTGTGAAGTGCAGGGGGCTCGGGGTAAGTTTTCCGTGACACAGTGAATAGTAACAGGTGGACGGCGGGTTTATTTCATAAAAGTTCAGGGTCTCTTTAAGAAAGTGGCCACGGCGAAGGGGTATCTTCTAATCTCAGCCGCACGATCACCACTGGACGCTACAGATTAGATCCTGGTGTGTTACACATCGCGCTCAACCCCGACTATCGGATCCCGATCCAACGGCTCGGACGAAATCAGTGAACGGGTATCTCGGGTCTTAATCCTAGCCGTTCATCGCCCGATCCGATATGATCCTACGGTCCGGATCACCAAGCCGAAACGCTACTCCCCCTCAAATCACCACCGTCCATTAACAGATCGACGGCGGCCGATCCATCCCCTCATCCTCACCAAACGCGGCAGCGCCGCCTGCGCTCACGGCGGCCATCACCGGCGAGCCACGCGATCCGTCGCCCCAACGCCACAAATTCACATTTGACCGGTGCTAAATCTAGAGGGAAGGATGGCGAACACGATTTGGAGCCACATACCTGAGGAAAAGCGACGGTGATCAGTGTCCACGGAGCAGCGGCGAAGGAGAACTCCGGCGAGGGATTGCGGCGCCGCCTGCCCAGAACCGTGCCCGGAACGACCATGAGCACCACCAGTGCAACATCCCGAAGCGCTACAACCCAGATTCGAGGCCTCGTCGGTGACGCAACCACGGGTTGACGGCCACGGCTCCCATGACCCGCACGGCGGCGCCCTTCTCCCCCGATTTCGGTGACAACCCGTGCGTTGTTGCGATGGCGGCGCACGGAACAGTTAGGAGGTCATCACGGAAGCTGCCAGACTCAAGGTTGTAGTCCCGTCAGCGGCGAATTAGAGATTCCCCGCGGCGGCGCTTGCGCGGATCGATGGCGGCAATGGTGGTGTGGCGCAGACCCTTGGGTGGCTTCGGGGGAAGAAGAATTCGCAGCAGTCGTGGTCTTTATATCCACGGAATCTGAGCGCGAGCGAGGAACGGTAGGCGAGTATCTAGGGTACTCCGTTGAACCGGCCAAGGTTAGCTGCGAGGAAGCCGGCGGCCGTTGAGGAGGATGAACCTGACAGGCTTGCCCCACGCGACAGCGATAGCACGATCCCTGGCGCACTGATCCCACGGGCCCACATGTCGGCGAACTGAAAGCACGGAGCGCGCGTGAGGGAGCCAAGGCGAGGTAGTGGCTGGACGGTGGGACCCGGCCGTCAGCGTTGGGCGTGCACGTTGGCGAGTTTGGGCCGCGCGGTGGTAATGGGCCAAAATCTAGTATTCCAGCCCAATTAGCTATCTTTATTCTTTTCCTTTATTCTCCTTTTCTTTTTGATTTATTTTCTTTTCATTTGAATCTCTAGTTTGAATTTGAATCTGTTATGAACTCCTCCTTTGAGTCAAATGTACAAACTCAAATCTGTACAAGAATAATATATATTATAATTATTATTTTTTTTTATTCACATAGTGATTTCTTCCTTCTCTTTTCTCTTTTACACATTATTTCTAAAACCCCAAAGTGCAACTTTTGGTTAAATTCAACTCTCCATCTCATTATTGTATTTTATTATTATTTTAAATGCACATACAATTAAAACTCCATCATGAGTGCCAAATATGGTTCTATTTATTATTTTATTCGCTTAAGTAAATGCTTTTAAATAGGGAGATGAGTCTTCAAATGTTATGAGAGTTCTAAAGAGAGAGAAAAAGAAAAATTCTAATGCAAGATCTTTGAAAATTTTTACTATATTCTCAAAATGATATTTAGGGTGTTACAAATCCTACCCCCCTTAAAAATAATCTCGTCCTCGAGATTAGTAAGAAAGAGGATATAGGAAGAGTGGTTTGCAATTTTAGCTTTCAGTTTCTAATTAGTTCAAAATCAAGAGTCTCTTTTTTTTTCATTAGTAAGTGATTAGGAGAGCATGGGTATATGTATGTCCACTTTAATTATGTAGGATAGAAGATGTCTTTAGGGCATATATAGGTTTGGGTAGGAAGGAGTAGGATAAGAAAAGACTCCATCCAAGATTGTGGATCTTGACTCATCTTGGTGACCTTACTTGATCCTTGAAGACTTGAGTTGGTGCTCATCCTTTCTTGATGAAGTTGATCATCTTCTTCTCCAGTCTTGGTCTCATTGATTCATGGTTAGTGTATATCATCGATTGGGAATATGGTTAAGATAGGTATAGATGAGATAGACTACATGATGTAGGTCAAAATTTGGTTTGATGTCAGGTGGTGGTTGATAGATTATGTAATCCATTAAGACTCTATTGATTGGGTAAGTTATGTAACTTGTTATATAGATCGAGTTGTTGTGTATGGCCAGGTTGATATAAGTCTTCAAATTAGGTTTAAGTAAATTAGGAGTATGGTCTTATTATTTTTTTTTTACCAGCATTAAGTAACTCACACTAGATTAGACCATATTAGATTAGATAGAGTTCAGATTAGGTTGGTATGACTAGATTAAACTAGTTAAGATTAGCTAGATCTACCAGGGTAGGATAAATATTATTAGGATATGATAGAATCTTTTAAGATAGGATGGATTATATGATTTAGGTAGGTCATTGTTCAAGGATGAGTTGGTATAAGACATTAATTTAGGTCAAGATATATTTGTAGAGACAGTGTCTAACCTATATTACCAACTTAACTAACTTGTTAATAACTTACTTTAGATTGGGTCATATTTAGATTAGATAGAATCTGGATTAGGTTGGATATAACTAGATTAGACTAGATAATATCTAATTACTTTGGATTAGATCTTGGTTGATATTTTAGACTAGGATAAATATGCTAATTAGGGTAAGATGAATCCATGAGGATAAAGTAGAATCTTGTGGGGTCAGTTAGATTTATTAGGGTAAGGATAAAATCTTTTCAAGATAAGATGAGTATCTTTTAAGATGAGATGGATCTATTAGGATAGGGGAGAATCTTTTAAGATAAGATGAATTGGTTAGAATGAGAGCTTTTAGGATAAGATAAATCTCTTATGCTAGATATGTTCCAATGGGGTTAATCTAGGTTGTCTAGTTATTTTGTAAATATATTTTTATACCTATGTGTATATGCAGATGCAATTGTGGACATTACTCCACAACTCATCACACTCAAACAAAGATCCAAATCAGACAAGTATCATAAGAACACAAACATTCAAATACATAGACAAAAATAGTTTTGTTTTTGTTCCTAAGAGTAGGTCTCCTATCCCTAAAGGTCACTTTAAGCACAGGATTTCAAAGTGTGAAATCCACATTTGTCTTTTAGAAAGAAAAGATAAGAATAATCAGAGTAAGCGGAAATAGATGAGAAAAGATTAAGAAAAGTTTAGAAAGAATCAGAGTAGCAAAGGTAAGTAAGTAGAGGTTGTCCAGTTCTATCTAGGTTTCGTCCTACAGTCAACATTCCTCTGATACCACTTCTGTAACACCCGGATTTTAGGGATCCAAAACCCGGGGTTAACATAAACACCAGGTATGCTGGGACCAAGTCTCAAACATATGATGTATAGTGGCACAGGATCGAATGTCACATCTTTATTTATAGCAGGAGTTCTATACAAAATAAATAATTACATTATAAGGAGACAACGGTCCAGCAACCCAAAAGTTGACTGGGAGACGACGACCTAGACCTCTCACGAACTCATCACAGCATCCTCCATGAGCATCATCCTGCAGTACCTGATCTTGACCTGTGGTGTATGTGAGACAGCAAGAGTGAGCTCACATACGTTCATCGCTCAACAAGTTGTGGGGAATAATGTGCATGTACTCGCCAAAGGTGGGAGCTCATAAAGTGTAAGGCTTACCAAAGAAGATGGTTAGAGCTGAGCATTGCTTTTAAAGTTGGTCAAAATTTTATTAGCAATTACTAAGTATAAGTAAATACCAACCCAATTAAATAGTAGAACAAAAGTTAACAACTTCACCTGCAATGCAATGCATATGACAAATTGAATTTAGTTCCATAAATTAATCATGTGAGGGTCCGAGCTGCTCATGACCGTGAGCACGGCTAGTATACCAGTTTTACACTCTGCAGAGGTTGCGCATCTTTACCCACAAGTCGTGTATCCCATGTCGCCAGGGTTTGCAAGGCCCTTAGACACTTCCGAGGTGAATGGCTAGGGATCCACTACGAGGCCTTTACAAAGTTCCACTAGCTTCCGAAAACCCGCTACAGTTTATAGGAAGATCCAGTACAGGAATCCCTTGCAGGACCGCCATCGCAGCAAAATCCTCCCGAGGGCCTCCCCGCACTGACCTCTCCCTTACTGCCCTTGCCCCTTTCGGGTAAGGTAGTCTTCCACTAGCTTTCCTAATTAATCAGCCAAGGGCATCCCATACTACCCTTGTGGTAGCACTGTTTTCCCGGGTGGTCGCTCCATGTTCCAATTAACATAATGATCTCAATATGAACAATAAATAACAACTGATAACAAAAGTGTAACCATGAATATTGTATCTCCATACCCAAAACCACATAAAGCACTAGCAAGTACTACCCAGAAAGTTCAGTGGTAAACAAGGTATAAAGATAGACAAACTAGGGTAACCTATTGGGTCCCATCAAAATTAACCTATGCAGATCATTATGATTAATTAGAACATGAGTAGGTGAAAGGAAGTGATCAAGGGCACAACTTGCCTGGGCCTTGAGAATCCAGGTACCAGGATGATCTTCAGGTGACTCGTGACCTCTCTGCTAGTCGTAGCAATTCAAACAAACATGGTATAGGCAAAATTTAACATTACACCAAACATATATGCAAAATACATATTAATAATCTACATATTAAAACAAGATCACAGGAAAAAGAATTATTAATTTTTGAGTTGTAGAATTCAAGTTATGATTTTCCTAAGGTTTAATGTGATTAAAATATGATTAAATGATAAATAAATTTTCTGACAGAGTTCATGTCAAAACAGTGATTCTAAATGGTAGAGAATATTATTACAAAATTTTAGGAATTGGAATGACTCAATTTGGAGCTAAAATGAATTTTCTATGAATTATCTAAGTTCTAGCAATTATTTTTGTATTAAAAATACATTTTCTAATTCATTTACTCATTTTAAAACAGCAGTGGACTGGGCCTCAATTTCTGTGAAGTGCAGGGGGCTCGGGGTAAGTTTTCCGTGACACAGTGAATAGTAACAGGTGGACGGCGGGTTTATTTCATAAAAGTTCAGGGTCTCTTTAAGAAAGTGGCCACGGCGAAGGGGTATCTTCTAATCTCAGCCGCACGATCACCACTGGACGCTACAGATTAGATCCTGGTGTGTTACACATCGCGCTCAACCCCGACTATCGGATCCCGATCCAACGGCTCGGACGAAATCAGTGAACGGGTATCTCGGGTCTTAATCCTAGCCGTTCATCGCCCGATCCGATATGATCCTACGGTCCGGATCACCAAGCCGAAACGCTACTCCCCCTCAAATCACCACCGTCCATTAACAGATCGACGGCGGCCGATCCATCCCCTCATCCTCACCAAACGCGGCAGCGCCGCCTGCGCTCACGGCGGCCATCACCGGCGAGCCACGCGATCCGTCGCCCCAACGCCACAAACTCACATTTGACCGGTGCTAAATCTAGAGGGAAGGATGGCGAACACGATTTGGAGCCACATACCTGAGGAAAAGCGACGGTGATCAGTGTCCACGGAGCAGCGGCGAAGGAGAACTCCGGCGAGGGATTGCGGCGCCGCCTGCCCAGAACCGTGCCCGGAACGACCATGAGCACCACCAGTGCAACATCCCGAAGCGCTACAACCCAGATTCGAGGCCTCGTCGGTGACGCAACCACGGGTTGACGGCCACGGCTCCCATGACCCGCACGGCGGCGCCCTTCTCCCCCGATTTCGGTGACAACCCGCGCGTTGTTGCGATGGCGGCGCACGGAACAGTTAGGAGGTCATCACGGAAGCTGCCAGACTCAAGGTTGTAGTCCCGTCAGCGGCGAATTAGAGATTCCCCGCGGCGGCGCTTGCGCGGATCGATGGCGGCAATGGTGGTGTGGCGCAGACCCTTGGGTGGCTTCGGGGGAAGAAGAATTCGCAGCAGTCGTGGTCTTTATATCCACGGAATCTGAGCGCGAGCGAGGAACGGTAGGCGAGTATCTAGGGTACTCCGTTGAACCGGCCAAGGTTAGCTGCGAGGAAGCCGGCGGCCGTTGAGGAGGATGAACCTGACAGGCTTGCCCCACGCGACAGCGATAGCACGATCCCTGGCGCACTGATCCCACGGGCCCACATGTCGGCGAACTGAAAGCACGGAGCGCGCGTGAGGGAGCCAAGGCGAGGTAGTGGCTGGACGGTGGGACCCGGCCGTCAGCGTTGGGCGTGCACGTTGGCGAGTTTGGGCCGCGCGGTGGTAATGGGCCAAAATCTGGTATTCCAGCCCAATTAGCTATCTTTATTCTTTTCCTTTATTCTCCTTTTCTTTTTGATTTATTTTCTTTTCATTTGAATCTCTAGTTTGAATTTGAATCTGTTATGAACTCCTCCTTTGAGTCAAATGTACAAACTCAAATCTGTACAGGAATAATATATATTATAATTATTATTTTTTTTTATTCACATAGTGATTTCTTCCTTCTCTTTTCTCTTTTACACATTATTTCTAAAACCCCAAAGTGCAACTTTTGGTTAAATTCAACTCTCCATCTCATTATTGTATTTTATTATTATTTTAAATGCACATACAATTAAAACTCCATCATGAGTGCCAAATATGGTTCTATTTATTATTTTATTCGCTTAAGTAAATGCTTTTAAATAGGGAGATGAGTCTTCAAATGTTATGAGAGTTCTAAAGAGAGAGAAAAAGAAAAATTCTAATGCAAGATCTTTGAAAATTTTTACTATATTCTCAAAATGATATTTAGGGTGTTACAGAAAAGTAGTGAATGAACCTTCTACAATTTACCATGCTTTAAATGCTTCCTTTGCTATTTGTAGAAAGAATAGGAAAATAGTTGCTAGGAAGTTAGGGGCAAAATGCAAGGGAGACAAAACTTGCATTTGGGTCCCTAAGGATATTTGCACTAACCTTGTAGGACCCAACATGAGTTGGGTACCTAAGACCCAAGCCTAAATTTGCCTTGCAGGTTTATGCATCCGGGGGTTCAAGCTGGATTATCGACAGCGGATGCACAAACCATATGACGGGGGAGAAGAAGATGTTCACCTCCTACGTCAAAAATAAGGATTCCCAAGATTCAATTATATTCGGTGATGGGAATCAAGGCAAGGTAAAAGGGTTAGGTAAAATTGCAATTTCTAATGAGCACTCAATCTCAAATGTGTTTTTAGTTGAGTCTCTTGGTTACAATTTGCTATCTGTTAGTCAACTATGCAACATGGGATATAATTGTCTTTTTACTAATGTAGATGTGTCTGTCTTTAGAAGATGTGATGGTTCACTAGCTTTTAAGGGTGTACTAGACGGCAAGCTTTACTTAGTTGATTTTGCAAAAGAAGAGGCCGGTCTAGATGCATGCTTAATGGCTAAGACTTGCATGGGCTGGCTGTGGCATCGCCGCTTAGCACATGTGGGGATGAAGAACCTCCACAAGCTTCTAAAGGGAGAACACGTGATAGGTCTAACAAATGTTTATTTCGAAAAAGATAGACCTTGTGCAGCTTGTCAAGCAGGTAAACAAGTGGGAGGAGCACATCACAGCAAGAATGTGATGACCACATCAAGACCTCTGGAGCTGCTACATATGGACCTCTTCGGACCCGTCGCCTATCTAAGCATAGGAGGAAGTAAGTATGGTCTGGTTATTGTTGATGACTTTTCCCGCTCCACTTGGGTGTTCTTTTTGCAGGATAAGTCTGAAACCCAAGGGACCCTCAAGCGCTTCCTCAGGAGAGCTCAAAATGAGTTTGAGCTCAAGGTGAAGAAGATTAGGAGCGACAACGGGTCCGAGTTCAAGAACCTTCAAGTGGAGGAGTTTCTTGAGGATGAAGGGATCAAGCACGAGTTCTCCGCTCCCTACACACCACAGCAAAATGGTGTGGTAGAGAGGAAGAACAGGACGCTAATCGATATGGCGAGGACGATGCTTGGAGAGTTCAAGACCCCCGAGTGCTTTTGGTCGGAAGCTGTGAACACGGCTTGCCACGCCATCAACAGGGTCTACCTTCATCGACTCCTCAAGAAGACTTCGTATGAGCTACTAACCGGTAACAAACCCAATGTATCGTACTTTCGTGTATTTGGGAGCAAGTGCTACATTCTAGTGAAGAAGGGTAGAAATTCTAAGTTTGCTCCCAAAGCTGTAGAAGGGTTTTTATTAGGTTATGATTCAAATACAAAGGCGTATAGGGTCTTCAACAAATCATCGGGTTTGGTTGAAGTCTCTAGCGACGTTGTATTTGATGAGACTAATGGCTCTCCAAGAGAGAAAGTTGTTGATTGTGATGATGTAGATGAAGAAGATGTTCCGACGGCCGCTATACGAACCATGGCGATTGGAGACGTTCGGCCACAGGAACAAGATGAACGAGATCAACCTTCTTCCTCAACAACGGTGCATCCCCCAACTCAAGACGATGAACAGGTTCATCAACAGGAGGCTTGTGATCAAGGGGGAGCACAAGATGATCATGTGATGGAGGAAGAAGCACAATCGGCACCTCAAACCCAAGTTCGAGCGATGATTCAAAGGGATCATCCCGTCGACCAAATTCTGGGTGACATTAGCAAGGGAGTAACTACTCGGTCTCGACTAGTTAATTTTTGTGAACATTACTCTTTTGTCTCCTCTATTGAGCCTTTCAGGGTAGAGGAGGCCTTGCTAGATCCGGATTGGGTGTTGGCCATGCAGGAGGAACTTAACAACTTCAAGCGCAATGAAGTTTGGACGCTGGTGCCTCGTCCCAAGCAAAATGTTGTGGGAACCAAGTGGGTGTTCCGCAACAAACAGGACGAGCACGGGGTGGTGACGAGGAACAAGGCTCGACTTGTGGCAAAAGGTTATGCCCAAGTCGCAGGTTTGGACTTTGAGGAGACTTTTGCTCCTGTGGCTAGGCTAGAATCAATTCGTATCTTGCTAGCATATGCCGCTCACCATTCTTTCAGGTTGTACCAAATGGATGTGAAGAGCGCTTTCCTCAACGGGCCAATAAGGAGGAGGTGTACGTGGAGCAACCCCCTGGCTTCGAGGATGAACGGTACCCCGACCACGTCTGTAAGCTCTCTAAGGCGCTCTATGGACTTAAGCAAGCCCCAAGAGCATGGTATGAATGCCTTAGAGATTTCTTAATTGCTAATGCTTTCAAGGTTGGGAAAGCCGATCCAACTCTTTTTACAAAGACATGTGATGGTGATTTGTTTGTATGCCAAATTTATGTCGATGACATAATATTTGGTTCTACTAACCAAAAGTCTTGTGAAGAGTTTAGCAGGGTGATGACGCAGAAATTCGAGATGTCGATGATGGCGAGTTGAACTACTTCCTTGGGTTCCAAGTGAAGCAACTCAAGGACGGTACCTTCATCTCCCAAACGAAGTACACGCAAGATCTGCTAAAGCGGTTTGGGATGAAGGACGCCAAGCCCGCAAAGACTCCGATGGGAACCGACGGACACACCGACCTCAACAAAGGAGGTAAGTCCATTGATCAAAAAGCATACCGGTCAATGATAGGGTCTTTACTTTATTTATGTGCTAGTAGACCGGATATTATGCTTAGCGTATGCATGTGTGCTAGATTTCAATCCGATCCTAAGGAGTGTCACTTGGTGGCGGTGAAGCGAATTCTTAGATATTTAGTCGCTACGCCTTGCTTTGGGATCTGGTATCCAAAGGGGTCTAACTTTGACTTGATTGGGTACTCAGATTCCGACTATGCTGGATGTAAGGTCGATAGGAAGAGTACATCGGGGACGTGCCAATTCTTAGGAAGGTCCCTGGTGTCATGGAACTCTAAGAAACAAACCTCCGTTGCCCTATCCACCGCTGAGGCCGAGTACGTTACCGCAGGTCAGTGTTGCGCGCAACTACTTTGGATGAGGCAAACCCTCAGGGACTTTGGCTACAATCTGAGCAAAGTCCCACTCCTGTGTGACAATGAGAGTGCTATCCGAATAGCGGAAAATCCTGTTGAGCACAGCCGCACAAAGCACATTGACATCCGGCATCACTTTTTGAGAGACCACCAGCAAAAGGGAGATATCGAAGTGTTTTATGTTAGCACCGAGAACCAGCTAGCCGATATCTTTACCAAGCCTTTAGATGAGAAGACCTTTTGCAGGCTGCGTAGTGAGCTAAATGTCTTAGATTCGCGGAACTTGGATTGAATTATAGCATACATGTGCTTATGCCTTTGATCATGTTCATTCTGCATTTTGTTGCTTATTATGGTGCTCAAGTTGTACAAACACTCCCTGGACCTCACAAGTCCGGTGCAAAGTGATGCACATGTTTAGGGGGAGATGTGTTACAACTTGATCCCTTGAGACTAACCATATGCTTGAGTTTGTTTGATTTAGTCTCAAAGGAGAATTGAAAGGGAAAAGGTGGACTTGGATCATGCAAGACTTCCACTGCACTCCGATGAGAGGGTAACTTATTCCAAGTCCATCTCATGAACTCTTATTGCCATTTGCTCTAAATTGAAGATTTTGGTGAGGCAATGGGGTTAAAGGGCCAAGATTGATTCCGTTTTGGTGCTTGATGCCAAAGGGGGAGAAAATAAAGGCCAAAGCAATAAATGGATCAGCTACCACTTGAGAAATTTGAAAAGAGTAGATTAGAGTTTTTGGTTTGTCAAAACCCTTTTATTGTCTCTTTTGGCTTCTTGTGGGGAAAAGTAGTAATTATGGGAAAAAGGGGGAGTTTTTGAAATCTTTGATCAATCTCTTTTGAAATGACTCTCCTTATGCCTCAACATGTGTGTTTGACTTAGAGATAGAGATTTGAGTTTGATTTGCAAAAACAAACCAAGTGGTGGCAAAAGATGATCCATATATGTCAAAATTGAATCAAAATAATTTGAGTTATTATTTGAAGTGTTTTTGTACTTGTTCTACTTGCTTTATGTTGTGTTGGCATAAATCACCAAAAAGGGGGAGATTGAAAGGGAAATGTGCCCTTGGGCCATTTCTAAATATTTTGGTGATTTAGTGCCCAACACAGGTGCCTAATTGTAAAATGGTGGACAAAGTACAAATCAAGATTAAAGGTATGTTTCTAAGCCTTAGTACATTGGTTTTGAATACTAATATACTTGTCTAAGTGTTAGAAACAGAAAGTAGAAGAAAAGAAGAGAGGAGTAAAAGACTTGGCTGAGTGCAGCCAAGACTCAGCTCGGTCTGGAGCACCGGACTGTCCGGTGTGCACCGGACAGTGTCCGGTGCGCCAGACTGACTCGGCGCGAACTGGCCGCTCTCGGGAATTTGCCGACGGCGTACGGCTAAAATTCACCGGACTGTCCGGTGTGCACCGGACTGTCCGGTGAGCCAACGGTCGGCCGGGCCAACGGTCGGCCGTGCAATCTGCGCGGGACACGTGGCCGAGCCAACGGCTAGAAGAAGGCACCGGACTGTCCGGTGTGCACCGGACATGTCCGGTGCGCCAACGGCTCCAGATCTGCCAACGGTCTGCAACGGTCGGCTTCGCTGTTTAAGGAAACAAATCGGGCACCGGACAGTGTCCGGTGTGCACCGGACTGTCCGGTGCCCCCGACGACAGAAGGCAGGGATAGCCTTCTAGATTTGCTCTCAACGGCTCCTAGCTGCCTTGGGGCTATAAAAGGGGCCCCTAGGCGCATGGAGGAGATATACAAGCAACCTTTGAGCATTCTTGATCATCCACACTCAGTCTTTGCGCATTCGTTTGTGATTCTAAGTGATTCGAGCTCCGTTCTAGTGAGAACTTTGAGATAGTCATTCGAGCTCAATTCTTGGCCGTGTGTGTGCGCGTTTCGCTGTGGATTTGTGTGTGTTGCTTCCCTCCCTTACTCTGTGCTTCGTTGTGATCATATACTTGTAAGGGCAAGAGACTCCAATTTGTGGAGATTCCTTGCAAACGGGATAGTGAAAGGCAAAACAAAACACCATGGTATTCAAGTGGGTCTTTGGACCGCTTGAGAGGGGTTGATTGCAACCCTCGTCCGTTGGGACGCCACAACGTGGAGTAGGCAAGCGTTGGTCTTGGCCGAACCACGGGATAAACCACTGTGTCACCTCTGTGCTTGATCTCTTGTGGTATTGTGTTTTGTTGAGACTTCTCTTTAGCCACTTGGCAATCATTGTGCTAACACTTAACAAGTTTTTGTGGCTTAAGTTTTAAAGTTTCACAGGATCACCTATTCACCCCCCCCCTCTAGGTGCTCTCAAGGCTGTCTGTCGAAGGGTGCAACAGACAGTCTGGTGCACCACCGGACACTATCCGGTGCGCCACCAAACGCTGTCCGGTGTGCTAGCCACGTCACCCAACCATTAGGGTTCTTGAGCAGATGACCGTTAGTGCTTTGTCTTCATGCGGCACCGCACTATCCGATGCCACACCGGACAGGCACTGTTCACTGTCCGGTGCCCCTCTGACTTCTGCGCTCCAACTCTGCATGCACTGTTCACGCACTGTAGCTCTGTCCCGCGCTTTTGCAGTCGACCGTTGCGCCAGAGAGCCGTTGCTCCGCTGGTGCACCGGACAGTCCGGTGAATTATAGCGGAGCGACGCCTGCGAAACCCGAAGGTGAAGAGTTCGGAGTCGTACGACCCTGGTGCACCGGACACTGTCCGGTGGCACACCGGACAGTCTAGTGTGCCAGACCAGGGTACTCTTCGGTTTCTTTTGCTCCTTTCTTTTGAACCCTTTCTTTTATATTTATTGGTTTTGAGTTGAATCTTTATGCACCTATAGAATATACAATCTAGAGCAAACTAGTTATTCCAATTATTTGTGTTGGGCATTTCAACCACCAAAATTATTTATAGGAAAAGGTTTGACCCTATTTCCCTTTCAACAAGCACCTAAGCAATAGCATGAAAAGTTTGATTGAACTTTGACATCTGCCGGCTTTGTTGTGAACGAAGCAGACAAAGGTGTATATTATCGGTATGGTGGGGGCGAGGGAGTAATTTTGTACCTGTATGTTGATGACATTCTAAACTTGGGGACGAGTCTTGGTGTGATTAAAGAGACAAAAAACTTTCTGTCTAATAATTTTGAAATGAAAGATTTGGGAGAAGCTGATGTTATTCTTAACATTAAGTTACTGAGAGAAGGCAATGGTGGGGTGACACTTGTGCAATCCTATTATGTGGAAAAGGTTTTGAGTCACTTTGGTTATAGTGAATGTGAACATGCTCCAACACCTTATGATCCTAGTAAGCTTTTGAAGAAAAATCAAAGGATATCTAGGGATCAATTGAGATATTCCCAAATAATTGGTTTACTCATGTACTTAGCTAGCACTACGAGGCCTGACATCTCATTTGCTGTGAGCAAAGTTAGCTGGTTTGTTTCAAATCTGGGAGATGATCACTGGCGTGCTCTTGAGAGAGTTTTGTGCTACCTAAAAGGTACTATGAGTTTAGGCATCCATTATACCGGGTACTCAACAGTATTGGAGGGTTATTGTGATGCAAATTGGACATCTGATGCTGATGAGATATATGCCACAAGTGGATATGTGATTTCACTTGGAGGTGGCGCTGTTTCATGGAAGTCTTGCAAGCATACCATTTTAACGAGGTTGACTATGGAAGCAGTACTCACAGCATTAGATACCGCTTCAGTTGAGGATGAGTGGCTTCGTGAACTCCTTATGGATTTACCGGTGGTTGAAAAACCTGTGCGGGCTATTTCTATGAACTATGATAATCAAGATAAACAACTCTAAGGATAATATGAAGTCAACAAGGCACATAAAGAGGCGTTTAAAATCTGTTAGGAAATTGAGAAACTCTAGAGTAATAGCGTTGGACTATGTCCATACATCTAAAAATCTGGTAGATCAATTTACTAAGGGGCTATCACGTGGTATGATAGATAGTGCATCGAGTGAGATGGGCTTGAGACCCACCTAAAGTTTATCATAGTGGTAACATGTTCTATGTGATCGGAGATCCCGTGAATTAGAATGGTCAAACAAGCTAGTGATAGACTGAGAGGAAAGACCCTTAATAAGGTTCATTTCAGATGCACATCTTTCCTTACTATAAGATAGGTTGGTGTTTACACCTTAATATGTTCCAAGTGGCTTTGTGAAGCAAAGATGTTGTCCTACAGAACATCTTTAAAGGAACATACCTATATGGGTTAACTGCTAGTCATAGTTTATGAGATCTGGGTGGTCTCTAGATACCCATGAAAGGCTATGGAGTTTGACTTATATGCTCCAACTAGAGGGGATGCGCTCGACAATCTAGTATTGATAAAGAGTTTAGATGAAACTTATTCCACGCAAAACTGCCAATTTAAGGCCTAGTCCATTGTGCAGTTGTGGTCAAGTGTAGTCTAGATTCTAGGTGGATGTTCAACTTAACAGTCTCCATCGAAATGCCAGTATATCGAATGTTTGAGATGATGAGAGCATTTTAGTGTGACTTAGCATTTGGTGAGGATTGTTGAATTAATGTGGGCCTGACCCAAATTAATATTCAATAATAGTCAATGCTAAAGGCCCACTTTTATGCTACGGTGTACTAATACTTTAGTACCATACTAGAAGTTCAAGGACAGATCAATCAACTTAAATAGGTGGACCATTGGTGCATCTATTGAGAAGTTGAGAAAAGGATGAAGGACTGCCACACGCGTGCGTCGCCGGCTGGGCCGGGCCGGGCCGTGGCTGAGGCCGCGGTAGATCGGACCTTGGTCTGAATATTCCTTCCTAACGGTTGCACATTTTGCTTGGAGTGATGATCATTCATTACCGTCATCTGTTATGGCTAGTAACTGTCACACCGGGTTTTGGAAGGCAAACCGAATGCGAACCATGTACGTGCCAGGATCAGAAACTCATGTACATAGTGATTACATAATTGGACATCATCACACAATGCTCGAAATAAATAGCGGAAGGGTACTTTATTACATCAAGATGTCCAAGACATCCACAGAGTCTAATACATAACCATTGTTCAACATAAATATCAAAGTGCAGAATTACGAAACATAGATGCTAAGCCTACATAGGCAGCTGACTGGGGGTTGCCACTAAGAAAGAACTAGAACTTGTCGTAGTCCTAAAACTCCTCGAAATCTTCCATGTTGCTAGCATCACCTCCTGAGTACTGAGTACAGTGGGGACAACTTGGGGTGGGGGTGGTGTGTAAAGCAAGGGTGAATACACATCAACGTACTCAGCAAATGTCCCGTTTGGCTAAAGTGCACTAGCTGTATGTGGGGTTGAGGTCAAGCAGTTGCTTTTAAGTTAGTCAAGTATTTTATTATTATTAGTAGAGCCAACTTTTAGTAATAAACCTAGTTATTACCCAAAAGTACTCCCTAAAAAGAGGAAATACCAGAGATCAAACTTATAACAACATTGTTAACCGTCATCATAAAAGTATCCATATTTCTTCTAATCAAAGAGGATCCCAAGGCTGCTCTTAACCGTGAGCTCGGCTGATATACCAGTTTTTAACACTCTGCAGAGTTTGTACACTTTACCCACAAGTCATGATCCCTTTCCAGCCTAGGTTGTACAGACCCGATCTTCACTACCAAGGCGAATGGCCAGGGATACACTACGTAGCCTTTACAAAGACTCCCTTGGTGCATAGCTGCTCGTTAGGTTTCACCAGTCGTACAAACGCAGTACACCTCCCCAAGGTGGGTGACTAACAAAACCAAATCAAAAGAACATCTGCACCCCAACCTTGGCGGAGCGAGCACTACGCCCCGGCCCCAATTGATGGCCCTCCAGCAAAGCCAACTACACCCCCAGGTTCATCTAATTAATCAGCTAAGGGCATCCCATTCCACCCTCATGGTTGTACTGTTATCTCGGGTGGTCACTCCACGAACAGGTCCTTACAGAGAGGTACTCAGGAAAAAGGCTTGAGCCCCCTAAGGTATCACAAGATCATCCACATAATCAGGATAACAGTATCGTATCATAAATGTTCACATCATGTTCATTGATTAAGTTAAGGTAATAGCAACATGCTAACCATGATAACCCAAAAAGGTAAATAAGGATAAGGTAAATAGAAAGCTAGTCAATCCTTAGGTTTCATAAAGTAATGCGGGACAATGAATTATAAAGTAAGTAGGACATATTGGGTCAAAGGACACTTGCCTTCACTAGGTTGTTGCTCAGGGAGGTCTCCAACAACACACTTAGGAACCTCGGACTGCTCGTTGTCTAAATAAAGCGAGCATGCATTCAATACATTTGGAAAGTACAAAATAAACAACACACCAAACATGTACAAACATAGCAATGCATCTTAAAACACAATAGGGAATAATGAGATCAAAGTATAATATGAACTTTAACATAAACTAACCTTTTCTAGAAATCTCTACTACTCTTAAGCACATAGTGTAGGCGTCCACACCGACCGGTTCTGCCTCCCACATCCGTAGCCGCCCCCCGATCCCCTTCACCTCCCAGATCTCGTGCTCTCCGTTCACCTCCCAGATCCAGATGCCGGCCCCGCCTCCTCCCCGGTCCGCTCCCCGCGATGCCTGCCCTGACTCTCAGATGCTAGCCCCGCCTCCTCCCACCTCCCAGATCCATTCCAGATGCCGACCCTGCCTCCTCCCTGGCCTGCTCCCTGCGATGCCCGCCCCGACTCCCAGATGCCGGCCCCACCTCCTTCACCGCATATAGGCGGCTTGCAGCTGTTCCCGTGCTCTGGTTGTCCGTGCGCGACGTGCTCCCGTGCTCCAGTCGTCCGCGTGTGACGCGCTCCCATGCTCTGGTCGTCCGCGTGCAACGCGCAACCGCTAGCGCCTAGGGTAGGGGCTGCAGGCGATAGTCGAGCGCGCTGGAGTAGGCAGTAGGCCAACAACTCAGCAGACGAGGGAAGCAGCATCAAGGCAGGCCACGCACCGCCGTCGACGACCCAATTCTTCCCCGATGCGGAGCGCCACAAGGCCCAGGAGCCACCCCACCGCCGCCTGCAACCGAAGAGGAGATGTCCCTGCAATACATCTGGCAGGTACGCAAACACCATCTTAATAACTCTACCATTCACCTCGTGGTGTAGGACGGATTAGATTATATTAAACCACCCTAAACCCCTTGTTTCTGTCACTTCTCAGCTCATGGCCAGGCCAAGGCTGCTAGAGGCACTGCACTTAGTATTTAGGCTTCGGAAAATTCACTTGGTAGTAGCTACGGTGGTGTTCTAACTCCACGGCTCTAGATCTATGGAGAACAAACCATGGATCTGATCCGAGCACAAAAAATGCACTTAGTCGAGAACAAACCATTTCACTTAATTATGCCAACTCCACGGCTCTAGATCTGCTCTTGGATTTTTGAAGCATCTTTAAGTGATTCCAAAAATCCATGGACCTGATCCGAGCACAATTTTTTCCTTTCAGGTGCTACTGACATAACTGAGACATGAATGTAGCGTCAATGCACTTCCCTGCTATCAGATTCAATCTCAATTTATTTTGTTCTTTTATTTAGTAGCCTTTCGTTCTTTTAGGCAATGTCTTGTTTGATACGAATCAACTGATTGTAGTATGGATGGGCCTATATTTATTTAGTAGAAAAATATGATCGTAGATCAAAAACTGCTGGGTGCCTTTTTTGGAACTTTGTTTTCTATTCAATTATTTTCCCCATAAAAAGAACTTGGATTTATTTTATACCTTTTATAGTCATATAAAAAGCTTTTTTCCCTACTCATGTTGAGTGATATAGTTAAATATTTTTTTGGTGAAACTCTGATGCATTCAAGAATGTATAGCTGCCGACTCTTAATTCGGTGGCCGCCCTAGTTTTCGCAGGGAATGACTTGATCGTGCTGGCGAAGACGGGGTCCAGGAGAATGGGTGCGTTCGCGTTGCCCATTCTACAAGAGCTGCTCAGCAACCACGAGGGTGAGCAGGCTTTTTTCGCTTACATGCTCTCGCCAACGAGGTCGATTTAATTTGTTAGTCAATTACTTCATTTAGGGGCAACGTACCAGTATCTAATTGATGTCCTGGTTTTCGCAGGGAAGGACCTGATCACGCTAGTGTAGACAGGGTTTGGGAAGACGGGCACGTTCATGCTGCCCATTCTACAGAAGCTGCTGAGCAACCGCCAGGCCGAGCAGTCTTTCTTCGCTTGCGTGCTCTCGCCAATGAGGTCAGTTTGATTTATCAATCAATTACTTTGTTTAGGGACGACATATCAATATCTAATTTGGAGTGTACGTGGCTATTAATCAGAGAGCTGATGATTCAGATCGTGGAGCAGTTTGAGGTGCTCAGATCAACTATTGGTTTGCGTTACTCAATGGTGAGTGTTACCGATGCTAATGTGGAAGAGAACGTGTACATGAATTCATTTTTGCTTGTGTATATTAGCTGTTTGGGGCCTTCGTCTTCCGAAGGTCCTCAAAAACATGATTTAACAATGTTTTCGAAGTTGTAATGCATGAACAGGTACCTTCGGATTCGAATCAGTACCACAGTGGGAGAAGCACAAAGAATACGAAAGTTGATGCAGCGTCGAAGCTACGCACAAGGGAGCTTTGGCAGGACAGCAGAAAAGGAAACCGACTTAGAAGGGAAATGGCTATCTAGACCTCGATGGATCACTATAGAGTCATCAGTAAATGTAAAGGGCATGGGTGTAATTTTACATGGGCTGCGTCCCGTGCCTATAAATAGATGAATAGTGCTCCCATACTATTCACGCTGACTTGGCATTTGCTTTTGCGTCACGCTCGTTCCTTTACCTTCTTTCAAACCGAAGGTACATTTGTAATTTAATATCATTTCTATTTTTCCATGATAACAAAATAGAAATGAACTGATAATGTTATATAATTGTTCATTTCTTACATTCCATATGGTTCTCTTTTTTATTATTGTACGCTACAATGATGAAGGTATGTCCTTCATGTCCTTCGTCCGAAGATCATTATATCCTCAGGGAAATAATGTCTTGAAGGACGAAGGGCTTTAACATTTAACATTCTTTGTGTTGCCTTGTTCTTAACTCATAGCATTTGAGAACAAGTCCCCAACATTGGCGCCCACCTCCGGTGAACCCTTTTTCGACCACCTTCGGCAAGCACTAACCCTCGTCATGCCGCCAAAGAAAGCTTTAGCGACAGGGGCTGCTGCACTACAGCCACTGGACCCAAATCAGGAGAACAATTCTCTCCGAGAGGCCCGAAGCCAGAAGAGGAAGGCCACCAGCCCAACACTTTAGGAGGAAGAGTTGGACCAAGAAATTAGAAACATGGAGATACTTCATCAGTAAGTACAAAGGAAGAAGGAGAAGATGGCCCGACTAGCTGATCTTCAAAGATAGATTGACGAAGCCACTGAAGAAGTATGCCATCTTGCTCAAGACGAACAAGAACGAAGGCCCCAACATAGGGAGCTTCATCAAGAAGGCTTCTTCAACGAGGATGGATGGTATGATGATTAACATCATGGAAATTTTGCTTTTGATAATGCTTCTCCTCTGTCAGCAAAACTGCAAGCTACCCCATGGCCCCCATCATACAAACCACCCCAGCTCCCCATGTATGATGGGCACTCAAATCCGAAGCAGTTTTTGATGAGCTACGAAGCAACCATATCTTCATATGGGGGCAATACCGCAGTCATGGCAAAATCTTTTGTCATGGTAGTCAAGAATGTTGCACAAACCTAGTACTCCTCTCTTCGGCCAGGAACAATCACATCATGGCAGAAGCTGAAGGACATGCTGATTACTAGTTTCCAAGGGTTTTAGACAAAGCCGGTTACTGCTCAAACTTTGTTCCAGTGCACGCAAGATTATGAAGAATACCTCCAGGCGTATGTCCGAAGGTTCTTGCGCTTAAGGGCACAAGCGCCAACTGTGCCTAATGAAATCGTTATTGAGCCATGATCAAAGGGCTTCGGCCAGGACCGATGGCCCAATACTTCGCCAGGAAGCCCCCTCAGACCCTGGAGAAGTTGCTCCAAAAAATGGATGAATATATCCAGGCTGACAATGACTTTCGCCAAAGAAGGGAGGAAGCCTACAGGTTTTCTGAGATGACCAGGGGCTTCGGAGGAAGAATCCACCCAAGGCATGTTAGGTCAATTCACTCCACCTAGAGTGACAACAGAGGAAATCAGCAACAGAGGCCATAGTATTCCTCGCAAGCTTCGGGGCAGCAACAAAGCTCTTTTCGGCCGCTAGCTCCAAGAGGCAGGGGCGCTAGGGGCTTCGGAGGAAGGTTTGGGGATCAGCCTAGAAAAATTTATTGTTTATTCTATGGTGAAGACAGGGGCCATACTACAAGGATGTGCCATGTCACCATTCAGAAACAAAAGGAAATAGCAGAAGCTGCAGCTCAGCAGAATCAGCCGAAGCAGGTCATGCATACTACTTCGTATCACTCACCCTACATACCAGAGTATGTGGGTAACCATCCTGCAGCGTCTGTTGCTTCAGCTAGTCAGTCACAGGCATCTTGGCCACAGCCCCCACCGCCGCCACCACTACAACCTGTATATTCATGAGGTCAGCAGCCAGAAGGGAGCCAACAGACCCATTAGCAGCGAGATTTCAGGGAGGAGTCCGAAGCTCGCACAGTCAACAGTACTGTGCCAGAATCGAAGCATATCTATTGAGAGATATCCTACCCCTGAAATAGTCTTTACATTCATTGTCATTTCCTTTTTTTACTAAGGAGCAATTATTGAAAACCTAGTTTTCTTGTCATTTTCAATTTCTTGTAATAGCTTCGTTTTTGCCATAAGTGAAATATATCTTCTCCACAGACTCACGAAGTCCAAAAAGTCACTGAAGCACAAAAGTCGTTCCTAAGGGAACGTGCGGCTAAAAATCACATTACAAATATCTCTGAAGCTACAAGAAGTCGTTCTACGGAACGCAGCGTAAGTTTGCTGAAGATACAAAAAGTCGTTCCTAAGGGAGCGCAGTGTAAGTTTTATGCTCAAAAGTCGTTCCAAAGGGAATGCAGAGCCAAATACCGCCAAAATATAAGGCAAAGCGCGAAAAGTCAACGCGAATACCGCCGAAATAGAAGGTGAAGAAGTTCAAAAGACGTTCCAAAGGGAATGCAGAACTTACAGCGAAAAGTCAGCGCTGATACACCAAAAAATAAGCGGTGAAGCCGAAAAATAAGCGGCAAAGAGATTGTGAATTCCACTATGGGGGTGTGAGTGTGTGTCTTCGGCATACATATCATTTTGCATAACATAACATCATCACATCATTTCGCATAACATAACATCATACATCATATTGCATCAATGGAACAAGAAGGGGATACAATGTTGACCTTCGGAGAATACTTCAAAGAAGTGAAATTGTGCTAAGGCACAAAATAAGTTTTGAAGAAATACAGCTTCATCAGCTTTGATGTGGAGGAAAAAATCTATTGTTGACGAAGCATTAATGTTTTTGCGATGCTTGGAAGATTTTTTACGAAGCATAAAAGCTCTTCTTTACGAAGCATGAAAAGAAGGGAAGGTGTTTTTTTTCGCCGAAGGCTCAAAAACGGTATGTACATAGAAGTTTCATGCATCGCAAAGAAATGAATTACAAAACCATTCATATATTACATTCAAAACCCATGAGCACCAAATATTACAAGTACTGTCCAGCAAATGTTACATTAATATTTTAGCAATGTTTTTACAATAGCTATGCTTCTTCTTTCAAAACTTTATCTGCAGCTTCGGTTAACAGTTGGGTAACGACTTCGTCTACGATAGTTTCGGCCACCTTAATAATTCCTGTTGACTCCTTTGCCTCTGGGTCGGCCAGTGACTCGAAGGGCTCTGGGGGAGGAGATAGTTCAGCTGTGGTAGAAAATGTAAATCAATTTGAAGTCACAAAAATAAACAACAAAGTTAAAAACCATTAAGTAATACCTATTCGTCTCTCAAGTTCTACAGCCTTTTCAGCTGCTTTTATTGATTCTCGAGTATCGTGAATATCTTTTTCGTTTTTCTTTATTATTTCATGGGCCATTGCTCGGCCGCCATTTTCCCATATGTCAGTGAAAATTTTTCCACCTATTAAGCTTGCTTCGACCGAGGGGTCCTTCGTATCGTTAATACAGAGGGCAGCTTCGGCCCAAGCTAAGGTTTGAACATGCTCACAACCTAACTTCTCCAAAATAGCTGCAATTCCCCTCGCACCAGAAAAGGCACAGACGTCCGCACGGTCACTCAAAATTTCCTCAAAAGCTTCGGCTTCGCTGCTAATCCACTCAATTGGGCCCTCAGGATCGCCTCTTATGAAGTTGTCTTCACTCGAGTACGCGCCCACGTTGGCGCTAGTCTTTATCTTTTTTACACATTCCACAGATTTTTCAAAACATCTTTCTTTCGATGAGCGAAGCTCTGCAACTGTTTTCTCCCAATAATTTTTCCAGTAGTCACTGGCATCTCGGTCAGCTTCGGCAATAACACATTTTAATTTAGCCTCGGCCAGTTGTTTTTGGAGGTTTTCAATCTCGTTCCTTTGGATTTCAGATTGGGTCTTGTAATTAGCTTCATCCACCTTTACTTTGTCCACCAATGTAAGTAGAATTTTGTCTTTTTCCAAAGCTTCGTTCCTCAGCTTAATTACCTATGTTCGAAGGTTGTTAAGAGCAATAGTGCAACTCTCGTCTTTGGCATTCTTTTGCGCCCTTAAGGTGTTGCTAAGTATTAAACCCTAATGAAAACAATGAACGAGTTAATATAAGAACAAAAGAATAATTCAAAATTCATAAGCTTCCAAATATACAATTTTTTGTACCTTTAGACTGTTATATGCAAGGCTATCCGCAAGATCGTCCTTCGGCATGGCGCACAGGCTAGCTTCCAGCTTCGGGAACCCCATACTTCTCGCCATCTCCTGGCAGACAGATAATTCTTTGTTGTCTGGGAGGCAATACAAGAAGTCATCTTCATCTGTACCATTGAACACTAAGGCCCCTTTCGGGTACTTCAGTTCTCGGGCATAGTGTTTAGCTTCAAAATCCTCTTCTTCAGATAATATTTTTCCCGAAGCGTGTCGTATAATATAATCAAGAACTTCAGAAGGCGCTTCGGGAGTAGGAGTGGCAGCTTTTTCAGGCAAAATCTGTTCTATAGCTTCTTCTTCCGCTGCCTTTTCTCCAGTTTCCTAGGATTTCTCCTTGGCGGGCTCTGAAGGCCCAGCTTCGGCGTCGGCCTGGCTCATTGTAGCTTTGGCTTCAGTCAGCTTTGTCTCGGTTTCAATTTGCGCTTTCGAAGCCTTGGCAGTTTTCCCTAGAGTAGAGCTTGAAGCTTTTATTGTCTCCAACACATCTAATACACTAGCCATCCTTTTTCTCTTGGGGGTCGCTGCTAGACCTTTTTGTGCCTTCGGCACCTCCACTACTGCCGAAGGACTTAAGACTTCTAATGTTTTTACTCCTTTGATTCTCGATTTTTCAATTTTGTCAATCTTCGGCATTGCAGCCGGCTCTTCAACCCTCTGCATAAGAGCAGGTTCTTTGTCTTCAGTAGCTGAAGAAGTCTCACCGCCGAATCCGGGCACTATGGCCGGTTCAATGTAGCGCGGTCGGTGAGTAAGGACCTTCAACTTTTTCTTCTTCAGTATGGGCTTGCTTGAAGCAGTCGAAGCAGCAACCTTCCCAGAAGTTGCACCCTTTCTTTTTTGTCCCCACGGTGGGTAGCGGTAATCAGGGTACACGAATCCAATAGCATCAAAAACTTCTGGGAAAGTTGCTGATAGTGCGTTATCTTCAGACTTGGAGTATGCTCCAAGTAGTTCATCACTAGTATTTTCAACACACTTCAGCCAGTCATCGTCTGGTTCGATAAATTGGTCTCCAAACCTGAAGGTATATTTCAATCGAACCAAACCACCTTCGCTAGGGTTAGTGATGGTTTCCTTTGGCATTTCCCATCCATCTATCAGTGGCCATATCCTATAGGCTATATGTTCTTGAACCAAATCTCTTGTCCCAATAAAAGAACAAATTGTACTGAAGGCCCTTCGGCATGCTTTAGCTGCCTCATCAATCTCTACCTTCGGCTTTCGGAGGCCGAAGCGCGACCAGATGGGGCGCATGATGATCTCTTTAATTTCTTCTCGCGCCTTTAAATCATTTTCACATAAAACCACTCTTCCATCCAGGCCCTGGGCCATCTTTTTCGAAAAGTTGGCACTGGGTAGCTTGAGCCAGAGCGGGCAACGAAGCTATAGCAACCAAAATTGTTGTGATACTATTCTTTACCCTAGGGCTTCGTCTCATAGCAAAGTTCATGCATGCTGCAAAAACATTTTGCACTTGGCTCCAGGCCTTGACTTCTCAAAGCCCAGACGAAGATCCCCATTCTGATAATTGCTTCGGGAGTGATTTGCTAAAGGAAAATCTGAGATATCTTTAAAATTTCAACCACAAATTTGTTTAATGGGAACCGAAGTCTAGCTTTGAAGAAATTTCGGTAGATTACAACCTCATCTTCTTCAGGAGCAGGAACGGCTCTGTCTACGTCAGGCCTCACAATAGAAATATCTCAAAAGTACCTTCCTCTCATATTATCAAGATGACTCTGTCTGATAGTTGATTTCCCGAAGACTGTGTGACTTGGTCGCCAAGGACGATCTTCCGAGCCTTCGCCTCCACTCTCCACATCATAGTTGTCGCTATCATCAGTATCTTCAGACAAGCCTTCTAATATTTCTTTAGTTATCTTCTTTGTGTTTGTTTTTGCAATTGACTCAATAAATCCAGAGGTCTTCTCTTCAAGGAGCTTCTCCTCCTTGCTCAGCTTCGTCTCAGCAGTAACTTTTTTGTCTTGAGACATCTCTTCTTCGGAAATGGCGAAAATGTGTCCTTAAATCCGAAGCTTAGAAAACTTAAAGAAACTAAGCAACTGTTGGTAAGCAAGAGCTAAGAAATCAAGCAAAGCAAAGCAGGCGTACCAAATGTGCTCGGGATGAGTTCTTATTTATTCGCCCAGCACGCTCCAAGTTGGAGGGCCCCATCTGTCATTGACTGTTGCTATTCTAGCAAAGGGAAGGTGTTTTTTCGGACCTTCGGCTTAGGGCCTTCATCCATATCGCATTCTGAATTCGTTATTCTAACAAATTAACTTTGCGAGGGGCTACTGTTGGGGGCCTTCGTCTTCCGAAGGTCCTCAAAAACATTATTTAACAATGTTTCTGAAGTTGTAATGCATGAACAGGTACCTTCGGATTCGAATCAGTACCATAGTGAGAGAAGCACAAAGAATATGAAGGTTGATGCAGCGCCGAAGCTACGCACAAGGGAGCTTCGGCAGGACAGCAGAAAAGGAAACCGACTTAGAAGGGAAAAGGCTATCTAGACCTCGATGGATCACTATAGAGTCATCATTAAATGTAAAGGGCATGGGTGTAATTTTACATGGGCTGCGTCCCGTGCCTATAAATAGATGAACAGTGCTCCCGTACCATTCACGCTGACTTGGCATTTGCTTTTGTGTCACACTCGTACCTTTACCTTCTTTCAAACCGAAGGTACATTTGTAATTTAATATCATTTCTATTTTTCCATGATAACAAAATAGAAATGAACTGATAATGTTATATAATTGTTCATTTCTTACATTCCATATGGTTCTCTTTTTTATTATTGTACGCTACAATGATGAAGGTATGTCCTTCATGACCTTCGTCCGAAGATCATTATATCCTAAGGGAAATAATGTCTTGAAGGACGAAGGGCTTTAACATTTAACATTCTTTGTGTTTCCTTGTTTTTAACTCATAGCATTTGAGAACAAGTCCCCAACATTAGCACATACAACGTGGTATTTGGAGGAAAGCCGATTGTCAACGTGAATGATGCGTTGCCTTATCTTCCAATTGACCATGATATGCAGCTACTGATTTGTAGGTGCTTGTCAAGAACAACTGGCCATGCCCCGGGTTGCCAGGGAAGCCCGTTCGCGGTTGTCGCGCCATTCCCCGCCTCGAATCCGGGGTCTCCAAGCCCGGACGCCATCAGTGCCCGCTATCAGCGATTTGGAAACCATGCAGATCCAGACCATCAACGCCCAGGGTGGAGGGGATTCTTGCATGCTGCGCAGATCCAGGCCATTCCCCGCCTAGGTATGTGTCGCGCAGATTCAGCAACACCCCCACCCTGCCATGTGGGCTAGGCACCATGCCGTCTTCTTCGCATCGCCAGCTCGCCCGACCAACCATGCCAGACACGCGCTCGTATTATACAGCTTCCTGAGCCACCATGCCAACTCCATGCCCCCGCCTTGCCATCCCCTCCGCCTCGCCATCCAGCCACGTAGTCATGGTGTGGCCAGCTGTGGAGGATCCCTCGCGTCCCCTAGCCCGACCAGCCATCAACCCCCTTCGTTTCCCCTTCCGCGCTACATAGAACATGCATCGGTCAGGCCACCAGGACCACAGATTTGGCATCCTGCCATTCCCCCCAACATTCGCGCTTGATCAAACCGGTAGCTGCTCAAATCTGCTTTGCGGTCATATTGTGTTCTTTTTGTAATGCTGTAGAAATACACTCAAAAGTATGTGATTTGTTCTCTGCATAATTTGTTTTTTATTTATAATGTTGCAGAATTCCTCTCAGTTCTTGAGCATGCATAACCATGACCAGCCAGCCATGGCCGAACCTTGCTACTGCTAATATAATTACTTAGTTCCTATTGCTAACTGAAAAATTGTAGCTGCTCAAATCTGCTTTGTGTTCATATTGTGTTCTTTTTATAATGCTGTTGAAATACACTCAAAAGTATGTGATCTGTTCTCTGCATAATGTGTTTTTTATTTATAATGTTGCAGAAATCCTCTCAGTTCTTGAGCATGCATAAGCATGACCAGCCAGCCATGGTTGAACCTTGTTGCTGCTAATACAATTACTTAGTTCCTATTGCTAACTGAAAAATTGTAGCTGCTCAAATCTGCTTTGCGTTCATATTGTGTTCTTTTATAATGATGTTGAAATACACTCAAGATTACCTGATCTGTTCTCTGCATAATTTATTCTTTTATTTATAATGCTGCAAAAATCCTCTCAGTTCTTGAGCATGCATAACCATTACCAGCCAGCCATGGTCGAACTTTGCTGTTGATACAATTAGTTAGTTCATGTTCCTAACTGAAAAATTGTAGTTGCTCAAATCTGCTTTGCGGTCATATTGTGTTCTTTTATAATGCTGTAGAAATACACTCAAAAGTATCTGATATGTTCTCTGCATAATGTGTCCTTTTATTTATAATGCTGCAGAAATCGTCTCAAAATTATTTATAATGTGTTCTTTTATTCATTGTGATAGGTGAAGGCGATTACTTACCTCTGGAATCCAACTATATAGATAAATCGACAGCAAAAGGAACCTCAGGCTTTGTATCAACGGGACCTTTATAAACAACTAACTTGTCGGCTAGGTAATAACCAACTTAATTCACCATTCCAATTTTTATCCATTGATCCTAACTCTAATCATTGTCTATCTTACTTTACCATTACATTCATATTCATAGTCTGACTGAAACCATGTGTCATGTAGTATATGTTCAATTAAGTGATATTGATAATGTTTGTTCGACATCAGTTCAATTTATAATAATATTACGTATTTATATCGTTCTGTATCTATGTTTAATCACGAATTTTATCGTCACCATTGTACTCACGTCGCTTGTCGCCAGGGTGCTGAGCTATTGGAGGCTCATCAATTTGTATTCCATGGCATCACATTGCTGATGTTTTATCATTTTTACTTGGACCAACGACTGATATATCTTGTTTCTCTGCCAGCAGGGTGGATAAGGACGATTTATGCTACTTCAATTGTGGTTCTTATAGCCATGCTCTGAAGGATTGCCTAAAGCCTCGGGAATTGTCCATGCTTATGATCTTGTGGAAGTTTGCCATTGATGCTTGTTGCTGCAGTACATGGACAAACCTCCAAGAGTGTAGCATCAGAGTTTGTGAAGTGGAGGGATATCATCATTCTCTGCAGCAAGCCAGTGCCATCATCAATTAGGAGCTTTGAACTCATGTACAATTAGTATAACGTCTATGGTGCATGTCCATCATTTGAACTCCATAAGATTTACCTTCCTAGCAACCCACAAGTACATGGGGTGTATCCTTAATATAATGAGAATGGAGTTTTTTGTGAATAGCTCAAGAGAGGAAATGGCTCGTGCTGACAAGTTGAGATTCTACCCAGAGGTATTACAAATGTTCCCTTGTTAATGCTAACATGTCAAATCACATTTCATCCAACTTCAAATGTGTGTAATATGTACTTACTCTAGAACAGCCTATTCTGTTAGTGATTAAACCCTTGCATTTTCACTAGATCTGTATCTATCAATTGCATGTATTCTTTGACTTGAGAATCTTCACATTTTGAGCTTTGTTTAGGTAAATGTAACCTGGTTCAAAATCTGTGCGATTACAGGAGTTTCAACTCATTGTACTTGCCGTTTAGGCCTTGGCCTAAGCTACACACATGTTATCAAGTAGAGTTTCTTAGTCTATGTTGCAATGCAAGTGACTTATGTAATGATCAATTAACACATTTTCTTGTGAGTAGTGAGATCAAAATAATATAGAGTTTCAAATACATAGCTTACAAGCAGTGTTGTAGTTATAGAGTTTAAATTACCTTTGAAGTTGGATCTAAAATTTAATCTCTTTCCTGATGATACCGTCGAGGTCTCTAAAGGGATGGATCATCAGTTCCTCCATCATCGTTTATCTTGTGATTTCTTTTCACTTTCACTTTCATGGTACTGTTGTTCTGTCTCATACCAGTCCAACAAACACGGCAACCCCAATCTCTCCAAGGAATAGCTCCAGTGCTTTGGCGTCAACTTTGCAAGGTAATGTCTCTACTGTTTAGTTCGAATTACTTCGATTCTGGCACTGCCAAATGTCTCTACTATTTGAAGCCAGTGTCTTTACTGTTTAGTTCAAACAGAATGAATGGGTATGTCTGTGAGTACTTGTGTAGCGTCCATAGAATGAATGGGAAGGTCTGCCCAAAATTTATTTCAGCCATTGTCGTTACTGTTTAGGGATGCAAGAACCTGATGTCTCTACTATTTAGTTCAAACAGAATGAATGAGTAAGCTAGACTGGGATGCAAGTACCAGATTTAATGGTACTGATGTTCTATCTCATCAGTCACCACTTAAAGCTACATGCCGAAATGATCCCAAAATGGAATAAAACATGGATTGGTATTTTATGGTTTCCAATCAGGGGCGAAGCTAGGTTGTATCTAGCGGATGCAAGAGCGCCCCTTCAAAAATGCAAATTCTATAGATACAATTAAAATTTCACCATATATGCATCCCTAGAAAAAATTAGTATGCATCCACTAGACCAATTGCACCCTCCTCAATTTTGCTCTAGCTTCGCCACTGTTTCCAATACACATTGATCACCCAAATTCATGTATTCAGAACCAACTTGGATCTAAAAACAAAAACAATCTTGTCAATGCGATGAAGAGATATGTGTAACACTATTGTTTTCTAAGCTGCAAGGATCGATGGGACGAAGAGGTCGAGGAAGGGTGTAAGAAAGAACCCCATAATAGATTGTGGGACATATACCAAGAACATCGTCTACAAGCAGGTTCTAACAAACTAGACCCACGATATTCCTATTAAAACTGAATTGTTTGTTAACGACATAGAATCTCATGGAATAAATTTCTATAAGCATGATCGTTCATTGTTTAGTCTTTATTAACAATTATATTCTATGCTTTATATTCTTACAGCAGGAGATTATCTATGTTCAGCCAAATGGACATAATTAGTGCTATTTTGTAAAAGCATTTTGGATTTTCCAGCCTCAAAGCATTCCAAAAATAATATATCTCGTTGTTGCATTTAGATACATTATATGTTAGATATATATAGTAAAACAACATATCTAGAAAATTAAAACATTTTATAGTTTTGAACGGATGAAGTAAATTCTAATTCCCACAAAAAAACGTCATGCACGTGCCCTCTGATTTTCAGTCCTGGTGATGACATTGCTTGGATCTGTCTTCACAATGCTTGTGGCAGGTTCTGTAAAACGTTTCACCCAAACTTCTACAGTGAATTTTTGGTGAGACAATTGAACAAGTTAATAAAAATGTGCTTCATGATTTACAGGAACTGATACTCCCATATGTGTGCTATCTCTCCATCAAGAAGGGTGCAATACCTTTATGGGAGGTAACTAACTAGAAACACTGACACATACATGCCAACACTTATAGGATCTGAACCCCGAAGTTGCTGGACACTGAACATCTGTGATCTAACTTTTCCTTTATTTTTCAGATCATCCTTTATTTTTCAGATCATCCTATGTGTAATCATCATAATGATTGGTGTCGTATGCGCATACATCTGGTCACACACCTCAAACAGTCGGATGTTTTTTCGCAGATAGTGCACGCTAGCTGATGTTTGTCTAGATGTTACAAATTCTTTTGAATGGTTTGATAATTGAAACTGGCAGTCTGTCGGTTCTTTGTAGCTAGGTTTACTTGTTCCTTCTTTTTGACAGAAATCTTTCTCTGTTTGTTTGTTTACGGATTCCATTCCTATAACTGTAAGATTCTCCTTAGGATAATTATTTATATGGTTGCATGCGAAGAGAATACTGTACCTTAAGGGAGTGCTGCTGTAGTTGCAGCTTCTTCCGTCATGAGTTGTAGCACATATGTCAGGAAATAATTCTGAACAAGGACCACTCAGTTCATCTTGAGTCTGATGATGGGTAAAGTTGCCTCTATTTTTTAATATGGTCTTTCTTACCATCTCTTAGACATTTGATCTAACTTGTTTTTTGTCTGGCTGTAACAAAATGTATCTTTTTTACATCCAAAGTTTTGACTTACTGGTTCTCCACATGATTATAAGTTTACCTATGCTGCAAAACTAGGACTGTGAAGTTTAATGATATTTTTAGAATACCAGCTATATCTGTGTACTAACTTCTATTTCGATAGAATAACAATTAGGTGTTGTGGTTCACATATTTGTAATCATGTTTGTTTAATTCTAACTGTAATCGGATACCACACTAGAAAGTGATACTGCCCTATTCAAACTTATTACCATTAGTACTTTAATGTTAATTATTAACATTTACGCTATGTTTTATGAACCAAACAGCACCTCAGTCTTTTTGTATATCAATGTATTGATTTCGTAGCAACGCATGGGCATATACCTAGTAGATTATTATTTCTCTAAGCATTGCCCTCAAATACATAACATAGTTCAATTCATTTTATTGTGACCTAAAAATTAGAATAGAAATGAACTCCCTTAATTTACACATTATTAATCTCACCAGCTTAAACATGTTTAAATCACTAAGGTTCCCCTTTTATTTATTTTATTAAATAAATAAAACTACATCTACATTAGTTCATACTTAATCATAAAAATTAGACTATGCAGACAATAAATGAAACCATTTTATTTAGACAGAGAATAATTTTATGAACATTTTGCAATTTGATTCACTAAATTTGGAGTTCATATGCAAAAGATATGAAATAAACAAGGTTGGGAATACAAAATATGAAATTAGGTCAAATTCTGTGAATATTTAAAAGTCCAGGGTTAAATCTGCAAGATTACAGGGGCCTGTGCGCGAAAACCAGGGACAGTGGGTTGATTTCCTATAAACCGAGGGTCTCTTTAATAAAACTCCCGCGTGAAGGGGTATCGGGTGAATCTAACCGTCAGATCTAAAACCAACGGCTGAGATTAGATCTGCGGCCGAGGGCACGCGCACAGGTGGGCGAGCACTGACAAGCAGGCCAGGGGCGTCAGCGACAGAGGGGGAGAGCGCACTGACCGAGCAGGCCCAGCGCCAGGGGGCTTGGGCGCTGACAGGAGGGCCAGGGCGTTAGGTTCGCGTGTGTGAAGCGTTATCCGTGATCTGGGCCGTGCGATCAAAATCGAATGGAGGGGATCAGACCGATGAGGGGTGAACGGCTACAGGCGGCGCTGCTCTTCTCCGCGGCGGTGAGGTCGCCGGAGCTGAGGCAGGCGCAAGATAGGGTGGCTCCAGGGTCGCTGGAGTTGGGCAGAGAGGGACAGGACGCCACGGCGAACTCAATGGCATGAAAGAGGCCACGAGTCCGAGGGCAGAGAGGGGAGAACCATGGGGAGAGGGTCTCGGGGGGACCGGAGTAACTCTGATGAGGAATCCTAGCCGCCAGAGGGGGCAATCGGCCGTGATAGGTCTCGGGCTAATTCCAGTAGAGGTGGGGGAACACCCTGGGCTAAAGCCTAGGCACTGGACGAGGTCGGGGATGGCTGGACACCGCGCGAGCACAATGGACCGCCATGACCGAGCACCGGCGAGCCAAAATTGGCCGAGCACAGAGCGCAATAGGGAAAATTAGGCATGGGGACAGGTGTCTCACCTCGGGGCGGAGCTCGGGGAGGCTTGGCGCGGTCTCCGGCGAGCTGGGTGGTCGAGAACACGGGCGCGGGTCTCCAGCAGCGTCTGGCGGCGAGGGCAGAGTTGCACGAAATGAGGCGGGGGCGAGTGCGGGGCACTGGCGGGCTCTAAGAAGGGAGCTGGGCACGTGGGCGGGCGTCGTGGCCGAGAAATCCGGCGACGTGCGCGAGTGCGCACGTGCCGGTCCACGGCGAGCGCGGAGGGGGCGGAACTGACACGGAGGGTCCATGGCGCAGAGAGAGAAAAAAGGGGTGCGCGGGGCAACGGCTCAGCGCCTGGCAGAACGGGCCCGCAAAGCAGAGTGGGGAGGGGGGCGCGGGTGAAGGCAACTGGCGCCGACAATTCAGCCCCACTGGGCAGCGAGCGAGAGAGAGAGGAGAGCGTGCGGGCAGACTGGTGCCGACAGGCGGGGTCCACCTGTCAGGGGCGGCAGTCGCGTGGGCGCACGCGGGGTTGTGCCTAGTGGGCTGGTTTGGGCCGAAATGACTTTTTCTTTTTCCCTGGATTTTCTAATTCCTTTTCCATTTCTTTTCTATAGGGTTTTCAATTCCAAATTCAAATTAGGTTTCAAATTCAAATAAATTCAAACATGTGCAACACTTCAAAGAATATTTTAAGCTCAGCATGATGCAACACGTCATGACCCAAAATGTTTTGGCAAAAATAAATAATTAAATCCCCCTAACTTTAAGCTAATTCTACTTAAAAGGGAAAAAGGGAGAGAGAATCTAGAGAGAGATAGAACCTAGGGTGAGAGAGAGAAGAGTAACACATGATTTTGGGTGATCATTAGAAAGAAATTTTATACCCCCAAAATCAGGGTGTTAGAGACCTATCCCCCTTAAAAGAATTTCGCCCTCGAGATTCAGGGCTGGCTAGCAAAGAGCTCAGGGTACTTGGCTTTTAAATCATCTTCTCGTTCCAAGGTTGTTTCTTCTTCTGAGTGATGACCCCATTTGACTTTGCACATCCTAATGGTACTTCCCCGAGTGACCCAATCTGCTGTCTCCAGAATTTGAGTTGGCTTCTCAATATAAGTCAGATCTTCTTGAATTTCAAGATCCTTTGCTGGCAACTGCTCTTCTGGCACTCTCAAGCATTTCTTCAACTCAGACACATGGAACACATCATGTACAACAGACAGATTCTCTGGTAAACTGAGTTGATAAGCCACTTCTCCACGTCTGGCTTGAATCTGATACGGTCCAATATAACGGGGTGCTAGCTTGCCTTTGACTCCAAACCTTTTGGTTCCTCTGATAGGTGACACCTTCAAATAGATGTGGTCTCCCACTTCAAAACTGAGTTCCCTCCTTCTGGTGTCAGCATAGCTTCGCTGTCTAGACTGCGCTGCCTTTAAATTCTCTCGGACCCTTCTGATGTTCTCTTCGGCTTCCAGCAAAATGTCTTGACCGAACACCTGTCTTTCACCAGGTTGGTCCCAATGCAATGGAGTTCTGCAATTCCTCCCATAGAGCGCTTCGAATGGTGACATCTTTAGACTGGCCTGATAGCTATTGTTGTAAGAGAATTCTGCATATGGTAATCTCTTGTCCCAACCCATCTTGTCTTGCAAGGCACAAGCCCTCAATATATCCTCCAGAATCTGATTGGTTCTCTCTGTTTGGCCATCTGTCTATGGGTGATAAGCTGAGCTGAACTTCAAATGCATGCCCAAGGCTTCATGTAACTGCTGCCAAAAATGAGAGGTGAACTGGGTGCCTCTATCTGATACTATCTTCTTTAGAACGCCATGCAAGCACAAAATCCGAGCCATGTATAGTTCGGCCAACACCGCACTGTTGTAGGTGGTCTTGACTGGTATGAAATGGACCGCCTTTGTCAAACGGTCCACTACTATCCAGATAGAGTCATAACCAGTATGAGTGCGGGGCAAACCGACTATAAAGTCCATTCCGATCTCATCCCATTTCCACTGAGGAATCTACAACGGTTGCAACAAACCTGCAGGTCTCTGATGTTCTGCTTGAATCCTCTAGCAACTATCACACACTAGCCACATACTCTGCTATCTCTCTTTTCATGCCGTACCACCTAGAATCTTTTCTTCAGGTCTTGGTACATCTTCTCACTGCCAGGGTGTATAGAGTACGCTGTCTCATGAGCTTCCTTGAGAATCAGTTCCCGGATCGATTTGATGTCGGGAACACACAGTCTATCCTTGAACCATACCACTCCTTCTGCGTCTTCACGGAAATACTTGCCTTTCCCATCTATGATCAGCTACCGGATCTCATTGATTTTCTCATCATCCTTCTGACCTTTCCTGATGTCTTGCTCTAGTGTGGGTTCCAACTTGATTGTCACTCCTTGGGTGTTGTTCAGAAATCTGAGACTTAATCTGTCAAATTCCTTTGCTAGCTCGTATGGCATCGAGTGAGCGTGTGGTGGAACCGCCCGAATTATTCTAGCTTAAGTGCCTAAGTCACGCCTCAGGGGCCGTAACACACTTAAATCGGAATAACTCGTCAGTCCCTCAGATCTAGTCTGATAGAGCCACTTAACCAGGATCAAATTCCACAATCTCACTCGAAGGTGAGTCACAGAAGAAATACAATAAAGCAGGAAACATCAAATTAAGTACTGAAGTTACTACATGAATCGGAGTTTTTCAAGTTGCTGATAAGAGTTCATAAAATAAAATGCAGCGGATAATCGATGTCGTCGGTAGCGAGGAATTGGGAAAGGCCTGGTCCACTACTCCTCCTGCTCCTCTCCTGCCGGAGCAGCATCCCACTCGACCGTCCAACCCGGTGGCAAGGTGGTAGGCCAAGTCACACCATCAACCATATCCTGAAGCGTGCCTACAAAAATTATGCCACAAGCAAGGCTGAGTATACTAAGGGCGTGTTTGGTGTGGCACCTAAGCCGCCACACCGCGCCACACTTTTCAGCCACAAGTGTGGCGTCCAATTTGGGCACCACACTTGTGGCTGAAAAGTGTGGCGCGGTGTGGCGGCTTAGGCGCCACACCAAACACGCCCTAATACTCAGCTAGACTTACCCGGTGTGAGGAATCTACTCTTCTACCTCTAGACCATGCAGCTGTTTGGCTGAGGGGTTTGGTTTGCCAAAAGCACTAGCTGTTTCTAAAATCAATTTTTAGCTTTTCAATTCTAGCATCATTGTCTTTAGCTAAGTTTGCTCCTTCTAAGCAGACATGGTAACAAGCATTTAGTACAATCAACAAATTATCTCATGTAACCTCATTTCACTTCTTACTCAATGTAGTACAAGGGGTCAAGCAGTCTAATTAGCTGCGAGAAGCAGACGATTCGAATCGAGTTTTATCCTTGCAAGGTAGACATGTCAGGGTACTCCGACCCCACACATGTCAACCGTCCCCAACGATTCCCCGTTCGCGTCCAGGCCTCACCGCATTGGCATACAATGCTCCACTGACCCCGGCTGCCGCCGTGCAGTGACCGCACTTGTACCCACCATAGCTAGCATGGGAGACCCGGTCCCAGGTTGCGTGAGGGATAAAGTCCGCGCCCGGCTTCACTAAGGTACTAGGTTTATCGGTTACCATATTTCCCAACATGTGCTTAGTACGTTCAAAAGCTTGACTCAGGTATCCACATATTAATCCTTGATTCCTTTTTCCCGTCTCATGGACAAGGCATCCTCCATGGATCCATGTCCATAGACTAACATAGATCCCGTTATCAAGACACATGATTGGTTGCAGGGGCGTCTCCCGCCAGCATCGTGCCAGCCTGGGCCGCTGGAAACTAAGGAGAAGCTGCGTTTCCCCTGCATGCAGGCTACCCACTGAAAAACAACAACGTTGCATGCGTGGGAGCAGGCGGTAGAAATGCTATGCAGTCATCCAAACATGCGCCAACTGCGGTCAACGGAATGCCGCGGACCTGAATGTAGCCAACCAATCAACCAATCACCCGAAAGATGAATACAATCAATTCCTGACCTCGCGCGAGTGCTAGAAAAATCACTCGACTTCTACCGAGATCCTGATTAGCATAGCAGCTACTTGACCTAGCATACTAGTATCCATCTCAAAAAGGTATCCTAAGTTCATGCAACTAGAGGTTTCAAGCAACTCCTACACTTAAGTGCACATTACAATCCTACAAGCATTAAGTGTAGTAAAGTAGCATATATAAATAGGTTATGCATAAAAACCGGGGCTTGCCTTCAATAGCTGGGGCTGCGGGGAGATCCTCGATAGCAGCCTCGGGAGCTTGCTCCTGGTCCTCCTCTTGGACAGTTCCTTGCTCGGGGATGAGCACGTACTCTCCATCATCTAGATTGCAGTCTAATGAATGTAATAAGTAAGATATATGCATGACATGATAAGTGCTTTAGTAATTAGACTTGATGGTGAAAGAGTCACTTAATTTAGATAGGGTTCACTCTTGCTACTAAAGATTCTTGTGGTATATTTAGTAATTTAGATCATGCTCAGTTAAATGAAGTGGTAATCTATCTCGGTGTTCCCCTGAATTCTTTTTAAAACCTTAGTGAAAATTCAATAGAATTTTTTTAGTTGAACTCATTGAAGCGAGGTTTATTATTTTCCTTTCTTCCTCTTATTTCCTTTATGCTTTTAAGATAGATTTGAACTACAAGTTATAGCAATAAATTTCCAAAAATTTTGTAAAATTACAGTGGCTTATTACTGGTATATAATTCTCTGTCCTAAAATTTGGGACTTAAAAAGTGAATAGTTCTCTCTAGACAAAATTATAAAATGTTAGGGCAAAAGGGGTGGTTTGAACTACAACTACCATTTAACAGTAGGAATTTTTCTAAGACTTATTTTTGCTGGCATTTCGATGTTATAACATGACCTTGTACAAAGTTTTAGCCATTAATACTCATTAATTATTTTACCATGATTTTCCAAAGTTTCTAGCCAAAGGGGTGCTTTCTACTACCACTATATTTGAAAAATATCAAACAATATATTTCTAATTTTTCCTAGCTTCTTCTTTGCGCAAGAGCAATCATTCTGAAGTTTGGCATCTTTTTGCTTAAGGGAAGGGGTGGTAGGAATTATTTGGATTAAATGGCCTTTTTCATAAAGTGTTGGTAATAGGTATTATTGTACACCTTTCAATTGGGTTTGCATTTTTCTCTGGTGGCCTATCTCATTATTGATCTAGCAAAATTTTATTTTCCCATTATTGCATTATTTTAGGTTACTAATGAATTATTCAAAATATGACTCATTATCATGTTCCATTCATCTACCCTACTTAAAATGATGGGCTGGGGTGTTTACTAATTTTGCAGTGGGGTTTTGGTGGTCACAAGTTCACTGAATTTTTATTACTAACTTTGGGTCTGGTTTTATAACTCTAATAATTGTTTTCTAGTTGGAATAATGCTAAATAAAACATTCCTCTTCAATTCTATTCTGGACTAGAGGTCTTTTTTTTATTTTTCCTAGGTTCTCTGTTACTTAAGTAGGTTAGGAAAAATAATCGCACTCACAGTTCATTAATTCCTAATGCCTTTTTGATTTTCCTAAGCTTTGGGCAAAAATGGCTTTTAATAGATATCCCTACGTAGATTTTCAATACTGGGGTTCCCACTATTTTTAAACAGTGTTTAAATGGGGTTTGAACATCTACAAATTTTCTTAGGGTCAGCACAGAAGCATAACTAATTTTCTTTAATTAAACAAGGTTTGGTCAGTTTCTGTATTTAATTATAAACTCTAAAATTTAGAACAGGAAGCATGGGGTTTAGCATTTTTAATTGGTAGTCCATAATATTTAGAATCTAGCAAAATTAGTTTGACAATTTTTGGTTAAGTATTTCTTAAGTTATGAATTTTCTAAGTTCTCTGTTTATTAAAAAGATTAAACAGAAATGATTAAATGGAAAACTATTTTGCAACGGGGTCCCGGCCGGGTGTTTTCAAGTTTCCTTACAGACTAGTCCTAGGGCTACTATTCAATTGAGTCGCTGACAATTCAGAAAACCCCCTGGGTTCTTCTAATCCTAACCTGAGGTCCTTCGCCCAATTTAAACAGTACCCGTGGCGGAAAAAAGGGCGGAGGGGCTTACCGGCGGCGAGACTGCTCCGGTGAGGTGGATGAGGGTGTAGGGGAGGTCCTGAGGGTCACGGCGATGTGCGGGTCAGCCAGTCGAGGATGGTCGGAGTCGGCCGGTCCACGTGCGCAGGCGGGGGAGCTCGTCGGCGGCGAGGAGTCCGGCCTATCCAGGGCACAATTGACCAATCGAATGGGTAAGAGAGCTTCACCGGGGATCAAGGAAGGTGTGTGCGTGAGGAATTGAAGAACGGCTCACCGGATTGCTCGGTCTACTCGCGCAAGCGGGCGGCCGAAGTCCGACGAGGGCGATCTTGTCTTTCCGGTGAAGTTCTGCCGGGTCCGAGGGCTAGGAAAGCTTCACAAGCTAATGGCGAAGCTAACCGAGCGGCTGGCACGACTTGGAAGTGACTGGAGTGGGCTGGCCACGGTGGCCGAGGCTCTGGTGGCAATGGCGGGCGGAAAAGAGCTCGCCGAAGCTAAGGAGGGGCGTCTGGCCGGCGAAGGTGAGCACGGGGTGAGGTGAGGTGCGCCCGGGGAGGCTTTATAGGCGTGGGTGAGCACGGCCGAGGGCGAGGGCGCGTGGCGGACTTGACTGAACGCTAGGGCGAGCGCGCGCGCGGGTTGGGCGAACGCCGGCGTGCCGACCAGGGTCGAACACGTGTGCTCGTTCGTTCTGCCCAAGTTCTGGCGCGTGTGGTCATTCATCCAAGCCTGCTCTCGCCTTGGTCAGTGCAAAAAACCTCTTCTGCTCCCTACAAGCTACCGATCTTGTGGGGGGGTCATAGGATTTTGCCTACTGGTTTCAGAGATTTGGAGCCTGGAAATCCGGTCTATCTCTCTGCTCAAACCCAAGGCAAATCCAGGGTTTTGTCATGTCTAGGGCTCGCGTCCCAATTCCATCTTCTGGCATGTGACAGAGGGGTTAGTTAGACACGTTTTTGTCAATGGGTCATTAGGTTTTGAGCTAGGGATCAAGGTGAACACGCTTGGTCTTTGGCTCAAGGTCTGAAATTCAGAATTCTGAATTTCAGAATTCCCTATTGAGTCCCCATTTGAGAAGCTTGCTTGGGGTTTTATTTAAATTATTTTGGCCAAGCTTCCTTAACCTTTATTGTTGCTTATTAAATATACTTCAATGTTTATATTTGGCCTAAGCCATGATTCTATATTTTTCATACTCTTTTGCCTCTTCTCTTCAATTTTGCTTATACAGCTCAATTAGGGTTGTTATTAGGGTTTCAACTTTTTTGCTCTTTTGAAAAACTCATTTGTTTTGAACATGATGCTTTTAAGTATAAACTTTGTGGATCCTTTATTCTTAAGTCAATTTGATGCTCATGCTTAATTTGGCTCACAGGAAATGATGGTTCTTGGGTTAGCACTTGAGAGAAACCCTGGGTGACACTGAGGTGTCACAGCCTTCCCCCTTAAAGGAATCTCGTCCCGAGATTTGGGTCAGTGTCCTCCCAGGGGTGAAGCGAAGGGTGAGACTTACAAGAAGTGGGTGCTTATTATTGTTAGGGCAAACTGCTCTTCGAATGTCATTCTCTTTGCAACTTCAGAAGGAAGTCCTTTTTAAATTTTGTTTCATGATTACTTCATTCTGATTTAAGATTATATTTCTGAAATTTAGATTCGGAAGGCAGGAGGAGGGGTTGGGCATGATTACATACCAATTTCCTTAGGTAGGCAATCGGGGAAGTTGGATCGCAAGAATTCCTCATTTTCCCAAGTAGCCTCTTCCTCTGAGTGATTACTCCACTAGACCTTGTACATCTTGATCGATTTAGCCCGAGTTGATCTTTCTTTGCAATCCAGAATCTTGGAAGGGTACTCTTGGTACGATAGATCTGGCTCTATCTCCAATTCTGGTTCTGCTATGATCTCATTCGGCAATTGAACACACTTCTTCAGCTGAGATACATGGAACACGCTGTGAACGACAGACATTTTTGGAGGTAACTTCAATTTATATGCCATGGGTCCACATGCTTCTATGATCTCATAAGGTCCAATGTATCGAGGGGCTAGCTTGCCTTTAATCCCAAACCTCTGCACTCCTTTGGTGGGTGATACCTTTAGATAAACGAAATCTCCCACCTCGAATTGGAGAGGTTTCCTTCTTTTATCATGGTAACTCTTTTGCCTGGCCTGAGCAGCTTCTAGATTCTTCCTGATTAGCTTGACCTTCCTTTCGGCTTCGGTCACTAAGTCAGGTCCGAAAACCTCTCTTTCTCTAGACTGAGACCAATTGAGCGGTGTTCTACACCTTCTTCCATAGAGGGCTTCAAAAGGTGCCATCCTTTGGCTGGATTGATAACTGTTGTTATAAGCAAACTCTGCCAAGAAGAGGTGCTTATCCTAGTTCTTGCCACAATCGATTACACAAGCTCTCAGCAAATCTTCAAGAATTTGGTTTACCCTTTCAGTCTGACCATCAGTCTGTGGGTGGTAAGCTGAACTTCTGATTAGCTTGGTTCCCAAAGACTCCTGCAGTTGTTCCCAAAATCTGGCAACAAATTGGGCTCCTCGGTCAGAAACAATGGTCCGAGGCAATCCGTGCAAACACACGATCCGGTCAATGTACAACTCTGCATACTTTTGAGCCTTATCAGTGGTGTGCACTGGGAGAAAATGTGCCACTTTCGTCAGTCGGCCCACAATAACCTAAATCGAATCATGATGACGAGAGGTGTTAGGCAGACCCACGATGAAATCCATGCTGATGTCATCCCACTTCCATGAAGGTATGGGCAGGGGCTGCAAAGCTCCAACTGATTTCAAGTGGCTGGCCTTTATCCTCTGACAGGTGTCACATTCTGATACATACTGGCTATCTCCCTCTTCATTCTGGTCCACCAATACAAAGGCTTTAGATCATGGTACATTTTGGTGCTTCCCGGATGCATAGAGAATTTGGAGAGATGGGCCTCGTCTAAGATTTTCTTCTTGAGATCCTTGTTTTTAGGAATCACCAATCTGCTTTTAAACCATAACACACCCTTTTCATCTTGGTGGAAACATTTATAATTCTCAACCTTCTGATGGAGATTCTCCTTGATAATTTGTACTCCCTTGTCATTGAGCTGGGCCATGATGATCTGGTCTTGTAAAGCTAGCTCAACAGAAATGTGAGACAAAGCACCAGAAGGAATCACTTCAATCTGCATCTTGCTCAACTCATCACACAGGGTGTTGACACGAGAATCCATCCGAATACAATTGCATTGCAACTTCCGACTCAAGGCATTTGCTACCACATTGGCTTTTCCTGGGTGATAATGTACCTCCAGGTCATAGTCCTTGATCAGCTCTAGCCATCTTCTCTACCTCATGTTGAGATCAGCCTGAGTAAAGATATACTTAAGGCTCTTATGATCAGTGAAGATGTTGCAGTGGGTCCCCATTAAATAGTGCCTCCACATTTTTAATGCATGAACCACTGCTGCCAACTCAAGGTCATGAGTGGGGTAATTCTACTCATGAGGCCTGAGTGCTCTTGAGGCGTAAGCAATGACTCGATTGTCCTGCATTAAGACACAACCTAGTCCAGTGCCCGAGGCATCACAATACACATCAAAAGGCTTGCTGCTATCGGGTTGTGCTAACACTGGTGCTGTGGTCAGATGTTGCCTCAATGCATGGAAGGCATATTCGCACTTCTGACTCCAGACAAACTTGGCTTCTTTCTTCAGTAGCTCAGTTATAGGCTTCGCAATTCGAGAGAAATCTGGAATAAATCTTCGGTAATAACCAGCTAATCCCAGAAAGCTCCGAATCTGACGGACAGTCGTTGGTGGCTTCCAGTTCATCACCTCTTACACCTTATCAAGATCAACAGCTATTCCTGCCTGAGAGATAGTGTGACCCAAGAATTTGATTTCCTTTAGCCAAAAATCACATTTTGACAACTTGGCATAAAGGTGGTGTTCTCGTAGACGTTGAAGTACTACATGCAAATGTCCGACATGTTCTTCTTTGTTCCTTGAGTACACCAAGATATCATCGATGAAAACCACTACGAATTTATCCAGTTCGGGCATGAAAACAGAATTCATTAGATACATGAAATATGCTGGTGCATTCGTCAGCCCAAAAGACATCACCAAGAATTAATATAGCCCATATCTGGTGGAGAAAGCCATCTTCGGAATATCGCTTGCTCGTATCTTGATCTGATGGTAGCCGGAGCGAAGGTCTATCTTGGAAAATACTTTGGCTCCGACCAACTGGTCAAAAAGAACATCAATACGAGGCAAAGGATACTTGTTCTTGATAGTCACCGCATTAAGAGGGCAGTAATCTATACACAGCCTCAAGCTTTCATCTTTCTTCTTCACAAACAGGGCTGGACATCCCCAAGGCGAAGTACTTGGGCGAATAAAACCTTTGTCCAGCAACTCCTGTAATTGCTTCTTCAATTCTGCCAACTCAGCGGGTGGCATTCAGTAAGGCCTCTTGGAAATTGGTGTTGTTCCCGGTTGCAACTCGATGGCGAATTCAATATCCCGGTCTGGTGGCATTCCCGGCAATTCTTCAGGAAAGACATCTACATACTCACAGACCACTAGAATCTTCTTCAGAGGTAACTCCATCATAGAGAAAGCACATGACTGAGTAGAACCCTAACTGGGCAGAATTAAGGTGAAGTTCCCACAGAACGGGGAATTGATTTCCATGATGCGGCTGGCTACATTAAGCACTACTTGGTGCAGGGTCATCCAATTAGCTCCCAGAATAATGTCCACATTTTCCACCAAAACAAGAAGGGTGGTATTGACAATGTGGCTTCCCAGTTGAATAGGCACACATTGGTTTAATTGATTAGTTGCAATTTTACCCCCAGGTGTGGCTATCATAAATGACCCTTTTGAGTGATAGAAAGGCAGTTGACATTTAGCACTGAACTTTTGGCTAATGAAACTATGAGATGCACCAGAATCAAACCGAATTAAAGTAGGTTGATTATAAACTAAAAAGATACCGGTCATGATGGGAGCTCCCTCAGGTACTTCCTCCAGAGTAGTGAAGTTGAGCTTCCCTTGCCTGACTTGTACCTTCTGCTTTCTTCCCTTGTCTTGATTTGGTGCTGGCATCTGCCTATGCTGGTTTCTTGGGCAATTTTTGGCATAGTGGCCCACATTGCCGCAAGTGAAGCACTTGTTCCCATTGCCCTAGTGGAACTGCTGCTGCTACTGAGGCTGGTTGTTCCTTGGAGCGGGAGCTGGAAAGCGGCTGGGTGTCGGCTGCTGCTGCTGAGGTGGCCTGATCACCCATCTACCTGCCTATGCTAAAAACCCCTGCTCTGATTGTGAGAAACAATCCTGAACCTCTGGGCCTGAGCAGATGATGCTGCCATTGGTGCCTTCCTCTTCTTCTTTGCCCGGTGAGCTACAATACAGTCCTCCTAGGAGATGGCCAGGTTGACCAACTCATTGAAGCTATCAGCCTAGACAGTGTTGAGTCGTTCCTGCAGCTTGGTGTTAAGACCCCTGTGGAAGCGGTCTCTCTTCTTCTCATCAGAATCAGCATGGTAACCTACATACTGGCACAGGTCGTTGAAGGCCTGAGCGTACTGCAAGACCGTGTGGGTTCCTTGATTGAGTGCCAGAAATTCATTCAACTTGCGATCAAGAATTCTAGTTGGGATGTGGTGCCCTCTGAAAGTAGTCTTGAATGCCTCCCAAGACACTTCACGATCAGTGGGGAGCATAGCACGGAAGTGGTCCCACCAAGTTCGAGCAGGGCCGCGAAGCTGTTGCGCGGCGAAGCAAGCCTTGGCTTCATCAGGGCAGTCTCCCGTGAGGAGGGGAAACTTGGACTCAACGACGCGGAGCCATATGTCGGCGTCCAACGGATCCTCTGCCTTGGTGAACAAGGGTGGCTGCATGCTCAGGAACTCCTGGTAGGTTGCCGCTGCCGGAGGTCGGTGATGCTGGCCTCCACCATGCTGCTGAGGGTGGGGCTGGCGCTGCAAGAGCTGTCGTAGAATTTCATTCTGCTGGGCCATTGGCTCCTGCACTGTGGGAGCTGGAGGAGGTGGCGGGGGAACCTGCTCGTTATGCCCGCGACGCTGCCTAGCTGCCATCTGAAAATAGAGATTGCCGCCATTGTTATCCCATCTCACAATTCTGAACGACTAGCTATTATCTCATATGGAAGAAAAATGCCATAATCATAATATTAGGTTCGAAATGAAGATAACACGGTTACAAAACATCCCACAGATTTCAAAAGCTCACAGGGTTACATCAATTAGGGGAAAGTACTCGTAAGCTTAGTCTAAAATCTGACATTAACTAAGCTCGCGTAGGTTTCTATCCGCCTAAGGTGTCAAAGTGACTGATCAACCCTGAGCGTTGGAAGCGACACTGGATGCGGGTGAAGGGGGCATCACAGAGGTAGTCCCATTGGCACAAGGGGCTGGTCCTAACTCCTCGGGAGCCTCTTCTCCCTCGCTTTCGGCCTCATTGGCCTCCTTCTCCATGTGGTGCATGTCTAGGTGGTCATTAGCTTCTTCGAGTTCCTGCTGCACATCATGGAGCTGGTTCTCCAAGACATCAATAGTGTTGTCTCGGATCTCCACCTGCTGCTCCAAGGTGGTAATGCGCTGGCTCAGCCTTTCCACCTGCAGATCCTTCTCCACCAACTTGGAGGATAAATCGACCACAAAATCTTCTCGACTGTCGAGGTTGAGCTTGGTGGTTTGAGCGATGTTAGCAAGATGTGTCATAGCGTCACTCTATAGGGCTTGAAGGCGGTACAGCGCACTCATACACTGAACAGTGGCCCTACCAACCAAGTCAGGATACATTGCCCACACATCTTTCACATGGCTCACGCGGTTACACCACATGGGGTCATCCTTCTTCTCAGCAGGGAAGAGTCCCAAGGGGTGCATCACCATCTCCAGGGGATGGTAGCCACAGAAAGTTGTCAGAGTCTTCATGGCTGCTGCCTCAGTGGTGTCGTCCGTCCTGAATCCAATCATCTTGGAGTCAAGAGAACGCCAACCCGGCTGAAGGGGATGAGCCTCCAAATTCAGCCAGACTCAGCAATGAGGTACCCGATGCTCCTCATACAACTGCACTGTGTACAAAGTGGGCGTAGGGTAACCGACAGGAGTTAAGAACTTCCCATAAGATGGAAGGAAAGCCATCGTGAGAAAGGAAGTCAGAGCTGAAACGAGTGTCTCCTCCACTGGCGGGGGTGGGTGAATTCATCTGCGGAAGGGTATCAAAGGTAAAGATTATGGTGGAAGGAAGAAAAATAAAAGAGCCTGGATGGTTTTAAAGGAAGCGGGTTAGCTCAAGTTTTAATTCCTTTTTGTGTTTATAATGCATGCATGCTGGAAGTAACGTTTCCTCTCCGAATGTAAGGGTGCTTTAAGGCATCCTTAAAAATATAAGTACTGGCCCACAGGGCCTACTTAATTAGCCACCTATTTCTCCCACTATCCCTAAGGCCTTTCGTCCTAGGTCTAGCGGTCTAGTCTTGACGATCCTTAACAGTTTCTAAGCAAGTTTTAGATTTTGAAAATTGGTATTCATGGTTTATTGTTCTCCTCTGTAGTGGAATTTGCTCCGATACTAGCTGTGGCAGAACCGCCCAAATTATTCCAGCTTAAGTGCCTAAGTCATGGATTTTAAGTTATGGATTTTCTAAGGTTTTATGCATTTAATACAAGATTAAGTGAAAGAATAATTTTAATGTGTTTGTCATGTCAGAATAGAGGCACTAATGGGTAGACAATAATTTTATGAAAATTTAGGAACTGGAATGGTCTAATTTGGAGTTCATATGCATTTACTATGAATTAAACAAGTTTTAACATTTATTTATGCACTAAAAATTAATTTCTGATATTAATTTCTGATTTTTAAAGTTCTCTGGATCGGGCCTCAAATACAGGAAACTGCAGGGGTCTCGGTGTAAGTGTTTCCCAGACTCAGAAAATCCCTCAACTGGACGGCGGGTTGATTTCAGTAAAGGCTAGGGGTTCGTTTGAAAATTGACCACGGTGAAGGGGTACTCATGGATCTGGACCGTTGGATCACTTGCCAAGGGCACGGATTAGACCAACTGCATATCTAACCGGTACACGATAATGGCTTTCGGATCTAGATCTAACGGCCGCGATTTAATGAAACGCGATCCGCCCGACTACCACACGATCACAAATCCACGGTGGAAATCTATCCGGGTGAAACGTTATACCTTGATCTGATTAGGGCCGCACATCACGAAATCGAGGGCCCTAGGTTTGTCTTCTTCCCTATGCACCGAAACCCAGCGGCACAGGCACCGGACGCACGGCTGAGCCATTGCCGGCCGCGCCCAAAGCTCGATCCCGCCATAGACTTTCACCAGGCACGGACTATACTTAGCGGAGGCGATGACGAACTAGGGGAATAAGTCCTTACCGAGGTCCCGCGCGCAGATTCGGTTGCTCCCGACGGTGGCGGTCAGCGGTAGCAAATCGGCACCGACGAGCAATTTCTTCGGCACCCGCCACCACTGTGTGCAATGGAACAGCTCCGACAAGATCCCAGGGCGCAGGCGGAGCTCCACAATTCCCCTCCGAGTGCCGCACTGCGATGAATGCAAACACCGAGCACGGCGGCTCCCTCAACTCACTATCTCTCGACTGCACTCGTCGCTAGGCAACCGGGAATATGAGGGGAACGAAGATGCGGCGTTCTCCCCCCTACTTATCCCCAGGCGGCACCTGGTTGGGTAATCGCCGCAGGAGCCGGAAGCAGCTCACGCCGCGAGGATCCCGGCGGCTGGTACGCCATCCGCGCGCCCATAGCGGCCGGTGCGGCAAGTTTGTTGCGTGCGGGCGAAACGTCACTGACGTTGTGGGTCCCACGCGTCGGGACGACACCGAGGTAGCGAGCGCGGCGGACGACTGGGTGGTGGGCCCCACGCGGCAGCGAAAAGAGATGAGAGGGCGCGCGCGGGAGTGGAGTCATGGGCCGCGTGATATGGTTAAGTGGGCCGGAATCAAGGAATCAGGCCCAGCGAGGTGTTTCTTTTTATTCTTTTCCAGTTTATTTCTTTTTCTCCTTTTCAAATTCAAACTCCCTTCAAATTTAAATTTCCTTTCTTGTGGAAGAATTATCCTCAATTTTATATTATGCCATGTACAGTATCAATTTGGAGATGTATTCATATATACACTGTTTTTATCTTCTCCCTTTTTCTAACTTCTATACTTTCTTTTATATTCAAAATTTCCCCTTGGTAGCTTAACATATTTCTTATCACATTATTTTTTTTATTGCCACAACATGCACACAAAATAAAGGACCAGCATGATGCACATTTTTATGGTAAGTCTTTTATTAATTATTTATTTATTTTTTTATATGGTGTTCATATGATGATGTATAAAGGTCAAACTCACAAAAAGAGAGAAATTGTTTTCTCTATTGGTATTTTATCTAGCCATTACAAAGTGGGTATTACAAATCCTACCCCCCTTAAAAATAATCTCGTCCTCGAGATTTAAGAAGAACTAGGGAAAAGGTGGGGAAAATCTATGCGAAGCTCTTCTTCTCTTTCCCAAGTTGCTTCATCTTCGCCGTGGTGACTCCATTGTACCTTGCACATCTTGATCACCTTATTTCTTGTAACTCGAGTCAAAGTGTCCAAAATCTTGATGGGGTACTCAGCATAAGTCAGATCATCTTGTACACTAAGGTCTTCCATTGGTAGCTGCTCCTCAGGTACCCTGAGGCACTTCTTTAGCTGAGACACATGAAACACATCATGTACATCTGACAGATGATCGGGTAGCTCTAGTTGATATGCAACTTCACCCACTCGCTTTAAGATCAAGAAAGGTCCAATGAAGCGAGGGGACAACTTTCCTTTAACTTTAAATCTTCTCATACCACGAAGTGGTGACACCTTCAAATAGACATGATCACCCTCCTTAAACTCCAGTAATCTTCTCCTATTATCAGCATAGCTCTTTTGCCTGGACTGTGCAATTCTCAAATTTTCTCTTATTATTCGAACTTGTTCTTCTGCCTCTTGTATAAGTTCAGGTCCAAAGAACTGTCCTTTCTCCAGTCTGATCCCAATACAGTGGAGTCCTGCATTTGCTGCCATACAAAGCCTCAAATGGTGACATCTTCAAACTGGCCTGATAGCTATTATTATAAGAAAACTCAGCATAGGGTAAGCTCTTCTCCCAACTGCCACCATGCTTAAGAGCACAAGCTCTTAACATATCTTCCAGCACTTGGTTAGTCCTCTCTGTCTGTCCATCAGTCTGGGGATGGTATGCTGAACTAAAATTCAACTTTGTATCCAAGCTCTCATGCAACTTCTTCCAAAATCGAGAAGTAAACTGTGATCCTCGATCAGACACGATCTTCTTAGGCACTCCATGTAGACAAACTATCCGAGTCATATACAATTCTGCTAGCTTGGCTCCCGTGTAATTAGTCCTCACAGGTATAAAATGTGCCACCTTTGTCAATCTGTCTACAATTACCCAAATAGAGTCATATCCTGCTGGAGTGCGGGGTAGTCCAACAATAAAATCCATACCAATTTCTTCCCATTTCCACTCAGGTATCTTCAATGGATGCAATAGTCCAGCGGGTCTTTGATGTTCAGCCTTAACTCTTTGACATACATCACACTTAGCCACATGAGCAGCCACATCTCTTTTCAGTCCATACCACCAATACTTTTGCTTCAAATCTTGATACATCTTAGTGCTTCCAGGGTGGATGGAGTAATCAGAATCATGAGCTTCTTTCAATATAGCCTCACGGAGGCTATCGATCTCTGGAACACATATCCGATCTTTGAACCATATAGTACCTTGCTCATCCTCCGTGAACTCTGGAACTCTTCCTTCAGTAATAAGATCCTTGATCTCTTGAATCTTAGCATCACCAATCTGACCTTTACGAATCTCTTGCTCCAAAGTAGGTTCCAACTCAATGGTAACTCCTTCAGTATGAGTAACAATTCCCAAATTGAGTCTCTCAAAATCTTTTGCTAATTCATCAGGTAGCTGGACAACGAAAGCGGAGTGAACATGCTCCTTCCGACTCAAGGCATCTGCAACCAAATTTGCCTTGCCTGGATGATAGTGAATCTCCAAATCATAATCCTTGATGAGCTCCAACCAACGACGTTGTCTAAGATTGAGATCCTTCTGAGTGAATATATACTTCAAACTCTTGTGATCCGTATATACTTGGCACTTAGTTCCCATGATGTAGTGTCTCCAAATCTTAAGTGCATGCACAACTGCTGCCAGCTCTAAGTCATGAGTGGGGTAGTTCAATTCATGCTTCCTCAACTGACGAGATGCATAGGCAATCACATGACCTTCTTGCATAAGCACACATCCAAGTCCTTGGCCACATGCATCACAATAAATGTCAAATCCCTTCTGCAGATCCGGCATAATCAATACTGGAGGTGACATCAATCTTTCCTTCAATTGATCAAAGCTCTCTTGACATTTCTCATCCCACTTAAATTCTTTTCCTTTCTCCAATAGCGATGTCATAGGCTTGGCAATCTTAGAGAATCCCTCAATAAATCTCCGATAATATCCTGCGAGTCCCAAGAAACTCCGAATCTCAGTAACTGTAGTGGGCACTCTCCATTCCATAATCTCCTTCACTTTAGCAGGATCCACTGCTATTCCTCCATTAGAAATAATATGACCAAGGAATGGCACCTTGTCAATCCAAAACTCACACTTGCTAAACTTAGCGTAGAGCTCATTATCTCGCAACTTCTGTAGCACCAATCTCAGATGTTGTTCATGATCACTTTCATTCTTAGAATAGATAAGAATATCATCGATGAATACCACGACGAATCTGTCCAAATACTCCATAAACACTTTGTTCATCAAATTCATGAAATAAGCTGGTGCATTGGTCAATCCAAATGACATAACGGTAAACTCATATAATCCATATCGAGTTCGAGAAAGCCGTCTTGGGAATATCCGATGGTCTAATCCTCATCTGATGGTAACCCGATCGGAGATCAATCTTCGAGAATACCCTGGCTCCTCTCATCTGATCAAATAAATCCTCAATGCGGGGCAACGGATACTTGTTCTTCACCGTAACATCATTAAGAGATCTATAATCCACACACATCCGTTGCGATCCATCCTTCTTCTGCACAAATAACACCGGTGCTCCCCAAGGTGAGGAACTTGGACGAATGTAACCAGCCTCTTGTAACTCCGTTAACTGCTTCTTCAGTTCCTTCAACTCCTCTACGGACATTCTATATGGCCGTTTAGAAATGGGGGCGGTCCCAGGTAAGAGATCAATAACAAACTCAACTTCTCTATCAGGTGGCATCCCTGGTAACTCCTCTGGAAAGACATCCGAAAATCTCTAACCACTCGGATGTTGTCACCAACAAACTCCTCAGGCATAAAGAACATTGCACGCATGGATGAGGAGGTTACTGCAATATTGACTTGAAATCTTTCTCCCTTAGTGGTAGTGAGTTCTACGGTACCCCTACCACATGCTATAACGGCCTTTGCCTTCCTTAGCCATGACATTCCAAGGATCAGATCTATACTGCTTGACTCTAATATTATAGCAGTAGCTCCAAAATCTCTACCCATAATGGTTAATGTCAATCTACGTGTCATTTGATTCGCCTCAACAGGCCCTTTAGGTGTAATTACTATCAGGGGTTTTCTCATATTTAGCAGTGGTATTTCATTTGTGTTGGCATATCTAGCAGACATGAATGAATGTGTAGCACCAGAATCAAATAATATTGTTGCAGGAATTGCGTTAACATAAAACATACCAATTACGAGGTCACCACCATCAGGAGTATCATCAATGCTGACTTGATTCACCCTGGCTATAGAATATCCCTTGCCAGGGGTCTGTTGCTTGTTCTGAGCTGGAGTAGTAGCAGTCCTCTGTGGGCATACATTTGCATAATGACCAATCTTCCCACACTTGAAACATTGAGTGCCCGGACTCTGTCCTGCAAACTTCGTCGGGGTGCCAGTAGGAGTAGCCTGTCGAGGAGGTGGAGTCCTCAGTGGTGATTGCTGAACTAGGCGTGGTCCTCCTGGTCGAGTCGGTGTACTCTGTGGTGAACTGTAGCGAGGACGAACAATGCTGCTACCCTGTCCCTGTGAGATAGCCTTCCTCTTCAAATCTCCCAACTGAACACGCTTGTGTTCAATAGCCAGGGCCTTATCCAACAGTCTCTGAAATGATGGAAAAGTGTGTGCAACTAGAGCATACTGCAGTGGTCCATTAAGTCATTCAATGAAATGCTCCTGCTTCCTCTCGTCTTCAGCAACTTCTTCAGGGGCATATCTGGATAGCTGAATAAACTTGTCGCGGTACTCGCTGACTGACATACTCCCTTGCTTCAGCGACAGAAATTCCTTCTTCTTAATCTTTATCATCCCAGCTGGAATATGGTAGTTCCTGAACTGTGTACTGAACTCCGCCCAAGTAATAGTATCCGCAGCATCATGGGCAGCAGTATAAGAATCCCACCAGTCAGCAGCAGGACCAGTCAGACGTCCAGAAGCATATAAAACCTTCTCCCGGTCAGTGCATTGTGCAATATTCAGCATCTTCTCAATTGACTTCAGCCAATCATCCGCATCCAGTGGATCAGGTGAGCTAGCGAATGTAGGTGGCTTATGACTCATAAACTCCCGGTGCTTGTCACGAGGTGGAACTGGTGGTGGTGGTGGAGGCAGTGGCACTTGTTGCTGTTGCTGCTGTTGTTGAAGTTGTTGTTGCAGCTGCTGTTGTTGCGCCCTCCTTTCTTGGCGTATCTCATCTCGCTCCTGGCGCAACTCCTGTCGTATATCTTCTCTTTCCTGACGCATCTCCTGGCGTTCTTGTTGCATCTGAGCACGCATATCAGCCATAGTGTCTGCCATTTGCTGCATCACCGCCATCTGAGCAGCAACCAGTGGGTCAACTCCGCCTGGTGGAGGATTGGGAGGATTCATCCCTGCAGGCTGTGGCTGAGGTTGTCTTCGAGTGTGTTGGTTAGGAGGCAAGTCAATTCCACCACCCCTCCTGGTATTGACCATCTGAGTTAGATACATATGGTAAGAAAGAGCAGTAGACAAGGCAGTAATTACAATCATGTTAGTTTGGGGGATTTATTAGCTAAGCAGATTAATATTTCACCTACTACAGCTAATTCAATACCTTATGTTGGTACATGCTAAGATGTCCATCTATAATAATTCAATCAATCAAAGAAGCAAATCAGACATTTAGCATCAGCACAATCAACCAACATTTTTAATAGAGAAAATAGTTTTAACTTTTGTTTTGGGTTCCCTAACTCTTAAGAATGTCATAGGGGTAGGGATTCCAAGGTGTGAAATCCATCTTGTCTCAGAGTAGAAAAGGTAAGGTTGATCAGAGTAGAACAGTAGAAGGTGAGACAGGATCAAGATAAGTGTAGAAAGAATCAGAGTAAGGTGAGTGTAGAATGAATCAGAATAAGATAAGTAGATAAGGGTTTTGTCCATTTCTATCTAGGTTTCGTCCTACAAGTCAACATTTCCTCTGATACCACTTCTGTAACACCCGGTTTTAAAGAACAAAGCCGGGTGCATCTCATACATGCGCCAAGAAGACAACATATATAATAACAGAGTGTATAGAGATAAATGTCATAAAACATCAGAGTATTTATTACATAGCGGAAGACTTGTTACAAAATAAAGATAAATGTAAAACGAACTAAGGATCGTCGGCGCCAATGTCGACTGAGAAACGCCACCTAGATCAGATCGAACTCCTCAGTGTTAGGCGGCTCCTCCTGAACCACCTGATCATCTCCTGTGGGGGGGTGTGAGACAGCAAGAGTGAGCTCACATACGATCATAGCTCAACAAGTTGTGGGGAATAATGTGGCATGAACTCACCAAAGGTGGGAGTTCATGAAGTGTAAGGCTGATCAATGAAATAAAGGCTGAAGCTGAGCATTGCTTTTATAAGTTGGTCAAAATTTTATTAGCAATTACTAAGTGTAAGTGAATACCAAACCATAGTAATAATAAATAAATGTAATAATAAAATAATCCCCAAATGCAATGAAATGACAGGTTAAGTTTAAGTTCCATAATTTAATCATGTGAGTGTCCGAGCCGCTCATGACCGTGAGCACGGCTAGTATACCAGTTTTACACTCTGCAGAGGTTGCGCATCTTTACCCACAAGTCGTGTTACCCATTTGCCACAGAGTTGATCAGACTCCATACACCTCTACCTAGGAAGCGAGGCAGGGTACCACTACGAGGCCTTTACAAAGTTCCACTAGCTTCAGACTACCCGCTACAGTTTATAGGAAGATCCAGTACAGGGTTCCTGGCTGACAGCCATCGCAGCAAAATCAACCAGGGACCTCCCCGCACTGACCTCTCCCCTACTGCCCTTGCCCCTTTCGGGTAAGGTAGCCCTCCCCTAGCTTTCCTAGTTAATCAGCCAAGGGCGTCCCATTAAACCCTTGTGGTAGCACTGTTTTCCCGGGTGGTTCTCCATGTTCCCATTAACATAATGATCTTAACATGAACAAGGAAGAATAAAACAGATAACAATAAATAGTATAACAATGAGTGATGAATATCTCTATACCCAAATCCACATAAAGCAATAGCATGTACTACCCAAAACTTTAGTAGTAAAACCAGTGGTGAAGCAAGGTATAAAGATAGTCAAATCTAGGGTATCCTATTGGGTCCCTAGCAAAATTATCCTATGCAGATCATTATGAATAATAAGAACATGAATAGGTAAAAGAAGTGATCAAGGGCACAACTTGCCTTCCACGAGCTCCTGCTCAGCTACTTCAACTTGTTGAAGCCCAGGTTCCACAGTGGGTTGCTCGTCTACTCGCATCAATACAATACATACATGGCATAGCATAAATTAACATCACATCAAACATGCAAATAGAATATACAGTAATAAACTAGACATTAAAATAAGATCACAGGAACTGGAATCATTAAATTTAGAGTTATATATTTTAAGTTATGGATTTTCTAAGGTTTTATGCATTTAATACAAGATTAAGTGAAAGAATAATTTTAATGTGTTTGTCATGTCAGAACAGAGGCACTAATGGGTAGACAATAATTTTATGAAAATTTAGGAACTGGAATGGTCTAATTTGGAGTTCATATGCATTTACTATGAATTAAACAAGTTTTAACATTTATTTATGCACTAAAAATTAATTTCTGATATTAATTTCTGATTTTTAAAGTTCTCTGGATCGGGCCTCAAATACAGGAAACTGCAGGGGTCTCGGTGTAATTGTTTCCCAGACTCAGAAAATCCCTCAACGGACGGCAGGTTGATTTCAGTAAAGGCTAGGGGTTCGTTTGAAAATTGACCACTGGTGAAGGGGTACTCATGGATCTGGACCGTTGGATCACTTGCCAAGGGCACGGATTAGACCAACTGCATATCTAACCGGTACACGATAATGGCTTTCGGATCTAGATCTAACGGCCGCGATTTAATGAAACGCGATCCGCCCGACTACCACACGATCACAAATCCACGGTGGAAATCTATCCGGGTGAAACGTTATACCTTGATCTGATTAGGGCCGCACATCACGAAATCGAGGGCCCTAGGTTTGTCTTCTTCCCTATGCACCGAAACCCAGCGGCACAGGCACCGGACGCACGGCTGAGCCATTGCCGGCCGCGCCCAAAGCTCGATCCCGCCATAGACTTTCACCAGGCACGGACTATACTTAGCGGAGGCGATGACGAACTAGGGGAATAAGTCCTTACCGAGGTCCCGCGCGCAGATTCGGTTGCTCCCGACGGTGGCGGTCAGCGGTAGCAAATCGGCACCGACGAGCAATTTCTTCGGCACCCGCCACCACTGTGTGCAATGGAACAGCTCCGACAAGATCCCAGGGCGCAGGCGGAGCTCCACAATTCCCCTCCGAGTGCCGCACTGCGATGAATGCAAACACCGAGCACGGCGGCTCCCTCAACTCACTATCTCTCGATTGCACTCGTCGCTAGGCAACCGGGAATATCAGGGGAACGAAGATGCGGCGTTCTCCCCCCCTACTTATCCCCAGGCGGCACCTGGTTGGGTAATCGCCGCAGGAGCCGGAAGCAGCTCACGCCGCGAGGATCCCGGCGGCTGGTACGCCATCCGCGCGCCCACAGCGGCCGGTGCGGCAAGTTTGTTGCGTGCGGGCGAAACGTCACTGACGTTGTGGGTCCCACGCGTCGGGACGACACCGAGGTAGCGAGCGCGGCGGACGACTGGGTGGTGGGCCCCACGCGGCAGCGAAAAGAGATGAGAGGGCGCGCGCGGGAGTGGAGTCATGGGCCGCGTGATATGGTTAAGTGGGCCAGGAATCAAGGAATCAGGCCCAGCGAGGTGTTTCTTTTTATTCTTTTCCAGTTTATTTCTTTTTCTCCTTTTCAAATTCAAACTCCCTTCAAATTTAAATTTCCTTTCTTGTGGAAGAATTATCCTCAATTTTATATTATGCCATGTACAGTATCAATTTGGAGATGTATTCATATATACACTGTTTTTATCTTCTCCCTTTTTCTAATCTTCTATACTTTCTTTTATATTCAAAATTTCCCCTTGGTAGCTTAACATATTTCTTATCACATTATTTTTTTTATTGCCACAACATGCACACAAAATAAAGGACCAGCATGATGCACATTTTTATGGTAAGTCTTTTATTAATTATTTATTTATTTTTTTATATGGTGTTCATATGATGATGTATAAAGGTCAAACTCACAAAAAGAGAGAAATTGTTTTCTCTATTGGTATTTTATCTAGCCATTACAAAGTGGGTATTACACCCCATCATCAAGTGATTCAAGACCGCGCTAAAAGGATGCAAGGAGCATCCCAACAAAAGCAAAGCAAAGGGAAAGCGCTCCTGTTTTAAATGTGGTAAGACTGGTCATTTTATAGCAAATTGTCCCGATAATGCTAATGACCAGGAACAAGAAAAGAGCAGGAAGAGGGAGAAGAAGAAGGCCTACAAGAAGGCGAAGGGCGAGGCGCACCTTGGCAAAGAATGGGATTCGGATTGCTCTTCTTCCGACTCTGATGATGAAGGACTCGCCTGCCTCGGACTTCAACAAATCGTCACTCTTCCCCAATGAGTGCCACACTTGCCTCATGGCAAAGGAGAAAAAGGTAAGCGCTCAAAAGACCCCTAAGTATACTACTTCAAGCGATGATGATTCTAGTGATGATGAAGTAGATTATACTGAATTATTTAAGGGGTTAAATAGAGCAAAAGTAGATAAAATTAATGAGTTAATTGATGCTTTGAATGAAAAAGATAGATTGTTAGAAAAGCAAGAAGATATTTTATATGAAGAGCATGATAAGTTTGTAAGTGTGCAAAAGTCTCTTGCTTTAGAGGTTAAAAGGAATGAAATGCTATCTTCCGAATTATCTACTTGTCATGAAACTGTGTCTAGCTTAAAGAGTATTAATGATGATTTAAATGCTAAGCTAGAAGAAGTTAATAAATCTAGTTCTTGTATAGAGCATGTTGTCATTTGTAATAGGTGTAAGGATTTTGATGTTGATGCATGTGTTGAACACCTTACTTCTATTACAAAATTAAATGATGAAGTGGAAAGTCTTAATGCCCAACTTAAGACTTGCAAAAATGACTTTGATAAGTTAAAATTTGCTAGGGATGCCTACACCGTTGGTAGACATCCCTCAATTAAGGATGGACTTGGCTTTCGAAAGGAAGCCAAGAACTTAACAAGCCAAAGGGCTCCCATTCCCAACAAAGAGAAAGGGAAGGCCCCTATGGCTAGTAGTAATCAAAAGAATCATGCTTTCATGTATAATGATAGAAAATTTTCTAGAAATTCTCATTATAATAGGAGTTATAATGCTTTTGATTCACATGCTATGATTGCTTCAAGTTCTAATCTTAATGGTAGGCCTAGGAGAAATTTTGTGTCTCATGCTCCTAGGAAAGTGTGTAATAAACCTACCACTGTCTTTCATGCTTGCAACACTACGTTTGTACTTTCATGTAAAAATGAGAAAGTGGTTGCTAGAAAGTTGGGATCCAAATGCAAGGGAGACAAGACTTGTATTTAGGTCCCAAAGGCTATTGTAACTAACCTTGTAGGACCCAACAAGAGTTGGGTACCTAAAACCCAAGCCTAATTTGCCTTGCAGGTTTATGCATCCGGGGGCTCAAGATGGATTATCGACAGCGGATGCACAAACCACATGACGGGGGAGAAGAAGATGTTCACCTCCTACGTCAAGGACAAGGATTCCCAAGATTCGATCATCTTTGGAGATGGGAACCAAGGCAAGGTTAAAGGACTGGGAAAAATAGCCATTTCATCTGAGCATTCCATATCCAATGTGTTCTTAGTTGAATCGCTCGGGTACAACTTATTGTCTGTAAGTCAATTATGTAACATGGGTTATAATTGTCTATTTACCAATGTAGATTTGTCTGTCTTTAGAAGGAGTGATGGTTCATTAGCTTTTAAGGGTGTACTAGACGGCAAACTCTACTTACTTGATTTTTCGAAAGAGGAGGCCGATGTAGATGCATGCTTAATTGCTAAGACTAGCATGGGCTGGCTGTGGCATCGCCGTCTAGCACATGTTGGGATGAAGAACCTTCATAAACTTCTAAAGGGAGAACTTGTGTTAGGTCTAACCAATGTATTTTTCGGAAAAGATAGACCTTGTGCAGCTTGTCAAGCAGGTAAACAGGTGGGAAGCACTCATCATAGCAAGAATGTGATGACCACATCAAGACCTCTGGAGCTACTTCATATGGACCTCTTCAGACCCGTCGCCTACCTCAACATTGGGGGAAGTAAGTATGGTCTCATTATTGTTGATGATTTTTCCCGCTTCACTTGGGTATTCTTTTTGTAGGATAAATCAGAAACCCAAGGGACCCTAAAGCGCTTTCTAAGGAGAGCTCAAAACGAATTTGAGCTCAAGGTGAAAAAGATAAGAAGCGACAACGGGTCTGAGTTCAAGAACTTACAAGTGGAGGAGTACCTTGAGGAGGAAGGAATCAAGCATGAGTTCTCTGCTCCCTACACACCACAGCAAAACAGTGTGGTAGAGAGGAAGAACAGGACGCTTATCGACATGGCGAGGACGATGCTTGGAGAATTCAAGACGCCCGAGCGGTTTTGGTCAGAAGCTGTGAACACAGCTTGCCACGCCATAAACCGGGTCCACCTTCATCGCCTCCTCAAGAAGACCTCGTATGAACTTCTAACCGGTAACAAACCCAACGTTTCATACTTTCGTGTATTTGGGAGTAAATGTTATATTCTAGTAAAGAAAGGTAAAAATTCCAAATTTGCTCCCAAAGCTGTAGAAGGGTTTTTGCTAGGTTATGACTCAAATACAAAGGCATACAGAGTCTTCAACAAATCATCGGGTTTGGTTGAAGTCTCTAGCAACATTGTATTTGATGAAACTTATGGCTCTCCAAGAGAGCAAGTTGATCTTGATGATGTAGATGAAGATGACGTTCCAACGACTGCAATTCGCACCATGGCGATTGGAGATGTGCGACCAAAGGAACAACAAGAGCAAGATCAACCCTCTCCCTCAACGATGGTGCATCCTCTAACTCAAGATGATGAACGGGTTCCTCAAGAGGAGGCGTGTGATCAAGGGGGAGCACAAGAAGACCCAACTATGGAGGAAGAAGCACCACGGGCCCCTCCAACTCAAGTCCGAGCGACGATTCAAAGGAATCATCCCATCGACCAGATTCTGGGTGATATAAGCAAGGGAGTAACTACTCGCTCAAGACTAGCTAACTTTTGTGAGCATTACTCGTTTCTCTCTTCTATTGAGCCTTTCAGGGCAGAAGAGGCCATGCAAGATCCAGACTGGGTGTTGGCCATGCAGGAAGAGCTCAACAACTTCAAGAGGAATGAAGTTCGGAGTCTGGTGCCACGTCCCAAGCAAAACATTGTGGGAACCAAGTGGGTGTTCCGCAACAAGCAAGACGAGCACGGGGTGGTGACACGAAACAAGGCTCGACTTATGGCAAAAGGTTATGCCCAAGTCGCAGGTTTGGATTTCGAGGAGACTTTTGCTCCTGTGGCTAGGCTAGAGTCTATTCGCATTCTATTAACCTATGCGCTCACCACTCTTTCAGGTTGTTCCAAATGGATGTGAAGAGCGCTTTCCTCAACGGGCCAATCAAGGAGGAGGTGTACGTGGAGCAACCCCTTGGCTTTGAGGATGAACGGTACCCTGACCATGTGTGTAAGCTCTCTAAGGCGCTCTATGGACTTAAGCAAGCCCCAAGAGCATGGTATGAATGCCTTAGAGATTTCCTAATTGCTAATGCTTTCAAGGCTGGGAAGGCCGATCCAACTCTTTTCACTAAGACTTGTGATGGTGACCTATTTGTGTGCCAAATTTATGTTGATGACATAATATTTGGTTCTACTAACCAAAAGTCTTGTGAGGAGTTTAGCAGGGTGATGACACAGAAATTTGAGATGTCGATGATGGGCGAGTTGAACTACTTCCTTGGGTTCCAAGTGAAGCAACTCAAGGATGGCACCTTCATCTCCCAAACGAAGTACACACAAGACCTTCTCAAGCTGTTTGGGATGAAGGACGCCAAGCCCGCAAAGACACCAAGGGGAACCGACGGACATGTCGACCTCAACAAAGGATGTAAGTCTGTTGATCAAAAGGCATACCGGTCTATGATAGGTTCCTTGCTTTATTTATGTGCTAGTAGACCAGATATTATGCTTAGCGTATGCATGTGTGTTAGATATCAATCCGACCCAAGGGAATGTCACCTTGTGGCCGTTAAGCAGATTCTTAGATATTTAGTTGCTACGCCTTACTTCGGGATCTGGTATCCAAAGGGGTCAACCTTTGACTTGATTGGATATTCAGACTCCGATTATGCTGGGTGCAAGGTTGATAGGAAGAGTACATTAGGGACGTGCCAATTCCTAGGAAGGTCCCTGGTGTCTTGGAGTTCAAAGAAACAAACTTCTGTTGCCCTATCCACCGCTGAGGCTGAGTATGTTGCCGCAGGACAATGTTGCGCGCAACTACTTTAGATGAGGCAAACCCTTCGGGACTTTAGCTACAATCTGAGCAAAGTCCTACTCCTAAGTGACAATGAGAGTGCAATCCGTATGGCGGATAATCCTAGTTGAACATAGGCGCACTAAGCACATAGACATCCGGCATCACTTCCTGAGAGACCACCAGCAAAAGGGGGATATCGAGGTGTACCATATTAACACCGAGAACCAGCTAGCCGATATCTTCACCAAACCTTTAGATGAGAAAAGGTTTTGCAGGTTGCATAGTGAGCTAAATGTCTTAGATTCACATAACTTGGATTGATCTATAGCATACATGTGTTTTATGCCTTTGATCATGTAATTTATGCATTTCAATCTATTTTTGTTCATTTGTGGTGCTCAAGTTGTACACATGATCCCCGGACCTCACAAGTCCATTTGCAAGTGATGCACTTATTTAGGGGGAGGCATGCTACAACTTGACCCTTTGAGACTAACCTTCGTGTTTGAGTTTACTTGATTTAGTCTCAAAAGTGGATTGAAAGGGAAAGGTGAACTTGGACCATGCAAAGACTTCCACTGCACTCCAGTAATAACTCCAAGTTCATATCTATGCTCTTATTGCTTTTTTGCTCTTAATTGACAATTTTGGTGAGGCAATGGGGTTAAATGGCCAAGAATGATCCCGTTTTGGTGCTTAATGCCAAAGGGGGAGAAATTACAGCCAAAGCAAATGGATCAGCTACCACTTGAGAATTTTGAAAATAGTAGAGTTAGAACTTTTGATTTGTTAAAATACTCTTTTTGTCAAAATTTGGCCTCTTGTGGGGAGATTTATGATTATGGGAAAAAGGGGGAGTTTTGGATCTTTGATCAATTTCACTCTTGAAATATCTCTCTTTATGCCTAAACAAGTGTGTTTGACTTAGAGATAGGAAATGGAATTTGATTTGCAAAAACAAACCAAGTGGTGGCAAAGAATGATCCAAATATGCCAAATTTGAATCAAAAACAATTTGGTTCTCTTTTGCATTGATATTGCACTTCTTTTGGTTGCTTTTGGATGTGTTGGCATAAATCACCAAAAAGGGGGGAGATTGAAAGGGAAATGTGCCCTTGGGCCATTTCTAAAGTGTTTTGGTGATTAAGTGCCCAACACATATTCTCTAAGTGTTAATTTGTGCCAAAGATTGAAGAAATGCAATCAAGTAACAAGGTACGTTTCTAGACTTAGTATATTGGTTTGGGTACTAATGCATTGTGCTAGAAACAGGAGAAAAATGATTGGAAAAGAGTTGGCTGTGTACAGCAAATTGCTGCTCGGTCTGGGTGCACCGGACAGTGTCTGGTGCGCCAGGACCAGTCTCAGTGAACAGGACCCTCTCGGGACTCGACGACGGCGTATGGCTACAATTCACCGTACTATCCGGTGGTGCACCGGACTGTCCGGTGAGTCGTTCGCTGGCGAAGGCGTCGCTCTCGGGAAAAGTGCAATGGCGTATGGCTAAAATTCACCAGACTGTCTGGTGGGGCACCGGACTGTCTGGTGAGCCAACGGTCAGCCGCACAATCTTTGCGCGACGCGTGGGTGCGCCAACGGTCGTAGGGGGCACCAGACTGTCCGGTGTGCACCGGACAGCATCCGGTGCGCCAACTGCCACGAATCTGCAACGGTCGAATCTGCACCACCGGACAGTCCGGTGACTTATAGCCGAACGTCACCAGACTTCTCCCGAGAGTGGCGACTTCGCCGCAGCTGACTCACCGGACACTGTCCGGTGCTCCACCGGACAGTCTGGTGATTATAGCTGTATGCCGCCGACTTCTCCCGAGAGCGACCTATTCACCAGAGTTCAGCCTGACGCACCGGACACTGTCCGGTGCATCACCGGACACTATCCGGTGCACCCAGACTGCACAGACTTTGGCTGAACAAAGCCATCTCTTTTCCAACTTGATTTCTCCTGTTTCCAGCACTTAGACACAATACATTAGTTCTTAAAAACAATGTACTAAGTCTAGAAACATACCTCGTGCCTTTATTTGCGCTTTACCCAATTTTAGCATTTGACACGTTATGATATTTAATGTGGAACTCCAAAACCTCAAGTCAGCTTGACTTGACTAGATTGATATGTCGGAGTTCCAACACCCTGCAAAGGTCATATAGAATGTATCCAAACATAGGAACAACCCAAACTAAAGATCAAGGTGAACTTAGCTCTTTTGAGCTGCTTCCAGTTCTGGTTTTGACACTGCTTCTTCTTCTAGTGACCTTGTGCACTTCTTCTTAGAGCTTGATCTTGAGCCTTATGACTTACACCACATAACTATAGATGTTTCCTCATTGGTTGTAAGTCACGTCCTTATGTAGTGATCCTTGATGTGTCATAGCTCTTCTCAACTCGATCACCCTTGACTTTGCAAGTCTTCTTCTTCACCCTTGGCTTTGGGTTCCTCAGCCTCTTTGACCTTCTCCCGTGCACTTGGTACCTCGAAGCTCTTCTTGCCTCCATCATTGGCTTGATCAGTTGTCTCCGAGCTACGCACCCGAGTCTCACTTTATGCAATGTCCATCTTACTTGTGATGCCCATTATTTATCCATCATCTAGTCCTTAGACCATCACACTTGTTCACTTGTGTTGAACCCTGTTAGCTTTGCATTAAGTACCTGTTCAACACTTAGAACACGTGTTAGTCCATTAATTGAGTTGTCATCCAAACACCAAAACCCACAAGAGAGCTTTCAAACACTTAACCAAGTTTTGTGGCTATTAGTTGTTGAATTTTACAGGATCACCTATTCACCCCTCCTCTAGGTGCTATCAGGAATAGAAAGCATTTTTGCACACTAAGGCATAGCAAAGTCCAACAGAGGCATGTAACTCATTAAGATCAGATTTAGTGGCTAGCAAAGTAGGAGTTTTTAACTTAATAGGTTGCTGATTTTCAAAGTTCAAAACACCTTTTTGCTTGGCATTAGTCTTTTTCTCATGTTCAAAGTGGACAATTTCAGTGGGAGTCATAGGAAGCAACACAATTTTCTTCCCCTTATGCATGAAAGTATATTTATTAGATCTACCATGGTGAATAGCATCAATATCAAACTCCCAAGGACGTTCCAGTAAAAGAGAGCAAGCATCCATAGTCACCACATCGAAATCAGCAAAATCATGGTAAGAGCCAATAGAAAAATGCGCCCTTGCTGTTTTTGTTACCTTGAACTTACTGCTGTTGTTAAACCATTGAATGTGATAAGGGTGGGGATGCTCTCGTGTGGTCAAGCCAAGCTTCTTGACCACCTCAACGTTCACCAAGTTATTGTAGCTACCACCGTTAATGATGGTATGTACACGGCAGTCCTTGACGTTGAGGAACATGTTGAAGAGGTTGTGGCGCTGTCTGTTGTTGTCGTCACTAGCCGTGGCACTCAAAGCTCGTTGCACAATCAAGGCCTTATAGGTCTCGGTCGCTGTTGTACCAAGAACCTCTTCATCACCATCATAAGTCTCTGCAATGTTAGCTCCAACAATATCTTCATCTTCAACATTAGAAGCACTAACATACCCACCATCAGCAGTAGCAATGTATGCCTGTTTGCTAGGGCAATCTCGCTGAATATGGCCAAGTCCCTGGCAGCGATGGCACTTGATGTCGGAGGAGCGGCCTGTGGAAGAGGTGGTCGTAGCAGGTTTTGCTGCAACACCCGAAGGCACCAAGGACTTGCTGTTGTCGTGTCCCTGTGATGCCGAAGGTGCGGTGCTGCGTGTGCCGCTAGTGGCGGAAGATGTGGACGTCCGTACGCCCGAAGAGGATGACGCCTTGGATGGCGCCGGTGGCTGGCGTGGCATGAAAATGCTGCTCCTCCGCTGTTGACGACCCTACAATTCTTTTTCTGCCAACATAGAAAGATGGAACAACTGTTGTATAGAATGATATTCTTTATAATCAACAATATCCTGAATCTCCCACCTCAATCCCCCATAAAACTTAACCATTTGATCCTCCGGATCCTCAACTACCCCACATCGTAGCATACCTTTCTGAAGCTCTTGGTAGTATTCCTGTACCGACATGTCTCCCTGATCTAAGCATTGCAATTTTTTTCGAAGATCACATCTATAAGAAGGGGGAACAAAGTGAGCTCACATCTCCTCTTTTAACGCATTCCATGTTTGTGGTGCAGCACGTGTGTTAACAAGTTCATTCCACCAAATGATAGCAAAATCTCTAAATTCACTAGTGGCTTGTCTAACCCTATGCTGCTCAGGAACAAGATGAGAATTAAATTTTTGTTCTACCGTCATCTCCCAGTCTAAGTAAGCTTCAGCATCATAAGAACCCATGAACGGTGGAATAGAAAACTTAATCTTAGCAAATGGATCATGGTCTGGTTCAGGATTATGATGACGTCTACCATTACCTCCCATACCTTGTCGATTACGTGTGAGACGTTGTCGCAGTGGTGCATAAACATCATCGTCATCGTCGTCGTCGTCGTACACAGGAGAGTGAGCTGGGGCTAGAGTTGGTGGTGGGCGACGAGCCTCCAGTACGTCCATGCATGTAACAAGTTCAGCAACTCATCGATCAAGCTGCTCATAGGATGTCGCCATAGAGTCCTGGTATTTTTTAAAAGCTTCAGTCATCGCGCGCATCATCTCCTTCAATTCCATCTGAGAGACACACTCATCGTCGTTAAGCTTAGGCCCCTTGTCCTTGTCCATTTGATTCTTTGGTCCTGTCATTGTTAGCACAAAACAGAGACAAAAAGGCAACAAACAATGTGAACCCTACAACTATCTCTCAGGGTGGTGGTGGAGGTGGTGGAATACAAATTATGAAGCGTCTTACCCCGCTCTTACAACGTTCTTACCAGCACTGCAGGTGGCAAACGGTGACCGGTGTGACTGTCCAATGAGCGTGGGTGTGATTACAAAGGAGTACCTGTTCTGCTCGAGAGAAAGCTGGAGTTCTGGGAAGGCTGACTAAATATATATATATATATATATATATATATATATATATATATATATATATATGTGTGTGTGTGTGTGTGGCACACAAGTCAGTAATAGATAACAATGCTGAATAAGTGTTCCAAGTACTCGTCCTAGTTTCTGGCCTAGAACATGTAATAGAATAGTTGGACCAAAGCATAAGAAAGGATGTACAAGTATCTAGTAGAAATGGCACTTCTATAAATAGAGCAGATTTTTCAGCAATAGTAGAAATCAAAGGCGCGTTTGCAAAGGAGTACCAGCAAAAGAGCTCGAAACATTCTGAATTTTTTACCACTGATCCAAAAACACAAAGGATGGAAGCAAACAAAATTTCACTTGAAACAGAGTTAAATTGTGATCTAGAGAAATTCACAAAGGATCTGTGAAATTCCTGAAAACACTTAAACAATTTTTTTAATTATCTTCCCAATTTTTTTGAATTTTTTGACCGAACCAAACAGGCCAAAGGCGAGTTTGGGTCACCCTAGAATGGAGTTAGGAATCTACTGTAAAAAATTAAGCTCAAACGGAGCACCGAGCAAAAAGTTATGCCCGTTTTATGGAAGGTACCTCAAGTTATGGTTTTCAAAGGCACAAATCGGCAGGAACCGAAGCGCCGGCTATGGAGCACAGGGTCGGTTTTAGAGATAGGATTTGTTTTGTGGATATGGTTGGTTTAGATACAGGATCTGTTTTATGGATAGGGTCGGTTTTAGAGATAGGATCTGTTTTGTGGATAGGGTCGGTTGTAGAGATAGGATCAGTTTTGTAGATAGGGTCGGTTTTAGAGATAGGATCTGTTTTATAGAAAGGGTTGGTTTTGTAGGATGGAAGCGGATGGACAGAATCAAACTGAACCAAAACAAATCTAAACCAGCAACCAAACTCAACCTAGAATACAAACTCAAAAATGCGGACTCTAAAACTGAATTGTGCAAAGGCTAAGGCGATAGTTTTTAGGTCAGAATAAACTGATCGTAATTATTTTTTGGCTTTTTGTGGACTATGGGATGAAACAAAACTAATCTAAAGGTAGGGTTATACCTCATGGGCAACCTAGAGCTCTAATACCAATTGATAGAAGACGCGGCCCGATCTTCCGTGAGATACGATAACTTGACTGAGTGGAGATCTCGACGTTGATGATCCAAGGCTCGGAGCGAACGGTTCCTCGCAATCACTACACCACTGCTCCATTGGTTATCACCCGTGACACATGAATGACCTCACCATGAAGGCTTATCCCTGCAAGCGCAATCAAGAACACAAGCAAGAACAGGAAAGAAACACAACCAAAATTGTATTGATTACGGGATGGGGTCTCATAAGCCGATGACGGTGACACTGTTCGATGACAGAATTGATCTAAGCAAAACCCAAACCTAATGTGGCAGTGGCTGCTGAATAAATAGAGTATTAGGGCGTGCGTGACCTCTGGACTCGCCCCTAATGGGCTCCGATGCGATACACGGCCCAACAGACGGTGTCGCAGCACCAAAACAGAATCTGAACACTGACTTGTTTTGACGATTCTTGTTTACTCTGGATGAATTTTAGGGTGGAACCAGTTGGGTTTCTTAGATAATCTCTTTATCTTTCCAACCATATCAAGTCCGTCGCAATCGGAGTCCGGATGCATCTTGGGTGTCCATTTTAGTGCATACTGGTCCTGGAACCCGAGATGGAGTCACAGTCGAGTCGGACTTGATCTCCTTCCTGTTGTGGGCGCCCTTGCTGCTCCGCCTCAACACCTAGGCCTTTCCCAAGTCCTTGCTGGTCCTCTCCAAGGTTCCTAATCATCAAAACATCTATGGCCCTAAGCGTAAGCTCTGAAACACAATTGACTAGGGTAGAACGTACCTGGAGATTTAGCTGTCGTGCACGCGATCGTGTTATCGGTCCATTCATTGTATGTATAGAAGTGATGTCCTCATCATTCAGTGTGCACCGGACTGTCCGGTGGGATACCAGGTAGTCTGCGCAGAGAGACCCACAATGGGAGCTCTCGGGCTGTAGCACCGGACTGGCCGGTGTGCACCATACAATTTGGGTAACGGTCGGATCCAATGATCGACTGCTTTAGACCCCAACGATCGGCTAACGTGGCAGGGCATCGGACAGTGTACAGTGCATGTCCGATGTGCATCGGACTATCCGGTGTGCATTGAACTGTCCTGTGTGCCCGTCGATAGAAAGTTGCTACTTCTGTCCAACGACTATAATTGAGGGGGAAGGCTATAAATACCCCCAACCGGTCATTTGAATGTGTGGGAGCCTAAACAACATACCAAGGCATATTTTAGACATTTCCAAGTGCTCAAACACCCAAGTGCTTAATAGAATCACTCTGTGATTAGCGTAGGTGCTTTGCGAAGTGCTTAGGTTAGTTAGATCGCATTAGCGCTTGCTCTAGGTGAATCCTAGTTAGTTGAATGAGTTTAAAAAAACCACACAACCCCTCAGCCCTTGTGCGAGCCGTTGTAATTGTATCGAGTGGGGCAAGAGTATTGCGAGACCGTGACAACTGAGTTTGTGTCACAGCCACCACCGTGTACCGGAGGGAACGATGCCCGCGGTGTTCTGACCGGAAGCTCGATAGTGGAGACGGTGGGGAGCGTCCGAGAGGAGCCGGAAGTGGAGCACCACTTGCACGTGGAGAAGGTCCACGACTCTCTACGGAGTTACTCGACCGAGGTGCTTGGCCCTTACTTGGGCTTCCCTTTGTGTAGGGGCACCAATGAGGATTAGTCGGTACCTTGCGTGGTTTCGGATACCTCGATAAAAATACCAGCGTCTACCACAAGAGTTTGCATCTCTATCGTGCTCTTTACCTTCCGTGTTTATATTAAGTATTTAAGTTTCAATCTTGTATGTCTAGATAGATCATTTAGGATTGGAACTTATGCTTTGCGGTAGAGCTTAGACAAAACCTAGTTTGCACATTAGATTGCTTATTTGCATAGGTTTTGCTCTAGGGATTTATTTGTGGCTTAGTTTAGAGAAAGTTTTTAGATGTCCTAATTCACCCTCCCCTCTTAGGCATCACCGTTTCCTTCAATTGGTATCAGGGCCCGGTTTGGCTCATTTGAAATGTTTTAGCTTCACCGCTAATCGAGTCGACACTTTTTAGAGGAAGGGGATGGATACCCATAGGCCACCACTTTTCGATGGCACAAACTTTCCATATTATAGTGCTAGAATGGCTTGTTACCTAGAGGCCGTTGATCTAGATGTCTAGAGAGTCACTCGTGACGGGATGAAACCACCTAAAAATCCCGAGAAACCCACCACGAGTGAGGAAAAAGAAATTCATTTGAACGCTAGAGCCAAAAACTGCTTGTATGAATCTCTTAGCATGGAAATTGTCAATCAAGTTTTTACATTAAAAACTGCTAATTTGATTTGGCTAAAATTGCATGAGCTCCATGACGGCACATCCAATGTCTGTGAGCAAAAACATTGTCTAGCTTTAAATGGTTACAATTCTTTTGCCATGAAAGAAAATGAGCTCGTTAGAGACATGTACTCTCGTTTATATCTAACAATCAATGAGTGCAATTCTATTAGCATTAATAAACTAGGTAATGCGAACATTGTGAGGAAGATTATCTCCCTTCTACCACAACAAAAATATGGGAGCATCATCACTATTCTTCATAACATGGAGGACTTGAGTCAAATGACCCCAACCATTGTGATCAGAAAGATTGCAGCATTTGAAATGTCGCGTAAAATGGGTCGGCAAGAGGAGCCAACTTCTTCAAGACCATATGCTTTTGCATGTGATGAAAGGAAAGGCAATAAGAAGGCTTCCACTTCAAGCTCCTCAAGCGAAGAAGAGGAAAAGAAGAAAGTGATGATGATGAAGATAATCAACCATCAACATCATCCTCCGAGGACGAAGAAACAATCCGACGCGTCAGAAAGGTAATGGGGATGATCCGCAACATTAATCTAATGGGTGTGCCCCTGCAGGTCGAGGATCTTCTCTTTAACATAGACAGGAAAAAGCAAAGAAAGAGAGGATGCTTCACATGCGGGGAGAAGGTCCTCTTTAGGGACAACTGTCCAAATATGGCCGAACCCACAAAGGGGAGGAGCAACAGCAAGGCTCTTACAAGTGTCAAAACTTGGGATGACTCTTCAAGTGAAGATGGACCTCCAAGGACACGCAGCCACCGATCGTCATCACGGTCATCACGCAGGTGCCTTATGGCAAGAGGTAAAATGAGTATTCCATCCTCTAGTGATGATAGCAATAGTGATGATGATGAAGATGAGGGAAGGTCCCCCTTAGATGAGCTTGTGGAAGCCGTTAATTTTTTTAAGGATGTATGCACTAAACAAAAGGCTCAACTTAAAACATTGAAAAATAAGTTGATTAGCTCTCAAGATGATTATAAATGTTTGCTAGAAAAATTTGGAACATTTGCAAATTTAAATTGTGAGCTATCAACTAAAATTGAGCAAATAGAGTCTAATGCTCCATCCTCAGCTACTGATGATGGCCTTATTAAAAAGAATGAAAAACTTAAGGCTAAGTTAGCTAGCTCTCAAGAAGTCATTGAAAACTTGCTAGGAAAATTGAAAATTCTTAGCATATATAACAATGAGCTAACTACTAAGTTAGACAACATTGGTAGCACTCTAGGAGCATCTTTGGTTGAAATGCCTGAAATTATTAAGAAAGATGCTTCTACTTCTTCCTTTGATTTAATTGATGATTCTAATTCCTGCAATCAAGTTCTTGTTAATAATGTTGTTATAGAAACATGTTCGATGAGATTGCAATGGAGAATGAGCAATTAAAGCAAGAGGTGGCTCGCCTTGGCAAGGCTTTGTATGACAAGAAAGGCAAAGCCAAACAAATCCAACCTCCTCAGGATAACATCACTGCGGGAGTGAACAAGCCTGTGGAGTGCGAAACTGTAATTTGTAGGCTATGCCACAAGGAAGGCCACAAGTCTTACCAATGCAAGGCAATGACCGGGGATAATTAAAAGCAAAAGCTCTAGCAAAAGCCAACAGGCAAAATCTCCAACACCTACATCAACAAGGTGGACAAAAAGGTTGCTACACCATATTTGATCAAAAAGAAAAAGAATGGAAAGGTGATAGCAATCAAGACCAACAAGCAAGCCAACAAAGGGAAAGGGTCTAAACGCATCTGGGTGCCAAAGGAGATTATCTCAACCATGAAAAGCACCAAGAAGGTTTGGATCCCAAGAGGGAAGTGAGAAGTCCGAAGGACTTTAGGGAATTTGGAGACTTGGTAAAATTGGGATGTATATCAAGGGATGCATCATATTGAATCAAGTCTATTACCAAGTGGGTTAGTAAATACTTTCGACCCAAATTCCCCACCCAGGACTAAGGTAACTGAATTTATTATTTCATTTTTAGATATGCGTATCTATTTTTTTCTTGTATCTAGTTTTTACCTTACATGACTAGTTTTACATGTAATATTTACTCTTGATGTTAATTGCATGCATACTAGGTCAATCATATGGTAGGAATGCTCGCTTTAAATTCAAATACTTGAGCAAACCCACATGGTTTAAAATGTTTAGTTAAGCACGACACATAGCTTTTTCATCATTCCTAAGTAAATGATACTCCAATTGGTATTTACACATGACATACTCTACAATTGATATCCTTCAATACTTCAATTGGTATCATTTAACTCATATGTGCCAAAGTTTGGATTATAGATAATTTGCCCCTCTTGATATCAAAAATCAAAGTGCAAATCTCCTACAAGTATTAAAAACTTGTATGCACACTTGCAAGGGGAGGATACTCTATAATCCAAGTCTTTGAGACTAATACCTGTTTTCAATTCTATTATATGTAGTAATCTCATTGAAGGAAAATGGAGTCCCCAGAGAAAGACAATAAGCTTCCACTACAAATCTACAAGAATTTTCATTTGGTTCCATCCAAAAATTGGTATCTTTTACATGTCCTCTCCAGACTTTGATTAGACTAAATTTCATATCTTATGCTTTCCATGTTGCTATAAATGCATATGTTGTCAAAATATACCTTTTACCTATGCATAAGGGGAGTTAGTCTAATCAAACTGTATCTTGCACCTCTCTTTGTCATATGCTTTTCTTAAGTAGAGGATCTTCGTCAGGGAGAGTATTTCTTCGTCTATGACAAAGGGGGTGAATATTCTCTTAAAAGGAGAATACTCTTGTAGGGGGAGTAATCTTTTAGAACTTTAATTGATAAATCTTTTAGAGGGCAAGTCTTATTTGCTTCCTATATGCTTTTAATGTCTTCCTTTTCGGTGGTTGATGCCAAAGGGAGAGAAGTTTTAGGGTCCAAAGCAACAAAAAATATATCAAACACCAAACACCACCAATTTAAATTTTTTATCTTGCAAGTGGTTTTGGTTCTTCAAGTATCTTTGGTCTAATAGGAAGCGAGTGAATTATGGAGTTAGGGGGACGCTTAAGTCCATAATCTCACCTTATGGGGACTTTCATGCATCCTAGCAAGTAAATTGCGTATTTTCATTAAAATGTTTTGTTGGGGGCCTTCGTCTTCCGAAGGTCCTCAAAAACACAACTAACATGCTTTCCAAGTATAATATACTATCACAGGAACCTTCGGCTTTGAGATGAAGGTGTGCACGATATGAAGAGCGCGACCTGGAAGAAGGAGGGACTAGTTCTAAAGCTATGGACGGAGAAGCTTCAGCTTAGCGAGAAGATGACGATGGAGGATGAAACCGACTTAAAAGGGAAAAGACAACTTAGCCCTCGACAGCTTACTTTTTAGCTAATAGTAGATGTCAGGGACATGAATGTAATTTTACCCAAGCGGCATCCTGTGCCTATAAATAGATGAACAGTAATACTGTACTGTTCACGCTGACTTGTAATCACTTGTACGTCACTCTTGGATTCTTACCTTCTGTCAAGCCGAAGGTACAAATGTAATTGAGTATCATTAATGTTTATTCGCAATTATATAATGAGTATATAGATAATCCAATGATTAAATATGATCGTTCATGTTCTTCCATGTTTCATATGTGTCACACCCGGTTCCAGGGTAGAACCGAGCGCATACCATATGTGTGCCAGGATCCATTTCCACACATATGTTGACGTCACAAGTGTAGTATATCAAAAGACAATGCAATAAAGGCGTAAAGAGAGTATAATACTTTATTACATCATCTGAAACATTGTATCCTGAACAAGTATCACATCAAAGTAAAGCGGAAATAAACAACTGGGCAATATCCCACAGGAAGACGACCGACACATCGTTAGACTTAGAATTCATCGTCGTCGATAAAATCTCCATCAAAGTCTCCAGCATCACCCTCTGATCAAAATATTAGCAAGGGTGAGCTCACTTATGATCGGGGCTCAGCAAGTGGGGGAAAAACTAATGCAGGTATAACAAGGTGAGGCTAAGCTTGAGCAGTAAGCATTTTAGTTGGTCAATATTTTATTAACAACACCTGTCTTACTAATAAGTGTGAATCCCAAATATCCCATTTAAACCAAAGGAATATGAATATAACAAAAACACTTAAGCGAAACCACTTAAGCAAATTATTGGCAGATCATCGGATCTCAATTTAATTCCATCTTCAAGTTCAATTATCATGTGAGGAGTCCAGGTCGCTCATAACCGGGAGCACGGCTGATATATCAGTTTTACAGTCTGCAGAGGTGGTACAACTTTACCCACAAGCCATGTATCCCATCTAGCCTGGGTTGATCGGACCCTTAAACACTGTCGAGGTGAATGGCTAGGGATCCATTATGAGGCTTTCACAAAATACACTTAATACGAAGCAACTCGCTAAGGTTTCTAAAGACGATGGTGGTGGCCCCCTAGGCGAGGTACCTTAGACAAGAATACGTCCCCATGTTAAAGTGGGCTGCCAGCACCTACCGCTCCCCCTCTTGCCCATATTTCAGGTAAGGTTGCTAGGCACTAAGCATATAGATCTAATTACCAAAGCCAGAGCCATGATAGCACTCGTGGTTGCACTGTTATCCTGGGTGGTCACTCCATGTTCCAATTAATTTGGAATAATATTATCTTAACCATCGGGTTAATGTCATAATTGCCAATTAAATTCTTGGAACATTAATACCAATTAATGAGTGACATTAAAACCGTTAAGTTGAGCGGTAGCACAAATTTTGCACAGCTTAATAATTTTCCCAGGTTAAACAAGGAATACAGGTAGTAAATCTAGGAAATCCTTAATTAGGTTAAACCCATCAAATTATGCAATATATCAAAAAAATAAACATTGAAATCCTTAATTATGCAATATATCAAAAGGCTATCAAGGAGAAGAAAGATTGCTACAAACGCTTACATCATGACAAGTGTGCAGAAAACATAGAGAAGTATAGGATAGCGAAGAAGTCTGCAAAGCAAGCGGTTAGTAGAGCCCGGGGTCAAGCCTTTGACAACCTTAATCAACGGTTGGACACAAAGCAGGGAGAAAAGGATATCTATGGCCAAGATTCGTGAAAGGAATACAAGGGATGTCAACCAAGTCAAATGCATCAAGGATGAAGCAAACCAACTATTAGTGAAGAATGAAGAGATCAAGAATAGATGGAAGGAGTACTTCAACAAATTGTTCAATGGAGGGAATGAGAGTTCTACAATAGAATTGGACGAACCATTCGATGACAACAACAGGGGTTTTGTACGAAGGATACAGGAATATGAAGTTAAGGAGGCGCTAAAAAGGATGAAGGTAGGAAAGGCGATGGGCCCTGATGGTATCCCTATCGAGGTATGGAGATGCCTTGGAGACATAGCGATAGTATGGCTGACTAAGCTTTTCAACACCATCTTTCGGACAAACAGAATGCCCGACGAGTGGCGGCGGAGTACATTAGTACCAATCTTCAAGAACAAAGGAGATGTTCAAAGTTGTACTAATTACTGTGAAAATAAGCTCATGAGCCATACAATGAAGCTATGGGAGAGAGTCATTGAACACCGCCTGCGAAAGCTGACGAGCGTGACCCAAAATCAGTTTGGTTTCATGCCCGGGAGATCAACTATGGAGGCCATTTTATTACTATGACAACTTATGGAGAGATTCAGAGAACAAAAGAAATACCTGCATATGGTCTTCATAGACTTGGAGAAGGCTTATGACAAAGTACCTAGGAGTGTAATGTGGTGGGCCTTGGAAAAACACAAAGTAGCAATAAAGTACATTAATCTTATTAAAGATATGTACACTAATGTTGTGACAAGTGTCCGAACAAGTGATGGGGACACCGATGACTTTCCAATTAACATAGGACTACATCAAGGGTCAGCTTTGAGCCTTTATCTTTTCGCTTTAGTGATAGATGAGGTCACAAGGGACATACAAGGAGATATACCGTGGTGTATGCTTTTTGCTGATGATGTGGTACTTATTGAGGAGAGTAGGAGTGGTGTTTCGCAAAAGTTGGAATTATGGAGGCAGACGCTGGAAGCAAAAGGTTTTAGGCTTAGTAGGTCTAAAACGGAGTATATGAAGTGTGATTTCAGTGCCATGGGGTATGAAGATGGCGATGTTAGTCTTGATGGGCAAGTGGTACCCAAGAAAGACACTTTTCGTTACTTAGGATCAATGCTTCAGAAGGATGGAGACATCGATGAGGATGTCAGTCATTGAATTAAAGCTGGATGGTTGAAGTGAAGGCAAGCGGCGGGTGTCTTATGCGACCCCCGGGTGCCACACAAACTAAAAGGCAAATTCTACAGGACATCAATCCGGCCGGCTATGTTGTATGGAGCAGAATGTTGGCCCACTAAAAGACAACATGTCCAACAACTATGTGTGGCAGAGATGCGTATGTTGCGCTGGATATGTGGCCACACAAGGAGAGACCGAGTCCGGAATGATGACATACGAGAGAGAGTAGGAGTGGCGCCAATTGAGGAGAAGCTTATGCAACATCGTTTGAGATGGTTTGGACATATCCAACGAAGACCTGAAGAGGCACCAGTGCATATCGGAATAATTAGGCGTCCCAAGAATGTGAAGAGAGGTAGAGGTCGACCAACCTTGACGTGGACAGAGGCTGTGAAGAGGGACCTGAAGGAGTGGAATATTGATAAAGAGCTCGCCGTGGATAGGAAGGGGTGGAAGTGTGCAATTCACGTGCCAGAACCTTGATTTATAGTTTCGCTTTTCCTCCTTAATCGTTTGACCTTTTCTTGTGCCCATTTAGACCTTGCTGGTTCTTGTGGGTTTTATCTCTTTTATGTGTTTCCCCGTTTCGTTGTTTTTCGGTTCTCCTTTGCCTTTGTTTCCCCTTTTTCTTTGGGGGTTGAGCTCTGAGGTTTTCATACAGGGTTTCATCTCTAGCCTACCCTAACGTGCTTGGGACAAAAAGGCTTTGTTGTTGTATAAAAAAATAAACATTATTATATGCAATCAGTAGGTACAAACAGAATATGCAGAGGGAGAATCCACTTGCCTTGCTCAAGCGAGTCCTGCGGATCGTCCTTGAATGAGTTCGGTTCGTCTACCGCACAATCGGCTTCTAATAGAGTCGCATAGCGCACATACAAAAAATAAAACATACACCAATAAATAAACATGCACCATTTCATAAACATACACCAATACATCATTAAACACACATTAACATATCGCACTAATCATATCTTAAATTCGTCCTAATCGCATAAATACTTATTAATTCAATTATAGCTATTAATGTGAGTCCTAATGGTGAATTTATGGGTGGGTACAATAAATATAATTTTAACCAATATTAATATATTTTAACATCATCAATGAAATTAAATGATAATTATCGTCTTTAATACTAATAAATAAATTAATACGTTTTTATCCTTTTTATTTCTAACTCAAATTATTGAATATAGTCAAAAATGAATTTAACATTAAAAATTTCTATAAATACTAATTGAACTTTTTCCAACACAAGCGAGGTTATTTTGACATAAACTAGTACTCTAACAATTTTAGTGCTAAATTTGCGAACATGCTTATTTGACTAGCAAAAATCTATTTTCCATCCTACTAATGATATTTTCTCCTTTCTTTATAAGAAGAAAATGTTAATAAAATAATTAGATAAATCATCTAAAAATCCTATATTATTCATGTGACATGAGTTCTATGCCATTTTCTAAATCCATTAAAATGCACCTAACTATAATTCTCCAAATAGTTTCTAAGTTTATTGCGACCAAATTTACCTACAAAAATTCCTATCTATTGTTTTTATCACCAACGTGTGACTACTAAATTTTGACATATTTCTCTAATCCAAAAATCAACGCGTCGATTAACATGAAATAACACGGTGTACTAAGGATCGCATATCTCTACCAAAAATACCACAATGCACATACACATAAATTGCGAATCACATGTGTTCATATTACAACAAACAAAATATACAACTAATGAATCGGATCAAAAAGTGTTTTATAAAATATACAAAATAATTCGGGTCGTCATCAACCTTAGGTTCGCGCGTGCGACGAAAAGAGTTCGACGGGGTTCGGCCGGGTGAAGAAAAGCAGGGGCTCGACTACGAACGGCGAGTGCATGGCTCCGGCGACGAACTGCGGCTCCGGTGAACTCCGGCGACGAACGGCAACTCCGGCGGCGTCGAGCAGTGTACTGGCGAGCTAGAGAAATGGGGCGAGCTTAGGTAGGCAGGAGAATGGGAGAGAGACTCGGCTGCCATTTTATAGAGAGAGGGATGGGAGAGGGAGAGTCGGCCAGAGAGAGAGTGGTGGCCGGCTGTTCAATGGGGCGCCGTCGGACTTCATGCACTGTCAATGGCGTCGGTTACCAGAGGGAATAATGGGGGAGGAAGAAACGGTTCCATTAAACTCCATTACACGATGAAGTAACGCGCACAGGGGCAATAACGCGGCATCGGGCGTTGGGATGGCACGTGGGGATCGTGGTCGGCTCGCGGCGCTGCTCGGCTGGTCGATGCAGGGGCCGGCTCGGCTGCTTGTGCGGCTGGGGTCGGGGTCGCGGTGCAGGGCGCGCCTGGGCGGGCCCGCAGCTGGGGTCGCGCGCGAGGTGGCCGCGGCTCTGCTGCGCAGGGCTCGGCGGGCAGCGGCGCGCGTCGCGCGGGTGGCTGGTGGCGCGCGCGCGGCAGCAGGCGTGAGGCGCCGGTCGCGTGGGGCGCTGTGAGAGAGAGGAGCGAGGGAGTGAAGGAGACAGAGATTAGGGGAGGGAAGAGAGATGCAGGGAGGCGGTGGCTTGGAGATGAGCAGGGAGCGCGTGGCGGCTGGAAGAAGGCAGCAGGTGCGCGTAGGGTTTGGGGACATGGGCCCCTAGTGGGCCGGTTAGATTAGGTTTAGGTTTTTTTTCTAATTCCGAGATGCATTTTTAAAGAGCTCGAAAAATCATAAAAATTCACCAAAAATATTTATAAATAAAATACTTATTTTTAGACTAATAATTACTATATTACTTAATTATTATTTAATTACTAGGATTTTTTTTAAAGGGAAATTAATAACAATCATCCGATAATCAATCAAGCGCATACAAAGAAAATGTTTAAAATGCACATAAATAATTAAACACTTAATAAAATTATTATCCTAATTAATATAATAACTAAATTTATTATTTTTAATTGATGGCTTTTATGGTGTTACAAACCTACCCCTCTTAAAAAGAATCTCGTCCCCGAGATTAAGAAACTTCCAAGAATAACTAGGGGAATTCTGCTCTGAGTTCATCTTCTCTTTCCCAAGTGGCCTCATCTTCCGAATGATGACTCCACTGAACTTTGCACATGTTAATGACTTTACTTCATGTAATTTCTGTGAGATGTTTCCAGAATTCCGACCGGGTACTCCGAATAAGTCAAATCCTCATTGACATTCAGTTCTTCCATGGGTAACTGTTCCTCCGGTACTCTTAAGCACTTCTTGAGTTGTGATACGTGAAATACGTCATGCACATCTGATAAACTATTGGGTAGCTCTAACTGATAGGCTACTTCACCTTTTCCTTCCAAAATCTTGAATGGGCCGATATAGCGAGGTGATAGTTTTCCCTTAACCTTAAACCTTTTCATTCCTCTCATGGATGAAACTTTAAGGTAGACAAAGTCTCCTACTTCAAACATCAATTCTCTTCTTCTATTATCAGCATAGCTTTTCTATCTTGACTGTGCTGACTTCAAATTTTCTCTAATAATCTATACTTGCTTTTCCGCCTCTTGGAGAATTTCTAGACCGAATACTTGACTTTCTTAAGTTTGATTCCAATAAAGCGTTGTTCTACACTTTCGTCCATAAAGTGCTTCAAACGGTGCCATTTTGAGACTTGCTTGATAACTGTTGTTATACGAGAATTCCGCATAAGGCAAACTCTTATCCCAGCTTCTACCATGCTTTAGAGCGCAAGCTCTTAGCATATCCTCCAACACTTGGTTTGTTCTTTCTATTTGCCCATCCATTTGCGGATGATAAGCTGAACTAAAATTTAGCTTGGTATCCATGGACTCATGTAGTCTTTTCCAAAAGCGCGAGGTAAATTGGGTTCCTCGATCTGATACGATCTTCTTCGGTACTCCATGCAGACAAACAATCCTTGACATGTATAACTCTGCTAACTGGGCTCCTGAGTAAGTTGTCTTCACAGGTATAAAGTGTGCTACTTTAGTTAACCTGTCTACTATGACCCATATTGAATCATTGCCATCTCGAGTACGGGGTAGTCCAACTATGAAATCCATACTGATTTCTTCCCATTTCCATTCAGGTACCTTGAGAGGTTGTAGCAATCCTGCTGGTCTTTGGTGTTCGGTTTTAACTCGCTGACACACGTCACATAATGCAACATGTAGCAACATCTCTTTTCAAACAGTACCACCAATACTTTTCCTTAAGATCCTGGTACATCTTGGTACTTCTAGGGTGAATAGAGTAAGCTGAACATGAGCTTCTCTCAAAATAAGTTGGCGCAAGTGTTCGATTTCTGGTACGTAGATTCTCTTCTTAAACCATGCCGTGTCTTGTTCATCTTCCGTGAAATCTAGGGCTTTACCCGAACCAATCAAAGCATTAATTTCCTTAATCTTCTCATCAGACTCTTGTCCTTTACGAATCTCTTCTTCCAAAGTAGATTCAACTTCCATAACTGTTGCTTCTACATTATAAAGCATACCAAGGTTGAGTTGTTCCATTTCCCAGCACAATTCTTGTGACATCAAATGAGTAGTGATGTTGTTCACTTGACCCTTACGGCTCAAAGCATCAGCTACTACATTTGCTTTTCCAGGGTGATATTGTATCTCCAAATCATAGTCTTTAATCAACTCAAGCCATCTTCTCTGTCTGAGGTTGAGTTCCTTCTGAGTGAATATATATTTCAAGCTTTTGTGATCTGTGAAGATTCTGCACTTGTTTCCATTCATATAGTGCCTCCAAATCTTCAAAGCATGCACTACGACAGCTAGTTCCAAATCATGCGTAGGATAATTCTTGTCATGCTTCCTCAACTGTCTTGAAGCATAAGCTATCACTTTTTCTTCTTGCATTAGCACACATCCAAGTCCAAGGTGTGATGCATCGCAATACACATCAAATCCCTTGTGGATGTCTGGCATTACCAAAATTGGTGCAGTGGTTAACCTTTTCTTGAGTTCTTCAAAACAATTCTGACAAGCTTCATCCCATTTGAACTCTTTACCTTTCTCCAGTAGAGAGGTAAGAGGTTTCACTAACTTGGAAAAACCTTCAACAAATCTTCTATAGTATCCTGCCAATCCAAGAAAACTTCTGATCTTGGACGCATGCTTAGGTTGCTTCCAATCCAGTATTTCACTTATCTTTCCTGGGTCCACTTTAATTCCACCATTGGTAACGATATGCCCTAAGAAAACAACTTCCTTAAGCCAGAAATCACACTTCGAGAATTTTGCGTACAGTTGGTTGTCACGAAGCTTTTGTAGGACTAGCCTTAGATGGTCTTCGTGTTTTTCTTCATTCGGAGAGTATATCAGTATGTCGTCAATGAATACGACTACAAACTGATCTAGATATTCCATGAATACTTTATTCATCAAGTTCATAAAGTATGCTGGTGCATTAGTCAGTCCAAATGACATGACCAAAAACTCATATAATCCATATCTCGTCGTGAAGGCTGTCTTGGGTACATCTTCTACTCGAATCTTTAACTGATGATATCCCGATCTCAGATCTATCTTCGAGAATATCTTAGCTCCCTTCATCTGATCAAATAAATCTTCAATCCGAGGTAATGGGTATTTATTCTTGATGGTTACTTCATTCAAACTTCTATAATCAACGCACATTCTCCTCGAACCATCCTTCTTGTTCACAAATAGCACTGGGGCTCCCCAAGGGGATGAACTTGGGCGAATGAAACCTTTTTTAGTAATTCTTCTATTTGTTTCTTCAGTTCTACTAAATCTTTGACATCCATTCTATAAGGTCTTTTCGAGATCGGCGCGGTTCCAGGTAATAATTCAATAGAAAACTCTATATCATGGTCAGGTGGCATACCTGGTAATTCCTCCAGAAATACGTCTGGGTATTCGCACACTACTTTGATATTTTCCAAGGGCTTTTCTTCTAAGTGATTGATCACTATTTTCCCTTTTTCATCTGTTGACTTGTCTATGTTAACTTGGATTCTTTCACCTTGAGGACTTGTCAACATAATTGTTCCATTTGCACACTGTATCACTCCATCACAACTTTTCAACCAATTGCATCCGAGAATCACATCAATACCGTTGGATCCTAGGACCACTGGGTTGACTAGAAAATCTATTTCTTGAATCTTGAGATTAACATGGGGGCATGAATGTGTGGCCTTCATGTCACCTCCCAGTGAACTGATGTGTAATATCTTCTTAAGAGGGTACTTAGGTATGTTGTGTTTTTCCACAAATGACTCAGTTATAAACGAATGTGATGCACCAGAGTCAAATAAAACTGATGCAGGTATGGAGTTAACAAGGAACATACCATACACTATGTCGGCATCCTCAGGTACTGATTCCGCAGTGACGTGATTGGCCCTTCCTCTGCTCTGGTTCTATGGTGTCTTGTTCTGAGCAGATCCACGAGCGGGGGTGTTCTGGTCATTCCTCTGATTATTGCCTTTCTAGGGTGTCTGCTGGTTGCGCCTTGGGCAGTTGTTGGCATAGTGGCCTAGCTCACCGCACTTGAAACATCCATTGGGTTGGACTGGTGCGTTGCTTCTGTCCTTCATGTTACTGGCACCACCTTGACGGTTCTATGAATTTCCACCAGACCTCTGGTTGGTCTGGGAGTTGCTCCTTTGCTGGTTCTGACTCTGATTATTTCTCTGGCTTTGTTGTCCAGAGCGTTGCACTTGATAATTGTTTCCGCCTTGATTTCCAGAGCGGAACTGCGAACCTTGAGTGTTGTTCGGACGAGTGTTCCTGCTTGACTGACCTTGAAATTTCCTTTTGTGGTCAGATAGCTCCTTTCTTTTACTCTCAAGGCCAATTGCCTTGTTCAACAGTGTCTGGAAGTTGGGAAATGTATAACTCTAAAGTTGGTAATTCAGAGGTCCAATTAGTCCTTCCAAGAAACGCTCTTGGCGCTTCTCATCCGTGTCCACTTCTTCAGGGGCATAGCGTGAAAGCTGAGTGAAGCGATCACGATACTCGCTGACAGACATATTTGTAACACCCATTTTTGTATGAAAGGCTAAAAGAGAGTATCTTACACTATATCTATATGTGATACCCATGTTTACCATTTCATGTGAACACATTACTTACACCAATACATAATTAACAAGAAATACCCGAAGATAACATATGCATCATGCTGGGATTTTATTTTTATGTGCATTTTGTGACAATATAAAGATAATGTGACAAGAAATATATTAACTCAAAAAGGAAATTTAAGAATCAAAAGGAAATTCTAGAATTGAAAATAAGAGAAAGAAAGAGAGAAATGATATAAGAATATAAGTAATATATAAATATATCTCCAAATTTGAAACTTCTTTATGGCGCCATGTAATCTAAGTATAAATCTGTCACAAGTTTGAATTTAAATTAGGATTTAAATTTGAATTGGTAAAATAGTGGGGAAAACAGAAAATATAAACAAAAGAAAAAGGAAAACTAGCTAAATGGGCCGAAAGACCTGAATTTGGCCCAAGCCTATGCTACACGCGACGACCCACTTCGCTGCCTGGTGATCACGCGCCGACAGGTGGGCCCGGATGGCAGTCTCCGCGGGCACGCGCTCTAAGTGAGCTCGGCCTCTTACTCGCTGTCGCTGGGGCCCCACTGGTCAGCCTCGTATTCTTTCCCCCCCCCCCCCCCCCCCGCGCCAACGGACTTCTCTGCCACTGCCACCGCGGACCCACATGTCCGAGCTTTCTTCCCCGGATGAATCGCGCCCGTCGTTGTTTCAGCCACCGCTTTGACCGGAGGAATTGGTTGGGATCTGCCCCGCGCGATGGGTATAAAGATCCAGGGCGCGTCCGCTGTGACACCCCAGGTGTCTATTTCACGTTATATTAGGAGATTTATCCTAATCTCGGATGCTCAGTGAAAATTTCTATTTCTCGATCACATCTATCTTCATTCATCAAGTTACTCATGAATGTTTCACCAAGTTTGGAATTATTCGATCTCAAGAACAGCCAAATTTGGAGCCTGTTAAAACTTTTGTTTCTTAAAGCAAACGCAAATTCGAAAGTCAATCTTGTCTCGCAACTCCCGTCTAGACTCATTTACTCGGACTCTCAATGGCTGTTATTCAATCTATGTCCGAATCGGATTTCTCGACTTCAGTCTGTGTCCAAAAATTAATCCGAGTCCGTACTCTCAAACGGAATACTCAATATGTCGTCCTCTAATCAATTTTATCTGACTCGGCCAAATATCTCTATGTCCGAACCGAATTCGAAAATCAACATCGGCAATGATTTCTATTAATCCGACTCGCTTTATTTCGATTACGAAGCCGAAGCCTATCGATCTCGATTCATTTTATTCTACTTATGCGCGAGAATTTAATTTCCAAGCAACACCCAAATAAAATGTTTCAGATCATTTTATTCTGTGGGCTCGCATTCGTCCGGACCTCAGTTCGCTCTGTTCTCTGCGTCGGTCTCAACCAACGGATAAGCGCTGCGCAAATCGGCCGACAGATGACCACTCCTCTCCAACGAATAATTGTCACCGTCCTGATAAACAACTCATACGGGAGCTCTTGTTTCAGAGAAATAAAATAAAGTTTACTTGGCTCCTTACAAATTTCATCTGCATCTGTTTTCTTTCCCGTGCCTGCACGCCACAGTCGACAGCGTCACCGTGTGGCACGGGCAGTCTGCCACTACCAGCCCCTGGCCTGTAGATGATCACCGTTCTCTACGTCAATAGCGGTCAGCAGCGTCCTGTTAAATCATCCGAGCAGCCACTCCTCTCCCTGTCCCCTTCTCCTTCACGACAGCTGCAGCCAGCCAGTAGATGCTGCCGCCCACGGTGGCCAATGGGCTGCCAGCAGCTCCTATTCAATCAGCCAGACGCCAGACTCCTCAGGCACGCCAGCAGGAATTCTTCTTCCCCGCGCGTAGAGGCTCCCTGCAGCCATCTCCCTTTCTCCTTCCACATCCCAGCCAACGCCGGCACTCCCTGCCCTTCTTCCCCAGGCGAGGACGAGCTTCTCTGGCCAGGGCGACCCCTTTCTAGCAGCTCGCCTCCATGGCTGGACTCTTCTGGTGCAGGCGTGTCACACCCGGATTTTAGGGGTCCAAAACCCGGGCGCGAACATAAACACCAGGTATGCTGGGACCAAGTCTCACACATATGATGTATAGTGGCACAGGATCGAATGTCACAACTTTATATATAACAGGAGTTCTATACAAAATAAATAATTACATTATAAGGAGACAACGGTCCAGCAACCCAAAGTTGACTGGGAGACGACGACCTAGACCTCTCACGAACACATCATAGCATCCTTCAAGCACTTCATCCTGCGGTACCTGTTCTTGACCTGTGGGGTGTGTGAGACAGCAAGAGTGAGCTCACATACGTTCATCGCTCAACAAGTTGTGGGGAATAATGTGCATGAACTCGCCAAAGGTGGGAGCTCACGTGAAGTGTAAGGCTTACCAAAGAGGATGGTTGAAGCTGAGCATTGCTTTTAAAGTTGGTCAAAATTTTATTAGCAATTACTAAGTATAAGTAAATACCAGACCAATTAAGTAATAGAACAAAAGTAATAACAACATCACTTGCGATGCAATGCATATGACAAATTGAATTTAAGTTCCATAATTTAATCATGTGAGTGTCCGAGCCGCTCATGACCGTGAGCACGGCTAGTATACCAGTTTTACACTCTGCAGAGGTTGCGCATCTTTACCCACAAGTCGTGTATCCCATGTCGCCAGGGTTTGCAAGGCCCTTAGACACTACCGAGGTGAATGGCTAGGGATCCACTACGAGGCCTTTACAAAGTTCCACTAGCTTCCGAAAACCCGCTACAGTTTATAGGAAGTTCCAGTGCAGGAATCCCTTGCAGGACCGCCATCGCAGCAAAATCCTCCTGAGGGCCTCCCTACACTGACCACTCCCCTACTGCCCTTGCCCCTTTCGGGTAAGGTAGTCTTCCACTAGCTTTCCTAATTAATCAGCCAAGGGGTCCCATTCCTCCCTTGTGGTAGCACTGTTTTCCCGGGTGGTTCTCCATGTTCCAATTAACATAATGATCTTAACATGAACAGTAAATAACAACTGACAATAAAAGTATAATCATGAATAGTAATGTGTATCTCTATACCCAAAACCACATAAAGCGATAGCAAGTACTACCCAAAGATTCAGTGGTGAACAAGGTATAAAGATAGTCAAACTAGGGTAACCTATTGGGTCCCATCAAAATTAACCTATGCAGATCATTATGATTAATTAGAACATGAGTGGGTAAAAAGAAGTGATCAAGGGCACAACTTGCCTGGGACTTGAGATTCCAGGTACCAGGATGATCTTCAGATTCTCGTGACCTCACTGCTAGTCGTAGCAATACAAACATACATGGTATAGGCAAAATTAACATTACACCAAACATATATGCAAAATACATATTAATCATCTACATATTGAAATAAGATCATAGGAACAGGAATCATTAATTTTGGAGTTATAGATTTTAAGTTATGAATTTCTGAAGTTATCAAGTACTTGGAATAGCATAACTTATGTGATTAATTTTAGTTCAAGTTTCATGACTAAACAAATTTACTAAGTGATAAACAATATGAAAACAAAATTAATGCCACTGGAATGAATTAATTTGGAGTTAAAATGAATTTAATATCAATCATACAAGTTTCTAGATTTATTTTTATACTAAAACCTATTTTCTATATTAATATAGTTATTTTATTCAACTCCTGGACTGGGGCCACTATTTCCATAAAGATCAAGGTTTAAAATAAGAATTCTGGGACCTATTCGCAATACACTTTATATTATAGTGGACGGCGGGTTGATTCAACGGAACCCGAGGGGCTTTTTAAGAAAAGGGACACGGCGAAGGGGTACGGTTGATCTTGGGCCACACGATAGAAACCGGACGGCCCAGATTAAATCATCACTTTATCAAACCGGTACGCCGCCCTGGCTGTTGGATCACAATCTGACGACCCAGATTTAATGAAATCTGAACCTCCCACCGCCATCTGATCTTAGATCAACGGCACCTGGTTGCTTGCGCCAAGATCCAAACTCTACCGCATATCACATGATCGACGGCAGGAGACTCTTCCGCAACCCCTGCCAACCCGACCAACGGCGCTGGCACAGCCCACGGCGGGGCCGTCGCCGGAGACAGCCATCCCGCGCCCCAAGTCCTTCCCTCCCTGCCCGACTAGCACTACACGGATCGGAGGACTTTAGCGAATCTAGAGAAGCAAAACTCACCGAGCTTGAAGGCGTGGAGTTCCCTGCCCACGGAGAGGCGCGGTCACGGTGGACGTCCCTGCTCCGACGAGCAATTGATCGCACAGCGCCCAACCCCGGCCCTGGTTAGTCTATGCAGGTCATCCCCGGATCCTAGCGAACCTCACAGAGCAGTCGTCGAGGGTGTGCGGTGTCCGGCGTCGGTCAATCCCGAGATCCCTTCGATGTGGCTCTCACGGGGAGAGGACGGCGGTGGTGCGGAGGCTCACGGAAGCTAGGTTGTTCGGAATTCAGAAGCGCAGGGGATGGGAATGAGATATTCGTGACCCCGGGTTCTTATTTCCCCCAGCGAGGACAGCGAGGGTGGTTGAGGACCCGCCATAGCCGCGCTGGCGAGTTTTGCGGCATGGTTCCGACGGTGGGCACGTGATTCCGTTGGGGAGGGGGTCGGACCCGGCAGGTACGGCGAGTTGTTGCACGGACTCCGAAGGAAGCGGCGGCGGATTCGGCCAGTGCGTGGGCGCGCCAATCCCGCGGGATCCGCACGGATTTTTGATTCACGGATGAGTTCGGTATGGGGTAGGAGATGGGACTGACGAGATGGCCCCACGCGTCAATGACTAAGGAAGTGCAGGTGCAACACTGGCGTTTGCGGGTCCCGCAAGCAGTGACACACGGCGAGAAATGCGGAAGGGAAAAAAAAAATGGTTGACCTGATGTTGGGCGGCTGCAGCATGGGCCCACATGGCGGTGGTAGTGTGTGCAAGCGCAGGGTGTAAATGGGCCGGCCAAGGCCATTTTGGCCCAGCCGCAGAAGGACGGGTGGGCAGGGTCCAGATGGGCTGGATTGCATTCGGCCCAGCAACATGTTTCTTCTTTTCTATTTCCTATTTTCAGTTTTATTCCAAATCTGAAATTCGAAAATCGAATTTGATTCAAATTTCAAAGGTTTCCAAGATTAAAATGCACCAGCAAATAACACTCCAACTTGATGTGCATGAATATATACATATGTTTAATTTTGTTTATTTTATCCAAATATTGTAAGTATAGCATACACCCACATAATAAATTATTCCCTTGAATGTTCATCCCATTTAAAATATGTTCATAGTTATTTAAAAGAAAAGATTTTCTAGTGTATAGTATTCGTTAGGGTGTTTCTTAAACTTAATTCTTTTATTATATTTTATTATTATTTTAAATGCACATACAATTAAAACTCCAACATGAGTGCCAAATATGGTTCTATTTATCATTTTATTTACTTAAGCAAATGCTTTTGAATAGGGAGATGAGTCTTCAAATGTTATGAGAGTTCTAAAGAGAGAGAAGAAGAAAAATTTTAATGCAAGATCTTTGAGCAATTGTGCTATATTCTCAAAATAAGATTTAGGGTGTTACAAATCCTACCCCCCTTAAAAAGAATCTCGTCCTCGAGATTTGTAATAAAAGGGATGTGTGCTCATATTGTTCCTGGAACACATGCACAAACAAAGAAATCTCGGCATGAGGCATAATTCTTTAACAAAACATAGGGTCAATAGACCTTATTGCTCCTTCTAAAATAATATCATATCATCTACTAACTAAAGTAACATCTAAATCTTATAAATCATCATAATTTATATCTATGTAGCTTGGTGGAGCTGGTGGTGGTGGTGGAGGTTGTTGTTGTTGTTGTCTCTCCAACCGTGCTTGCCTTATTTCTTGGCGGACCTGACGTATTTCCTCGCGTTGTTGTCTTATCTGGTTTTGCATCTCGGTCACCAGGTCTGTTAATTGTTGTATTACCAGTCTTTGGGCAGCAACCACTTGATCGATTTCAACAGGTGGAGGATTTGGAGGATTCATTTCTGTTTGCTGTTACGTGATAATCTTTCCTTTCCTGGTATTGACCATGAAAGTTAGAAGCATATGGTAATAGTTTTGCAAAGGAAATCATTCAATAAGCGGAATGAATAAGCTAGTAGCTGGTTATAATCTAAAGATTCTTTAGTAGGGCTTAATCTTTGTTTTATGTTCAGATTGAGGTAACCAGTTGTATAAGGTGAATATCCAAGGGTAAGATGGAATCTGTCAGGATGAGAGATATATATGGGTGAGATAGACTACAAGATGTAGGTTACAAGTTTGTTTTAGGTGGGGGTTGATAGACTATGCAATCCATCATTACTCTATTGGTTGGGTTGTTATGTAACTTGTTATATAGGTCAAGTTGTTGTGTATGGCCAAGTTGATATAAGTCTCCAAATTAGGCTTAAGTGATTTAGGAGTATGGCCTTATCCTTTCCACCAGCATCAAGTAACTCACACTAGATTAGACCATATTAAATTAGATATGATCTAGATTAGACTAGTTTAAGTTAGATAGATTTATCAGGGTAAGATATATCTTGTTAGGATATGTTAGAATCTTTTGAGATAGGGTGGGGTATACAGTGTAGGTAGGTCAGAAGCTCTATTAGGTTAACACAGAGGGATTATGCAACTATCGGATGGGTAAGGTGGTTGCATATGTATATGGTCAAGTTAATCTAGGGCATCAATTTAGCTTAAATCATTTTTATAGGAGTGAGGTCTAATCCATTTCACTAGTACTAACTAATTTATTAAATAACTCACTTTTAGATTGGGTCATATTTAGATTAGATAGAATCTGGATTAGGTTGGATATAACTAGATTAGACTAGATAATATCTAATTACTTTGGATTAGATCTTGGTTGTTACTAGGGTGAGGTAAATATGCTTATTAGGACAAGATGAATCCATGAAGATAAGATAGAATCTTTTGAGACCAGTTAGATCTATTAGGATGAGATAAGTAAAGTGGTTAGGATAAGATGAATCCTTCAAGATAAGATAAATCTATTAAGATAAGAGAAAACCTCTTAAGATAAGATGGATCTATATACATTAGGATAAGTTAAGACCTTCTGAGATAAGATAGATCTATGAGTGTAGGATAGAATCTCTTAAGATGAGATGAATCTATTAAGATAAGGGAGAATCTTTAAGATAAGATGGGTTTTGTTAGGCTAGTTACTTTATTGAAGGATAATTTAGTTTGTCTAGTTATTTTATAAATATATTTTTATACCTATGTGTATATGCAGATGCAATTGTGGACATTACTCCACAACCCATCACACTCAATCAAAGATCCAAATCAGACAGATATCATAAGAACAAACATTCAAATACATAAACACTTATAAAAATAGTTTTGTTTTTGTTCCTAGGATTAGGTCTCCTATTCCTAAAGTCACTTAAGGTACGGATTTCAAAGTGTGAAATTCACATTTGTCTTTAGAAGGAAAGGTAAGAATAATCAGAGTAAAGCGGAAATAGATGAGAAAAGATTAAGAAAAGTTTAGAAAGAATCAGAATAGCAAAGGTAAGTAGTTAATGGTTGTCCAGTTCTATCTAGGTTTCGTCCTACAGTCAACATTCCTCTGATACCACTTCTGTCACACCCGGATTTTAGGGGTCCAAAACCCGGGCGCGAACATAAACACCAGGTATGCTGGGACCAAGTCTCACACATATGATGTATAGTGGCACAGGATCGAATGTCACAACTTTATATATAACAGGAGTTCTATACAAAATAAATAATTACATTATAAGGAGACAACGGTCCAGCAACCCAAAGTTGACTGGGAGACGACGACCTAGACCTCTCACGAACACATCATAGCATCCTTCAAGCACTTCATCCTGCGGTACCTGTTCTTGACCTGTGGGGTGTGTGAGACAGCAAGAGTGAGCTCACATACGTTCATCGCTCAACAAGTTGTGGGGAATAATGTGCATGAACTCGCCAAAGGTGGGAGCTCACGTGAAGTGTAAGGCTTACCAAAGAGGATGGTTGAAGCTGAGCATTGCTTTTAAAGTTGGTCAAAATTTTATTAGCAATTACTAAGTATAAGTAAATACCAGCCCAATTAAGTAATAGAACAAAAGTAATAACAACATCACTTGCGATGCAATGCATATGACAAATTGAATTTAAGTTCCATAATTTAATCATGTGAGTGTCCGAGCCGCTCATGACCGTGAGCACGGCTAGTATACCAGTTTTACACTCTGCAGAGGTTGCGCATCTTTACCCACAAGTCGTGTATCCCATGTCGCCAGGGTTTGCAAGGCCCTTAGACACTACCGAGGTGAATGGCTAGGGATCCACTACGAGGCCTTTACAAAGTTCCACTAGCTTCCGAAAACCCGCTACAGTTTATAGGAAGTTCCAGTGCAGGAATCCCTTGCAGGACCGCCATCGCAGCAAAATCCTCCTGAGGGCCTCCCTACACTGACCACTCCCCTACTGCCCTTGCCCCTTTCGGGTAAGGTAGTCTTCCACTAGCTTTCCTAATTAATCAGCCAAGGGGTCCCATTCCTCCCTTGTGGTAGCACTGTTTTCCCGGGTGGTTCTCCATGTTCCAATTAACATAATGATCTTAACATGAACAGTAAATAACAACTGACAATAAAAGTATAATCATGAATAGTAATGTGTATCTCTATACCCAAAACCACATAAAGCGATAGCAAGTACTACCCAAAGATTCAGTGGTGAACAAGGTATAAAGATAGTCAAACTAGGGTAACCTATTGGGTCCCATCAAAATTAACCTATGCAGATCATTATGATTAATTAGAACATGAGTGGGTAAAAAGAAGTGATCAAGGGCACAACTTGCCTGGGACTTGAGATTCCAGGTACCAGGATGATCTTCAGATTCTCGTGACCTCACTGCTAGTCGTAGCAATACAAACATACATGGTATAGGCAAAATTAACATTACACCAAACATATATGCAAAATACATATTAATCATCTACATATTGAAATAAGATCATAGGAACAGGAATCATTAATTTTGGAGTTATAGATTTTAAGTTATGAATTTCTGAAGTTATCAAGTACTTGGAATAGCATAACTTATGTGATTAATTTTAGTTCAAGTTTCATGACTAAACAAATTTACTAAGTGATAAACAATATGAAAACAAAATTAATGCCACTGGAATGAATTAATTTGGAGTTAAAATGAATTTAATATCAATCATACAAGTTTCTAGATTTATTTTTATACTAAAACCTATTTTCTATATTAATATAGTTATTTTATTCAACTCCTGGACTGGGGCCACTATTTCCAGAAAGATCAAGGTTTAAAATAAGAATTCTGGGACCTATTCGCAATACACTTTATATTATAGTGGACGGCGGGTTGATTCAACGGAACCCGAGGGGCTTTTTAAGAAAAGGGACACGGCGAAGGGGTACGGTTGATCTTGGGCCACACGATAGAAACTGGACGGCCCAGATTAAATCATCACTTTATCAAACCGGTACGCCGCCCTGGCTGTTGGATCACAATCTGACGACCCAGATTTAATGAAATCTGAACCTCCCACCGCCATCTGATCTTAGATCAACGGCACCTGGTTGCTTGCGCCAAGATCCAAACTCTACCGCATATCACATGATCGACGGCAGGAGACTCTTCCGCAACCCCTGCCAACCCGACCAACGGCGCTGGCACAGCCCACGGCGGGGCCGTCGCCGGAGACAGCCATCCCGCGCCCCAAGTCCTTCCCTCCCTGCCCGACTAGCACTACACGGATCGGAGGACTTTAGCGAATCTAGAGAAGCAAAACTCACCGAGCTTGAAGGCGTGGAGTTCCCTGCCCACGGAGAGGCGCGGTCACGGTGGACATCCCCGCTCCGACGAGCAATTGATCGCACAGCGCCCAACCCCGGCCCTGGTTAGTCTATGCAGGTCATCCCCGGATCCTAGCGAACCTCACAGAGCAGTCGTCGAGGGTGTGCGGTGTCCGGCGTCGGTCAATCCCGAGATCCCTTCGATGTGGCTCTCACGGGGAGAGGACGGCGGTGGTGTGGAGGCTCACGGAAGCTGGGTTGTTCGGAATTCAGAAGCGCAGGGGATGGGAATGAGATATTCGTGACCCCGGGTTCTTATTTCCCTCAGCGAGGACAGCGAGGGTGGTTGAGGACCCGCCATAGCCGCGCTGGCGAGTTTTGCGGCATGGTTCCGACGGTGGGCACGTGATTCCGTTGGGGAGGGGGTCGGACCCGGCAGGTACGGCGAGTTGTTGCACGGACTCCGAAGGAAGCGGCGGCGGATTCGGCCAGTGCGTGGGCGCGCCAATCCCGCGGGATCCGCATGGATTTTTGATTCACGGATGAGTTCAGGTATGGGGTAGATGGGACTGACGAGATGGCCCCACGCGTCAATGACTAAGGAAGTGCAGGTGCAACACTGGCGTTTGCGGGTCCCGCAAGCAGTGACACACGGCGAGAAATGCGGAAGGGAAAAAAAATGGTTGACCTGATGTTGGGCGGCTGCAGCATGGGCCCACATGGCAGGTGGTAGTGTGTGCAAGCGCAGGGTGTAAATGGGCCGGCCAAGGCCATTTTGGCCCAGCCGCAGAAGGAGGGTGGGCAGGGTCCAGATGGGCTGGATTGCATTCGGCCCAGCAACATGTTTCTTCTTTTCTATTTCCTATTTTCAGTTTTATTCCAAATCTGAAATTCGAAAATCGAATTTGATTCAAATTTCAAAGGTTTCCAAGATTAAAATGCACCAGCAAATAACACTCCAACTTGATGTGCATGAATATATACATATGTTTAATTTTGTTTATTTTATCCAAATATTGTAAGTATAGCATACACCCACATAATAAATTATTCCCTTGAATGTTCATCCCATTTAAAATATGTTCGTAGTTATTTAAAAGAAAAGATTTTCTAGTGTATAGTATTCGTTAGGGTGTTTCTTAAACTTAATTCTTTTATTATATTTTATTATTATTTTAAATGCACATACAATTAAAACTCCAACATGAGTGCCAAATATGGTTCTATTTATCATTTTATTTACTTAAGCAAATGCTTTTGAATAGGGAGATGAGTCTTCAAATGTTATGAGAGTTCTAAAGAGAGAGAAGAAGAAAAATTTTAATGCAAGATCTTTGAGCAATTGTGCTATATTCTCAAAATAAGATTTAGGGTGTTACAAGGCGCCCCTTCCCCACACAGATCCATGGCGCTGGGAACCCTCCTTCGGGCGGCCGTGCTCCTCCATCGTGTTCTGCTCAAGCTCGGGTCGTGCCTCTGCCGGACCTCCAACTCCCCTGCGCACCACCGCGGCACATGGCCCGACGCTTCCCCCAGCGAGACCTCCTCTGGTCCGGCCTTGTGCAGATGCTCTCCAGCCATGGCGCGAGCGCCATTTCCCATGGCTGAGCTCCCCCAACCAGCCGTCGTTTCTCCCTGCTCCTCTGTCCCTAGTGCACGGCGTCGTTGTCTCTGCTCTCCCTCCCATGGCGCCCTCCTCTCTTCCTTCTCTGTTCCAGACCAGCATCTAGGCAGTGCGCGTAGCTCTCCCAGTTGTGGACAGCAACATCCCCTTCCCTGCTGCTGCACGCCCCCTCTCCATTTTCCAGCCACCAAGCTCCTCCCTGCATCGATGTGTCATCCATGGTCTTCTCCCATGGACTGAACGTCCATCCCACTGCAGCTTGGCCAGAGCACGCCCTCTGTTGGGTCCGCCAGCGACGAGCGCCGGGGGGCATCGCGCAAACTTCATCTCCAAGCCCCTCCATCAGGTTCCTGGCAGCGGAAGCCCAGCACCTTCTACAAGCTACCTGCTCGATGGAACGCTCAGCCGCTCGCCGGATCTACACAGCCCCAGCCGCGACGGCGTCTTATACTGGTGAAAACCCACTGCCCTTGCTGCTATCACATTCTTTGTACTTGATAAAATGTTTGAACCATTGAGTGATGTTAATCGCAGCTAGATGTTGCCACGGCGCCTCGCGCGATGCATGGTTCGGTGAAGCGCCTAAACCGTGAACGGCATGCGCGACTCGAATCCGAGTTTGACAAGTTGATGGATTTATAATTTACTATTAATGTGATTCGGTTGATGGCACACATATAGATATGGTGTATATTTGTGTTGAACATGTGTGACTGCGATGGATCAATTGCGTGTCGCGAGGGTGGTTCACGGAAGTATTAGTTATTTGATAAAAACACTTCGTCGTAAAGTAGTGTGTTAGTTGTGGTAAATTTAATAAAGCGTAAAGCCTACTTGGTAATTTCCGCAGTCGGCTAAGATGTTCGTATATGTTAAAAATATTTTATGTATTCATCGTAGTATAGGATAGACTGGATCGAAGATATAAATTATGTGACATGTGATTAGTGTTTTTAAGATGAGATGTGCGAATGATCGGTTAGTGTTTCATTGTCTAGTCGATAAATGTTGTCGTAAATAATTGTGCTAAAATTTGTCATGAGAATACAGTGGGCATGTGGTGTGTTTGGATGTGACAAGTAGATTGGAAGTGTGGGGTCTGTCGAAGCACTGTGATGTCGAACGTGTATACCGAAGTGCATTGTAGTGGTAATTGCGCTAAGTTAATCGGTAGTGTCTCGAGTGCATGCCACAACATGGTTGTATGCGAGACAAGGTAATATAAGGTGTGCTCGACACGAATGTTCGGTCGATATAAGTAGAAATTGTTTTGGCTTAATTAGAGAGGTGGTGACATGTCAAAGTAGTCATCGCTTTCTCTATATTTGTAAGTCGAGTCGTGCCGATGCGCACTGTGCGTTCATTAAATTATGCTTCACATATAGTGTATGATTGTGCTCACGAATTAGAGTAGACACTTCAAGTAAATCAAGTAGGATCGTGATACAAGTTATGTAATGAAGTTAGTCGCTTTAGAATAATTATTGGAATGTTCTGTTCATATGATAAACATGTATGTGTTCACGGTTTGGGAAGTAAATGCATGGTGATTTCGATTTGGAGATTAGTGGTTTATGATTCGTATGCTTTGGTCGGTGTGCGAAAATACTTGTGAATATATATGTTTATAAAAACGTTGTAGTATATGTTGTGTCTTGGATTGTGGTAACAATGGACTAGCCGACGTGTATGTTATTTAGCGGGCTATGTCGTTACTCTAGTTAGCCGAATCGTTGGACGGCTTTAGTTAAGCACGTAATCGCGATAAATTGCTTGTTGTAGTCTAAATGCGCATGGTTACAGTCGCGGGTAAAAATTAGTAGTGTTCATGTGATGCCCAAGTTAAACTGCAAATTACTATGTGAAGAGCGCATCGATAAACACATATATGCCGGGTAAGATTATTGTGGTAGATGCGTTGCTAATTGTGTATGGCAATTCTAGTGCAAAAAATGAATTGTATAAAATTAGTAAGTCTACTTGTTGGTTCTAATTTGATTGTTTCAACTTTAACAAATGGTAAGGTGTTAAAATAATTCAAGTCTCTAGAACGCGGCAATTTTTAAGTGAATAGGAGCTGAATTTTATTAGTTGCTGTTTTGGGCTGCACACAGTGATTTCCTTGTGCTGTATGTTTAATGAACTAAATTGTATTTTCTGTAGATATGTGCTATAGAAAAGTGGTAGATAACCTTATTATCTTACTTGTGTTAAAATTTGACAGCCATAAGTCTGATCGTTTAGAAGTTGTGCTTTTCGCAAATTCAGTAACTGAATCTGTCCAAATTCTGTACAGATTTCAGAAACTGCATTGTTTGCCTAATTTAATGTTACAATCTGTTCATAGTCATTATAAGAAAGTTGTAGATGCTTTTCTTATCTTGCTTGTGTTAAAATTTCATAACCATAGGCCTGACAGATTAGGAGTTATGAATTTTACAAACTGGTTGCTGTATTCTGTCCACTGACAGAACTGATTTCGAAAACTGAATTGTTTGATTCAGTTCAGCATATAATCAATTCTTGGTTATTATAGAAGTATGTAGTGCTTTTGCCAAGCTTTCCAAAAAGTCTTGGATCACTCTTTTTGGTGATCTGAAGATTAAGTTATGAATGTTTAAAGTCTGAAGACTGAATCTGTCCAATTCTGGACAGCAAAGCCTTCTAGTGTCTTTTGTACTTAGTTAAATATTGAATCACCTTGAGATGTTTATAAATGATATGTAGACAATTTTATTACCTTTTCAGAAAGTCTAGGAACAATTTGTTTGGATGTCTAAACCTATAGTTGTGAATTTTTGAAGTCGCAAGTTTGAATCTGTCCAACTTGGACAGATCTGTTATTTTTGCACAGTTCGACTTTGCTAAGAGTCTAGTCATCTTGAGACGATAATACCAAAGTTGTAGAGCGTTTCCCAAGCTTTCCAAAAAGTATTTGTTCACTATTTTTGGATAAATATTTGAAGAGTTATGACTGAAATAAGCAACTGCTGTGCTGCTGTCCTAATTTTATTATGTTTGGTAGATTGCTCTACTCTGTGGTGTATTTCTTGAGTCGACTGTTTCCTCGTTTGATAATTGGTTGAACCCGCAGTAATGATAATATAACTAATACAATTGGACCTAATTATATAAGTAACAAGTATACGTCTCGCTAAGTTAGTGAACCAAATTAGTGAGAGTCTAATAAGTGTTTGCCTAGTGAATAATTTTAAAGCCCAATTAAGTGTCTAGTTCCTTTTCAACTAAGTCTATCTATATATAAGTCGTAGCGAACTTGTGTACTTAACTAATTTAATGTTAGGTAACTAATGGATGATTAAAGTGAACGTGGTAAACACTTGTGCTCATGCTTGTGTGGTCATGTTTGTATTGGTTAAGTAAAGTAAGCGTCGTCATCTTTCCAGTGGTAGCCATGTATGCCCAATGACGTGTAGATAACTAATGCTTACATGTGGTGGTTTACGGTGTCTTCTAAATTAATGTTAGTTCGCTACTGTGTCTTTGTATATCTTGTGCTATTTTTCATCATATTCATACATATGCATTTTGCATCTCATTTAGGACCGAGAGAGGATGATCGTGCAAGTGATGTGGTGCCAACCACAAGGTGCAATCGGTGGACGACCCAAGGAAGGATGGACTTAACTAGTGGATGCTCGCCAAGCGAGCACCTCACCCAACAAACACTATCTAAGTGTTAAATTAAAGGCAAGCCCCGGTTTTGTGCATAACCGTTTATATATGCTATTTTACTACCCTTAATGTTTGTAGGCTTGTACCGTGCACTTAAGTGTAGGAGTTGCCTGAAACCCTAGTTGCATGAACTCAGGATTCCTTTTGAGATGGATACTAGTATGCTAGGTCGAGTAGCTGCTATGCTAAATCAGGATCTCGGTAGAAGTCGAGTGATTTTTCTAGCACTCACGCGAGGTCAGGAATTGGTTGTATCCATTTTTGATAACAGAATGATGATGGTCTGTGGACACGGATCCATGGGGATGCGTTGTCTATGAGACAAAATTGGAATAAGGATTAACGTGCGGATACCTGTATCAAGCGTTTGAATGTACTAAACACATGTCGGGAAATATGGTAACCGGTAAACCTAGTACCTGAGTGAAGCCGGGCGCGGACTTTATCCCTCACGCGACCTGAGACTGGATCTCCCATTCTAGATATGGTGGGTACAAGTGCGGCCACTGCATGGCGGCGGCCGGGGTCAGTGGAGCATTGTATGCCAAGGCGGTGAGGCCTGGACGCGAACGGGGAATCGATGGGGACGGTTGACATGTGTGGGGTCGGAGTACCCTGACATGTCGTGTGTTTAGGTTTACCTTGCAAGGTTAAAACTCAATTCGAATCGTCTGCTTCTCGCAGCTAATGAGACTGCTTGATCTCATTGTACTGCATTGAGTAATAAGTGGAAATGAGATGACTGGAAAAGATATTGATTGATATAATGTTTGATACCATGTATGAGTAGATAGGTTCTCATCTAGTCTAAAATTTTTATTCTAGAACTTGAAAAGCTAAAACTTGATTTTAGACTCAGCTAGTGCTTTTGGCAAACCAAACCCCTCAGCCAAACAGCTGCATGTCTAGAGGTAGAGGAGTAGACTCCTCACACCGGGTAAGTCTAGCTGAGTATTAGTATACTCAGCCTTGCTTGTGGCATAATTTTTGCATGTACCTCCTTGATTGGTTGATGGTGTGACTTGGCCTCCATCCCTGCCACCGGGATAGATGGTCGAGAGGGTTACTGCTTCCGCAGGAGAGGACAAGGAGGAGTAGCGTGGCCAGGCTTCGCCATGTTACTCGGTTTTCTCTGTTAGTTATTTCCGCTGCATTAAAACTTATGATTACTATTTCTGAAACTCTGATAATGTAATTACTACTGATACTTATTAAATTTGTGGTATTATGCTTTATTGTATTTCTCTGTGCCTCACCTTCGAGTGAGCTAGTGGTATTCGATCCTGGATAAGTGGCTTTATCAGACTAGATCCGAGGGACTGACGGGTTATTCCGATTTAAGTGTGTTGCTGCCTTTAAGGGTGCGACTTGGGCACTTAAGCTGGAATAATTCGGGTGGTTCCGCCACAGCTGTCATCGGAGCGAATACCATTACAGAGAAGTCAATAAGTCATGATTTCCAACCTTTTCTAAAGTAAAACATGATTAGAAACCAAAGTTGGATAGATATCAGAACGATAAGGATAGACCTAGGACGTGAAGCCTTAGAAAATAGATGGGTAGCTAGGTGGCTATTTATATATGCCGTAAAGGCTACTATTGCTAATATTAGGATGTTGTAGAAGCACCCGAAAAGTAGTTAGGTCTGAGAAGACGACTAGAATGAGCATGCATCATGATTGTCGCATTATGATTGTCTCTTGTGCATCAACATGCTTCTCTCACCTTTATTCCAATAATAATAACATGTGAATAATGTGATGTACTGCTATGTTAGAAATGCCTTACCTCGTGTCAGATTGGTAAGTCTTGTTAGGTCGTGCTATGTGTTTATCTTGTCTTGCTATCTAGGTGGTATTGTAATTGTTCAACCCTTTTTACAAAAAAAATGTTGTCTGTTCTGTTCATAAAAAGACCCCAATCCAAACAACCTTGAGTTTAGCAAGTGAAACCTCTTAAAAATCATGATGGTGTTGGTGTTTTCTAGCCCTCGTGTGTTTACCCTTAAATTTACACCTGCACAGCTTATAGAACCCCATAGTTGGACCGCTAGTTCAACTGAAAGCTTCCTTGTGAACTTGTTGATGTTAACAAAAAAAAATTATATAAAACTTTTGGTTGGTGTTTAATTGCGCAAAACAATATCCAGCCCCAAATTCTTCTTGGAAAACCTTGTCCCAAAATCCTCATTGAATTCTCTTCTGCTCAACCTAGAAGCCATCTGGGTTGATGACCTCTCCTTTCACCTGGATCGAGTAAACCTTTACCTTTGTGAATCATGTTGGCTTTATCATCCAAATCTCCAGATCCCTTAATGATTCTGCCCCGTTATCTGGTTATCTGTTATAACCTATTCTCAAGTATCAGATGTTGATCTACCTAAATCTCTTATTTCTGGTCATTCTCATACCCCCTTCTTTCCAGGATCGTGACACTTGTTTTATCAATTGTATCTCTAAACAGTGTATCCATTCGGTTCAATGGATTATGCTGTTGACTTTAGTTCTCTCATGTCTCAGCAAGTTGCCAATCTTGATCTCATGGTTGGTTCCCCCTCATATCCACTCTCGTATAAATCTCTGACCTAACAATCTCCATGTTAATCATAAAATAATTCTCAGAGTTGACGAAAATTCTCATATGATGCTCTTTTGCCAACAATCTCTGCTTCAACTCCGATCACATTCTTATTTTCTGAGCCATACTCTCATGGGCTCCATCTATTTATGTCACGTGGATTTATCATTGGTTGCGTTTGATAATGGTATTATGACTAACGACTGGTGGTGCTGCGACGAAACCGAGAGCCTACTATGGTGCACACATGGTTGAGCTGCTCGGCACGCGCTGGTATCGCGGTTAATAGTCGTGATCCGTTACGAAACTATACTGATGTGCTATCTTTTGTGGATATTCTCCCAGAGTGATCGCTGCATTTTGTCTCAACATGTCGCGATATTCTATCCAAATCTATCTTCCGTATCTGTCAGATGACATCTCATGAATTTGCATCTATCTTTAGTTTGGGAGTTACATGCTTCTCCACCCTTGAAGATCCTCATTCGAATCTCGGGACGAGATTCTTTTAAGGGGGAAGGCTGTGACACCCCAGGTGTCTATTTCACGTTATATTAGGAGATTTATCCTAATCTCGGATGCTCAGTGAAAATTTCTATTTCTCGATCACATCTATCTTCATTCATCAAGTTACTCATGAATGTTTCACCAAGTTTGGAATTATTCGATCTCAAGAACAGCCAAATTTGGAGCCTGTTAAAACTTTTGTTTCTTAAAGCAAACGCAAATTCGAAAGTCAATCTTGTCTCGCAACTCCCGTCCAGACTCATTTACTCGGACTCTCAATGGCTGTTATTCAATCTATGTCCGAATCGGATTTCTCGACTTCAGTCTGTGTCCAAAAATTAATCCGAGTCCGTACTCTCAAACGGAATACTGAATATGTCGTCCTCTAATCAATTTTATCTGACTCGGCCAAATATCTCTATGTCCGAACCGAATTCGAAAATCAGCATCGGCAATGATTTCTATTAATCCGACTCGCTTTATTTCGATTACGAAGCCGAAGCCTATCGATCTCGATTCATTTTATTCTACTTATGCGCGAGAATTTAATTTCCAAGCAACACCCAAATAAAATGTTTCAGATCATTTTATTCTGTGGGCTCGCATTCGTCCGGACCTCAGTTCGCTCTGTTCCCTGCGTCGGTCTCAACCAACGGATAAGCGTTGCGCAAATCGACCGACAGATGACCACTCCTCTCCAACGAATAATTATCACCGTCCTGATAAACAACTCATACGGGAGCTCTTGTTTCAGAGAAATAAAATAAAATTTACTTGGCTCCTTACAAATTTCATCTGCATCTGTTTTCTTTCCCGTGCCTGCACGCCACAGTCGACAGCGTCACCGTGTGGCACGGGCAGTCTGCCACTACCAGCCCCTGGCCTGTAGATGATCACCGTTCTCTACGTCAATAGCGGCCAGCACCGTCCTGTTAAATCATCCGAGCAGCCACTCCTCTCCCTGTCCCCTTCTCCTTCACGGCAGCTGCAGCCAGCCAGTAGATGCTGCCACCCACGGTGGCCAATGGGCTGCCAGCAGCTCCTATTAAATCAGCCAGACGCCAGACTCCTCAGGCACGCCAGCAGGAATTCTTCTTCCCCGCTGCGTAGAGGCTCCCTGCAGCCATCTCCCTTTCTCCTTCCACATCCCAGCCAACGTCGACACTCCCTGCCCTTCTTCCCCAGGCAAGGACGAGCTTCTCTGGCCAGGGTGACCCCTTTCTAGCAGCTCGCCTCCATGGCCGGACTCTTCTGGTGCAGGCGCCCCTTCCCCACACAGATCCATGGCGCTGGGAACCCTCCTTCGGGCGGCCGTGCTCCTCCATCGTGTTCTGCTCAAGCTCGGGTCGTGCCTCTACCGGACCTCCAACTCCCCTGCGCACCGCCGCGGCACATGGCCCGACGCTTCCCCCAGCGAGACCTCCTCTGGTCCGGCCTTGTGCAGATGCTCTCCAGCCATGGCGCGAGCGCCATTTCCCATGGCCGAGCTCCCCCAACCAGCCGTCGTTTCTCCCTGCTCCTCTGTCCCTAGTGCACGTCGTCGTTGTCTCTGCTCTCCCTCCCATGGCGCCCTCCTCTCTTCCTTCTCTGTTCCAGACCAGCATCTAGGCAGTGCGCGTAGCTCTCCCAGTTGTGGACAGCAACATCCCCTTCCCTGCTGCTGCACGCCCCCTCTCCATTTTCCAGCCACCAAGCTCCTCCCTGCATCGATGTGTCATCCATGGTCTTCTCCCATGGACTGAACGTCCATCCCACTGCAGCTTGGCCAGAGCACGCCCTCTGTTGGGTCCGCCAGCGACGAGCGCCGGGGGGCATCGCCCAAACTTCATCTCCAAGCCCCTCCATCAGGTTCCTGGCAGCGGAAGCCCAGCACCTGCTACAAGCTACCTGCTCGATGGAACGCTCAGCCGCTCGCCGGATCTGCACAGCCCCAGCCGCGACGGCGTCTTATACTGGTGAAAACACACTGCCCTTGCTGCTATCACATTCTTTGTACTCGATAAAATGTTTGAACCATTGAGTGATGTTAATCGCAGCTAGATGTTGCCACGGCGCCTCGCGCGATGCATGGTTCGGTGAAGCGCCTAAACCGTGAACGGCATGCGCGACTCGAATCCGAGTTTGACAAGTTGATGGATTTATAATTTACTATTAATGTGATTCGGTTGATGGCACACATATAGATATGGTGTATATTTGTGTTGAACATGTGTGACTGCGATGGATCAATTGCGTGTCGCGAGGGTGGTTCACGGAAGTATTAGTTATTTGATAAAAACACTTCGTCGTAAAGTAGTGTGTTAGTAGTGGTAAATTTAATAAAGCATAAAGCCTGCTTGGTAATTTCCGCAGTCAGGCTAAGATGTTCGTATATGTTAAAAATATTTTATGTATTCATCGTAGTATAGGATAGAGTGGATCGAAGATATAAATTATGTGACATGTGATTAGTGTTTTTAAGATGAGATGTGCGAATGATCGGTTAGTGTTTCATTGTCTAGTCGATAAATGTTGTCGTAAATAATTGTGCTAAAATTTGTCATGAGAATACAGTGGGCATGTGGTGTGTTTGGATGTGACAAGTAGATTGGAAGTGTGGGGTCTGTCGAAGCACTGTGATGTCGAACGTGTATACCGAAGTGCATTGTAGTGGTAATTGCGCTAAGTTAATCGGTAGTGTCTCGAGTGCACGCCACAACATGGTTGTATGCGAGACAAGGTAATATAAGGTGTGCTCGACACGAATGTTCGGTCGATATAAGTAGAAATTGTTTTGGCTTAATTAGAGAGGTGGTGACATGCCAAAGTAGTCATCGCTTTCTCTATATTTGTAAGTCGAGTCGTGCCGATGCGCACTGTGCGTTCATTAAATTATGCTTCACATATAGTGTATGATTGTGCTCACGAATTAGAGTAGACACTTCAAGTAAATCAAGTAGGATCGTGATACAAGTTATGTAATGAAGTTAGTCGCTTTAGAATAATTATTGGAATGTTCTGTTCATATGATAAACATGTATGTGTTCACGGTTTGGTAAGTAAATGCATGGTGATTTCGATTTGAAGATTAGTGGTTTATGATTCGTATGCTTTGGTCGGTGTGCGAAAATACTTGTGAATATATATGTTTATAAAAACGTTGTAGTATATGTTGTGTCTTGGATTGTGGTAACAATGGACTAGCCGAAGTGTATGTTATTTAGCGGGCTATGTCGTTACTCTAGTTAGCCGAATCGTTGGACGGCTTTAGTTAAGCATGTAATCGCGATAAATTGCTTGTTGTAGTCTAAATGCGCATGGTTACAGTCGCGGGTAAAAATTAGTAGTGTTCATGTGATGTCCAAGTTAAACTGCAAATTACTATGTGAAGAGCGCATCGATAAACACATATATGCCGGGTAAGATTATTGTGGTAGATGCGTTGCTAATTGTGTATGGCAATTCTAGTGCAAAAAATGAATTGTATAAAATTAGTAAGTCTACTTGTTGGTTTTAATTTGATTGTTTCAACTTTAACAAATGGTAAGGTGTTAAAATAATTCAAGTCTCTAGAACGCGGCAATTTTTAAGTGAATAGGAGCTGAATTTTATTAGTTGCTGTTTTGGGCTGCACACAGTGATTTCCCTGTGCTGTATGTTTAATGAACTAAATTGTATTTTCTGTAGATATGTGCTATAGAAAAGTGGTAGATAACCTTATTATCTTACTTGTGTTAAAATTTGACAGCCATAAGTCTGATCGTTTAGAAGTTGTGCTTTTCGCAAATTCAGTAACTGAATCTGTCCAAATTCTGTACAGATTTCAGAAACTGCATTGTTTGCCTAATTTAATGTTACAATCTGTTCATAGTCATTATAAGAAAGTTGTAGATGCTTTTCTTATCTTGCTTGTGTTAAAATTTCATAACCATAGGCCTGACAGATTAGGAGTTATGAATTTTACAAACTGGTTGCTGTATTCTGTCCACTGACAGAACTGATTTCGAAAACTGAATTGTTTGATTCAGTTCAGCATATAATCAATTCTTGGTTATTATAGAAGTATGTAGTACTTTTGCCAAGCTTTCCAAAAAGTCTTGGATCACTCTTTTTGGTGATCTGAAGATTAAGTTATGAATGTTTAAAGTCTGAAGACTGAATCTGTCCAATTCTGGACAGCAAAGCCTTCTAGTGTCTTTTGTACTTAGTTAAATATTGAATCACCTTGAGATGTTTATAAATGATATGTAGACAATTTTATTACCTTTTCAGAAAGTCTAGGATCAATTTGTTTGGATGTCTGAACCTATAGTTGTGAATTTTTGAAGTCGCAAGTCTGAATCTGTCCAACTTGGACAGATCTGTTATTTTTGCACAGTTCAACTTTGCTAAGAGTCTAGTCATCTTGAGACGATAATACCAAAGTTGTAGAGCGTTTCCCAAGCTTTCCAAAAAGTATTTGTTCACTATTTTTGGATAAATATTTGAAGAGTTATGACTAAAATAAGCAACTGCTGTGCTACTGTCCTAATTTTATTATGTTTGGTAGATTGCTCTACTCTGTGGTGTATTTCTTGAGTCGACTGTTTCCTCGTTTGATAATTGGTTGAACCCGCAGTAATGATAATATAACTAATACAATTGGACCTAATTATATAAGTAACAAGTATACGTCTCGCTAAGTTAGTGAACCAAATTAGTGAGAGTCTAATAAGTGTTTGCCTAGTGAATAATTTTAAAGCCCAATTAAGTGTCTAGTTCTTTTTCAACTAAGTCTATCTATATATAAGTCGTAGCGAACTTGTGTACTTAACTAATTTAATGTTAGGTAACTAATGGATGATTAAAGTGAACGTGGTAAACACTTGTGCTCATGCTTGTGTGGTCATGTTTGTATTGGTTCAGTAAAGTAAGCGTCGTCATCTTTCCAGTGGTAGCCATGTATGCCCAATGACGTGTAGATAACTAATGCTAACATGTGGTGGTTTACGGTGTCTTCTAAATTAATGTTAGTTCGCTACTGTGTCTTTGTATATCTTGTGCTATTTTTCATCATATTTATACACTATGCATTTTGCATCTCATTTAGGACCGAGAGAGGATGATCGTGCAAGTGATGTGGTGCCAACCACAAGGTGCAATCGGTGGACGACCCAAGGAAGGATGGACTTAACTAGTGGATGCTCGCCAAGCGAGCACCTCACCCAACAAACACTATCTAAGTGTTAAATTAAAGGCAAGCCCCGGTTTTATGCATTAACCGTTTATATATGCTATTTTACTACACTTAATGTTTGTAGGCTTGTACCGTGCACTTAAGTGTAGGAGTTGCCTGAAACCCTAGTTGCATGAACTCTGGATTCCTTTTGAGATGGATACCAGTATGCTAGGTCGAGTAGCTGCTATGCTAAATCAGGATCTCGGTAGAAGTCGAGTGATTTTTCTAGCACTCGCGCGAGGTCAGGAATTGGTTGTATCCATTTTTGATAACAGAATGATGATGGTTTGTGGTCACGGATCCATGGGGATGCGTTGTCTATGAGACAAAATTGGAATAAGGATTAACGTGAGGATACCTGTGTCAAGCGTTTGAATGTACTAAACACATGTCGGGAAATATGGTAACCGGTAAACCTAGTACCTGAGTGAAGCCGGGCGCGGACTTTATCCCTCACGCGACCTGAGACTGGATCTCCCATTCTAGATATGGTGGGTACAAGTGCGGCCACTGCACGGCGGCGGCCGGGGTCAGTGGAGCATTGTATGCCAAGGCGGTGAGGCCTGGACGCGAACGGGGAATCGATGGGGACGGTTGACATGTGTGGGGTCGGAGTACCCTGACATGTCGTGTGTTTAGGTTTACCTTGCAAGGTTAAAACTCGATTCGAATCGTCTGCTTCTCACAGCTAATGAGACTGCTTGATCCATTGTACTGCATTGAGTAATAAGTGGAAATGAGATGACTGGAAAAGATATTGATTGATATAATGTTTGATACCATGTATGAGTAGATAGGTTCTCATCTAGTCTAAAATTTTTATTCTAGAACTTGAAAAGCTAAAGCTTGATTTTAGACTCAGCTAGTGCTTTTGGCAAACCAAACCCCTCAGCCAAACAGCTGCATGTCTAGAGGTAGAGGAGTAGACTACTCACACCGGGTAAGTCTAGCTGAGTATTAGTATACTCAGCCTTGCTTGTGGCATAATTTTTGCAGGTACCTCCTTGATTGGTTGATGGTGTGACTTGGCCTCCATCCCTGCCACCGGGATAGATGGTCGAGAGGGTTACTGCTTCCGCAGGAGAGGACCAGGAGGAGTAGCGTGGCCAGGCTTCGCCATGTTACTCGGTTTTCTCCGTTAGTTATTTCCGCTGCATTAAAACTTATGGTTACTATTTCTAAAACTCCGATAATGTAATTACTACTGATACTTATTAAATTTGTGGTATTATGCTTTATTGTATTTCTCTGTGCCTCACCTTCGAGTGAGCTAGTGGTATTCGATCCTTGGATAAGTGGCTTTATCGGACTAGATCCGAGGGACTGACGGGTTATTCCGATTTAAGTGTGTTGCTGCCTTTAAGGGTGCGACTTGGGCACTTAAGCTGGAATAATTCGGGTGGTTCCACCACATCCGCCTCCTCCGACCTACCTTCACGCGAATCCGTTGACCACCACAAACCGCAAGGGGATCTGGGAACCCGCCGACGCCGCCGTGCAGGCCTCAAAACCAGAGGAGAGAGTGAGGGAGTGAGGAGTGTGTGCCGTGGACGTGGGCGCTGCGTTGCGGGCGATTCTGTGAAGGAAGAAGAGGCCGTGCGCCAGGTATTGACGTGGAATTTCTCACCGGCGGGTGAGTTTCACCTTGCGGCCTGCAACTTCTCATCGGAGAAGCTCAACACCGCACAATCCTTGGTAATAAACTCATCCCTGTGCTCAGTGTACCATCTGCAATTTGTAGCTAAGCCGAATTAGAAAATGGACGTTCGAGTGCGCGGATTGGAACTCCGGTCACGGGCGCCGTCGCGCGGGGTTTTCCTCCGCCGTGGTAATGCGGCGAGGTGGAAGAATGCGCCCTGACCGCTGGATTCGTAGTGAACGGTTGAGATTAGATCCCGCGTACCCTTTCACCACGTTTCAATCTGGTTCGTCGATCTGGATCGGACGGACAGAGATAGATCTAGAATAATAAAACCCTCACCATTTGATTCGGATCCAATGGACGCGATTCCGTACCGGTTCGCAGGAATAACGATTTAATCTGGGCGCTGGGTGTCTAATCCAGCGGCTCAGAGTCACCCATACCCCTTCGGCGTGGACATTTTACTTAAGAGCCCTCAGGCTTCCAGGGAATCAACCCGCCGTCCAGAGCAACAGTGCTCTGAGTCTCAGGATTAGTTGTAGAATAGCCCCTGGGTTTATCTGGATTTGAGGCCCAGTCCAGAATATAATAAAATCAGGGAAAATGATTTATAAATAGATTCTTAATAGGAAAATAATTGTTAGAACTTCAATAATTCATAGAAAATGCATATGAACTCCAAATCACTCCATTCCAGTTGCAAAAATTTTGTAATTTAATTCTCTATCACTTAAAATCTCTGTTTTATCATGACAACAGTAAGAAAATTAATCTCACACTTAATCTTATTTAAAACACATAAAACCTTTGAAAATTCATAACTTAAATTTTATAACTCCAAAAATTATGATTCCTGTTCCTAGGATTTTATTTTAATGTGTAGATTATTACTGTGTATTTTGTTTATATGTTTGGTGTAATGTTAATTTCTCTATATGCACTGTGCTTGTTTGTATTGTGGCGAGTAGAAGAGCCCGTTGCTGAGGATCCTGGTGAGCAGCAAGTTGAAGTAGCTGAGCAGGAGCTCGTTGAAGGCAAGTTGTGCCCTTGACCACTTTTTACCCAATAATGTTCTCTAATTATCATTCACTCATGCATAGGTTAATTTTGATGGGACCCAATAGGTCACCCTAGATTGTTTATCTCATTACCTTGTTTACCCCTGATTCACTTGGGTAGTTTGCTATTGCTTTACCTGGTTTTGGGATAATCATTTATTACCTCTATGTTCCAATTCTTTTTGTTATTCTATTTATGTTCATGTTGAGATCATTAATGTTAATTAGAACATAGAGCTTAACTTGAGTAACACGTGCCACCATAAGGGTTTAATGGGACGCCCTTGGCTGACTAATTAGGAAAGCTAGTGGAAGACTACCTTACCCGAAAGGGGCAAGGGCAGTAGGGGAGTGGTCAGTGTAGGGAGGTCCTTGGTTGATTTTGCTGCGATGGAGGTCAGCCAAGAACCCTGCATTAGAACTTCCTATAAACTGTAGCGGGTTTTCGGAAGCTAGTGGAACTTTGTAAAGGCCTCGTAGTGTTGCCATGCCGCGCTTCCTAGGTAGTGGTGTATGGGAAGTCGTGATCCCTTGGCAGATGGGTAACATGACTTGTGGGTAAAGGGTACAACCTCTGCAGAGTGTAAAACTGGTATACTAGCCGAGCTCACGGTCATGAGCAGCTCAGGACTCTCTGATGTTTAAATTATGGAACTTAAATTCAATTTGTCATTTGCATTGCATGGGTTTATTATTAATTTTGTTCTATTACTTTACTTATGGTTTGGTATTTACTTACACTTAGTAACTGCTAATAAAATTTTGATCAACTACTTAAAAGCAATGCTCAGCTTTAACCCCTGTCATTGATTAGCCTTACACATCACATGAAGTCACACCTTTGTGAGTTTATGTCCACTGGTTCCCCACAACTTGTTGAGCTATGATCATGTGTGAGCTCACCCTTGCTGTCTCACACCCCCCCCACAGGAGAAGAGAAGGTGGTTCAGGAGGAGCCACAAGGCGAGGAGTATGATCTGATCTAGGTGGTGTTGCTCAGTTGACATTGGCGCCGACGATCCTTAGTTCGTTTTATCTTTATTATTTTATTTTGCAATAAGTCTTCCGCTATGTAATAAATACTCTGATGATTTATGACATTTATCTCTATACACTCTGTTATTATATATGTTGTCTTCTTGGCGCATGTATGAGATGCACCTGGCTTTGTTCCTTAAAGCCGGGTGTGACAGAAGTGGTATCAGAGGAAATGTTGACTGTAGGACGAAACCTAGATAGAAATGGACAAACCCTTTCCTACTTACCTTACTCTGACTCATTCTATACTTATCTCATTTGATTTTGTCTCACCTTTTGCTATTCTACTCTGATTAATCTTATCTTTTCTACTCTAAGACAAGATGGATTTCACACCTTGGAATCCTACCACTATGATCTTTCTAAGAGATAGGGAACCTAAGACAAAATTTAAAACTATTTTCATTATTTAAAAATGTTGTTTGATTGTGCTGATGCTAAATGCCTGATTTGCTTCTTTGATTGATTGAATTATTATAGATGGACATCTTAGTATGTACCACCATAAGGTAATAAATTAGCTATGGTAGGTAAAATATTAATCCGCTTAGCTAATAAATTCCCCAAAGTAACATGATTTGTAATTACCTGCCTTGTCTGCTATTCTCTTACCATATGTATCTAACTCAGATGGTCAATACCAGGCGGGGTGGTGGAATTGATTTGCCTCCTAATCGACACACTCGAAGGATATATAGACAACCTCAGCCACAGCCAGCAGGGATGAATCCTCCTAATCCTCCACCAGGCGGAGTTGATCCACTGATGGCAGCTCAGATGGCGGTGATGCAGCAAATGGCGGACACTATGGCGGATATGCGTGCCCAGATACAGCAAGAACACCAGGAGATGCGTCAGGAAAGAGAAGATATACGCCAGGAGTTGCGCCAGGAGAGAGAGGAAATACGCCAGGAGAGAAGGGCGCAACAACAGCAGCTGCAACAACAAATGCAACAACAACAACAGCAGCAACAGCAGCAACAAGTACCACTGCCTCCACCACCACCACCAGTTCCACCCCGTGATAAGCATAGGGAGTTCATGAGTCATAAGCCACCTACATTCGCTAACTCACCGGATCCACTGGACGCGGATGATTGGCTGAAGTCCGTTGAGAAGATGCTGAATATTGCACAATGTACTGATCGGGAGAAGGTTTGATATGCTTCTAAACGTCTGACAGGTCCTACTGCTGACTGGTGGGATTCTTATACTGCTGCCCACGATGCTGCTGATACTATTACTTGGGCAGAGTTCAGTACACAATTCAGGAACTACCATATTCCAGCTGGTATGATAAAGATCAAGAAGAAGGAGTTTCTGTCTTTGAAGCAAGGCAACATGTCGGTTAGCGAGTACAGAGACAAATTCATTCAGCTGTCGAGATATGCTCCGGAAGAAGTTGCTGAAGATGAGAGGAAGCAGGAGCATTTTATAGAAGGACTTAATGGGCCACTGCAGTATGCTCTTGTGGCACACACATTTCCATCATTTCAGAGGCTGCTTGATAAGGCCCTGGCTATTGAACACAAGCGTGTTCAGCTGGGAGATTTGAAGAGAAAGGCTATATCTCAAGGACAAGGAAGCAGCAGTGTTCGTCCTCGCTACAGTTCACCCCAGGGTACACCAGTTCGCACTGGCGGAGGCCAGCGCCCAGTTCAGCAATCACCACTAAGGACTCCACCTCCTCGACAGGCTACCCCCACTGGCACCCCGACGAAGTTTTCCGGACAGAGTCCAGGCACTACTTGTTTCAAGTGTGGGAAGACTGGTCATTATGCAAATGTCTGCCCACAGAGGATTGCTACTACTCCAGTTCAGAACAGGCAGCAAACTCCAGGATCTGGCAAGGGATATTCTATTGCCAAAGTTAATCAAGTCAGCGTTGATGCTACTCCGGATGGTGGGGACATCGTACTTGGTATGTTTTATGTTAATGCAATTCCTGCAACCATATTATTTGATTCTGGTGCTACACATTCATTCATGTCTGCTAGATATGCCAACACAAATGAAATACCACTGCTAAATATGAGAAAACCAATGATAGTAATTACACCTAAAGGGCCTGTTGAGGCGAATCAAATGACACGTAGATTGACATTAACCATTATGGGTAGAGAATTTGGAGCTACTGCTATAATATTAGAGTCAAGCAGTATAGATCTGATCCTTGGTATGTCATGGTTAAGAAAGGCAAAGGCCGTTATAGCATGTGGTAGAGGTACCGTAGAACTCACTACCACTAAAGGAGAAAGATTTCAAGTTAATATTGCAGTAACCTCCTCACCCATGCGTGGAATGTTCTTTATACTGGAGGAGTTTGTTGGTGACAACATCCGGGTGGTTAGAGATTTTCCGGATGTCTTTCCAGAGGAGTTACCAGGGATGCCACCTGATAGGGAAGTTGAGTTTGTTATTGATCTCTTACCTAGAACCGCCCCTATTTCTAAACGGCCATATAGGATGTCCATAGAGGAGTTGAAGGAACTTAAGAAGCAGTTAACTGAGTTACAAGATGCTGGGTACATTCGTCCGAGTTCCTCACCTTGGGGAGCATCGGTTTTGTTTGTACAGAAGAAGGATGGATCGCAACGGATGTGTGTGGATTATAGATCTCTCAATGATGTTACTGTGAAGAACAAGTATCCGTTACCCCGTATTGAGGATTTGTTTGATCAAATGAGAGGAGCAAGAGTATTTTCGAAGATTGATCTCAGATCGGGATACCATCAGATGAGGATTAGACCATCGGATATTCCCAAGACGGCTTTCTCGACTCGATATGGATTATATGAGTTTACTGTTATGTCGTTTGGATTAACCAATGCACCAGCTTATTTTATGAACTTGATGAATAAAGTGTTTATGGAGTATTTGGACAGATTCGTCGTTGTATTCATCGACGATATTCTTATCTATTCCAAGAGTGATAGTGATCACGAGGAACATCTAAGATTGGTGCTACAGAAGCTACGAGATAACCAGCTATATGCCAAGTTCAGCAAGTGCGAGTTTTGGATTGGCGAGGTGCCATTTCTTGGTCATATTATTTCTAATGGAGGAATTTCAGTAGATCCTACTAAAGTTAAGGAGATAATGGAGTGGGGAGTACCCACTACAGTTACCTAGATTCGGAGTTTCTTGGGATTAGCAGGATATTATCGGAGATTTATTGAAGGATTTTCTAAGATTGCTAAACCTATGACTTCGCTTTTGGAGAAAGGAAGAGAATTTAAGTGGGACGAGAAATGCCAAGACAGCTTTGATCAATTGAAGAAAAGATTGATGTCGCCACCATTGTTGGTTATGCCAGACCTACAGAAAGGATTTGATATTTATTGTGATGCATGTGGTCAAGGCTTAGGATGCGTGCTCATGCAAGAAGGACATGTGATTGCCTATGCTTCTCGTCAATTGCGGAAACATGAAGTGAACTACCCCACTCATGACTTGGAATTGGCAGCCGTTGTGCATGCGCTTAAGATTTGGAGACATTATGTAATGGGGACCAAGTGCCAAGTGTACACGGATCATAAGAGTCTGAAGTATATATTCACTCAGAAGGATCTCAACCTTAGGCAACGCCGTTGGTTGGAGCTTATTAAGGATTATGATTTGGAGATTCACTATCACCCGGGCAAGGCAAATTTGGTTGCAGATGCCTTGAGTCGCAAGGAGCATGTTCATTCAGCTATTGTTGCCCAGCTACCCGATGAGATTTTTGAGGATTTCAGGAGACTTAACCTGGGGATGGTTGCTCACACTGAAGGAGTTACTATTGATGTGGAACCTACTTTGGAGTAAGAGATCCGCAAAGGACAAATTGGTGATGCTAAAATAAAAGAGATTAAGGATCTGATTACTGAAGGTCGAGTTCCGGAATTTACGGAAGATGAGCAAGGCACTGTATGGTTCAAGAACAGGATGTGTGTTCCTGATATTGAAAGCCTTCGAGAGACTATATTGAAAGAGGCCCACGACTCGGATTATTCTATTCATCCTGGTAGTACCAAGATGTATCAGGATTTGAAACGGAAGTATTGGTGGTATGGATTAAAAAGAGATGTGGCTGCACATGTGGCTATGTGCGACGTATGTCAAAGAGTTAAGGCTGAACACCAGTGGCCAGCTGGACTATTGCATCCACTGAAGATACCCGAGTGGAAGTGGGAAGAAATTGGTATGGATTTCATTACTGGATTGCCTCGCACCCAGAAAGGATATGATGCTATATGGGTGATTGTGGATAGATTGACTAAAGTGGCTCACTTTATTCCTGTGAAGACTACATATAAAGGTTCTCAGCTAGCAGAGTTATATATGGCTCGGATGTGTGTTTACATGGAGTACTAAAGAAGATCGTGTCTGATCGAGGTTCGCAGTTTACCTCAAGATTTTGGAGAAGCTTTCATGAGAACATGAGCACGAAGTTGAATTTCAGTACGGCTTATCACCCTCAGACTGATGGACAGACTGAAAGGACTAATCAAGTATTGGAAGATATGTTGAGAGCATGTGCCCTTCAGCATGGAGGAAGTTGGGATAAGAGTCTGCCTTATGCTGAGTTCTCGTATAACAATAGCTATCAGGCCAGTCTGAAGATGTCACCTTTTGAAGCTTTATATGGAAGAAAGTGCAGGACTCCTCTATATTGGGATCAGACTGGAGAGAGACAGTTCTTTGGGCCTGAATTTATTCAAGAAGCAGAAGAACAAGTTTGTATAATTCAAGAGAATTTGAGGGTGGCTCAAACCAGGCAAAAGAGTTATGCTGATAATAGAAGGAGACCACTGGAATTTGAAGAAGGAGATTATGTGTATCTCAAGGTGTCACCACTTCTTGGAATGAGGAGATTCAAAGTTAAGGGCAAATTGTCCCCTGCTACATTGGACCATTCTTGATCTTTAGAAGAGTTGGGGAGATGGCATACCAACTCGAGTTACCTGCTAGTCTATCAGATGTGCATAATGTGTTCCACGTGTCCCAGCTCAAGAAGTGTCTTTGTGTTCCTGAGGAACAGTTACCAATGGAAGAGCTCAGTGTTCAGGGTGATTTGACTTACACGGAGTACCCGATCAAGATTTTGGATACTTTGACTCGAGTTACAAGAAATAAGGTTATAAAGATGTGCAAAGTCCAATGGAGTCACCACGGTGAAGATGAAGCAACTTGGGAAAGAGAAGAAGAGCTTCGTATAGATTTTCCCCACCTTTTCCCTAGATCTTCTTAATCTCGAGGACGAGATTATTTTTAAGGGGGGTAGGATTTGTAACACCCATTTTTGTATGAAAGGCTAAAAGAGAGTATCTTACACTATATCTATATGTGATACCCATGTTTACCATTTCATGTGAACACATTACTTACACCAATACATAATTAACAAGAAATACCCGAAGATAACATATGCATCATGCTGGGATTTTATTTTTATGTGCATTTTGTGACAATATAAAGATAATGTGACAAGAAATATATTAACTCAAAAAGGAAATTTAAGAATCAAAAGGAAATTCTAGAATTGAAAATAAGAGAAAGAAAGAGAGAAATGATATAAGAATATAAGTAATATATAAATATATCTCCAAATTTGAAACTTCTTTATGGCGCCATGTAATCTAAGTATAAATCTGTCACAAGTTTGAATTTAAATTAGGATTTAAATTTGAATTGGTAAAATAGTGGGGAAAACAGAAAATATAAACAAAAGAAAAAGGAAAACTAGCTAAATGGGCCGAAAGACCTGAATTTGGCCCAAGCCTATGCTACACGCGACGACCCACTTCGCTGCCTGGTGATCACGCGCCGACAGGTGGGCCCGGATGGCAGTCTCCGCGGGCACGCGCGCTAAGTGAGCTCAGCCTCTTACTCGTTGTCGCTGGGGCCCCACTGGTCAGCCTCATATTCTTCCCCCCCCCCCCCCCCCGCGCCAACGGACTTCTCTGCCACTGCCACCGCGGACCCACATGTCCGAGCTTTCTTCCCCGGATGAATCGCGCCCGTCGTTGTTTCAGCCACCTGCTTTGACCGGAGGAATTGGTTGGGATCTGCCCCGCGCGCTGGGTATAAAGATCCTGGGCGCGTCCGTTGTGACACCCCAGGTGTCTATTTCACGTTATATTAGGAGATTTATCCTAATCTCGGATGCTCAGTGAAAATTTCTATTTCTCGATCACATCTATCTTCATTCATCAAGTTACTCATGAATGTTTCACCAAGTTTGGAATTATTCGATCTCAAGAACAGCCAAATTTGGAGCCTGTTAAAACTTTTGTTTCTTAAAGCAAACGCAAATTCGAAAGTCAATCTTGTCTCGCAACTCCCGTCCAGACTCATGTACTCGGACTCTCAATGGCTGTTATTCAATCTATGTCCGAATCGGATTTCTCGACTTCAGTCTGTGTCCAAAAATTAATCCGAGTTCGTACTCTCAAACAGAATACTGAATATGTCGTCCTCTAATCAATTTTATCTGACTCGGCCAAATATCTCTATGTCCGAACCGAATTCGAAAATCAGCATCGGCAATGATTTCTATTAATCCGACTCGCTTTATTTCGATTACGAAGCCGAAGCCTATCGATCTCGATTCATTTTATTCTACTTATGCGATGGCAGTCTCCGCGGGCACGCGCGCTAAGTGAGCTCAGCCTCTTACTCGCTGTCGCTGGGGCCCCACTGGTCAGCCTCGTATTCTTCCCCCCCCCCCCCCCGCGCCAACGGACTTCTCTGCCACTACCACCGCGGACCCACATGTCCGAGCTTTCTTCCCCGGATGAATCGCGCCCGTCGTTGTTTCAGCCACCGCTTTGACCGGAGGAATTGGTTGGGATCTGCCCCGCGCGCTGGGTATAAAGATCCTGGGCGCGTCCGCCTCCTCCGACCTACCTTCACGCGAATCCGTTGACCACCACAAACCGCAAGGGGATCTGGGAACCCGCCGCCGCCGCCGTGCAGGCCTCAAAACCAGAGCAGAGAGTGAGGGAGTGAGGAGTGTGTGCCGTGGACGTGGGCGCTACGTTGCGGGCGATTCTGTGAAGGAAGAAGAGGCCGTGCGCCAGGTATTGACGTGGAATTTCTCACCGGCGGGTGAGTTTCACCTTGCGGCCGCAACTTCTCATCAAAGAAGCTCAACACCGCACAATCCTTGGTAATAAACTCATCCCTGTGCTCAGTGTACCATCCACAATTTGTAGCTAAGCCGAATTAGAAAATGGACGTTCGAGTGCGCGGATTGGAACTCCGGTCACGGGCGCCGCCGCGCGGGGTTTTCCTCCACCGTGGTAATGCGGCGAGGTGGAAGAATGCGCCCTGACCGCTGGATTCGTAGTGAACGGTTGAGATTAGATCCCGCGTACCCTTTCACCACGTTTCAATCTGGTTTGTCGATCTGGATCGGACGGACAGAGATAGATCTAGAATAATAAAACCCTCACCGTTTGATTCGGATCCAATGGACGCGATTCCGTACCGGTTCGCATGAATAACGATTTAATCTGGGCGCTGGGTGTCTAATCCAGCGGCTCAGTCACCCATACCCCTTCGCCTGGACATTTTACTTAAGAGCCCTCGGGCTTCCAGGGAATCAACCCGCCGTCCAGAGCAACAGTGCTCTGAGTCTCAAGATTAGTTGTAGAATAGCCCCTGGGTTTATCTGGATTTGAGGCCCAGTCCAGAATATAATAAAATCAGGGAAAATGATTTATAAATAGATTCTTAATAGGAAAATAATTGTTAGAACTTCAATAATTCATAGAAAATGCATATGAACTCCAAATCACTCCATTCCAGTTGCAAAAATTTTGTAATTTAATTCTCTATCACTTAAAATCTCTGTTTTATCATGACAACAGTAAGAAAATTAATCTCACACTTAATCTTATTTAAAACACATAAAACCTTTGAAAATTCATAACTTAAATTTTATAACTCCAAAAATTATGATTCCTGTTCCTAGGATTTTATTTTAATGTGTAGATTATTACTGTTTATTTTGTTTATATGTTTGGTGTAATGTTAATTTCTCTATATGCACTGTGCTTGTTTGTATTGTGGCGAGTAGAAGAGCCCGTTGCTGAGGATCCTGGTGAGCAGCAAGTTGAAGTAGCTGAGCAGGAGCTCGTTGAAGGCAAGTTGTGCCCTTGACCACTTTTTACCCAATAATGTTCTCTAATTATCATTCACTCATGCATAGGTTAATTTTGATGGGACCCAATAGGTCACCCTAGATTGTTTATCTCATTACCTTGTTTACCCCTGATTCACGTGGGTAGTTTGCTATTGCTTTACCTGGTTTTGGGATAATCATTTATTACCTCTATGTTCCAATTCTTTTTGTTATTCTATTTATGTTCATGTTGAGATCATTAATGTTAATTGGAACATAGAGCTTAACTTGAGTAACACGTGCCACCACAAGGGTTTAATGGGACGCCCTTGGCTGACTAATTAGGAAAGCTAGTGGAAGACTACCTTACCCGAAAGGGGCAAGGGCAGTAGGGGAGTGGTCAGTGTAGGGAGGTCCTTGGTTGATTTTGCTGCGATGGCGGTCAGCCAAGAACCCTGCATTGGAACTTCCTATAAACTGTAGCGGGTTTTCGGAAGCTAGTGGAACTTTGTAAAGGCCTCGTAGTGTTGCCCTACCGCGCTTCCTAGGTAGAGGTGTATGGGAAGTCGCGATCCCTTGGCAGATGGGTAACATGACTTGTGGGTAAAGGGTACAACCTCTGCAGAGTGTAAAACTGGTATACTAGCCGAGCTCACGGTCATGAGCAGCTCAGGACTCTCTGATGTTTAAATTATGGAACTTAAATTCAATTTTTCATTTGCATTGCATGGGTTTATTATTAATTTTGTTCTATTACTTTACTTATGGTTTGGTATTTACTTACACTTAGTAACTGCTAATAAAATTTTGACCAACTACTTAAAAGCAATGCTCAGCTTTAACCCCTGTCATTGATTAGCCTTACACATCACATGAACTCACACCTTTGTGAGTTTATGTCCACTGGTTCCCCACAACTTGTTGAGCTATGATCATGTGTGAGCTCACCCTTGCTGTCTCACACCCCCCCACAGGAGAAGAGCAGGTGGTTCAGGTGGAGCCACAAGGCGAGGAGTATGATCTGATCTAGGTGGTGTTGCTTAGTTGACATTGGCGCCGATGATCCTTAGTTCGTTTTATCTTTATTATTTTATTTTGCAATAAGTCTTCCGCTATGTAATAAATACTCTGATGATTTATGACATTTATCTCTATACACTCTGTTATTATATATGTTGTCTTCTTGGCGCATGTATGAGATGCACCTGGCTTTGTTCCTTAAAGCCGGGTGTGACAATATTCCCTTGAGTAATGGAAAGGAATTCCTTTTTCTTCAACTTCATGATTCCAGAGGGGATGTGATGAGCGCGGAAGTTCTCCTAAAACTCTTGCCAAGTTATAGCGTTGGGATGTGCCGCTGTGAAGGCATCCCACCAGCCAGATGCTGGAACCCTCGAGTCTTCCCGAGGCGTACAAGACCTTCTCCCGGTCGTTGCACTGAGTGATGTCTAGCTTCTTTCCAATGACCTTTAGCCAGTCATCGGCATCCAGAGGATCAACCGCATGAGAGAATGTTGGTGGATGGTGACTCATGAAATCCCGGTGCTTATCTCTGGCCGGGGGTGCATAGTGCTGCTGCTGGGTTTGCTGATTCTGTTGGTTCTGTTGTATTTGCTGAACAGCCGCAGTGAGTCCTTGCAGAATCTGCATGTAGGCGGCGATGAACTGCTCCATGTTGGGATTCGGTGGGGGTGGTGGTGGTACTTGTTGACCAAGCTAGGTTCCAGTTGTTGTTGTTAGGTCCTTGGTGTGCGTTCACCATCTGATTGGTTAGAAAGTGAACATCTTAGAGGAGTGAAGAGTAGAAAAGATTCTAGAGGGGAATATCCTAAATTTATTATTATTTTTTTATATGATCTTATGGCCATCATTCCATAAGACCATGGCACTCAAACAAAGATCCAAATCAAACATTTCAACCAATCACCATCACATGGTTGTTATTTATTAATATGAAAACTTAAAAAGAGTATCATCGTCTAGCGTGAAGTATAACTTATTACATCATGACTCAAAACTCCTAAAGCAGCCTAGTGACGGATCCGGGCTCTCCATAGCGCAGCCTCTTACGGGGAGGAGACAACGCCATGGCTAGGGACCTGAGCTTCGGGCGGATCCAGTCCTTGAAGTTGGGCTTCCAGGGCTGCAATCCTGGCATGGGCATTTTCCAGCTCCAAGTGCACCCTGTAGAGATCCAAGGTGGCACTGTCCAGGTCGGTGTTGAGACCAGCCACTACACCAGCTAGGGTGTTGAGGCGATCCTCACCGGCTTCTCCTAGGACGATGTTGGTCTGGCTTCCTCCACGTAGACGCTGAGGAAGATGCCTGAACCTCGTGTTCTGCAGCTGCTGCCGGTAGGTGTGGCTGAGCGACCACAGGGTCCGACGGGCAGCATCGCTGACCGAGGCAGCGTAGGTGGACAGTGGTGTCAGAGACTCGTGAGCAGACAGAGTCCTGAATCCCCTGTCACCTGCATCCATCACCCTGACGTGGATGCGAGTGATGTAATAGCAAGCCCGGGGAGGCTCGCTCACTCGCCTTGTCTCATACAGGGGGCGAACGTAGGTGCCTAGCGCGTGCAGCACTTCTTGCAGCAGGTTGGAGAAGTGCCCCGTCTCAAACATTGATGTGTAATGTTCGACAACTGGACCAAACCCCATGAAGTTGTCCTACTGGGCGTAGTCAGCTTCCTCGTGGACGTGTTCATCTCCACCTTCGTCGTCGTCATCATCCTCGTCATCGTCGTCTCCGGAGTCATCAGGGTCATCGCCTCCGGGTGCAAGTGCTTGGAAGGCTGGTGCAGGCGGTGATGACGTCGATGACCCAGCTGCGAAGGCTTGGGACTCTACCAACGGGGTGGGCGTCGGCAGCTGCTCCTCTGAGCTGTCCTCCAGGTTGACTACATTCTCCACTCGGATGGGAGGGAGATCCGCCGTAACTTCCTCGACTACCATTGGGTAGACCGGGATCTGCCGGGGCTGAGGGGCATAGCTGGTGTTGATGCGGGTAGTTTGGAGAGTGCGAACCATCTACAAGAGAAGAGTCAACTCAGTTGAAATTTCAAAGAGGTAAGGCTGATAAAATAATTTATAAGAGTGAAATTAGAAAGTTTTGAATAACTAGGCTTTCCATTTCTAACTAATCTAACGACCTAGGGTCAGCACAGCTTTGATACCACTTCTGTCACACCCGGTTCCAGGGGTAGAACCGAGCGCATACCATATGTGTGCCAGGATCCATTTCCACACATATGTTGACGTCACAAGTGTAGTATATCAAAAGACAATGCAATAAAGGCGTAAAGAGAGTATAATACTTTATTACATCATCTAAAACATTGTATCTTGAACAAGTATCACATCAAAGTAAAGCGGAAATAAAGAACTGGGCAATCTCCCACAGGAAGATGACCGGCGCATCGTTAGACTTAGAATTCATCGTCGTCGATAAAATCTCCATCAAAGTCTCCAGCATCACCCTCTGATCAAAATATTAGCAAGGGTGAGCTCACTTATGGTTGGGGCTCAGCAAGTGGGGGAAAAATTAATGCAGGTATAACAAGGTGAGGCTAAGGTTGAGCAGTAAGCATTTTAGTTGGTCAATATTTTATTAACAACACCTGTCTTACTAATAAGTGTGAATCCCAAATATCCCATTTAAACAAAGGAATATGAATATAACAAAAACACTTAAGTGAAACCACTTAAGCAAATTATTGGCAGATCATCGGATCTCAATTTAATTCCATCTTCAAGTTCAATTATCATGTGAGGAGTCCACGTCGCTCATAACCGGGAGCACGACTGATATATCAGTTTTACACTCTGCAGAGGTGGTACAACTTTACCCATAAGCCATGTATCCCATCTAGCCTGGGTTGATCGGACCCTTAAACACTGCCGAGGTGAATGGCTTGGGATCCATTATGAGGCTTTCACAAAATACACTTAATACAAAGCAACCCGCTAAGGTTTCTAAAGACGATGGTGGTGGCCCCCTAGGCGAGGTACCTTAGACAAGAATACGTCCCCATGTTAACGTGGGCTGCCAGCACCTACCGCTCCCCCTCTTGCCCATATTCCAGGTAAGGTTGCTAGGCACTAAGCATATAGAGCTAATTACCAAAGCCAGAGCCATGATAGCACTCGTGGTTGCACTGTTATCCTGGGTGGTCACTCCATGTTCCAATTAATTTGGAATAATATTTTCTTAACCATCGGGTTAATGTCATAATTGCCAATTAAATTCTTGGAACATTAATACCAATTAATGAGTGACATTAAAACCGTTAAGTTGAGCGGTAGCACAAATTTTGCACAGCTTAATAATTTTCCCAGGTTAAACAAGGAATACAGGTAGTAAATCTAGGAAATCCTTAATTAGGTTAAACCCATCAAATTATGCAATATATCAAAAAAATAAACATTGAAATTCTTAATTATGCAATATATCAAAAGGCTATCAAGGAGAAGAAAGATTGCTACAAACGCTTACATCATGACAAGTGTACAGAAAACATAGAGAAGTATAGGATAGCGAAGAAGTCTGCAAAGCGAGCAGTTAGTAGAGCCCGGGGTCAAGCCTTTGACAACCTTAATCAAAGGTTGGACACAAAGCAGGGAGAAAAGGATATCTATGGCCAAGATTCGTGAAAGGAAGACAAGGGATGTCAACCAAGTCAAATGCATCAAGGATGAAGCAAACCAACTATTAGTGAAGAATGAAGAGATCAAGAACAGATGGAAGGAGTACTTCAACAAATTGTTCAATGGAGGGAATGAGAGTTCTACAATAGAATTGGACGAACCATTCAATGACAACAACAGGGGTTTTGTACGAAGGATACAAGAATATGAAGTTAAGGAGGCGCTAAAAAGGATGAAGGTAGGAAAGGCGATGGGCCCTGATGGTATCCCTATCGAGGTATGGAGATGCCTTGGAGACATAGCGATAGTATGGCTGACTAAGCTTTTCAACACCATCTTTCAGACAAACAGAATGCCCAACGAGTGGCGGCGGAGTACATTAGTACCAATCTTCAAGAACAAAGGAGATGTTCAAAGTTGTACTAATTACCGTGGAATTAAGCTCATGAGCCATACAATGAAGCTATGGGAGAGAGTCATTGAACACCGCCTGCGAAAGCTGACGAGCGTGACCCAAAATCGGTTTGGTTTCATGCCCGGGAGATCAACTATGGAGGCCATTTTCTTACTAAGACAACTTATGGAGAGATTCAGAGAACAAAAGAAAGACCTGCATATGGTCTTCATAGACTTGGAGAAGGCTTATGACAAAGTACCTAGGAGTGTAATGTGGTGGGCCTTGGAAAAACACAAAGTAGCAACAAAGTACATTAATCTTATTAAAGATATGTACACTAATGTTGTGACAAGTGTCCGAACAAGTGATGGGGACACCGGTGACTTTCCAATTAACATAGGACTACATCAAGGGTCGGCTTTGAGCCTTTATCTTTTCGCTTTGGTGATAGATGAGGTCACAAGGGACATACAAGGAGATATACCGTGGTGTATGCTTTTTGCCGATGATGTGGTACTTATTGAGGAGAGTAGGAGTGGTGTTTCGCAAAAGTTGGAATTGTGGAGGTAGACGCTGGAAGCAAAAGGTTTTAGGCTTAGTAGGTCTAAAACGGAGTATATGAAGTGTGATTTCAGTGCCATGGGGTATGAAGATGGCGATGTTAGTCTTGATGGGCAAGTGGTACCCAAGAAAGACACTTTTCGTTACTTAGGATCAATGCTTCAGAAGGATGGAGACATCGATGAGGATGTCAGTCATAGAATTAAAGCTGGATGGTTGAAGTGAAGGCAAGCGGCGGGTGTCTTATGCGACCCCCGGGTGCCACACAAACTAAAAGGCAAATTCTACAGGACAGCAATCCGGCCGGCTATGTTGTATGGAGCAGAATTTTGGCCCACTAAAAGACAACATGTCCAACAACTATGTGTGGCAGAGATGCGTATGTTGCGCTGGATATGTGGCCACACAAGGAGAGACCGAGTCCGGAATGATGACATACGAGAGAGAGTAGGAGTGGACGCCAATTGAGGAGAAGCTTATGCAACATCGTTTTTGAGATGGTTTGGACATATCCAACGAAGACCTGAAGAGGCACCAGTGCATATCGGAATAATTAGGCGTCCCGAGAATGTGAAGAGAGGTAGAGGTCGACCAACCTTGACGTGGACAGAGGCTGTGAAGAGGGACCTGAAGGAGTGGAATATTGATAAAGAGCTCGCCGTGGATAGGAAGGGGTGGAAGTGTGCAATTCACGTGCCAGAACCTTGATTTATAGTTTCACTTTTCCTCCTTAATCGTTTGACCTTTTCTTGTGCCCATTTATACCTTGCTGGTTCTTGTGGGTTTTATCTCTTTTATGTGTTTCCCCGTTTCGTCGTTTTTCGGTTCTCCTTTGCCTTTGTTTCCCCTTTTTTCTTTGGGGGTTGAGCTCTGAGGTTTTCATACGGGGTTTCATCTCTAGCCTAGCCCAACACGCTTGGGACAAAAAGGCTTTGTTGTTGTATCAAAAAAATAAACATTATTATATGCAATGAGTAGGTACAAACAGAATATGCAGAGGAAGAATCCACTTGCCTTGCTCAAGCGAGTCCTGCAGATCGTCCTCGAACGAGTTCGGTTCGTCTACCGCACAATCGGCTTCTAATAGAGTCGCATAGCGCACATACAAAAAATAAAACATACACCAATAAATTAACATGCACCATTTCATAAACATACACCAATACATCATTAAACACACATTAACATATCGCACTAATCACATCTTAAATTCGTCCTAATCGCATAAATACTTATTAATTCAATTATAGCTATTAATGTGAGTCCTAATGGTGAATTTATGGGTGGGTGCAATAAATATAATTTTAACCAATATTAATATATTTTAACATCATCAATGAAATTAAATGATAATTATCGTCTTTAATACTAATAAATAAATTAATACGTTTTTATCCTTTTTATTTCTAACTCAAATTATTGAATATAGTCAAAAATGAATTTAACATTAAAAATTCCTATAAATACTAATTGAACTTTTTCCAACACAAGCGAGGTTATTTTGACATAAACTAGTACTCTAACAATTTTAGTGCTAAATTTGCAAACATGCTTATTTGACTAGCAAAAATCTATTTTCCATCCTACTATTGATATTTTCTCCTTTCTTTATAAGAAGAAAATGTTAATAAAATAATTAGATAAATCATCTAAAAATCCTATATTATTCATGTGACATGAGTTCTATGCCATTTTCTAAATCCATTAAAATGCACCTAACTATAATTCTCCAAATAGTTTCTAAGTTTATTGTGACCAAATTTACCTACAAAAATTCCTATCTATTGTTTTTATCACCAACGTGTGACTACTAAATTTTGACATATTTCTCTAATCCAAAAATCAACGTGTCGATTAACATGAAATAACACGGTGTACTAAGGATCGCATATCTCTACCAAAAATTCCACAATTCACATACACATAAATTGCGAATCACATGTGTTCATATTACAACAAACAAAATATACAACTAATGAATCAGATCAAAAAGTGTTTTATAAAATATACAAAATAATTCGGGTCGTCATCAACCTTAGGTTCGCGCGTGCGATGAAAAGAGTTCGACGGGGTTCGGCCGGGTGAAGAAAAGCAGGGGCTCGACTACGGACGGTGAGTGCGTGGCTCCGGCAACGAACTGCGGCTCCGGTGAACTCCGGCAACGAACGGCAACTCTGGTGGCGTCGAGCAGTGTACTGGCGAGCTAGAGAGATGGGGCGAGCTTGGGTAGGCAGGAGAATGGGAGAGAGACTCGGCTGCCATTTTATAGAGAGAGGGATGGGAGAGGGAGAATCGGCCAAAGAGAGAGAGTGGTGGCCGGTTGTTCAATGGGGCGCCGTCGGACTTCATGCACTGTCAATGGCGTCGGTTACTAGAGGGAATAATGGGGGAGGAAGAAACGGTTCCATTAAACTCCATTACACGATGAAGTAACACGCGCAGGGGCAGTAACGCGGCATCGGGCGTTGGGATGGCGCGCGGGTATCGTGGTCGGCTCGCGGCGCTGCTCGGCTGGTCGATGCAGGGGCCGGCTCGGCTGCTTGTGCGGCTGGGGTCGGGGTCGTGGTGCAGGGCGCGCCTGGGCGGGCCCGCAGCTGGGGTCGCACGCGGGGTGGTCGCGGCTCTGCTGCGCGGGGCTCGGCGGGCAGTGGCGCGCGTCGCGCGGGCGGCTTGTGGCGCGCGCGTGGCAGCAGGCGTGAGGCGCTGGTCGCGTGGGGCGCGGTGAGAGAGAGGAGCGAGGGAGTGAAGGAGAGAGAGATTAGGGGAGGGAAGAGAGAGATGCAGGGAGGCGGTGGCTTGGAGATGAGCAGGGAGCGCGCGGCGGCTGGAAGAAGGCAGCAGGCGCGCGTAGGGTTTGGGGACATAGGCCCCTAGTGGGCCGGTTAGATTAGGTTTAGGTTTTTTTTTCTAATTCCGAGATGCATTTTTAAAGAGCTCGAAAAATCATAAAAATTCACCAAAAATATTTATAAATAAAATACTTGTTTTTAGACTAATAATTACTATATTACTTAATTATTATTTAATTACTAGGATTTCTTTTTAAAAGGAAATTAATAACAATCATCTGATAATCAATCAAGCGCATACAAAGAAAATGATTAAAATGCACATAAATAATTAAACACTTAAAAAAATTATTACCCTAATTAATATAATAACTAAATTTATTATTTTTAATTGATGGCTTTTATGGTGTTACAAACCTACCCCTCTTAAAAAGAATCTCGTCCCCGAGATTAAGAAACTTCCAAGATTAACTGGGGGAATTCTGCTCTGAGTTCATCTTCTCTTTCCCAAGTGGCCTCATCTTCCGAATGACGACTCCACTGAACTTTGCACATGTTAATGACTTTACTTCATGTAATTTCTGCGAGATGTTTCCAGAATTCTGATCGGGTACTCCAAATAAGTCAAATCCTCATTGACATTCAGTTCTTCCATGGGTAACTGTTCCTCCGGTACTCTTAAGCACTTCTTGAGTTGTGATACGTGAAATACGTCATGCACATCCGATAAACTATTGGGTAGCTCTAACTGATAGGCCACTTCACCTTTTCCTCCCAAAATCTTGAATGGGCCGATATAGCGAGGTGATAGTTTTCCCTTAACCTTAAACCTTTTCATTCCTCTCATGGGTGAAACTTTAAGGTAGACAAAGTCTCCTACTTCAAACATCAATTCTCTTCTTCTATTATCGGCATAGCTTTTCTATCTTGACTGTGCTGACTTCAAATTTTCTCTAATAATATGTACTTGCTTTTCTGCCTCTTGGAGAATTTCTAGACCGAATACTTGACTTTCTCCAGTTTGATTCCAATAAAGCGGTGTTCTACACTTTCGTCCATAAAGTGCTTCAAACGGTGCCATTTTGAGACTTGCTTGATAACTGTTGTTATACGAGAATTACGCATAAGGCAAACTCTTATCCTAGCTTCTACCATGCTTTAGAGCGCAAGCTCTTAGCATATCCTCCAACACTTGGTTTGTTCTTTCTGTTTGCCCATCCATTTGCGGATGATAAGCTGAACTAAAATTTAGCTTGGTATCCATGGACTCATGTAGTCTTTTCCAAAAGCGCGAGGTAAATTGGGTTCCTCGATCTGATACGATCTTCTTCGGTACTCCATGCAGACAAACAATCCTTGACATGTATAACTCTGCTAACTGGGCTCCTGAGTAAGTTGTCTTCACAGGTATAAAGTGTGCTACTTTAGTTAACCTGTCTACTATGACCCATATTGAATCATTGCCATCTCGAGTACGGGGTAGTCCAACTATGAAATCCATACTGATTTCTTCCCATTTCCATTCAGGTACCTTGAGAGGTTGTAGCAATCCTGCTGGTCTTTGGTGTTCGGCTTTAACTCGCTGACACACGTCACATAATGCAACATGTAGCAACATCTCTTTTCAAACCGTACCACCAATACTTTTCCTTAAGATCCTGGTACATCTTGGTACTTCCAGGGTGAATAGAGTAAGCTGAACATGAGCTTCTCTCAAAATAAGTTGGCGCAAGTGTTCGATTTCTGGTACGTAGATTCTCTTCTTAAACCATACCGTGTCTTGTTCATCTTCCGTGAAATCTGGGGCTTTACCCGAACCAATCAAAGCTTTAATTTGCTTTTCCAGGGTGATATTGTATCTCCAAATCATAGTCTTTAATCAACTCAAGCCATCTTCTCTGTCTGAGGTTGAGTTCCTTCTGAGTGAATATATATTTCAAGCTTTTGTGATCTGTGAAGATTCTGCACTTGTTTCCAATCATATAGTGCCTCCAAATCTTCAAAGCATGCACTACGGCAGCTAGTTCCAAATCATGCGTAGGATAATTCTTGTCATGCTTCCTCAACTGTCTTGAAGCATAAGCTATCACTTTTCCTTCTTGCATTAGCACACATCCAAGTCCAAGGTATGATGCATCGCAATACACATCAAATCCCTTATGGATGTCTGGCATTACCAAAATTGGTGCAGTGGTTAACCTTTTCTTGAGTTCTTCAAAACAATTCTGACAAGCTTCATCCCATTTGAACTCTTTACCTTTCTCCAGTAGAGAGGTAAGAGGTTTCACTAACTTGGAAAAACCTTCAATAAATCTTCTATAGTATCCTACCAATCCAAGAAAACTTCTGATCTTGGACGCATCCTTAGGTTGCTTCCAATCCAGTATTTCACTTATCTTTCCTGGATCCACTTTAATTCCACCATCGGTAACGATATGCCCTAAGAAAACAACTTCCTTAAGCCAGAAATCACACTTCGAGAATTTTGCGTATAGTTGGTTGTCACGAAGCTTTTGTAGGACTAGCCTTAGATGGTCTTCGTGTTTTTCTTCATTCGGAGAGTATATCAGTATGTCGTTAATGAATACGACTACAAACTGATCTAGATATTCCATGAATACTTTATTCATCAAGTTCATAAAGTATGCTGGTGCATTAGTCAGTCCAAATGACATGACCAAAAACTCATATAATCCATATCTCGTCGTGAAGGCTGTCTTGGGTACATCTTCTACTCGAATCTTTAACTGATGATATCCCGATCTCAGATCTATCTTCGAGAATATCTTAGCTCCCTTCATCTGATCAAATAAATCTTCAATCCGAGGTAATGGGTATTTATTCTTGATGGTTACTTCATTCAAACTTCTATAATCAACACACATTCTCCTCTGACCATCCTTCTTGTTCACAAATAGCACTGGGGCTCCCCAAGGGGATGAACTTGGGCGAATGAAACCTTTTTCTAGTAATTCTTCTATTTGTTTCTTCAGTTCTACTAAATCTTTGACATCCATTCTATAAGGTCTTTTCGAGATCGGTGCGGTTCTGTGTAATAATTCAATAGAAAACTCTATATCACGGTCAGGTGGCATACCTGGTAATTCCTCCGGAAATACGTCTGGGTATTCACACACTACTTTGATATTTTCCAAGGGCTTTTCTTCTAAGTGATTGATCATTGTTTTCCCTTTTTCATCTGTTGACTTGTCTATGTTAACTTGGATTCTTTCACCTTGAGGACTTGTCAACATAATTGTTCCATTTGCACACTGTATCACTCCATCACAACTTTTCAACCAATTGCATCCGAGAATCACATCAATACCGTTGGATCCTAGGACCACTGGGTTGACTAGAAAATCTATTCCTTGAATCTTGAGATTAACATGGGGAACATGAATGTGTGGCCTTCATGTCACCTCCCGGTGAACTGATGTGTAATATCTTCTTAAGAGGGTACTTAGGTATGTTGTGTTTTTCCACAAGGACTCAGTTATAAACGAATGTGATGCTCCAGAGTCAAATAAAACTGATGCAGGTATGGAGTTAACAAGGAACATACCATACACTATGTCGGCATCCTCAGGTACTGATTCTGTAGTGACGTGATTGACCCTTCCTCTGCTCTGGTTCTGTGGTGTCTTGTTCTGAGCAGATCCACGAGCGGGGGTGTTCTGGTCATTCCTCTGATTATTGCCTTTCTAGGGTGTCTGCTGGTTGCGCCTTGGGCAGTTGTTGGCATAGTGGCCTAGCTCACCGCACTTGAAACATCCATTGGGTTGGACTGGTGCGTTGCTTCTGGCCTGCATGTTACTGGCGCCACCTTGACGGTTCTGTGAATTTCCACCAGACCTCTGGTTGGTCTGGGAGTTGCTCCTTTGCTGGTTCTGACTCTGATTATTTCTCTGGCTTTGCTGTCCAGAGCGTTGCACTTGATAATTGTTTTCGCCTTGATTTCCAGAGCGAAACTACAAACCTTGAGCGTTGTTCGGACGAGTCTTCCTGCTTGACTGACCTTGAAATTTCCTTTTGTGGTCAGATAGCTCCTTTCTTTTACTCTCAAGGCCAATTGCCTTGTTCAACAGTGTCTGGAAGTTGGGAAATGTATGACTCTAAAGTTGGTAATTCAGAGGTCCAATTAGTCCTTCCAAGAAACGCTCTTGGCGCTTCTCATCCGTGTCCACTTCTTCAGGGGCATAGCGTGAAAGCTGAGTGAAGCGATCACGATACTCGCTGACAGACATATTCCCTTGAGTAAGGGAAAGGAATTCCTTTTTCTTCAACTTCATGATTCCAGAGGGGATGTGATGAGCGTGGAAGTTCTCCTGAAACTCTTGCCAAGTTATAGTGTCTGCGTTGGGATGTGCCGCTGTGAAGGCATCCCACCAGTCAGATGCGGAACCCTCGAGTCTTCCCGAGGCGTACAAGACCTTCTCCTGGTCATTGCACTGAGTGATGTCCAGCTTCTTTCCAATGACCTTTAACCAGTCATCGGCATCCAGAGGATCAACCGCATGAGAGAATGTTGGCGGATGATGACTCATGAAATCCCGATGCTTATCTCTGGCCGGGGGTGCATACTGCTGCTGCTGGGGTTGCTGATTCTGTTGGTTCTGTTGTATTTGCTGAACAGCCGCAGTGAGTCCTTGCAGAATCTGCATGTAGGCGGCGATGAACTGCTCCATGTTGGGATTCGGTGGGGGTGGTGGTGGTACTTGTTGACTACGCTGGTTCTGGTTGTTGTTGTTAGGTCCTTGGCGTGCGTTCACCATCTAATTGGTTAGAAAGTGAACATCATAGAGGAGTGAAGAGTAGAAAAGATTCTAGAGGGGAATATCCTAAATTTATTATTATTTTTTATATGATCTTATGGCCATCATTCCATAAGACCATGGCACTCAAACAAAGATCCAAATCAAACATTTCAACCAATCACCATCACATGGTTGTTATTTATTAATATGAAAACTTAAAAAGAGTATCATCGTCTAGCGCGAAGTATAACTTATTACATCATAACTCAAAACTCCTAAAGCAGCCTAGTGACGGATCCGGGCTCTCCATAGTGCAGCGTCTTACGGGGAGGAGACAACGCCATGGCAGGGACCTGAGCTTCGGGCGGATCCAGTCCTTGCAGTTGGGCTTCCAGGGCTGCAATCCTGGCATGGGCATTTTCCAGCTCCATGTGCACCCTGTAGAGATCCAGGGTGGCACTGTCCAGGTCGGTGTTGAGACCAGCCACTACACCTGCTAGGGTGTTGAGGCGATCCTCACCGGCTTCTCCTGGGACGATGTTGGTCTAGCTTCCTCCATGTAGACGCTGAGGAAGATGCCTGAACCTCGTGTTCTGCAGCTGCTGCCGGTAGGTGTGGCTGAGCGACCACAGGGTCCGATGGGCAGCATCGCTGACCGAGGCAGCGTAGGTGGACAGTGGTGTCAGAGACTCGTGAGCAGACAGAGTCCTAAATCCCCTATCACCTGCATCCATCAACCTGACGTGGATGCGAGTGATGTAATAGCAAGCCCGGGGAGGCTCGCTCACTCGCCTTGTCTCGTACAGGGGGCGGACGTAGGTGCCTAGCGCGTGCAGCACTTCTTGCAGCAGGTTGGAGAAGTGCCCCGTCTCGAACATTGATGTGTAATGTTCGACAACTGGACCAAACCCCATGAAGTTGTCCTACTGGGCGTAGTCAGCTTCCTCGTGGACGTGTTCGTCTCCACCTTCGTCGTCGTCATCATCCTCGTCATCGTCGTCTCCGGAGTCGTCGGGGTCGTCGCCTCCGGGTGCAGGTGCTTGGAAGGCTGGTGCAGGTGGTGATGACGTTGATGACCCAGCTACGAAGGCTAGGGACTCTGCCAACGGGGTGGGCGTCGGCAGCTGCTCCTCCGAGCTGTCCTCTAGGTTGACTACATTCTCCACTCGGATGGGAGGGAGATCCGCCGGAACTTCCTCGACTACCACTGGGTAGACCGGGATCTGCCGGGGCTGAGGGGCATAGCTGGTGTTGATGCGGGTAGTTTGGAGAGTGCGAACCATCTACAAGAGAAGAGTCAACTCAGTTGAAATTTCAAAGAGGTAAGGCTGATAAAATAATTTATGAGAGTGAAATTAGTAAGTTTTGAATAACTAGGCTTTCCATTTCTAACTAATCTAATGACCTAGGGTCAGCAGCTTTGATACCACTTCTGTCACACCCGGTTCCAGGTGTAGAACCGAGCGCATACCATATGTGTGCCAGGATCCATTTCCACACATATGTTGACGTCACAAGTGTAGTATATCAATAGACAATGCAATAAAGGCGTAAAGAGAGTATAATACTTTATTACATCATCTGAAACATTGTATCTTGAACAAGTATCACATCAAAGTAAAGCGGAAATAAACAACTAGGCAATTTCCCATAGGAAGATGACCGGCGCATCGTTAGACTTAGAATTCATCGTCGTCGATAAAATCTCCATCAAAGTCTCCAGCATCACCCTCTGATCAAAATATTAGCAACGGTGAGCTCACTTATGGTTGGGGCTCAGCAAGTGGGGGAAAAACTAATGCAGGTATAACAAGGTGAGGCTAAGGTTGAGCAGTAAGCATTTTAGTTGGTCAATATTTTATTAACAACACCTGTCTTACTAATAAGTGTGAATCCCAAATATCCCATTTAAACAAAGGAATATGAATATAACAAAAACACTTAAGTGAAACCACTTAAGCAAATTATTGGCAGATCATCGGATCTCAATTTAATTCCATCTTCAAGTTCAATTATCATGTGAGGAGTCCAGGTCGCTCATAACCGGGAGCACGGCTGATATATCAGTTTTACACTCTGCAGAGGTGGTACAACTTTACCAACAAGCCATGTATCCCATCTAGCCTAGGTTGATCGGACCCTTAAACACTGCCGAGGTGAATGGCTAGGGATCCATTATGAGGCTTTCACAAAATACACTCAATACGAAGCAACCCGCTAAGGTTTCTAAAGACGATGGTGGTGGCCCCCTGGGCGAGGTACCTTAGACAAGAATACGTCCCCATGTTAACGTGGGCTGCCAGCACCTACCGCTCCCCCTCTTGCCCATATTTCAGGTAAGGTTGCTAGGCACTAAGCATATAGAGCTAATTACCAAAGCCATGACAGCACTCGTGGTTGCACTATTATCCTGGGTGGTCACTCCATGGTCCAATTAATTTGGAATAATATTATCTTAACCATCGGGTTAATGTCATAATTGCCAATTAAATTCTTGGAACATTAATACCAATTAATGAGTGACATTAAAACCGTTAAGTTGAGCGGTAGCACAAATTTTGCACAGCTTAATAATTTTCCTAGGTTAAACAAGGAATACAGGTAGTAAATCTAGGAAAACCTTAATTAGGTTAAACCCATCAAATTATGCAATATATCAAAAAAATAAACATTATTATATGCAATGAGTAGGTACAAACAGAATATGCAGAGGGAGAATCCACTTGCCTTGCTCAAGCGAGTCCTGCGGATCGTCCTCGAACGAGTTCGGTTCGTCTACTGCACAGTCAGCTTCTAATAGAGACGCATAGCGCACATACAAAAAATAAAACATACACCAATAAATAAACATGCACCATTTCATAAACATACACCAATACATCATTAAACACACATTAACATATCGCACTAATCACATCTTAAATTCGTCCTAATCGCATAAATACTTATTAATTCAATTATAACTATTAATGTGAGTCCTAATGGTGAATTTATGGGTGGGTGCAATAAATATAATTTTAACCAATATTAATATATTTTAACATCATCAATGAAATTAAATGATAATTATCGTCTTTAATACTAATAAATAAATTAATACGTTTTTATCCTTTTTATTTCTAACTCAAATTATTGAGTATAGTCAAAAATGAATTTAACATTAAAAATTCCTATAAATACTAATTGAACTTTTTCCAACACAAGCGAGGTTATTTTGACATAAACTAGTACTCTAACAATTTTAGTGCTAAATTTGCGAACATGCTTATTTGACTAGCAAAAATCTATTTTCCATCCTACTAATGATATTTTCTCCTTTCTTTATAAGAAGAAAATGTTAATAAAATAATTAGATAAATCATCTAAAAATCCTATATTATTCATGTGACATGAGTTAACTCCGCCTATGTTGATTGGAAGACTTCCTTAAGTCGTTTCAACATAGCCGGTCCCAAGCCCGGTAAAGGAGGAGGGTTGTGTTAGGTTCGGCAAACCAACGTAAAAACCAGCCAAATCTTATGGAGATGAAACCACAAAGAAAATCGTTGGGGCGTAACCCTCTTAGTGACGCGCCATATCGGAACCCGGGTATGGTGTTAAATGAGCAAGGGCCGGGCCGTCATCCCTTAAGTGACGCGCCGTCTCTTGATCTGGAGCCGGTGATAAGTGAGCAAGGATCGGGTCGTCGCATCCTTAGTGGCGCGCTACATCGGCGCCCGGGTGTAGTGGAAAATGAGCAAGGGTCTTTGCATCTTCCTCGGCGGGTGCGAAGGGTAAGGAAGCTAGTCGAGCCAACTAGGGTCTGTGTAGGTAGTTGGAACGTAGGTTCCTTAACAGGTAAGTTACGAGAAATAGTTGACGTTGCGGTGAGGAGACGAGTAAATATTTTATGCGTTCAAGAGACCAAGTGGAAAGGACAGAAGGTGAAGGAAGTGGAAGGTACAGGCTTCAAGTTGTGGTACACGGGGACTACAACAAACAAGAATGGAGTAGGCGTCTTGATCGACAAGAGCCTTAAAGATGGGGTAGTAGATGTTAAGAGGGTAGGAGATAGAATCATCCTAGTCAAGCTGGTCATTGGGGACTTGGTTCTCAATGTTATCAGCGCATATGCTCCTCAAGTAGGCCTTAATGAGAACTCAAAGAGGGAGTTCTGGGAAGGCCTGGAGGACATGGTTAGTAGTGTGCCAGTTGGCGAGAAGCTCTTCATAGGAGGAGATCTCAATGGCCATGTGGGTACATCTAGCACCAGTTTCGAGGGTGTGCATGGAGGCTTTGGCTTTGGGACTAGGAATCAAGAAGGAGAGGAAATCCTGAACTTTGCCCTAGCCTATGACATGTTTATAGCAAACACTTTCTTTAGGAAGAGGACATCCCACCTGGTGACCTTCAGTAGTGGCCAACACACTAGCCAGATTGATTTCATCCTCTTGAGAAAAGAGGACAGGCATGCCTACTTAAATTGCAAGGTTATACCTGGAGAGTGTGTGGTAACCCAACATAAGCTTGTCGCAGCTGACTTCCGTTTTAAGATTCGTTTACAACGGAATAAGCATAACAAGGTCACTAGAACAAAGTGGTGGAAGCTTAAAGGGGATGTGGCCCAAACTTTCAAGGAGAGAGTTATCGAGGAGGGCCCTTGGGCAGAAGAGGGAGACACAAATATCATGTGGAGGAAGATGGCGATGTGCATCCGAATGATAGCTTCAGAAGAGTTTGGGTTGAGTCAAGGAAACAGAAGGGAAGTTAAAGACACTTGGGGGTGGAACGAAGATGTCTAAAAGGCTATCAAGGAGAAGAAAGATTGCTACAAACGCTTACATCATGACAAGTGTGCAGAAAACATAGAGAAGTATAGGATAGCGAAGAAGTCTGCAAAGCGAGCGGTTAGTAGAGCTCGGGGTCAAGCCTTTGACAACCTTTATCAACGGTTGGACACAAAGCAGGGAGAAAAGGATATCTATAGGATGGCCAAGATTCGTGAAAGGAAGACAAGGGATGTCAACCAAGTCAAATGCATCAAGGATGAAGCAAACCAACTATTAGTGAAGAATGAAGAGATCAAGAACAGATGGAAGGAGTACTTCAACAAATTGTTCAATGGAGGGAATGAGAGTTCTACAGTAGAATTGGACGAACCATTCGATGACAACAACAGGGGTTTTGTACGAAGGATACAAGAATATGAAGTTAAGGAGGCACTAAAAAGGATGAAGGTAGGAAAGGCGATGGGCCCTGATGGTATCCCTATCGAGGTATGGGGATGCCTTGGAGACATAGCGATAGTATGGCTGACTAAGCTTTTCAACACCATCTTTCGGACAAACAAAATGCCCGACGAGTGGCGGCGGAGTACATTAGTACCAATCTTCAAGAACAAAGGAGATGTTCAAAGTTGTACTAATTACCGTGGAATTAAGCTCATGAGCCATACAATGAAGCTATGGGAGAGAATCATTGAACACCTCCTGCGAAAGATGACGAGTGTGACCCAAAATCAGTTTGGTTTCATGCCCGGGAGATCAACTATGGAGGCCATTTTTTTACTAAGACAACTTATGGAGAGATTCAGAGAACAAAAGAAAGACCTGCATATGGTCATCATAGACTTGGAGAAGGCTTATGACAAAGTACCTTGGAGTGTAATATGGTGGGCCTTGGAAAAACACAAAGTAGCAACAAAGTACATTAATCTTATTAAAGATATGTACACTAATGTTGTGACAAGTGTTCGAACAAGTGATGGGGACACCAATGACTTTCCAATTAACATAGGACTACATCAAGGGTCGGCTTTGAGCCCTTATCTTTTCGCTTTGGTGATAGATGCGGTCACAAGGGACATACAAGGAGATATACCGTGGTGTATGCTTTTTGCCGATGATGTGGTACTTATTGAGGAGAGTAGGAGTGGTGTTTCGCAAAAGTTGGAATTGTGGAGGCAGACGCTGGAAGCAAAAGGTTTTAGGCTTAGTAGGACTAAAACGGAGTATATGAAATGTGATTTCAGTGCCATGGGGTATGAAGATGGCGATGTTAGTCTTGATGGGCAAGTGGTACCCAAGAAAGACACTTTTCGTTACTTAGGATCAATGCTTCAGAAGGATGGAGACATCGATGAGGATGTCAGTCATAGAATTAAAGCTGGATGGTTGAAGTGGCGGCAAGCGGCGGGTGTCTTATGCGACCCCCGGGTGCCACACAAACTAAAAGGCAAATTCTACAGGACAGCAATCCGGCCGGCTATGTTGTATGGAGCAGAATGTTGGCCCACTAAAAGACAACATGTCCAACAACTATGTGTGGCAGAGATGCGTATGTTGCGCTGGATATGTGGCCACACAAGGAGAGACGAGTCCAGAATGATGATATATGAGAGAGAGTAGGAGTGGCGCCAATTGTGGAGAAGCTTATGCAACATCGTTTGAGATGGTTTGGACATATCCAACGAAGACCTGAAGAGGCACCAGTGCATATCTGAATAATTAGGCGTCCCGAGAATGTGAAGAGAGGTAGAGGTCGACCAACCTTGACGTGGATAGAGGCTGTGAAGAGGGACCTGAAGGAGTGAAATATTGATAAAGAGCTCACCGTGGATAGGAAGGGGTGGAAGTGTGCAATTCATGTGCCAGAACCTTGATTTATAGTTTCGTTTTTCCTCCTTAATCGTTTGACCTTTTCTTGTGCCCATTTAGATCTTGCTGGTTCTTGTGGGTTTTATCTCTTTTATGTGTTTCTCCGTTTCGTCGTTTTTCGGTTCTCCTTTGCCTTTGTTTCCCCTTTTTTCTTGGGGGGTTGAGCTCTGAGGTTTTCATACGGGGTTTCATCTCTAGCCTACCCCAACGTGCTTGGGACAAAAAGGCTTTGTTGTTGTTGTTGTTGTTGATTCATGTGACATGAGTTCTATGCCATTTTCTAAATCCATTAAAATGCACCTAACTATAATTCTCCAAATAGTTTATAAGTTTATTGCGACCAAATTTACCTACAAAAATTCCTATCTATTGTTTTTATCACCAACGTGTGACTACTAAATTTTGTCATATTTCTCTAATCCAAAAATCAACGCGTCGATTAACATGATACAACACTGTGTACTAAGGATCGCATATCTCTACCAAAAATTCCACAATGCACATACACATAAATTGCGAATCACATGTGTTCATATTACAACAAACAAAATATACAACTAATGAATCGGATCAAAAAGTGTTTTATAAAATATACAAAATAATTCGGGTCATCATCAACCTTAGGTTCGCGCGTGCGACGGAAAGAGTTCGACGGGGTTCAGCCGGGTGAAGAAAAGCAGGGGCTCGACTACGGACGGCGTGTGCGTGGCTCTGGCGACGAACTGCGGCTCCGGTGAACTCCGGCGACGAACGGCAACTCCGGCGGCGTCGAGCAGTGTACTGGCGAGCTAGAGATATGGGGCGAGCTTGGGTAGGCAGGAGAATGGGAGAGAGACTTGGCTGCCATTTTATAGAGAGAGGGAGGGGAGAGGGAGAGTCGGCCAGAGAGAGAGAGAGAGTGGTGGCCGGCTGTTCAATGGGGCGCCGTCGGACTTCATGCACTGTCAATGGCGTCGGTTACCAGAGGGAATAATGGAGGAGGAAGAAACGGTTCCATTAAACTCCATTACATGATGAAGTAACGCGCGCAGGGGCAGTAACGCGGCGTCGGGCGTTGGGATGGCGCGCGAGCATCGTGGTCGACTCGCGGCGCTGCTCGGCTGGTCGATGCAGGGGCCGGCTCGGCTGCTTGCGCGGCTGGGGTCGGGGTCACGGTGCAGGGCACGCCTGGGCGGGCCCTGCAGCTGGGGTCGCGTGCGGGGTGGCCACGGCTCTGCTGCGTGGGGCTCGGGCAGCGGCGCGTCACGCGGGCGGCTGGTGGCGCGCGCGCGGCAGCAGGCGCGGGGCGCCGGTCGCGTGGGGCGCGGTGAGAGAGAGGAGCGAGGGAGTGAAGGAGAGAGAGATTAGGGGAGGGAAGAGAGAGATGCAGGGAGGCGGCGGCTTGGAGATGAGCAGGGAGCGCGCGGCGGCTGGAAGAAGACAGCAGGCGCACGTAGGGTTTGGGGACATGGGCCCCTAGTGGGCCGATTAGATTAGGTTTAAGTTTTTTTCTAATTCCGAGATGCATTTTTAAAGAGCTCGAAAAATCATAAAAATTCACCAAAAATATTTATAAATAAAATACTTGTTTTTAGACTACTAATTACTATATTACTTAATTATTATTTAATTATTAGGATTTCTTTTTAAAAGGAAATTAATAACAATCATCCGATAATTAGTCAAGCGCATATAAAGAAAATGATTAAAATGCACATAAATAATTAAACACTTAAAAAAATTATTACCCTAATTAATATAATAATTAAATTTATTATTTTTAATTGATGGCTTTTATGGTGTTACAATATGTTCCTGTTTTTATTCTAACATATTGAGATGATGAAGGTATGTCCTCCATAACCTTTGTCTCAAGATCATTATATCCTAATGAAGATAATGCTTCGAAGGACGAAGGTTTTTAACCATTAACATTTGTGTTGTCTTGTTCTTAACTCATAGCATTTGAGAACAAGTGCCCAACATTGGCGCCCACCTCCGGTGAACTCATTTGACCACCTTCGGCAAGTTGTGACCTTCGTCATGCCGACGAAGAAGTCTTCAGGGCTAGGGGCTGCACTGCAGCCACTGGACGTCAATCAAGAAACATTACGCGAAGCTAGGAGTCAAAAAAGGAAGGCTACCAGTCCGACACCTTAGGAGGAGGAGCTGGACCAAGAAATCAGTGACCTCGAAGCCATTCATCAATAGGTCCAGAGGAAGAAGGAAAAGATGCTTCGTCTTGCCGATCTTCAGAAGAAGATTGATGAGGCTGCTGAGGAAATGCGTCATCTCACCCAAGATGACCAAGACCGAAGGCCTCAACATAGAGAGCTTCGTCAAGACAATTCCTACAACGATGACGAATGGTATGATGATTTCCATCATGGCAATTTTCCTTTTGATGATGCTTCTCCTCTAGCAGCAGAATTGTAGGCTATCTCATGGCCCTCGTCATACAAGCCACCCTAGCTTCCTATGTATGATGGGCACTCAGACCCGAAGTAGTTTCTAATGAGTTACGAGGCAACTATATCTTCTTATGGGGGCAACTCTGCAGTCATGGCAAAATCCTTCATCATGGCAGTCAAAAGTGTCACACAAACTTGGTACTCTTCTCTCCGGCCAGGGACAATCACATCATGGCAGAAGCTTAAGGATATGCTAATCACTAGCTTTCGAGGATTTCAAACGAAGCCAGTCACTGCTCAGGCTTTGTTCTAGTGCACGCAAGACCACGAGGAGTACCTTCAGGCATATGTTCGAAGGTTCCTGCGTCTGAGAGCACAAGCGCCTACAGTGCCCAATGAAATTGTCATTGAGGCCATGATCAAAGGACTTTGGCCAGGACCTATGGCTCAGTATTTTGCCAGGAAACCCTCAAACTCTAGAGAAGCTTCTTCAGAAGATGGATGAATACATCCGGGCTGATAATGATTTCCGCCAGAGAAGGGAAGAAGCCTACATGTTTTCTGAGATGACTAGGGGCTTCGGAGGAAGAATCCACCCTAGACATGTTAGGTCAATCTATAATTGTAGCTTAAGTGATGACAGAGGAAGCCAACCTCAAAGGCGACAACACAGCTCCCAATCTTCAGGGCAACAACAAAGCTCTTTTAGACCACCAGTCCCAAGGGGCAGAGGCGACATGGGCTTCGGAGGAAGGTACGGGGATCAGCCCAGAAAGCTATATTGCTTATTCTGTGGTGAAGACAAGGGCCACACCACAAGAACATGCCAAGTCACAATTCAGAAGCAAAAGGAGATTGCCGAAGCTGAGGCACGGCAGAATCAACCGAAGCAGGTCTTATATACTGCTTCATGCTACTCTCCCTATGTACCAGAATACGTAGGTAATCAACAGCCTACGACCTCTGTCGCTTCGGCAAGTCACTCTCAAGCTTCCTGGGCCCAGCTTCCACCACCACCGCCGCTACCACCGGCTCTAGCCCGAAGCCAGCAGCTAGAAGGGCACCAACAACACCGCGACTTTCAGGAAGAGTCCGAAGCTCGCACAGTCAATAGCATTGTACCTGAATCCAAGCATATTTACTGAAGAATATCCTACAGCTGGTGTACACTTATCTTCTTTGCAATCTTATTTTTTTTGTATGGAAAAAATTTCACGAAGGACTAAATTATGATATGTAATAACAGTACTCATACCGTTGAGTGGAATGCTTCCTTTTTAACAATGTTCTGAAGCTACAAAAGTCGTTCCTAAGGGAGCGCAGAGTAATTTTTCTGCTCAGAAGTCATTCCTAAGGGGATGCAGAGCCAAAAATTCCACCGAAATAGAAGGTGAAGAATCTCCAAAGTCGTTCCTAAGGGGATGCAGAGCTTAATACCACCGAAATAGAAGGTGAAGAAGCTCCAAAGTCGTTCCTAAGGGGATGCAGAGCTTAAATACTATCGAAATATAAGGTGAAGAAGCTCCAAAGTCATTCCTAAGGGGATGCAGAGCTTAAAGACTCCAAAGACGTCCCTAAGGGGATGCAGAGTCTTGTGTGTTCCAGTGTGGGCACGAGTGTGTGTATGTTCGACATCACCATCATTTTGCATCATATCATCATATCATTCCGCATAACATTACATCATACATCATATCGCATCAACGACAAAAAGATTGGATACGAAGCAAATCTTCGGCAATACTTTGTTAAATGAAATATGCTGAGGCACGAAGCAAACTTCAGAAAATACAATCTTGTCAGACTTGCCATAGAAGGGGTTTCTTTCTTTACGAAGCATCAAAAGAAGGGAAGGTGTTTTTTTGCCGAAGGCTCAAAAACGATATGTGCGTAAATTTCATGCATCATAAAGAAATATATTACAATAATTTACATGTCTAATTAATTGTTCCATACACCAAATGTTACATAGTATCATTACAATAAAGTCTATTCTTCCTTAAGTATTTTTTCCGTGGCTTCGTTCAGCAGCTTGTCGACGACTTCGTCGACGTTGGAGTTAGCAACGCTCATTATATCCAGTGCTTCTTTCATGACTGGATCGGTTAGGGGGTTGTATGGCTCAGGCAGCGGCGACAGTTTGGCTGTAATAGGCAAACTGTTAGTTCGAAGTCAGAAAATAAATCTGAAGCTAAATTTCAAAAACAATACCTATGCACCTTTCGCATTCAGCAGCTTCTTCAGCTCGCCTAGCTTCTTCTCGGGCTTCATGGGTTTCTTTTTCATTCTTCTTTATAATTTCGTTGGCCAATTCCTGGCCACCGTTCACCCAGACATCGAAATAAAATTTTCCACCCACCGAAGTAGCTTCGGCTTAAGGGTCTTTTGTGTCGTCTATGGAGAAGGCGGCTTCAGCTTGGGTCATAGCTTTAACATGGTCGCAACCAGCCTTCTCCAAAATTGCCGCAATACCTCGAGCGCCAGTAAAAGCACATATATCCCCATGATCGCTCAAGATCTCTTCAAAAGCTTTGGCTTCCCCGCTTATCCAATCAACAAATGAAGTTCTCTTATGAAGAATAAGCACCTACTTTGGCAAAGCTAGTTTTCAATTTTTTCATGCAATCCAAGGATTTCTCGAAGCACCTTTCCTTGGATTCACGAAGCTCCTCAACATTTTTCTCTAGCCTAGTTTTCCACCATTCACTAATTTCTTGATTAGCTTTTACGAGTGCGCAACTTTCATTGGCTTCGGCAAGTTTTTTCTGAAGGTCTTCAACTTCGACTTTATAAGCTTCGGTTTGAGCGTTAAAATTCACCTCGTCTTTCTTCACTTTATCTACCAATGAAAGTAGAATCTTATCCTTCTCCAAGGCATCATTTCTCAGCTTAACGACTTCTAATCGAAGGTTGCCGAGAGCTATAGTGTAACTTTCGTCTTCTGCATTCTTTTGCACCCTCAGGGCATTGCTAAGGATTAAGCCCTGCAAGAGAAAGAAAGGATTATCATGAGAATAAAAGACTTCATTTCTGAGTCCATAAACTTTAAAGTTCATAGCTTCCGTACCTTCATACTATTGTATGTGAGGCTGTCCGCAAGGTCATCCTTCGACATGGCGGAGAGGCCAGCTTTGAGCTTCAGAAATCCCATACTTTTGGCCATCGCTCGGGAAACGAATATCTCTTTGTTGTCCGGGAGACAGTACAGGAAATCACCTTCGTCCGTGCCATTGAACACTAAGGCCCCCTTTGGGTATTTCAGTTCTCGGGCATAGTGTTTGGCTTCTAAAATTTCTTCTTCGGATAATCTCTTTCCCGAAGCATGTCGAATAATATAGTCAAGATCTTCGGATGGTGCTTCGGGAGCAGGAGATTTAGCTTCTTCGGCCACTTCCTTCTCCATAGCTATGCCAATATCTGGAGATTCTTGCTCAGCTCTTTGCTTAGTTACGGCAGGCTTCGTCTCAGCAGGCATTGAAGGCCCAGCTTCGGTTTCAGTATGAGCTGTAGCAGCTTCGACAACCTTGTTTACAGGAGCAGGAGTCAATGCTCCTGTTGTCTCTATGACAGCATGTAGCACGCTAGCCATTCTTCTCCTCTTAGGAGTTGTGGCGGGAGCTTTTGCAACCTTAGGCAATTCTGCTTCTACCGGTGGGCTCAGAATTTCTGGCAGCTGTAATACCAAAAAATGTAAATAGTGAAAATAGAGAAGAACTCTAGATTTTTTTTGTGTGATCTATACTTATCATCACATGTGAACACCCCATTTAAAAAATAAATAATTAATAAAAGACACATCACTAAATTGTGTATTATGTTGGCTGTTAATTGTTTGTGCACTCAATAGTAGTCACAAAACATGAATAAAATAATAAACACATTAGAAATATAAAGACTAACTTGAATATTTGAAAAGGAGAAATAATCAAGAAGAAGGAAAAAAAGAGGAGTTTAAAATATAAATGAAAATAAAGAGTTACATATATTTCTAAAACTGGTATTTTTGTGATCTGTGAAATCTGCAAACCAAACTCTAATCCAAATGCTAGGTTTGAATCTAGTAAGGGAAATTCAAAATAAAACAAAATGGAAAAAAACCTAACCTAAATGGGCCTGCGGCACTCCCATTCGGCCCAGCTTCTTTTTTTATATACAATGCAGCCCACGCTGGAGATCGGGGTACCGACAGGTGGGGCCCCTAGATCGGCCTCTTGCGCGCGTTGCCCTCCCGTTTCTCGCAGACGTGTGGGCCTAGCCGGCAGTAGTCTTCTTCTCCTCCCTATCTCTCCTTCGTTTCATGCGCAAAACCGATGGCGCTGGTGAGCTTGTGCCTGATTCATGAAAAATGCGGGCTCCTAGCTCTGGTGGCGCACCTGCTCGCGTGAGACCCGCGCGACTCGCTTGTGCAGACTCCAGTCGCAGGGAAGCTCCAACAACCCGCGCGAGTTTTCCTCTCCTCATACACGCACCATGGAATAGCCACGGGAATCCAGCCGTGGCGGTTAGGAATCAGTCTGGGGAGTATAAAGACCAAGCCCCAGCGCCTCTCCGTCACCTAGCTCGCGCGCGCACCCTGAACGACTTCCGCGGGAGTCGTGCCGTCGTAACCGAATCACGCCGCCAACTCCGGACCTGCCGCTAACCGAGCTTTTTGCCGCACAAGTTGGGATCCATCGCCTCCATTGCAGTTCATACGAACCTGAATATTGTGCCTCGGCGAACTGCTAGGAAGCTTTGGGTGGTCGAGCCGAAGGATTGGGAAGCCTTGCGACGTGGGTTGATGGTCGGAATCAGGGCTGATTCCTCGTCGTCGTTCAAATCCGACCTCGGGCCACCATACACCGCGACAGACTCTCTCTCCATCTTCTCCTCCGGTAAGAATTCCTCTGGTGGATTTGCTATCACCTCCGCATTACGTAAGCGCTTTCAATTAGGGGATTAGTGCTTGTATGCGTGGATTCCGTACCTCGCTGGCGGGAGCCGCCGCGCGGGCTATGGGCGCCGCCGTGTTCAGCCAGCAGGGTAGGAGAAGGCCTCCCAGCCGTGGATTAACTGATGAACGGCGCAGATTAGGGAAGCCATGTACCGCTTCGTGCTTGACTCTGGGCCGTTAGATCTTGAAACGGAGGGCCAGATCGATCATTTCCGTATTCTCTCCCACACATTAAATCAGAGCCGTTGATCCTGTCGCGTGTGGCTGTGATGACGTAGGAGTATTCCAATGTGGCGATCTAATCGTGGCAGTCCATTATTGATCGGACGGCTGTCGCGCGCAGATACCCCTTCGGTCTGGGACGTTTACAAAAGAAACCCTACACTTTTAGGTATTCAACCCGCGGTCCACCACGTGGGTAGTCTTTGTCTTGGAAACAATTTCGAGTTAGCCCCTGGTCTTTCTGATAATAATGCGCCCAGCCCAGAGGATATTAAAACAGGGAAATAAATATAGAAATCGGTTTTTAATACAAAATAAATTCTTGGAACTTAGAAAATTCATATCTAATTCATTTTAATTCCAAATTGGTCCAGTCCAATTCCTATAATTTTGTAATATTATTGTTTATAAGTTAGTGTCTCTGTTTTGACATAAAAGTCACATTAAAATTTATATCCTATTTAATCTTGTACAAAACACATAGAATCTTCAGAAAATCATAACTCCTTCGTTTTAACTCCGATTTGATCCGTTCAAGTTGCGTTAGTCTCGTAGAAACGCGTAGATCATTATTATGCGGTATATTCTTATGTTTGGTGTGATGTTAATTTTATCTATACCATGTTTGTTGTATTGCAACGACTAGCGCGTGGACACGTGTCATCTGAAAATCAAGTTGGTACCTGGAATCTCAAGTGCCAGGCAAGTTGTGCCCTTGATTCACTTTTGTTACCCAATAATGTTCTTTATAACCATTTACCATGCATAGGTTTAATTTTGATGGGACCCAATAGGTCACCCTAGATTGTTTATCTCATTACCTTGTTTACCCCTGAATCACATGGGTAGTTTTTGCTATTGCTTTATATGGTTTTGGGATAATTATTTCTTTATATCCATGTTCCAGTTATTTTGTTATTCTATTTATGTTCATGTCAAGATCATTATATTATTGTTAATTGGAACATGGAGCTTAACTTGAGAAACACGTGCCACCACAAGGGAGGAATGGGACCCCTTGGCTGACTAATTAGGAAAGCTAGTGGAAGACTACCTTACCCGAAAGGGGCAAGGGCAGTAGGGGAGTTGCATGCAAGGAGGTTCTCGGGTTGATTTTGCTGCGATGGTGGTCAGACGGGGGATTCTTGCAAGTGCTCTTCCCATAAACTGTAGCGGGTTTTCGGAAGCTAGTGGAACTTTGTAAAGGCCTCGTAGTGGACCCCTAGCCATTCACCTTGGTAGTGTCTAAGGGCCTAGCTAACCCTGGCGACATAGGAAACACGACTTGTGGGAAAAGGGTACAACCTCTGCAGAGTGTAAAACTGGTATACTAGTCGAGCTCACGGTCATGAGCGGCTCAGGACTCTCCGATGATTAAGTTATGGAACCTAAACTCAATTTTTCATTTGCATTTGCATGGGTTTATTATTAATTTTGTTCTATTATTTTATTATGGTTTGGTATTCACTTACACTTAGTAACTGCTAATAAAATTTTGACCAACTTATAAAAGCAATGCTCAGCTTTAACCTCTATTGTTGATCAACCTTACACTTCATGAACTCCCACCTTTGGTGAGTTAATGTCACATTATTCCCCAGAACTTGTTGAGCGATGAACATGTGTGAGCTCACCCTTGCTGTCTCACACCCCCCCACAGGAGAAGAACAGGTGGTTCAGGAGGAGCCACAAAGCGAGGAGTTCAATCTGATCTAGGTGGCGTTTCTCAGTTGACATTGGCGCCGACGATCCTTAGTTCGTTTTATATTTGTCTTTTATTTTGTAAGTCTTCCGCTATGTAATAAGTACTCTGATTATATTGTGACATTTATCTCTATACACTCTGTTATTATATATGTTGTCTTCTTGGCGCATGTATGAGATGCACCCGGCTTTGTCCCTTAAAACCGGGTGTGACAGAAGTGGTATCAGAGGAAATGTTGACTGTAGGACGAAACCTAGATAGAAATGGACAAAACCCTTCCCTACTTACCTTACTCTGATTCATTCTATACTTATCTTATCTTGATCTTGTCTCACCTTTTGCTGTCATACTCTAATTGCTCTTATCTTTTCTGTTCTGAAGACAAGATGGATTTCATACCTTGGAATCCTATATTTATGAACTTTTTAAGAGATAGGAGACCTAAGACGAAATTAAAATTATTTTCTCTATTAAAAAAATGTTGGATGATTGTTCTGATGATAAATGCTTGATTTGCTTCTTTGATTGATTGAAACATTATAGTTGGGCATCTTAGAATGTACCACCATAAGGTAATGTATTAGCTTTAGTGGATAACACACTAATCTACTTAGCTAATAAATCCCCTGCAGTAACATTCCTCGTAATTGCTCGCCTTGTCTACAATTCTTCCTTTCTTACCCTATATTTCTAACCCAGATGGGCTACCCCTGTACTGTTAGAAGAGAGCAGTATAGACTTGATCCTTGGTATGTCATGGTTAAACAAAGGCAAAGGCAGTATATACACTGTGCTAAGGGAACCTTAGAACTCACCAGTTCCAAAGGAGAAAAATTTAGAGTTGAAATTGCAGTAACTACCACCATCAGACTAGCAGCATTCTTAGAAGATGAGAAGTTTGTGGGTGACAACATCCGTGCAGATAAGGATTTTCCAAATGTCTTTCCAGAGGAGTTATCAGGGATGCCACCAGATAGGGAAGATGAGTTTGTCATTGATCCCTTATCTAGGACTGCCCCTATTTCTAAACAGCCATACAAGATGTCCATAGAAGAACTAAAGGAATTTAAGAAGCAATTAACAGAGTTACAAGAGGCTGGGTACATTCGTTCGAATTCTTCACCTTGTGGAGTGTCAGTTCTGTTTGTACAGAAGAAAGATGGATCGCAAAAGATGTGCGTGGATTATAGGTCCCTTAACAATGTCACTGTGAAGAACAAGTGTCCATTACCCCGCATTAAGGATTTATTTGATCAGATGAGAGGTGCAAGGGTATTCTCGAAGATTGAACTTTGACCGGGTTATCACCAAATGAAGATTAGGTCATCGGATATTCCTAAGACGATTTTATCGACCCGATATGGTTTATATGAGTTCACCGTTATGTCATTTGGACTAACTAATGCACCAGCCTATTTTATGGATCAGAAGAATAAGGTGTTCATGATCTGGACAGATTTATCATGGTTTTCATCGATGATTTTTTTTATTTATTCCAAGAGTGATAGTGATCATGAGGAACATCTGAGATTGGTGATACAAAAGCTATGATATAATCAACTCTACGCCAAGTATAGCAAATGCGAGTTTTGGATTGGCGAGGTGCCCTTTCTTGGACATATCATTTCTAATGGAGGAATATCAGTGGATCCTGCTAAAAGTCAAGGAGATAGTGGCGTGGAGCATACCCACTACAGTTACTGAGATTCGGAGTTTCTTGGGACTAGCAGGATATTATCGGAGATTTATTGAGGGATTTTCTAAGGTTGCTAAACCTATGACTTCACTTTTGGAGAAAGGAAAAGAGTTTAAGTGGGACGAGAAGTGCCAAGAAAGCTTTGATCAATTAAAGGAGAGATTGATGTTGCCCCTGTGTTGGTTATGCCAGATCTACAGAAGGACATGTGATTGCCTATGCATCCCGTCAGTTACGGAAACATGAATTGAACTACCCCACGCATGACTTAGAACTGGCCGTCGTTGTGCATGCACTTAAGATTTGGAGACATTATATTATGGGAACCAAGTGCCAAGTGTAAACGGATCATAAGAGTTTGAAGTATATATTCACTCAGAAGGATCTCAACCTTAGGCAATGCCGTTGGTTGGAGCTTATTAAGGATTATGATTTGGAGATTCACTATCACCCGGGCAAGGCAAATTTGGTTGCAGATGCCTTGAGTTGAAAGGAGCATGTTTATTCAGTTGTTGTTGCCTAGCTACCCGATGAGATTGTTGAGGATTTCAGGAGACTTAACCTGGGGATAGTTACTCACACTAAAAAAGTTATTATTGATGTGGAACCTACCTTGGAACAAGAAATCTGCAAAGGATAGATTGGTGATGCTAAGATACAAGAGATTAGGGATCTTATTACGAAAGGTAGAGATCCAGAGTTTACGGAGGATGAGCAAGGCACCGTATGGTTCACGGATCGGATATGTGTTCCGGAGATTTAAAGCCTTCGTGAGACTATTTTAAAGGAAGCCCGTGACTTGGATTATTCTGTTCATTCTATTAGTACCAAGATGTATCAGGATTTGAAGCAAAAATACTTGTGGTGTGGACTGAAGAGAGTAGAGAGATGTGGCTGCACATGTGGCTATGTGCAATGCGTGTCAAAGAGTTAAGGCTGAACACCAGAGACCAGCTGGACCACTGTACCCATTAAAGATACCCGAATGGAAGTGGGAAGAGATCGGTATGGATTTCATTACTGGATTGCCTCACACCCAGAAAGGATATGATTATATGGGTTATTGTGGATAGACAGACCAAAGTGGCTCATTTCATTCCGGTCAAGACTACTTATAAGGTATCTCAATTGGCAGAATTATATATGGCTCGGATTGTGTCTCTACACGGTGTACCGAAGAAGATCATTTTGGATAGAGGATCATAGTTTACCCTCCAGATTTTGGAAAAGTTTTCATGAGAATATGGATACGAAGTTGAATTTTAGTTTGGCCTACCATCCTCAGACTGATGGACAAACTGAAAGGACTAATCAAGTATTGGAAGACATGTTGAGAGCTTGTGCCCTTCAGCATGGTAGTAGTTGGGACAAGAGTCTACCTTATGCTGAGTTCTGATATAATAATAGTTATCAGGCTAGTCTGAAGATGTCACCGTTCGAGACTCTGTATGGCAGGAAATGCAAAACTCCTCTATATCGGGATAAGACTAGGGGAAGACAGTTCTTTGGACTTGAACTTATTAAAGAGGCAGAAGAACAAGTCTGTATAATCAGGGGGAACTTGAGGGTAGCTCAAACCAAGCAAAAGAGCTCTGCTGATAATAGAAGAGGACCACTGGAGTTTGAGGAAGGTGATCATGTGTATCTTGATGTGTGACCACTTCGTGGAATGAGGAGATTCAAGGTTTAGGGCAAACTGTCCCCTCGCTGTATTGGACCATTTAGAGTTTTAGGCAAGTTGGAGAGATGGCCTATCAACTCGAGCTACCTGATAATCTATCTGATATGCATAATGTATTTCACGTATCTCAACTGAAGAAGTGTCTCCATGTCCCTGAGGAACAATTACCAATGGAAGAGCTCAGTGTTCAGGGTGATTTGACTTACACGGAGTACCCGATCAAGATTCTTGACACCTTGACTCGAGTTACAAGAAATAAGGTTATAAAGATGTGCAAACTACAATGGAGACACCATGGAGAAGATGAAGCCACATGGGAAAGAGAAGAAGAACTTCGCAGAGATTTTACCATCTTTTCCCTAGATCCTCTTAAATCTCGAGGACGAGATTTTTGTTAAGGGGGTAGGATTTGTAATACCAAAAAAATGTAAATAGTGAAAATAGAGAAGAACTCTAGATTTTTTTGTGTGATCTATACTTATCATCACATGTGAACACCCCATTTAAAAAAAATAAATAATTAATAAAAGACACATCACTAAATTGTGTATTATGTTGGCTGTTAATTGTTTGTGCACTCAATAGTAGTCACAAAACATGAATAAAATAATAAACACATTAGAAATATAAAGACTAACTTGAATATTTGAAAAGGAGAAATAATCAAGAAGAAGGAAAAAAGAGGAGTTTAAAATATAAATGAAAATAAACATTTAAATACATTTCTAAAACTGGTATTTTTGTGATCTGTGAAATCTGCAAACCAAACTCTAATCCAAATGGTAGGTTTGAATTTAGTAAGGGAAATTCAAAATAAAACAAAATGGAAAAAAAACCTAACCTAAATGGGCCTGCGGCACTCCCATTCGGCCCAGCTTCTTTTTTTATATACAATGCAGCCCACACTGGAGATCAGGGTACCGACAGGTGGGGCCCCTAGATCGGCCTCTTGCGCGCGTTGCCCTCCCGTTTCTCGCAGACGCGTGGGCCTAGCCAGCAGTAGTCTTCTTCTCCTCCCTATCTCTCCTTCGTTTCATGAGCAAAACCGATGGCGCTGGTGAGCTTGTGCCTGATTCATGAAAAATGCGGGCTCCTAGCTCTGGTGGCGCACCTGCTCGCGTGAGACCCGCGCGACTCGCTTGTGCAGACTCCAGTCGCAGGGAAGCTCCAACAACCCGCGCGGGTTTTCCTCTCCTCATACACGCACCATGGAATAGCCACGGGAATCCAGCCGTGGCGGTTAGGAATCAGTCTGGGGAGTATAAAGACCAAGCCCCAGCGCCTCTCCGTCACCTAGCTCGCGCGCGCGCCCTGAACGACTTCCGCGGGAGTCGTGCCGTCGTAACCGAATCACGCGGCCAACTCCGGACCTGCAGCTGACCGAGCTCGTTGCCGCGCAAGTTGGGATCCACCGCCGCCATTGCAGTTCATACGAACCTGAATATTGTGCCTCGGCGAACTGCTAGGAAGCTTCGGGTGGTCGAGCCCGAAGGATTGGGAAGCCTTGCGACGTGGGTGAATGGTCGGAATCAGGGCTGATTCCTCATCGTCGTTCAAATCCGACCTCGGGCCGCCATACACCGCGACGGACTCTCTCTCCATCTTCTCCGCCGGTAAGAATTCCTCTGGTGGATTTGCTATCACCTCCGCATTACGTAGGCGCTTTCAGATTAGGGGATTAGTGCTTGTATGCGTGGATTCCTGTACCTCGCCGGCAGGAGCTGCCGCGCGGGCTATGGGTGCCGCCGTGTTCAGCCAGCAGGGTAGGAGAAGGCCTCCCAGCCGTGGATTAACTGATGAACGACACAGATTAGGGAAGCCACGTACCGCTTCGTGCTTGACTCTGGGCCGTTAGATCTTGAAACGGAGGGCCAGATCGATCGATTCCGTATTCTCTCCCACACATTAAATCAGAGCTGTTGATCCTGTTGCGTGTGGCTGTGATGACGTAGGAGTATTCCAATGTGACGATCTAATCGTGGCAGTCCATTATTGATCGGACGGCTGTCGCGCGTAGATACCCCTTCGGTCTGGGACGTTTACAAAAGAAACCTTACACTTTTAGGTATTCAACCCGCGGTCCACCACGTGGGTAGTCTGTGTCTTGGAAACAATTTCGAGTTAGCCCCTGGTCTTTCTGATAATAATGCGCCCAGCCCAGAGGATATTAAAAACAGGGAAATAAATATAGAAATTGATTTTTAATACAAAATAAATTCTTGGAACTTGGAAAATTCATATCTAATTCATTTTAATTCCAAATTGGTCCAGTCCAATTCCTATAATTTTGTAATATTATTGTTTATAAGTTAGTGTCTTTGTTTTGACATAAAAGTCACATTAAAATTTATATCCTATTTAATCTTGTATAAAACACATAGAATCTTCAGAAAATCATAACTCCTTCGTTTTAACTCCGATTTGATCCGTTCAAGTTGCGTTAGTCTCGTAGAAACGCGTAGATCATTATTATGTGGTATATTCTTATGTTTGGTGTGATGTTAATTTTATCTATACCATGTTTGTTTGTATTGCAACGACTAGCGCGTGGACACATGTCATCTGAAAAGCAAGTTGGTACCTGGAATCTCAAGTGCCAGGCAAGTTGTGCCCTTGATTCACTTTTGTTACCCAATAATGTTCTTTATAACCATTTACCATGCATAGGTTTAATTTTGATGGGACCCAATAGGTCACCCTAGATTGTTTATCTCATTACCTTGTTTACCCCTGAATCACATGGGTAGTTTTTGCTATTGCTTTATATGGTTTTGGGATAATTATTTCTTTATATCCATGTTCCAGTTATTTTGTTATTCTATTTATGTTCATGTCAAGATCATTATATTATTGTTAATTAGAACATGGAGCTTAACTTGAGAAACACGTGCCACCACAAGGGAGGAATGGGACCCCTTGGCTGACTAATTAGGAAAGCTAGTGGAAGACTACCTTACCCGAAAGGGGCAAGGGCAGTAGGGGAGTTGCATGCAAGGAGGTTCTCGGGTTGATTTTGCTGCGATGGCGGTCAGACGGGGGATTCTTGCAAGTGCTCTTCCCATAAACTGTAGCGGGTTTTCGGAAGCTAGTGGAACTTTGTAAAGGCCTCGTAGTGGATCCCTAGCCATTCACCTTGGTAGTGTCTAAGGGCCTAGCTAACCCTGGCGACATGGGAAACACGACTTGTGGGTAAAGGGTACAATCTCTGCAGAGTGTAAAACTGGTATACTAGCCGAGCTCACGGTCATGAGCGGCTCAGGTCTCTCCGATGATTAAATTATGGAACCTAAACTCAATTTGTCATTTGCATTTGCATGGGTTTATTATTAATTTTGTTCTATTATTTTATTATGGTTTGGTATTCACTTACACTTAGTAACTGCTAATAAAATTTTGACCAACTTATAAAAGCAATGCTCAGCTTTAACCTCTATTGTTGATCAGCCTTACACTTCATGAACTCCCACCTTTGGTGAGTTCATGTCACATTATTCCCCAGAACTTGTTGAGCGATGAACATGTGTGAGCTCACCCTTGCTGTCTCACACCCCCCCACAGGAGAAGAACAGGTGGTTCAGGAGGAGCCACAAAGCGAGGAGTTCAATCTGATCTAGGTGGCGTTTCTCAGTTGACAATTGGCGCCGACGATCCTTAGTTCGTTTTATATTTGTCTTTTATTTTGTAAGTCTTCCGCTATGTAATAAGTACTCTGATTATATTGTGACATTTATCTCTATACACTCTGTTATTATATATGTTGTCTTCTTGGCGCATGTATGAGATGCACCCGGCTTTGTCCCTTAAAACCGGGTGTGACAGCAGCACTATTGTTTTTTCAAACTCTGGCTTTTTGGTCGCCCCATCTTCGAGTTCGACTGACTCAACTATAGGCACCTTCGGCACTATAGTCGATTCCTCAGCGCTCCGAGTGGCAGGAGCAGATTGTTCCGCTTCAGCACCAGAAGATGTCTCTTCACCAAATTTTAGCACTACGATCGTTTTAATATATCTTGGCCGGTGGGTCAAAACCTTGATTTTCTTGCCCTTCGGCATAGCAGAAATGGCCGAAGCGACAGTTTTCCTCTTTTTCCCCTGCTTTCGCGAGGGGTAATAATAATTAGGGTATATGAAACCAATCACATAAAAAACTCTGTTCAACCTTTTCTTGCCCCGACCCCCGAAGGCTGAGGACAAAGCATCATCTTCGGCTCTGGTATATGCCCCAAGTAACTCGTCGCTAGTAGCCTCAATACATTTTAGCCACTCGTCGTTTGATTCATCGAACCGGTCTCTGTATCTGAAGGTGTATTTCAAGTGAACTAATCCACCTTGACTGGACCCAGCAGCAGTCTCCTTCGGCATCTCCCAGTTATCCACAAGTGGCCATACCCCGTAGGCTATGTGCTCTTGAATCAGGTCTCTTGTACCAATGGAAGCACAGACATTGCTGAAAGCCTTTTGACATGCTTCGACATCATTTTCAATCGCCACAATCGGCCTTTGAAGGACGAAGCGAGACCAGATGGGACGCTGGATAATCCCCTTTATATCCTACCTTTCAATCAGATTATTCTTAACATAATACCATTCCCTCATCCAGGCCTCGGGCCACCTTTTCCGAAATGTTGGAACCGGGTAGCTTGCATTAGGACGAGCAATGAATCCATAACAACCGAAGTTGTTGTGATACTGCTCTTTGCCAATGGCCTTCGTCTCGTACAATAGTTCGTGCATATTGCAAAAGCACTTTGCGCTCAGTTCCAGCCCTTGGCTTCTCACAGCCCAAACAAACATCCCCATTCTGATTATAGCTTCGGGAGTAATTTGATGAAGAAAGATCTGAAATATCTTCAACATTTCAACCAAAAATTTGCTCAATGGGAACCGAAGACCCGCCTTCATAAAGCTTCTATAGAAAACAACCTCGTTTTCTTCAGGTGTAGGGGCGGTGCTGTCCCCTCCAATCCTCACAATAGACATGTCACGGAAGTATCTTCTCTTCATGGCATCAATCTGACTTTGTTTAATGGTCGACTTTCGGAAGATGGTATGGCTTGGCCGCTAGGGCTAGTCTTCAGAATCTTCATCCCCACTTTCCACATCATAGTTATCACTATCGTCAGAATCTTCAGACAAATCCGCCATTATTTCCTTTGTGATCTTCTCTGTATTTTTTTGCCATATATTCGTAAAAGCCCAGCAAGAAAAGGGTCCACAACCTTCTTCTCCTCAGACATCTTCTTCTCTTCAGACATGCAACAAGCACTTGTGTATACCATGAAGCTCGAAAATCAAGCGAGAACTGATAGCAAGAGAATTAAAATTTAATAAAACAGCACAAGCAACTGAAATGGCGTAACAAATGTTGTCATTATGGGTTTCTATTTATATGCCCAGTGCATTGCAACTTGGCGGGCCCCATTTGTCATTGACTTTCGCTATTCTAGCGAAGGGAACGTGTTTTTTCGGACCTTCGGCTAAAGGCCTTCGTTCACGTCGCAGTCTGAATTTGTCACATATAAGAACAAATTAATACTACGAGGGGCTACTGTTGGGGGCCTTCGTCTTCCGAAGATCCTCAAAACACGACTAACATGCTTTCCAAGTATAATATACTATCACAGGAACCTTCGGCTTTGAGATGAAGGTGTGCACGATATGAAGAGCGCGACCTGGAAGAAGGATGGACTAGTTCCAAAGCTATGGATGGAGAAGCTTTGGCTTAGCGAGAAGATGACAATGGAGAATGAAACTGACTTAAAAGGGAAAAGACAGCTTAGCCCTCGACAACTTACATTTTAGCTAATAGTAGATGTCAGGGACATGAATGTAATTTTACCCAGGCTGCGTCTTGTGCCTATAAATAGATGAACAATAACATTGTACTATTCACACTGACTTGTAATCACTTGTACGTCACTCTTGGATTCTTACCTTCTGTCAAGCCGAAGGTGAAAGCTCTCTTGTGGGTTTTGGTGTTTGGATGACAACCCAATTAAAGGACTAACAAGTGTGCTAAGTGTTGAACATGTGCTTAATGTAAAGCTAATAGGGTTCAACACAAGTGAACAAGTGTGATGGTCCAAGGACTAAATGATGGATAGATAATGGGCATCACAAGTAAGATGGACATTCCATAAAGTGAGACTCGAGTGCGTAGCTCGGAGACAACTGATCAAGCCAATGATGAAGGCAAGAAGAGCTTCGAGGTACCAAGTGCACAAGAGAAGGTCAAAGAGGCTGAGCAACCCAAAGCCAAGGGTGAAGAAGACTTGCAAAGTCAAGGGTGATCGAGTTGAGAAGAGCTATGACACTATCAAGGATCACTACATAAGGACGTGACTTACAACCAATGAGGAAACATCTATAGTTATGTGGTGTAAGTCATAAGGCTCAAGATCAAGCTCTAAGAAGAAGTGCACAAGGTCACTAGAAGAAGAAGGAGTGTCAAAACCAGAACTGGAGGTAGCCCAAAAGAGCTAAGTTCACCTTGATCTTTGGTTTGGGTTGTTCCTATGTTTGGATACATTCTATATGACCTTTGCAGGGTGTTGGAACTCCGACATATCAATCTAGTCAAGTCAAGCTGACTTGAGGTTTTGGAGTTCCACATTAAATATCAAAACGTGTCAAATGCTAAAATTGGGTAAAGCGCATATAAAGGCATGAGGTATGTTTCCAGACCTAATACATTGTTTTTGAGTACTAACATGGTTTGTCTGAGTGCTGGAAACAGAAAGAAAAGAAGAGGAAAAGTGTTGGCTATGAGCAGCCAACTTCAGCTCGGCTTGGCACACCGGACTGTCCGGTGGTGCACCGGACAGTGTCCGGTGCACCAGGCCGAACTCTGGTGAACACGTCGCTCTCAGGAGAAGTCTGGCGACGTACGGCTATAATTCACTGGACTGTCCGGTGGTGCACCGGACTGTCCGGTGAGCCAACGGTCGGCTGGGCCAACGGTCGGCCGCTCAATCCGCGCGTGACGCGTGGCCAAGCCAACGGTCAGATGGGAGCACCGGACTTTCCAGTGTGCACTAGACAGTGTCCGGTGCGCCAACGGCTCCAAGACGGCAACGGTCGACTGTGCCATTTTTTGAAGGAAATCGGGCACCGGACAGTGTCCGGTGGTGCACCGGACTGTCCGGTGCGCCACCCGACAGAAAGCAAGTATTGCCTTCCAAATGTGTTCCAACGGCTCCTAGGCCCCCTTGGGTCTATAAAAGGGACTCCTAGGCGCCTCCAATAGAAAGACAAGTGCATCCAACAAGTGTAGACATCACTCTGATCAATTCTCACGCTCCCTCTTGTGTGTATCTCTCTAGTTTGTGTAGAAGGCAAAGATATAAGCCTTTAGAGAGTGGAGAGGAGCTTCTAAGAGCTAGAGCAAGGTCTTGAGCATATCGTTACTCTGCCGGAGTGCTGCCAAGAAGATTGTAAGCAGCCGTGGCTCTGTTGTAACTACCTCAACATAGTGGAAGGCTCTATCTGTCTGACTGACAGATCTGAGCAAACTGAGGAAGGAGTTGAAATAGACTCCAAGCCCAGGTTTGGCTAACTCCAACGAGGACTAGGCAAGCATTTCAGGCTTGGCCGAACCTCGGGATAAATTCTGTGTCCACGTGCTCTACTCTGTGTTGTGTGTTGATTCTCTGTCTTATTCCGTTCTTATGTTTGCACTTCACTACTTACTTGTGGTACGAGCTTTCTTTGAAGTGCAGGATATTCTCAAGACAGGAATCTCAATTCCGCTGCAATCTACTCGAAGAGTTCTTCACTCCACTGCAATCTAGTCTTCGAGTAGAGTAACAGTTTAAATTTTAAAGTGATAATTTTTATTTGCCTATTCACCCCCCCTCTAGGCGACATCCAGATCCTGTTCCCTGGCCAAAGGGAACTTTCAATTGGTATCGGAGCTAGGCCTCTCCAGTGTGGGCTTAGCCGTCCGGAGATGACGATGTCGTCACAAGAGGTAACTGTAGAACTTCTTTTAGGCGATGGCTCTAATTACAAATCTTGGTCTGTCTCTATTTATAATGCTTTCATGAGCATTGATCCTGATTTGAGACAGGTATTTAGTAGAAGTATTTTTCCCTCTAATGTTAGTAAAAATCCTTCTAATGATGAACTAAGATGTCTATCTCTAAATCGCCATGCTTGCAACATCTTAGTTGATTCTCTTTCTAGAGGTGCCTATTTTGTAATCATGAGTAGTGATAGTGACTTATTTGTTGATGCTCATGATCTATGGACTAAACTTAAGTTGAAATTTTTTAAGTCCATATGCACTTCCTCTGCTCCCTTTATTGCTGGTGATACTAACTTGTTCAAGGGAGAAGAACAAGAACGATGGCAACCAAACGATGAATCCACCTCATCAACAGGTTTGTCTTCCACTAGTAATAAATGTCTTATTGCTAACAATGATGGTGGAGACAAAAACGATGATGAGGAAGAATATGAGGATGAGGAGTCTACATCATCACAAGGTACATTTTCCTGTTTTGCTTCCACTGATAATAATGACAGTGAAAATGAGACCGACGATGTGGAAGAGGAGATTCGCCGTTTCTACATCCATCTCAACAAAGAAGACAAAGCGCTCTTGATTAAGCTGTTGAGAAGGAACAAGGAACAAGGCGAGACGCTTCTTAGGCTAGAGGAGACTCTCATCAAAACCAACGACAGCCTGGAGAAGATGACCAAAGAACATGAGGAGCTAAAGTACTCTCATGGGAATTTGGTCCAACGGTATGAATCTGTTTTAATTGAGCAAAGAAATAATCATGATGTATTATCTAATGTTGCTCAACTTAAAACTGAAAATTCTATGCTTAGAAGTCAAGTAGAATTGTTAAGTCATGATAACCTTGCTCTAACTGAAAAATATGACTTATTGTCTTGTTATCATGATAATCTCTTGGATAGACATATCATGCTTGAAGTTGCTCATGAGGTCGTAATTACGAACTTAAATTCATGTGAACTTCATTCTTGCACAAGTACACATTTGGATAATCTATCACCATGTGCTAACCCCTGTCACTCAAAAGGAAGCGAGTGTTTAAATGAGCAAAAAGTTGCAGGGTCACAAAAGAAATTGTGTGGGAACAAAAAGCAAAGACAACTAAGGAGAAGACGCATTGCTCAACTCTCTCAAGATATCCACGGGCGCGTGGTGAAGAAGCTTGAGAAAGGAAAAACTGCAGCAAGTGTTAAGCTCCATAAGAAGAATGTTCCTAAAGATGAAGAAATCAACATGAGCTTGGAAAAAGGTAAAGATTCAATTAATCATGTTGTTTGCACTAACCATTTCTCTATGTCATCAAAGAACAAAAAGAGAAAAGGGAAAAGGGGGTGCTTTAAGTGCAATAAGGCAGGACACCTCATTGCGTCGTGTCCATACAACGACAAGGGAGAAGGGATAAGGAGATGCTTCAGATGCAATGACAAGAACCACACGATCGCTTCTTGTCCGCTATTAATGAACCAAGCATGTGCATTCTCCAAGATGACTCTCACCAAGGAAAATGACAAACAGCAAGCGTCAGGTCAGGTTGAGCGACGCTTCTGCTACAAGTGTGGTAAGCAGGGTCATCTATCCAAGGTATGTAATAAAGGTGAGGTTCCTAAGCAAGTAAAGTTGTCTCAATCTTATTCGCCTAGGAGACCCAAATCATACCCTTGTGCTAGATCAATCATGAGATCACCTAGAACTAGCACAAATACTATTTGGGTACCAAAGACACTTTTAGTTGAACATCATGGACCCATCCCGAGATGGGTACCAAACTGTGCTAACTAGACCATGCAGGTGCCTTGAGACGGACTGGAGACCATGGGGGAGCTTAATATGGTTATCTCAAACTCTATGCTTAAGCTGTTAATTGTTTTGGTGTTTATTCATTGACCCAAGGTTGAATTATTGTGAGACACTAATCCCATGTTCATCTCAAGTGAAATAAAGTGAATAGGTCCTTAATCATTATTGGTGAATCAAGCAAAGGACCTTGATGAGATTCTGCAATTTGCTCTCCATAGGATGGTACTCTTGTATCCTAAGTACTTTGTTGATAATCAGTACTAGTCTGATTGTTGTGCTACCTAGCCTTGGAGTAGTTATGTTTTTATTGCATGTGTTGAGTACCCTTTGGTCAATGATTAATCGTAACCATGCTTGCTTAATCATGATTGTGTGCTTTAGAGGAGATGTCTCTTGAATCATTTAATGGATAGCTTATCATTTGAGATATCCACCATGATTAACTCTTGTTGTGAATAAACCTGTATCCCTTTGTGAGTTATGCTATATGGTTTTAATGATCAACCTATGTGCAAATATGACATGTTGTTTAGTTTATGCCCACATGATTACTCTAGCCTGGTATTATGTGGATACAAAATCCATGTTGTGCCTCTAATGCACCTTTTTGAGCTAAAAGGTGCATAAGCAAAAGGAGCCCTCAATTAGTGACAACTGGTGCTCTTGTGGCAATTCAGGAAAAGGCAAAGGTATGTAGAAGGGAACTATGCAATTTCATTGAATATCTTGAAGTTCCATTGATTGAGATCATAGCTATGTTTTTGCCTCTGAATTGGTAGTATCTTGGCTTAGGTGCTCCTTACCTTAAAATGCCGTTTCTTTTGGTGTACCTAAGGAACCTTCTTAATTATGATGTGCTTAGACATTGCGCTTTATATGCATGATCATATTGTCTTTCAATTGGTTCATGTGGTGCAATGATTGTCAGGTATGAAGCATGTCTAGGTTGCTTGTAAAATGTTATACTTCTTGAGGCATGCATTGGTGTATTAAGTCAACCTTTCACTTAGTACTTAATTGGTATCTCTTTGTGATGAAATTGCGAGTATGCCTTGACCAAGATATGCTGTGATCCCCTCTAGTTCTGAGAAAGCTAGAATGTGCAAAGTGCAAGTTATTCAAGTACTTGATGCACAAGTTTAGGGGGGAGCACACATAACTTGTGTCTTTTGAGACTAATTGTTTCTTGAGCGATCTTGTATAGTCTCAAGGTGGAAAAGAGAAGATGAGCAAGAAATGGAGCAATCAGGACTTGAGTACCTCTTAACAAGGAAAGGTTAGGATAAAGGATCAGGCACAAGTGTGGAGAAGCTCCCGAGAGATTAATACTTTCATGATGGGAAGTACATCACAACATGGTAAAGGTACAAGAGGAAGTATTGATATTTTGAGTAAATGTATCTTAATATCTATGGTGCATATGTTTAATGAATAAGGGGGAGTTTTGATAATGTGTTTTTTCCTCCTTAACACCCTGCTGTCCCTTGACATCATCCTATTTCTTGCTTGAGTATGGTTTTTGGTGTTTGATGTCAAAGGGGGAGAATTTGTGCATTAAAGCTTATCTCAACCTGAGAGGAAAGCTTATCCTATGGGGTGATGTGTTAGTTTGAGCATTGTTAGTGTCCTAGCATTATTAGTGTGCTATTATGTTATTCTTATGCTTCTTGCAGTATCATATGTGTTGAATCATATGGTCTAGTGTGTCCGCTGCTATGAATTAATTGGCATCTATTGTGTTCATTCTGAAATAGATAGTCATGTGGATAATGGTGCATGTGGTTAATGGTTTAATGGTGCTTTAAGATAATTTTAAATTGGTATGGTGCTTTAAGATAATTTTAAATTGGTATGGTGTTTTAAGATTGTTTTAAATTGGTATCTTAGTTTAAATTGGTATCTTAATGTGAATAGTGGTAGGTTGATATTCCTGTGAAATATTCACTCAATTGAATTGTGTTTAACTCTGATTCTGTGCATTTGTGTGTTATACGCATCATGGTTTGATCCTTGACACAATGCATCCCAAAGGTGCTAAGGTGTAGCAATGCTTCGATTTAGCCTAAGTATGTGCATTTTGGCATTTAAGGCCAAAGTTAAGTTTTTAATGTAAGCACATATTTAGGCTGAGCATTCTACAAACTTAGAATTCAAGATTTGTGCTTTAAATCTCACTCCTATGTAAGCTTTAATTGTGTTGCCATCAATCACCAAAAAGGGGGAGATTGAAAGCTCTCTTGTGGGTTTTGGTGTTTGGATGACAACTCAATTAAAGGACTAACAAGTGTGCTAAGTGTTGAACAGGTGCTTAATGTGAAGCTAACAGGGTTCAACACAAGTGAACAAGTGTGATGGTCCAAGGACTAAATGATGGATAGATAATGGGCATCACAAGTAAGATGGACATTGCATAAAGTGAGACTCGAGTGCGTAGCTCGGAGACAACTGATCAAGCCAATGATGGAGGCAAGAAGAGCTTCGAGGTACCAAGTGCACGGGAGAAGGTCAAAGAGGCTGTGGAACCCAAAGCCAAGGGTGAAGAAGAAGACTTGCAAAGTCAAGGGTGATCATGTTGAGAAGAGCTATGACACATCAAGTATCACTACATAAGGACGTGACTTACAACCAATGAGGAAACATCTATAGTTATGTGGTGTAAGTCATGAGGCTCAAGATCAAGCTCTAAGAAGAAGTGCACAAGGTCACTAGAAGAAGAAGCAGTGTCAAAACCAGAACTGGAGGCAGCCCAAAAGAGCTAAGTTCACCTTGATCTTTGGTTTGGGTTGTTCCTATGTTTGGATACATTCTATATGACCTTTGCAGGGTGTTGGAACTCCAACATATCAATCTAGTCAAGTCAAGCTGACTTGAGGTTTTGGAGTTCCACATTAAATATCAAAACGTGCCAAATGCTAAAATTGGGTAAAGCGCATATAAAGGCATGAGGTATGTTTCCAGACCTAATACATTGTTTTTGAGTACTAACATGGTTTGTCTGAGTGCTGGAAACAGAAAGAAAAGAAGAGGAAAAGTGTTGGCTATGAGCAGCCAACTTCAGCTCGGCTTGGCACACCGGACTGTCCGGTGGTGCACCGGACAGTGTCCGGTGCACCAGGCCGAACTCTGGTGAACACGTCGCTCTCGGGAGAAGACTGGCGACGTACGGCTATAATTCACTGGACTGTCCGGTGGTGCACCAGACTGTCCGGTGAGCCAACGGTCGGCTGGGCCAACGGTCGGCCGTGCAATCCGCGCGTGACGCGTGGCCAAGCCAACAGTCAGATGGGAGCACCGGACTGTCCGGTGCGCCAACGGCTCCAAGACGGCAACGGTCGACTGTGCCCTTTTTGGAAGGTAATCGGGCACCAGACAGTGTCCGGTGGTGCACCGGACTGTCCGGTGCGCCACCCGACAGAAAGCAAGTATTGCCTTCCAAATGTGTTCCAACGGCTCCTAGGCCCCCTTAGGTCTATAAAAGGGACTCCTAGGCGCCTCCAATAGAAAGACAAGTGCAACCAACAAGTGTAGACATCACTCTGATCAATTCTCACTCTCCCTCTTGTGTGTATCTCTCTAGTTTGTGTAGAAGGCAAAGATATAAGCCTTTAGAGAGTGGAGAGGAGCTGCAAAGAGCTAGAGCAAGGTCTTGAGCATATCGTTACTCTGCCGGAGTGCTGCCAAGAAGATTGTAAGTAGCCGCGGCTCTGTTGTAACTACCTCAACATAGTGGAAGGCTCTATCTGTCTGACTGACAGATCTGAGCAAATAGAGGAAGGAGTTGAAATAGACTCCAAGCCCAGGTTTGGCTAACTCCAACGAGGACTAGGCAAGCATTTCAGGCTTGGCCGAACCTCGGGATAAATTCCTGTGTCCACATGCACTACTCTGTGTTGTGTGTTGATTCTCTGTCTTATTCAGTTCTTACGTTTGCACTTCACTACTTACTTGTGGTACGAGCTTTCTTTGAAGTGCAGGATATTCTCAAGATAGGAATCTGAATTCCACTGCAATCTACTCGAAGAGTTCTTCACTCCACTGCAATCTAGTCTTCGAGTAGAGTAAGAGTTTAAGTTTTAAAGTGATAATTTTTATTCGCCTATTCACCCCCCCCTCTAGGCGACATCCAGATCCTGTTCCCTGGCCAAAGGGAACTTTCAGAAGGTACAAATGTAATTTAGTATCATTAATGTTTATTCACAATTATATAATGAGTATATAGATAATCCAATGATTTAATATGATCGTTCAAGTTCCTCCATGTTTCATATGTTCCTGTTTTTATTCTTACATATTGAGATGATGAAGGTATGTCCTCCATAACCTTCGTCTCAAGATCATTATATCCTAAGGGAGATAATGCTTCGAAGGACGAAGGTTTTTAACCATTAACATTTGTGTTGCCTTGTTCTTAACTCATAGCATTTGAGAACAAGTGCCCAACATGTTTGTTACATATTGCTTGCTTTGGTTGTGTTGTCATCAATCACCAAAAAGGGGGAGATTGTAAGAAAAATGGACCCCGGGCCATTTGGCTAAAGGGATTTTGGTGTTTGATGATCAACATAACCTGTGGACTAATATGTTTGCTAGTGTTTGTGTTTATAGTTAACAGGATGCGAAGAGGATTGGACTAAGGCACTGAGGATGCAACACCTCAAAAGAAGACATAAAAGAAGCATAGAAGTCCAAGACTCAAGAACAAAAGAAGCCCAAGGAAACAACGAAGAAATCCATGAAGTGGGTAGTCAGCCAGCGCACTGGTGGCACACTGGATAGTGAAAAGCAACAGGTTCGGTCGGACACCGGGCAGTTTGCGTAGATATATCCACAACGGGAGCTCTCGGGTAATGGTCGGATCCAACGGTCGACTGCTACAGACCAGTCGACAGCTACCCAATAGTCGACTGACGTGGTAGGGCACCGGACAGTGAACATTGTATGTCTGGTGTGCACCAGAATGTCCGATGCGCCGGTCGATAGAAAGCTGCAGCTTCTGTCCAACGGCTATAATTGAGGGGGAAGGCTATAAATACCCCCAACCAACCATTTGAATGTGTGGGAGCCCAAGCAACATACCAAGGCATATTGTAGACATTTCCAAGTGCTCAAACACCCAAGTGCTTAATAGAATCACTTGGTGATTAGTGTAGGTGCTTTGCGAAATGCTTAGGTTAGTAGACCACATTAACGCTTGCTCTAAGTGAATCCTAGTTAGTTGAGTGAGTTTAGAAAAACCACACAACCCCTCGGCTCTTGTGTGAGCCATTATAATTGTACCGAGTGGGGCGAGAGTCTTGCGAGACCATAACAATCGAGTTTGTGTCACGGCCACCACCGTGTACTGAAGGGAACGAGGCCCGCGGCATTTCGGTCGGAAGCTCGATAGTGGAGACGGTGGGGAGTGTCCGAGAGGAGCCGAAAGCGGAGCACCACTTACACGTGGAGAAGGTCCGTGACTCTCTACGGAGTTACTCGACCGAGGTGCTTGGCCCTCTCATGGGCTTCCCTTTGCGTAGGGGCACCAACGAGGATTAGTCAGGACCTTGCGTGGTTCCGGATACCTCGGTAAAAATACCAACGTCATCCACGAGAGTTTGCATCTCTACCGTGCTCTTTACCTTCCACATTTATATTAAATATTTAAGTTTCAATCTTGTCTGTCTAGCTAGATCATTTAGGATTGGAACTTAGTCTTTGCGGTAGAGATAACAACACTTAGACAAAATCTAGTTTGCACATTAGATTGCTTATTTGCATAGGTTTTGCGCTAGGAATTTAATTGTGGCTTAGTTTAGAGAAAGTTTTTAGAAGTCCTACATCACCACCTCTTAGGTGTCACCGTTTCCTTCAATTTGGACTTGGTTGCAGTCTTCGCCATCAACCCCTGAGAAGAAAAACAACGTCACTACACCATTTGGAAAAGGAACCTCTCGCACAGTAAGGGTACGACTCTCTTACCCGAGCCATAGTCCAGAAATCGGACCACATATACCTCTCCTCCATGTCGTCGAGGATGAAGTAGGGCAGGCCATCCATGGCCATCCACGTCAGGATCGGATACCCCTGGCCGAGGGATCTGGCTAGGAGCAAACGATGTTGCTGCTCACCTCGGCGGCGGGAGGAGGCCCGCTCTGATCCCCAGCCGGTTCCTTAAGCCGCTTCGAGGGACCGATGTCCTCGACGCTTGCCACTTTGGGGCTCCGAACATCCATCGAGGAGTCAAGGATGGCGTGCAGGAGGTCCGAGACGGTAGGCGATGCCACGGTCGACGTTGCATCCGGCACCCCACCTCCTCATGGGAAGAGATGGGGATGGCCTCGGCTAAAGGCGTTGTAGGCACCGTAGCCACCTCAGCCTCTACAACACCCTGCCTAGCCTGCCCACCGAGGGCAAGCCGGGCCACCTCTGTGCCCCGCTGGATAGCCTCCTAGGCGGTGTCGAGCCGCGCGTGCAAGTGAACCATAGCCCTGGCCGACGTCCCCACACTGAACTTCACCGCCTTGGTGGCAGTAAAGGTCGGCTCGCGGTCCCTGGGCTTTGTGCTAAAACACGACAAGACAAATAATCACAAAAAGAGCTCAGAGACAAAGCAAAAAATCTCTACAGCACAATGACTTACCCGGACCGGGGTAAGATGGCCAGCCTTGGCCCTCGGCACCTCGGGCCCCTCGGGCCCGATGCAGGCACCTAGTGCAGGACGGCGACCCTCTCCTCCACAAGCCCAGCGTCGAGCACATGGGGAGGATCGGTGGTGATCTCCTCCATGGCCACAGCCTCCTCCACAACCACAGGGATAGCGCCCGAACCGGCTAACACCCACGCCTCAGACAGGGACGCTGTCGCCCCTTGCCCAGGTGTCTCCACACCATCGGACGAGCCCGCCAAGGCTGGCTTGGACCAAAGCTGTCACACCCGGTTTTTAGAAGGCAAACCGAATGCGAACCATCTACGTGCCAGGATCAGCAATTCACGTACACAGCAATTACATAACATGGACATCATCACACAGTGCTCAAATAGTATTAAAAAGGGAAATAGTAGTCGATTACATAATATGTCTGAGACATCCACATAGTCTTTACAATAAATCAAAGTGCGGAAAAGAAACGTAGATAAACGCGGCCTTCACAGGCAGCCAACTGGGGGTTGCCGCTAACCCACACCTAGAACTCGTCGTAGTCTTGAAACTCCTGGAAGTCTCCTTCCACGGCTTCATCTTCTCCTGAGCAGTGGTTGCAATGCGGACAACCTGGGGAAGGGGGGGGGTTGGTGTGTAGAGCAAGGGTGAGTACACATCAACATACTCAGCAAGTGTCCTATTTGGCTGTAGTGGACTGGCTTTATGTGGGGATAAGTCAAGCAGTTGCTTTTAGTTGGTCAGATTATTATTACTAGTAGAGAAATCCAAGTTTTAGAGTTAACCCACGTTATTAACCCAAAACGTACTCCTTTCCAAACGGAAAGAGTACCACTTACCATTACCCGAGTCAATACCAAGAACCATCAAACTCATTGCCACCTGCAAGTCTGAACATCTCTGATCAAGTACCACTAATCATTGGAGCTCCCTTGGCCGCTCATAACTGCGAGCATGGCTGATATATCAGTTTCATAACACTCTGCAGAGGTTGCGCACTTTACCCATGAGCCGTGATTCCCTTTTTGCCTCGGGTTGTACGGACCCTTGAACACTCCCAAGGTGAGTAGGCAGGGTCTCACTACGTAGCCTTTACAAAGATTCCCCGGGGCTGTAGCCACCCGTTAGGTTTCCTAAATGTACCGCACTCCTCCCCAAGGGACAAATCAACCTTGGCAGAGTGAGCCGCATACACCGAGCCCCATTGACGGCATGACGGCTAAGCGAACTACACCCCGGTTCCTCTAATTACTCGGCTAAGGGCATCCCACTCCACCCTCATGGTTGCACTGTTTTCCCGGGCGGTCATCCAATGAAAAAGTCCTTACGGAGAGGCACTCGAGAAACAGCTCGAGCCCCCTTAAAGGCCACAAGTATAACATCATAATAAGAAGGGGGAAAACAGCGTACCATTGATAATTCTCATCATGTTCATTGATTAGAGTTGAGCAATAGCATAAGACTAAGCAATAATAATCCAACCCAAATAGGTAAACAAGGACATGGATAACAAAAGCTAGTAAATCCTTAGGTATAAATGTGTAATGCGGGGGGTGAATTAAAGAATGAATAGGACAGAGATAGGTCGAGGGACACTTGCCTCCACCAATCGACTGCTGCTCAGGGGCTTCTCCTACGAGTTCTTCGGGCTCTTCAACCGGACCGTTCTCTATGCGAGTGTAGACATACATACATCCATCCATTCAAATTAGGAAACAAACAGTACACCATACAAGAGAACAAGTTGATTAAACATGCATAGAATATGACATACAATATTACATTTACCATGGTTAGAAAGAAACAGGGGAAGGTCTCGCAGGGGTTAAAGCTTATGCTCGAGGCGCATTACGGGTAGACGAATAACTAGACGTTACGTGCTCTAGTTCTACTTAGCTCCAAAAATAAGGATTAGCTACATGCACTAATAGAAACGTGACCACTTTCAGTTGATAAACATTAAATGAGCTAGACGATTAACTATATGAATTAACTAACATGACCAATTTCCAAATTGAGTTTCCTATTTCATTAACATGAACAACATGATTAGCGCGCATAAAATATAGGGGGGGTAGACGGGCACGTCTAGGGGTAGACGAGGGCACGGCGAGCCGTGCCAAGGCACCACGCGCACCACGCTAGTAGCGCACGCGCAAGGCCGCACATACGCGCCGCGAACTAGCCGTGCACACGTCAGGGCTGCGCGCTGGCCGAGCTCAAGGCCGCGCGCCAAAGGCACGCTGGGCCCAGCTCGAGGCCGCGCCGGGGCCATCACGACGCGAGCAGGACACGCCGGGGCGGGCGGGCGAGCACGCCGGGGCGGGACGGGCGGCGCCGCGGGCAGGGGAGCGCACGCGGGCGAGGTGGGGCACGCCGTGCGGGCGTCATGGCCGGCGAGGCCATGGCCGGCCACCATGCCGGGGCAGGGGACCGGGGCAGGGCGGGCGCGGGCGGAACGCCGGGCGGGCGCACGCGCCGAGGGGCGCCGCTGGGGCCCGGACAGGCGGTGCTGTGGCCAACCACGCCGAGGGGAGGGGCGAGGACGCTCGCGCCGGGGCGGGACGCCGGGCCGCCATGGCCGGCGAGCTCGGAGCGGGCGGGGCCGGGCGCGGCCGGGGGCTGGCGAGCCGAGGCGGGGTGCGGCCGAGGACGGCGAGCCAAGGCGGGGCACGGCCGGGGACGGCAAGCCGAGGGCGGGCGAGCTCGGGACGGGGCGCAGCCGCGGCGGACGAGGCCGGGGTGGGGCGAGCTCGGGGCGGGCGAGCTCGGGACGGGCGGCGCTGGGCGTGGCCGGGGCCGGGCGGGCGCGGCCACGCCGCGGGGAGAGCGCCAGCGGGCATGGGGAAGGAGGAGGGAGGGGAGAGGGAAGAGGAGAGGGGGAGGGAGGGGCTCACCGCGGGCGGGGATCGGTGGCGGCGGTGGTTTCGGGCGAGCAGGGGATTGGGGCGGCTGGGCAGGGGAGGGGAGAGAGATTTGGGGGGAGGGGAGGGGGCACGGATGGGCTGCTCCTAGGCCCAAAGCGGGGGGGGGGCGGGGCGAGGCCGGTTGGGCCGCCACACCGCTGGCCCACGACGCGAAGGGGGGGGGGAAGGGAGAGGTGGCATGGCCGGTTGGGCCGGTCGGCCAGCTGGGCCGCGCGCCCAGGGGGGCGGCTGGGCCAAAAAGGGGAGGAGAGGGAGGGGAGAGAAAAGAAAAGATTTTCCCTTTTTTGATATCTATTTTCTATATGAATGCTTTCACATTTTCAGCAATCAAAAATGCATGGTTCGGCATGGTGCAGCAAATCAAAGAAATTAACTCTAGGGTTTACCATTATCAGATGACTTAAAGTTTTGAAGGCGGGTGAGGTTTTAGCGAAAAGAAATGGGAAAGAGGGGTAATGCCCGAATTTAGCGAGCGATAGCGAAAAGAAAAAAATTCAACTCGAAATTCAGGGCGTTACAAACCTATCCCCCTTAAAAGAATCTCGCCCTCGAGATTCAGGGTTGGCTAGCAAAGAGCTCAGGGTATTTGGCCATCAGATCTTCTTCACTGCTCCCAGGTTGCCTCTTCCTCTGAATGATGATTCCATCTGACTTTGCACATTCTAATAGTCTTCCTTCGGGTGACTCTGTCTGCGGTCTCAAGGATTTGCGTTGGCTTCTCAACGTAGGTCAAGTCCTCCTAGACTTCAAGACCTTCAACTGGCAACTGCTCCTCTGGCACACGCAAGCACTTCTTCAATTGAGACACATGAAAGACATCATGCACAGCAGACAAATTTTCTGGTAGGCTGAGCTGATAAGCCACTTCTCCACGCCTTGCAAGAATCTGATACGGACCAATGTAGCGGGGTGCTAGCTTGCCTTTGACTCCGAACCTTCTGACCCCTCTGATTGGTGACACTTTCAAATAGACGAAGTCTCCAACCTCAAAACTCAGCTCTCTTCTTCTTGTGTCTGCATAGCTTCGCTGCCTTGATTGTGCTATCTTCAAATTCTCTCGGACCATCTTGATGTTCTCTTCGGCTTCAAGCAAAATGTCTGGCCCAAACACTTACTTTTCTCCAGGCTGATCCCATTGCAATGGAGTTCTACAACTCCTCCCATAAAGCGCCTGAAATGGTGACATCTTCAAGCTGGTCTGGTAACTGTTGTTATAGGTGAACTCTGCATAAGGCAATCGCTTGTCCCATTCGGACGGATCTTGCAACGCACAGGCTCTCAACATGTCTTCAAGGATTTGATTGGTTCTTTCGGTCTAACCATCTGTCTGTGGATGGTAAGCTGAACTGAAATTTAGATGTGTGGCCAAGGCTTCATGCAACTGCTGCCAGAAATGAGAGGTGAACTGCGTTCCTCTGTCTGACACTATCTTCTTTGGCACACCATGAAGACAAACGATTCGGGACATGTACAACTCTGCCAATACTGCACTGCTGTAGTTGGTCTTGACCGGTATGAAGTGGGCTGACTTGGTTAAGCGGTCCACCACTACCCAAATGGAATCGTAGCCGGCTCGAGTGCGAGGCAATCCGACTATGAAATCCATACCGATTTCATCCCATTTCCACTGAGGGATTTGCAACGGTTGCAACAATCCAGCTGGTCTCTGGTGCTCTGCCTTGATCCGCCGACAACTATCACACATAGCCACATACTCTGCAATTTCCCTCATCATTTCGTACCACCAGAATTTCTTCTTCAGATCCTGATACATCTTCTCACTACCAGGGTGAATCGAATAGGCTGTCTCATGAGCTTCCTTGAGAATCAATTCCCGAATAGACTGGACATTGGGAACACACAAGCGGTCTTTGAACCGTATCGCACCTTCTGCATCTTCCCTAAAATCTTTGCCTCTGCCTTCCAGAATCAGTCGCCGGATCTCACTGATCTTCTCATCATTCTTCTGCGCTTCTTTGATTTCCCGCTCTAGGGTAGGTTCCAACTCAATTGTGACTCCTCACGTGTTGTTCAGAAATCTGAGACTCAACCTGTCAAACTCTTTGGCCAACTCATTAGGCATTGGACGAGCGACCATCAGATTGACCTGACTCTTCCTGCTCAAAGCATCTGTCACTACGTTCGCTTTGCATGGATGGTAATGATTCTCCAACTCGTAGTCTTTGATCAGCTCCAACCATCTTCGTTGCCTCATATTCAGCTCTGACTGAGTGAATATGTTCTTCAGACTCTTGTGGTCTGTGTAGACATCACATTTCTGCCCATACAGATAGTGCCTCCATGTCTTCAGTGCGTGAACCACTGCTGCCAACTCTAGGTCATGGATTGGGTAATTCTTCTCATGAACCTTCAACTGTCGGGACGAGTAAGCCACAACTCTTCCCTCTTGCATCAACACGCATCCCAAACCAGTGTAACAAGCATCACAATACACCGAGAAGGGCTTGTGCACATCAGGCAAGACTAAGACAGGCGCTGTAGTCAACTTCTCTTTCAGCGCTTCGAAGGCCTCTTGGCATTTTTGGGTCCACTTGAACTCAACTTTGTTGCCTAGCAACGCTGTCATTGGTCTCGCAATCTTCGAAAACCCTTCAATGAATCGCCGATAGTATCCGGCCATTCCAATGAAGCTCTTGATTCCTCGAGCATCTGTTGGCGCTTCCCAGTTCAGAATGTCTGCCACTTTCTTCGGATCCACAGCCAATCCTTCTTTGTTGATTATGTGACCCAAGAACAGGACTTCACTGATCCAGAACTCACACTTGCTCAACTTTGCATACAACTGGTGCTCTCGCAATCTCTGCAATACCATCCTCAAATGATCTGCATGCTCTTCTTCGCTTTGAGAATATATCAGAATATCATCGATGAATACCACCACAAACTTATCAAGGTAATCCATAAATACACTATTCATCAAGTTCATAAAGAAGGCCGGTGCATTGGTTAGACCGAAAGACATCACAGTGAACCCATACAACCCATACTTGGTAATGAATGCCGTCTTCGGAATTTCTGAAGGTCGAATCCTGAGCTGATGATAACCTGACCTCAGGTCTATCTTGGAGAACACACTGGCTCCTCTCAACTGGTCGAACAGATCTTCTATTCTAGGCAAAGGGTACTTGTTCTTGATTGTGACCTCATTTAGAGCTCGATAATCGATACACATCCTTCTGGTGCCATCTTTCTTCTCCACTAATAGGATAGGGGCGGCCCAAGGCGAGGTGCTTGGCCGGATGTAACCTTTCTCTGATAACTCATCGATCTGCTTCTTAAGCTCAACCAACTCTGGTCCAGATATTCTGTAAGCTCTCTTAAAGATAGGGGTGGTGCCAGGAAGAAGCTCTATGGCAAACTCGACTTTCCGCTCTGGTGGCATACCTGGTAGGTCCTTTGGAAACACATCTGGGAACTCGGACACAACCTTGATACTCTCAATTGGGTCTGCTCCGCTGCTATCGACAGCCATCTGATAACAACTTCCTTTTCATGGCTCAGGCGGGACTAACTCGGTCACCACTTCCTCTCCTAGTGGGGACACCAACTTGATCGTCCTCTTATCACAACTGATAACTACCTGATACTTATCTAACCAATTCATCCCTAGGATGACATCTATTCCCTGAGTACCCATTACTATGAGATTAGCGGGAAACACTATCCCCCTTATTTCCACACTTACATTCAAACAAATGCTATCGGCTCGAATTATACCACCGGCTGAGTCAATTTGAATGGGGGTTGACATGGTAGTAATTGGAAGGTTATGTGCTTCTACCCATGATGCAGTAATGAAAGAATGCGTTGCTCCAGTATCAAATAATACTTCTGCAATATGGGAGTCGACTGGGAACATACCTACTATCATGCCGGGGGTCTCCTAAACTGCTTCAACCTCCAAGTGGTTCAGTCTCCCATGATTATAGCGTGGCTGAGAGTGGTTGCCTGCTCCAGGCTGAGACACATTCTGCTTTGTTGGGGCATTGGGGCCTGACTGCTGCTGGGCTGCCTTCTTCGGACATTGCATCACCCAGTGGCCTTGCTCTCCATAGTGGAAACATGCCCTCTTTCCAACCTGAGCTGGTGCTGCCTGACTGTTCTGCTGGGTTGCTAGGGCAGGAAGACGAGGTGCTTGCTGATTCTGCCTCTAGAACTGACCTCCTCCTGACTGATTGTTCTAACGATTCTGATATTGGTGCTGAGGATACTGCCTTTGGAACTGCTGATGCTGAGGTGGACGCTGGTTCTGCCTGAACTGCTGAGGTTGATTGCCTGAGAAACGAGGACGATTGCTGCTTCCAGGCTGGGGACCACTGATCTTGCGCTTACGATCCTCCATCTCCTTGCGCTTCCTCTATGTCATGATTGCCCTGTCAATCAAGTGCTGGAATGTCGGGAAGGTGTGATTCATCAGTTGGTACTGAAGAGGGTCAACCAAGCCTCTCAGGAAACGATACTGTCTCTTGGCGTCGATGTTGACATCTTCAGGAGCATAGCGAGACAACTGCAGAAACCTATCTCGGTACTCACTGACAGACGATGACCCTTGCTTGAGGGCCAGGAACTCCTCCTTCTTCACTGTCATGAGACCTGCAGGAACATGGTACTGACAAAAGCTACCTCTGAACTCTTCCCAGGTGATGGTGTCGGGGTTGGCATGGGTGGCGAGATAAGACTCCCACCATGACTGAGCTGCTCCTCTCAACAGACGGTGACCATACAGGACTTTCTCCCTGTCATCACACTGAGCGGTATGCAACTCCCGCTCCACAGTGCGCAGCCAGTCTTCAGCATCCATGGGGTCAGAAGAATGGGCAAACGTTGGGGGATGACCTCTCATGAATTCAGCACGCTTGTCCCTAGGCATCTGAGGCATCTGAGGTTGAGGTGGTGCCTGCTGCTGCTGCTGAATGGTGGCTAGAGTCTGACCGATGGCTTGGACTGCCTAGGTCTGCATCAGAAACATCTGCTCGATGGACATCGGGGGCGAGGGTGGCAGATGCTGTTGCTGAGGTACCTCATCTTGCTGAGCGGCTTGCTCCTGCTGAGCACGCCTTCCTCCTCTGCGCCTGTTTTCTGATATCAACAGAATGCAACCACACATCAGAACTGATCTTGCAAATCTTGTAGCATAAGAGAAGAGTATAGAATTCTCCACAACCCTGAACAGATGAGCATCTCCACTGATCTCCAACACAGACCAACACAGCTTCTCAGATCAAGAGGAAAGTGGAATGAAAGGCTTCCCAACTAAATAGCTAACTCCATTAACATATAACAGGTAAACCAAAATGCAGGGGATACCCACACTCTGGTGACAGTCATTACAAAGATCCAACTCCAACATTGTTCATCATAACAAGCATAAAAGCACAGGATATAGCAAACTACCCTATCTAACTAAGACTAACTAAGAGCGAGACTAATGCTAAGACTATAGCTTCTATGTATATATTTCGTATTAATTACAAGATCCGACTCTAACGATCTATGGTTCTAAATTTATCTTAATCTTGCAGTCAGGGTTGCCATAAGACTGGTGTCCACGCCGAGGTGAGCGGTACGGGTGCTGAGTTCCGACGGGAGCGGGGGAACCATCGTCCAGGTGACGACGCTCCGCACACTCGGCTCGCAGCTGGGCGATCTCAGCACGAGACCTACTCAGCTCATCTAGCGCATGGTCCAGCTCCATGTTTAGCACGGCGGCTAGGTTGACTGTGCTGCTCAAGCTAGGATTGTCCTCACCAACAGGTGAGACAATCACGCCTCCTATGCTGCTAGATGGACGGCGGGGGTAATACTTCAGGTTGAGACCATCAGCTACCCCACCGAGTACTGAGCAGTAGTGCTAAAGCGCACGCCGTGCGGCATCTTGCATGGCCGCCTCAGCTGAGTCCCGCTCAGAGATAGAATAGTGCTCCGAGCAGACCTCAGCACCCCAGAGACTGTTCTCCGGACGGCGCACCAAGCAGGTCACCTCCCAGCGATCCAGGTAGACCCCGCGACTATGCTGGTAGACCACACAGCGATACTCGATGGACTAAGTACGCCGGTCAAGTGCCCGACGTAGCAGGGTGTCGAGCGCATCGTGGAAGTGACACCCGCGAGCAGCGTCGCGAGTGATGGGTCGAGCAACCCATCCGTCCGGCTCCTGGTCAGCAGAAAAGTCGGTGTCGTGGCTCGAGCTGTCGTCGCCACCTCCATCGTCTGGGTCTCCTCCAGCAGCTACTCCCAAGGCTGGGGCGCCCAGTGGTGGTGCAGGGGGCGCCTCCAGGGGAAGCACGTTGGAGCAGCTCCTCACAGACTCTATCTCCTGCTGGAGCGAGAAAGAAGAGCCCTGCTGCTCCTGTCGTCGATGTTCCTGCTCCTCATGCAGGCGGTGGTGCAGCCTCTCCAAATAGCTGGACTGGCCGGCCACGGGACGGCAAAGCGGACGCTCCGCGAGACGAGAGGGTAAGAAGGGGATGACAGACTTCCATGCGGTGTGCCTAAGACGAGCCATCTACAAAAGACACCGCAAGCAAAAGAGTGAGAATAGAACTAGTATGACCAGCAAGTAATGAACCATAAATAAATGAAGGATTAGAATAAAACATAATTTTCAGCAATGTATAATATACAGTAGAACGTAGGTTTTGGTCGATATGACCAACTTTTGAAGGGATACCAAAGTCAAGGCAGGGATAGAGGTCTACAATCCTTAGGACGACCATTCTACTCTAGGTTAGCGATCCTACAGTCAGCACGGCTTTGATACCACCTATGTCACACCCGGTTTTTAGAAGGCAAACCGAATGTGAACCATGTACGTGCCAGGATCAGCAATTCACGTACACAGCAGTTACATAACATGGACATCATCACATAGTGCTCAAATAGTATTAAAAAGGGAAATAGTAGTCGATTACATCATATGTCTGAGACATCCACATAGTCTTTACAATAAATCAAAGTGCGGAAAAGAAACGTAGATAAACGCGGCCTTCACAGGCAGCCGACTGGGGGTTGCCGCTAACCCACGCCTAGAACTCGTCGTAGTCTTGAAACTCTTGGAAATCTCCTTCCACGGCTTCATCTTCTCCTAATCAGTGGTTGCAATGCGGACAACCTGGGGAAGGGGGGGTTGGTGTGTAGAGCAAGGGTGAGTACACATCAACATACTCAGCAAGTGTCCTGTTTGGCTGTAGTGGACTGGCTTTATGTGGGGATAAGTCAAGCAGTTGCTTTTAGTTGGTCAGATTATTATTACTAGTAGAGAAAGCCAAGTTTTAGAGTTAACCCACGTTATTAACCCCAAATGTACTCCTTTCCAAACGGAAAGAGTACCACTTACCATTACCCGAGTCAATACCAAGAACCATCAAACTCATTGCCACCTGCAAGTCTGAACATCTCTGATCAAGTACCACTAATCACTGGAGCTCCCTTGGCCGCTCATAACTGCGAGCACGGCTGATATATCAGTTTCATAACACTCTGCAGAGGTTGCACACTTTACCCATGAGCCGTGATTCCCTTTTTGCCTCAGGTTGTATGGACCCTTGAACACTCCCAAGGTGAGTAGGTAGGGTCTCACTACGTAGCCTTTACAAAGATTCCCCGGGGCTGTAGCCGCCCGTTAGGTTTCCTAAATGTACCACACTCCTCCCCAAGGGACAAATCAACCTTGGCAGAGCGAGCCGCATACACCGAGCCCCATTGACGGCACGACGGCTAAGCGAACTACACCCCGGTTCCTCTAATAACTCGGCTAAGGATGTCCCACTCCACCCTCATGGTTGCACTGTTTTCCCGGGCGGTCATCCAACGAACAAGTCCTTACAGAGAGGCACTCGAGAAACCGCTCGAGCCCCCTTAAAGGCCACAAGTATAACATCATAATAAGAAGGGGGAAAACAGCGTATCATTGATAATTCTCATCATGTTCATTGATTAGAGTTGAGCAATAGCATAAGACTAAGCAATAATAATCCAACCCAAATAGGTAAACAAGGACATGGATAACAAAAGCTAGTAAATCCTTAGGTATAAATGTGTAATGCGGGGGGTGAATTAAAGAATTAATAGGACAGAGATAGTTTGAGGGACACTTGCCTCCACCAATCGACTGCTGCTCAGGGGCTTCTCCTACGAGTTATTCGGGCTCTTCAACCGGACCGTTCTCTATGCGAGTGCAGACATACATACATCCATCCATTCAAATTAGGAAACAAACAGTATACCATACAAGAGAACAAGTAGATTAAACATGCATAGAATATGACATACGATATTACATTTACCATGGTTAGAAAGAAACAGGGGAAGGTCTCGCAGGGGTTAAAGCTTATGCTCGAGGCGCATTACGGGTAGACGAATAACTAGACGTTACGTGCTCTAGTTCTACTTAGCTCCAAAAATAAGGATTAGCTACATGCACTAATAGAAACGTGACCACTTTCAGTTGATCAACATTAAATGAGCTAGACGATTAACTATATGAATTAACTAACGTGACCAATTTCCAAATTGAGTTTCCTATTTCATTAACATGAACAACGTGATTAGCGCGCATAAAATATACGGGAGGGGGGGTAGACGGGCACGTCTAGGGGTAGACGAGGGAACGGTGAGCCATGCCAAGGCACCGCGCGCACCACGCGAGTAGCGCGCACGGAAGGCCGCACACACGCGTCATGAACTAGCCGTGCACACGTCGGGGCCGCGCGCTGGCCGAGCTCAAGGCCGCACGCCAAAGGCATGCTGGGCTGAGCTCGAGGCTGCGCCGGGGCCATCACGACGCGAGCAGGACACGCTGGGGCGGGCGGGCGAGCACGCCGGGGCGGGACGGGCGGGACGGGCGGCGCAGCGGGCAGGGGACCGCGCGCAGGTGGGGTGGGGCACGCCGTGTAGGCGTCATGGCCGGCGAGGCCACGACCGGCCACCATGCCGGGGCAGGGGACCGGGGCAGGGCGGGCGCGGGCGGAACGCCGGGCGGGCGCACGCGCCGAGGGGCGCCGGGGGGGCCGGGACGGGCGGCGCCGCGGATGACCACGCCGAGGGGAGGGGCGGGGACGCTCGCGCTGAGGCGGGACGCCAGGCCGCCATGGCCGGCGAGCTCGGGGCGGGCGGGGCCGGGTGCGGCCGGGGGCCGACGAGCCGAGGCGGGGCGCAGCCGGGGACGGCGAGCCGAGAGCGGGCGAGCTCGGGACGGGGTGCAGCCGGGGCGAACGCGGCCGGGGTGGGGCGAGCTCGGGGCGGGCGAGCTCGGGACGGGCGGCGCCAGGCGCAGCCGGGGCGGGGCGAGCCAAGGGCGGGCGCGGCTGGGGCGGTCTGGGCCGGGCGGGCGCGGCCACTCTACGGGGAGAGCACCAGCAGGCGTGGGGAAGGAGGAGGGATGGGAGAGGGAAGAGGAGAGTGGAAGGGAGGGGCTCACCGCGGGCGGGGATCGGCGGCAGCGGCGGTTTCGGGCGAGCAGGGGATCGGGGCGGCTGGGCAGGGGAGGGGAGAGAGATTTGGGGGGAGGGGAGGGGGGCGCGGCTGGGCTGCTCTTGGGCCCAAAGCGGGGGGGGAGCGGGGGGGCGAGGCCGGTTGGGCCGCCACACCGCCGGCCCACGGCGCGAAGGGGGGGAAGGGAGAGGGGACGTGGCCGGTTAGGCCGGCCGGCCAGCTGGGCCACGCGCCCAGGGGGGCGGCTGGGCCAAAAAGAGGAGGAGAGGGAGGGGAGAGAAAAGAAAATATTTTCCCTTTTTTGATATCTATTTTCTATATGAATGCTTTCACATTTTCAGCAATAAAAAATGCATGGTTCGGCATGGTGCAGCAAATCAAAGAAATTAACTCTAGGGTTTACCATTATCACATGACTTAAAGTTTTGAAGGTGGGTGAGGTTTTAGCGAAAAGAAATGGGAAAGAGGGGTAACGCCCGAATTTAGCGAGCGATAGAGAAAAGAAAAAAAAATTCAACTCGAAATTCGGGGCGTTACAAAAGCCTAGCCTCAGGGCTGAAGCCTAGCTGGACCTCCATCCCCTCATCATTATCGTCGTCCTCCTCCTCCTTCGTACTAGGAGAGGGTTGCACAGGCAACCCCATCCCTCGCCTGCGCCCTGTGGCGCTTCTCCAATGCGTTGTGGGCTGCCCACTTCTGGCGGGCCTGCTTCTTGTCCGCATCTTTCTTCTTCTTCTCCTCGACATCCAACCGACACACCGCCCGGCCGACAGCGTCGTCTGGAACTTGTGGTCAGGCAGTTCGGTAGCCCCGCAGCCCATGCGAAAGGGAGGAGAGGGATGAGAGGAAGAAGAAAGGGAGGCAAGAATGGAAGGAGAATCCGAAAACTTACCAGGGACAAGTAGCCTTGGTCAGGACACATCGAGACAATGGTGGAGTAGTCTGCCTTCCCCACCGTCCCCTTCGCCCGCCGAAGGAGCTCGTCGGTGGAGAGAGCAGCCGAGGCCATCTGAGAGCTTTCCATGGAGGCCTCGGGCATCATCTCGTCCAAGCGGAGCCGACACTCGGTCAGCGGCAGCACCCTCCTTTGGTGAAAGGCAGCGATGACTCCGGTCATGGTAAGTCCGCGATCTCGAAGCCTCCACAGGGCATCCAGCAGCGGCTGTAGCTGGGTCTAGAGCTCCCGTGGAGCGCCCCACCGCCAGTGTTCCACCGTCGCAAAGATGACTCACTGCGTATATGCTGACATTCGTTCGTCGTCGTTCAGAGGTAGAACTATAGACTCTGCCACCCTTTGTTCGACGAGGTGAGGGTGGGAGGGATGTATAGTTGCACCCGATCCGAGCGCAACAGAAGCATGCAGCCACCGGCCCGCACTGCTGGTACACCTTCTTCACGTCGGTGGAGAGGGAGATCGACTCCACCCGGAACAGGTGGAGCCACAAGTCCCAATGGGACTCGATCCCTAAGAACCCCTCATAGATGATGACGAAGATGGCCACCAGAGCGATGGAGTTGGGATTGAAGTTGTGGAGTTCCACCCCATAGTAGTGCGGGAGCATCTGCATGAAGTGGCTCGCCGGCACTTCGAACCCCCTCTCATGGAAGGGGGTAAAGCTCACCACATAGCCCGCGGGCGGAGCCGGCTCCTGCTTGTTGCCTTGCGCAATCCACTCCGGTCGCAGCTCGTGGGAGCGGGGGCGGATTAGCTCGACATCCACCAATGCCTGTAGGTCATTATCAGTGACGGAGAAGATCGACCACATGTCGCGGGGTGGAAGCACATTTACTTTTTTTGGCCATAAGAGCTGGGGAAGAAGACATGAGGAGAGCGCAAGATCTTTTTTTAAGCTAAGAAAGAAGGCGGCTAGGGCAGGAAGGCTAGAGCACAAGGTAAAGAACCAAAGAGCCCATCTCGGGCGAATTTATAGTCGCGGATGGAGTTACCGAAGCTTGGACCGAGCCACCCTCAGACAAAATGGAGAGCGGCCTGGGTCACTTCAAATTCCTTGCGCACGCGTGTAGCAACGGTCGGCCTATGGGCTGGCACGTCTCATCGCATTTAATTCCCACCCTTCCTGTCGGCTGACGTCGGATAGCAAGCGCCACTTCGCATTACACATCAAAAGGTGCACCTTTCTCTCTCCCCTCCTTTTTCCATTCCCTTGCAGATAACGGAAAGAAAGCACCCCCACCTCGGGTATCCTTCCTCTGGAAGGAAAAGGGAAAAAGCAGCGTACTATTCAGGGGTTCGAAGGTCGAGCCCTTAATAGGGTCTGGGAAACCAGCCTCAGGACACGTGGGCTCTGAGCCCATTACTGATCAGAGGTTTGAAGGTTGGCCCCTCAGAAGGCTTCATAACTTCCTCAGAGCATAGAGTCAGGGATGACTAAGGGTACGTTCATACATGGCCAAGGCTCGGGCTACAATCCTGAGGTACCCAAAGACATATCCGAGACCCCCGGGAGCGATTCGTCACAGCGTCCCATCATAGGAGGCATCGAGCCCTCAATCCCTATCAAGGGACCAGGCGATTCACCCACGGGTACTTTTGGGGCGTGTCTTCGGACCGCTAGCCGACTCCTATCGAATGGAGCTCGGACCCCGCTCGGATTACCCGTTAACAGCTTACTGGAAATGTCATGCTAGATGCCCACCGAGGGTAGCATGGTGCTTTCCACCTCTTCCTCCTCACGAAGAGGTGATGAAGAGGCGTACAACCAAAAAATCAAGGCACCCCTAGACTGTCCTCTTGCCCTGTGCAGAGGCTCAGGGGCTTAGCTTGCACCTATGCTACGACAGACTTGTTGGAGGCTCTAGCAATCCAACATAGACGCTCAAGGGCTCCTTTCGCACCCAGGCTATAGCTAGGTAACAGATAAAGTCAACCACGCCTACAGAGGAAAGAACTAAGACCTCGAAGGAGTCAACCACTCCTTCGGGGCCTCGGGGGCTACACCCGACGGGTGCGCTCGCACGCACCCATCAGAAACAAAACCTTTCACTCCTTAGAGAAAGATAGTGCACCCACACAAAGAGCAGAAGAACCTCCAAAGAAGTGCCAAAACATTTCTTTGGAAGGCTTGGGGGCTACTGTCGGGTACAATAATTAGGAGTACCTAGATTATCCCCCTAAAAATGCTTAAAACCCTAAGGAAACCATCAAGGTACGTCCCCGAAGCGAAAGGATTAAGAACTCTGCCTCGCTTGAGGTCCCCCACAGGGGTCCTCCCGAAACTCTGCCTCGCCCGAGCCCAATCTCGGATAGGTCATGAGCTTGGACGTGTCTCCATACCGTTCGAGGCTCTCACACACCTAGGAAGCCATGTTCGCCTCGCCCGAGCCCGTCTCGGGTGAGAGGGGCAGGACTTGTGGTAGGGTGTAACACCCTAAATTTGGGGTATAAAATTTCTTTTCTAATATCCACCAAATTCAGATGTTACCCTTTCTTTCCTTTGCTTTCTTTTCTTTTTTCTAAGCAATGGAGAAGTATTTTGCTTTATATATAAGTGTTAGGGATAATAAAATAAAGCCCTAAGGGAATGATTGTTGTTGCATCATTGTAGGATCTAGGACACCGGCTAGATGGGGGTGAATAGACGGTTTTAACAAAAATAAAATACACTAGACAAATTTAATCAAATTGACAAGAGATATAAAATTACTAGCGTTGATGAAACAACAAAATGTAATGAGCAATTTAAGCTAATGCCACAAAGATAGACAATATACAAGTTACCAACTACTTGTAAGTAATGTATAATAGTTGAGAGAGACACCAAGATTTATCCCATGGTATCGGTGATTTGCCATTCACCCCTAATCCATGTTGAGGTGGAATTCAAGCTCTCACTTGCTCATCTACCAAGACACGACTTGATCTTTGAGCCAAGTGGACAAGAACTCACTCAATACCTTGATTTTACTAGCGTCGCCTTTGCCAATCCAGCGAGGTGGGCGCGAACCCCTCACAATCAATCCCACGGCTCCTCCACAATCTTCATGGAGAGCTCGAAGGAGACAACACTCGAGCTGTCTAGGAGGTGACAACCTCCAAGAGTAACAAGTCGATGACGCTTGCTAGTGTACCACCTAGTACCTCAAAAGATCACAACGAATGGAAATGCACTAGAAGGACACGACTTGATCTTTGAGCCAAGTGGACAAGAACTCACTCAATACCTCGATTCTACCAAGACACGACTTGATCTTTGAGCCAAGTGGACAAGAACTCACTCAATACCTCGATTTTACTAGCGTCACCTTTGCCGATCCGGCGAGGTGGGCGCAAACCCCTCACAATCAATCCCACGGCTCCTCCACAATCTTCACGGAGACCTCGAAGGAGACAACACCCGAGCCGTCTAGGAGGCGACAACCTCCAAGAGTAACAAATCGATGACACTTGCCCAGTGTACCACCTAGTACCTCAAAAGATCACAACTGAATGCAAATGCACTAGAGCGTCTCAATCACTCACTAGAATGCGATCTTAATCAACTAGTGTGAGTGTTTGAGTGGTAGGATCACAAATGAGTTCAATGTGTGGTAGGAATGGCCAAGAGAACTCTCACACACGAGCTGCACTTCTATTTATAGCCCTCAACACATACATAGCCGTTATGTGCAACTAGCACAGATTCTACACACACACGAACGGTCCGCACCCTATGGCCGGATGGTCCGTCGTACCAGTAACAGCTATATCGACCGTTTGAAACCTATAAAAGCTGTCAGAAAAGTCAAGGCCGGACGGTCCACCCACTGGGGCCGGACGGTCCAGAACCTGACAAACTTGAATAATAGAGTGCTTGGTCAGTCTTAGTAATTCGAGCGAATTGTCCACCATTCATGGCCGGACGGTCCGCACATGGACCACTTACGGTCCGGCTAAAAACTTTGAACGGTCCATAGTACAAAGTCTCAAAAACACATCGTCTCTACCTAAACTCGATTCATCTTATGCGGACGGTCCGGCCTGCTAGCCTGGACTGTCCGCTAAAGGGAGATAGAGATAGACGACTAGCTGACCTCTCTGGCAGAGTTGTGGACGGTCCAGCCATCTGGCCCGGACGGTCCACCATCCACAGAGAAAAGGACATTTTGCGCTAGTTCAAAAAGAATTCTAATTTTGAAACCCGTAGCACTGTTAGCCCTCATGCACATGTTACCGTTTATGCTCTACGAGGCACTAAGTTATACACCATTCAAGTTCATTGACCTCTCTTAATAGTACGACTGTCTATCCTATTAATCCGATTAGTTTCTTCTATAAACAACTGCTGACCGGCAAAAGCAAAAACCTATTTTTTACCTTTGCCTTCACTTGATCCACAATCAATGGTTATGAGTGCCCATGGACTTTACTGTATCTTATGGTTCAGTCCTGCAATCTTATCACTCCAAGAATTGTTAGTCCACAATCAGTTGTCATTAATTACCAAAACACCACTTAGGTGCCTAGATGATTCACAATCTCCCCCTTTTTGGTAATTGATGACAACATCGCATATTTTTGAGAAAAGTAGATTTTGTTTCCCAACCTTTCTTACATTCTGGGTATAAGGAAGATTTGAGATGAGTTTTGAGTGACTTATCTAGATTTTGAGGTTCATCTGAAATGTTGATAAGTCATCACAGAAAAACTTAGAGAATAGGAATAACTCCCCCTATATGTGTGCATAGAGAATATTCAGATCACGAATTCACACACATAGTATATTAGAGTTTTTTTAGCAGAGACCATCCTCTAATCTTAGTTATCCAGGCACATAGTACAATGCAAAATAAAAGCGGCAAGTGAAATACTACTTTGATTAACCATTAAGAATTCAAACAGATAGAGCCTTAACCACAACAATGTAAACAAAGTTTTAAAGCGACATAATAACTGAGTAGCATTAAACACAGATGTAGCATAAGTAGCATAAATATGCAGCAAGCTCTCCCTTGAATCATCACTGCTTTCTCCCCCTTCATCATCAATTTCCACAAAGGGGACATTACTGCGCACCCAGTGGAGGACGAGGATACATGTTGTAAAAATGAGAGCTGAAGCTGTCAAATATTGAAGTGAACTGACTAAAATCATTCTGAAGTTGCTGCTGTCTTTCATCCAGTGAGTGAACGCTGTCACTGGTAGACAGAGTTTCAAATTGACAGGACAAAGCACCCATATTATCCTGAAAGCTTTGTTGCATGTTGTTCATTCTGCTCATAATAGGATCATGCACAGTAGTTTGAATATGAGAACGAAGATCATTGAACTGTGTATGAACCCCATCCAGCTGAGTGTCAACAACTGTAAATCACTCATGTAGGTCAGAGAATTCACCATCAAATGTGGAGTGCATGTGATCAAACCGGTCATCGACATGTGACATCATGCCTTGAAACTGACCATCAATATAAGTCTGGAGCCATTGATGCATCTGTTGAAAATATGGATCAAAATAACCAGGGGTAGGCTGCCTGTCTGTGCTGCTATGGAGGAGGAGGTGGAGGTGGTGGCATTTGCTGAGCGGGATGCGCTGCATGCTGATCATTAAAAGCATGTCCCTAAGCTCCCTCATTATCAAGAAACGGTGTGAGAGGCCTGGTAAGAAAACAAAATTCATTTTTGAATGGCCTGAATGGGGTGCGAGCAGTTTCACACCACCCTTCGAATTTGGTTTTGGCTTTAATCAAAGCCCGAATATATGGGGCATATGCCAGATTCTGGTTCTTGTCCATCTTCAGATCATTTAACTGGCGCATCATAAAAGAACAATATCCATGACCTTCCCTTTCATGACATGATCAATAATGTTCCAGCCCGAATCCTGCTTTTGTCCCCACTCTTTGGAAGAATGGTGACTCTAGCAATCTTGTTGATGACGACCGGATGATGGCGCAGGCCTGGAGTCTCACCGAACCGCCTAGGTATACCTAGCCTGGCAGGTTCATAATACCGAGCAAAATCTTCAAATTGGTCCTCAGTATAAAGGTCGACTCTCAGAGAGATAATTGCATAATCTAGTCTTTTAGTCGCTGCAAATTTAGCAAATGTAGCCACATATCTCTTAAACCCAGTCATCCAGACAATGAGCTGATCTTCAATATTGATCTCAGCAGTTGCAAGAAACTGCTTCACAGTTAGTTCATTGAAGTCAGTTCGTTGACCCATGAACTCATATAAACCACATGCCTAGAATTTAGTGAGTAATCCTTCCATAACAGTTTGGCCCTGCATATAGTCCTAGTCAATGACTTGATGCTTATGAAACTTGATGTCCATCAGAGTACCCCAGAACACATGGAAGTACTGGATGTTTGTGTCACTAGGCAGAGAATTGATCCACAGTCCTCTTAGAGGAATACTCAGCCATTGAAAAACACATCTTGGGATATGTCCATCCTGTAATATCAATTGGGTAGTCTGGATGAGAGTGGGAGCATCTTTAGTATCCAATGAAACACTGCCCCTAGTTGATGATTGGGCCTCAGAGTCAGTGGCAGGGTTATAGTCTGAATCATCTGTGCGACGACATTTGGACAGAAACCGCCCTGCAAGCTTCTTCTTGAGACCACCAAATCCACTGAAAAGATAGAATATAAATAATATAAATAATCCCACTAATAAGATAATAACCTGAAAGAAAAAATGACAGCAAGAGCTATGGGTAATCTGCCAGGGGCAATGGTCCACGCTGGTGTGCCGGACGGTCCGCGCACCAAGGACCGGACTGGTCTGCACTACACCAGCGGACGGTCTGCGACAGGTCAGAAGTGATTTTGGATCCCTAATGTGCTCCAAATATGAATCCCAAAATTAGACAAAGATATCCAAAAGAGTGAAACCAAATTTTTACGGTGAGATTGTTTTGACAATCATAGTAAATTCCACCGAACAATTTGAAGAAAAATCTATCCAAGAACAGATTAGGGACCGATTTATATAAACCCTAAAAAAAGTGCAATAATTTAATGAAGTGCATGAATTATGTTAATACTGAGAGGAAGACATCGTAGGTGATCACCACAGGAACTCTCGGACAGTCCGCGCTTACAATTGAAAAGGATAGCAAACGCAAAGAATGGTTTTCAAAAGGGTAGAAAGTGAGAGCGAGTGAGGCAAATGGAGAGGGAAATGCTGCTGGCGGCATCGGGTAACATAAAAACCCACTCGCAGACGGTCAGCGCAAAAGGACCGGATGGTCCGTGACCTGATGGACGCAGACGGTCTGCTTGGTCCACCGGACAGTCCAACAACCAAAGCACCGGACAGTCCACAGTCAGGGTGGACGGTCCGTGGCCTGGCAGAAAGTTTTCCATACCTTGTGCAGATTTTGAAAACAAGTTTCAACATAGATTCTTACCTGAAAGATAGATAATTTTATCAATCCAATGGTTTGTATAGATGAGTTTATATATAATAAACTTGAGAGTGTAGTCTTTTTGCACATATAGTATTTCCCTCATGTAATAAGAATAAATGATAAAAATAGAAGATAAACATCACAAAAAGTAATCAAACCAAGTGCTACACGTGTGTACTCATATTCAAGGAACATTCGAGTGATCAATTATATTCATTTCACTCCTCAATTTGCAAAACCTTGCTTCATCTAGTGGCTTTGTAAATATATCCGCCAGTTGATCATTTGTGCTGATAGAATAAACAGAGGTATCTCCTTTGCCAACATGATCTCTTAAGAAAGTATGCCTAATATCAATGTGCTTTGTTCTTGAGTGTTGAACAGGATTTGTAGCCAATTTGACGGCACTTTCATTGTTGCACAAGAGAGGAATATTTTTGAATGAAATCCCATAATCCAATAAGGTTTGTTTCATCCATAATAATTGAGCGCAACACTTACCAGCCGATATATATTCTGCCTCGGCGGTAGAGAGAGCAACCGAGTTTTGTTTCTTGGATGACCATGAAACAAGAGACCTTCCGAGAAATTGACAACATCCTGATGTGCTTTTCCTATCAACCTTACAACCCACGTAATCCGAATCCGAATAACCAATTAATTCAAATTGAGCACCCTTGGGATACCATAGACCAATATTGGGGGTATGCTTCAAATATCTTAGAATTCTTTTAGCGGCCTTTAAGTGAACCTCTCTAGGTGATGCTTGAAAACGAGCACACATGCAAACACTAAACATAACATCAGGCCTAGATTTGGTAATGTAGAGCAAACTACCAATAATTGAATGAAAAAGTTTTTGATTAACAATGGTACCTCCCTCATCCAAATCAAGATGACCATTTGTTGCCATAGGAGTCTTTATAGATTTTGCACTTTCCAATCCAAACTTTTTAAGCATATCCTTCAAATATTTAGATTGACTAACAAATATTTCATCTTTCAATTGTTTGATTTGAAGACCGAGAAAGAAGCTCAATTCTCCTATCATTGACATTTCAAACTCATTTGACATCATTTTACCAAACTCATCACAGAATAGCTCATTAGTTGATCCAAAAATGATATCATCAACATAAATTTGACAAACGAATAAATCTTTACCAATTCTTTTAGTGAATAGAGTAGTGTCAACTTTCCCAATTTTGAAGTCTTCTGAAAGCAAGAAATCCCTAAGCCTTTCATACCAAGCGCATGGAGCTTGCTTAAGCCCATAGAGAGCTTTAGAGAGCTTGTACACGTGGTTAGGTCTTTTGGGATCCTCAAAACTGGGAGCTTGTTCCACATACAATAATTCACTAATCTTACCATTCAAGAAGGCACTTTTAACATCCATTTGGTAGAGCTTGATATTGTGGACACAAGCATAGGCGAGAAGAATTCGAATGGCTTCCAATCTTGCCACGGGTGCAAATGTTTCCCCAAAATCCAATCCTTCTACTTATGTATAACCTTGTGCCACTAGTCTTCTTTGTTTCTTACCACCAAACCATCTTCATTATGCTTGTTTTGAAATACCCATTTGGTTCCAATAACATTGTGATTCATTGGTCTTTCAACAAGCTCCCAAACTTCAGTACGCGTAATGTTATTTAATTCCTCATGCATTGCATTCACCCAATCAACATCAAGTAGAGCTTCATCTACACGGTTAGGTTCAATACAAGATACAAAAGAGTAGTGTTCACAAAATGAAGCTATACGTGATTGAGTTTGAACACCCTTACTTATATCACCCACAATTTGATTTGGTGGGTGATCGTTTATGATTGAATGATGAATTCTTGAAGTAATTTGAAAATCACTGGTTGAAGCTTGAGGAGGGATCGAATGACCCGAGATATCTTGAACATGATCATCCTCAATTTCATCATTATGTTGGCTTTGTTGAATTTCCTCATTTATGGTTGAAGAGGATGGAATGAAAACCACACTATCCTCATCGTCTTCCATTGGCTTTATTTCACCGATAGCCATAGTTTTCATAGTGTTTCTCAAATGATCTCTACCAACATCATCAAGGTTTTCATTTCATCTTGAGAACCATTTGTTTCATCAAACTCTACATCATATGCTTCTTAAATGATCCCATGAGTTTTGTTGAAAACTCTATATGCCTTGCTATTTGATGAATATCCAAGGAGAAAGCCTTTATCACATTTTTTCTCAAATTTAGATAGACGACTACCCTTCCTCAAAATAGAACATTTGCAACCAAACACCCTAAAATAAGATATGTTTGGCTTTCTTCCAATAAGCAATTCATAGGGAGTCTTTTTCAAGAGCTTGTGGCAATATAATCTATTTGATGCATGACAAGCGATATTAATGGCTTCGGCCCAATAGGAGTCTGACACATTATATTCGGCTAACATAGATCTAGCCATATCAATAAGAGTCCTATTTTTCCTCTCAACAATTCCATTTTGTTCCGGTGTGTATTTGGAAGAGAATTCATGCTTAATGCCCTTGTCATCACAATATTCATCAATTCTAGCATTTTTGAATTCCGTTCCATTATCACTTCTAACTTTCTTGATGTCAAAATCAAATTGATTTTGGGCCAATATAGCAAATGACTTAAATGTTTCAAATACATTTGATTTATCTCAAAGAAAGTAGACCCAAGTAAATCTAGAATAATCATCCATAATTACAAGACAATAGGAATTACCACCAATACTCATGAAGGATGTTGGTCCAAAAAGATCCATGTGAAGTAATTCCAATGGTCTATGAGTAGACATTTGACTCTTGTAGGGATGAGTATTTGCCACTTGCTTCCCGGCTTGACATGAACTACACAATTTGTTCTTTTCAAATTTCACATCCTTCAACCCTCGAACTAAATCATGCTTGGATAATTGATTCAATTTCTCATACCAACATGACCAAGTCTTCTATGCCATAGCCAACCTAGTGAAGCCTTAGTGAATAGACAAGTTGTAAGTTTTGTCTCCTTAGATGAAAATCAACAAGATAAAGTTTTTCATGTCTAAAACCTTTGAATATTAGATTGCTACCATCAACACTTGAGATGAGGACATCATCAACGGTAAAGTTACAACTAAAACCTAAATCACATAGTTGAACTACGAATAGCAAATTAAAGTTAAGAGATTCAACTAAGAGTACATTTGAAATGGAATGATCATTTGAAATAGCTATTTTACCCAAACCTTTAACCTTTCCTTTGCGATTGTCTCCAAAAGTGATGCTATCATAGGTTGAGCAACCTTCCTCATTCATTTCGATGAACGTTCTCATATCACCGGTCATATGTTGAGTACAACCACTATCCAACACCCAATGATTTCCTCCTGCCTTGTAATTTACCTTAGCATCTCCTTTTGCCATAAGACAATGAGGAGATGAGAAAAGTGAGGGAGCCTCCTTGATTGCAATTCCGGCATTTAGTTTAGATGAAGAATCATCATTATCATCATCCGAGCTTGCATCCAAATCCCATTCAACTAGATAGGCTTTGCCACCCCTCTTCTTGTGTTAGAACTTCTTTTTCTTCTTATCATCTCCATCCTTACCTTTGTTCTTCTTGTTTGGACAATTCATGGCAATGTGACCGGGTTCCCCACACTCAAAACATTTTCTATCATTGAAGACATTTCTTCTTGATGTTTGTCCCCTTCTAGGTTGACCCTTCTTTTTCCTCATGCACTAGTTGAATTTCTTCACAAAGAGAGCTAATTCCTCATCGCTTTCACTTCCATTTCCTTCATCTTCACTTTCTTCCTTTTCAATTGCCTTTGAAACTTTAGCTTTGAGAGCTATTGATTCCCCTTTCACCTTTTTAGCCAAACTCATAGCTTCGACTTGAGGATTTCTTGAAAATGTCTTGAGTAAGAATTTCTCCCAATACTTCGGTTGGAGAGGTAGTGGTCAAATCACTCCTTACTAACATGGTCACAATAGTGTCATATTTTTCCATAAGAAATCTAAGGAACTTGTGAGTGAAATCCACATTCGGTACATTAAAACCAAGTCCCTTGAGCTCGTTCACTATCTCATTTAAGCGATTAAACATGTCGGACACACTTTCATCTTCCTTCATGAGAAATTGTTCAAAATTTCCTTTGCATACATACAACTTTCCACTCTACACAATTGTGGTTCCTTCATAAAATTTCCATTAGCTTTATCCAAATCTCATGAGCGGTTGTGAGATTTTTGATGCGGTTGAACTCATTTATGTCTAATGCATCATAGAATACATTCATTGCTTAATCATTGGTTAGAATATTTTCATGATCATTGAGTGACAGTTCATCTTCCTTTAATACAAGAAATCCATCTCTAACAATAGGCCAAATCTTTCCCCCCATAGCTTTAAGATGCATTGACATTCTTATTTTCCAATAGTCATAATTATTCCCATCAAAATGCGGCGGCTTCCCAATGTGCACATTGTTGTTACTAGCCATTTTGTCCAACTCCGGGATGATAAAATCCATAATCAATGAAGTCCTTGCTTTGATACCACTTGTAGGATCTAGGACACCGGCTAGAGGGGGTGCATAGACGGTTTTAACAAGAATAAAATATAGTAGACAAATTTAATCAAATCAACAAGAGATATAAAATTACTAGCCTTGATGAAACAACAAAATGTAATGAGCAATTTAAACTAATGCCACAAAGATAGACAATATACAAGTTACCAACTACTTGTAAGTAATGTATAATAGTTGAGAGAGAGACACCGAGATTTATCCTGTGGTATCGGTGATTTGTCGTTCACCCCTAATCCATGTTGAAGTGGAATTCAAGCTCTCACTTGCTCATCTACCAAGACACAGCTTGATCTTTGAGCCAAGTGGACAAGAACTCATTCAGTACCTCGATTTTACTAGTGTCGCCTTTGCCGCTCCGGTGAGGTGGGCGCGAACCCCTCACAATCAATCCCGCGGCTCCTCCACAATCTTCATGGAGAGCTCAACGGAGACAACGCCCGAGCCACCTAGGAGGCGGCAACCTCTAAGAGTAACAAGTCGACGAAGCTTGCCCAGTGTACCACCTAGTGCCTCAAAAGATCACAACGAATGCAAATGCACTAGAGCGTCCCAATCACTCACTAGAATGCGATCTCAATCAACTAGTGTGAGTGTTTGAGTGGGAGGATCACAAATGAGTTCAATGTGTGCTAGAAATAGCCAAGAGAACTCTCACACATGAGCTACACTTCTATTTATAGCCCTCCACACATACATAGCCGTTATGTGCAACTAGCACAGATTCTGCGCACACGCGGACGGTCCGCGCCCTATGGCTGGACGGTCCGCCGTACCAGTAACGGCTATATTGACCGTTTGAAACCTGTCAGAGCTGTCAGAAAAGTCAAGGCCGGACGGTCCGCCCACTGGGCCAGGACGGTCTGGAACCTGATAAACTTGAATAACAGAGTGCTTGGTCAGTCACAATAATTTGAGCGGATTGTCCGCCATTCATGGCCGGACGGTCCGCACATGGACCACTTACTGTCCGACTAAAAACTCCGGACGGTCCCTAGTACAAAGTCTCAAAAATGCATCGTCCCTACCCAAATTCGATTCATCTTATGCGGACGGTCCAGCCTGCTGGCTCGAACGGTCCGCCAAAGGGAGACAGAGACAGACGACTAGCTGACCTCTCTGGCAGAGCCGCGGATGGTCCGACCATCTGGCCCGGACGGTTCACCGTCCATAGAGAAAAAGAGATTTTGCGCTAGTTCAAAAGAATTCTAATTTTGAAACCCGTAGCGTTGTTAGCCCTCATGCACATGTTACTGTTTATGCTCTACGAGGCACTAAGTTATACATCATTCAAGTTCATTGACCTCTCTTAATAGTACGACTGTCTATCCTATTAATCCGGTCAGTTTCTTCTCTAAACACCTGCTGACCAGCAAAAGCAAAAACCTATATTTTACCTTTGCCTTCACTTGATCCACAATCAATGGTTATGGGTCTCCAAGAACTTTACTGTATCCTGTGGTTCAGTCCTGCAATCTTATCACTCCAAGAACTGTTAGTCCACAATCAGTTGTCATTAGTTACCAAAACACCGTTTAGGGGCCTAGATGATTCACAATCATGCTGAAATACATTTATTTTTGTTTGATATTGTGCTTAGGTGTGCATCCATTTAATTTATGGGTTTTTCTTGTGAATAAATTTAATTAGAAAGAAATAGAAAAGGAAAAATAAGCCATAATCTCCTAGCCGACCCAATCCCTTTTCTCCCCTCCCCCTGGGCCCGCGCTAGCGCGGCCCACCTGGCCTCCCCCGCGCTCCTGCGCCGGCCTGCCTTGCCCACTATGCCCAGAAAACCGACGCCTCCAAAACTGCCGCCCAACCCTATTTACTTCCCCATCTCGTCATGCACTCATGCCTCTGTTTGAGCCACTCGCATAAGAACACGCCTCAGCACGCAGCAACCGCACAGTGTCCTGGAGCCTCGCCGCTCACCGAATAATCGTCGTCCTGCATTCCAAGGTTCGATACCCCTCGTTCCTCTCTCTATCGCCTTTCTTCTTTTCAGCTGCACTGCACCCACTGGCCATGGCACATTGGCGCTCTTGTCTGGTGCCCGCTTGGCCTCTCGCGGCGTGAACTCGCGCGGCCAGCAGACCAGCATCGAGGCCGTCGGCCAAGCGCCCCCTCCCCAGCCTCGGCACGGCAGCCCGTGGCCTGCCAGCGCAACGGCGCGGCCAGCCGGTGCGGCAACCATGCGCATGCGGTGAGCGCCGATGGCCTGGCGCGGCCAACCAGACAGGCCTCGAGATTTGCCATGGCCAGCGAGCCACCATCGCCAAGAGTCTCTGTGCGTCCGCTTTTGGCGTAGAAGAAACCACCGTGTGTGCGTTTTCAGTCGAAGAAAAAAATAGAAACCGCCTCCTCCTGCATGCACTCCCTTGCGATCTCCATGCTGTGAAAATTGTCTGGCTCCACACGCATAAGCACATGCATGACATAGCAGCCTACATGATTCCTTTGCATGCCGTGATAGCCCCGTTCTTGGGTGCATTGCATGCAATCAATAAAGAGAATCTGTCCTCCCCACAAATCCTACTTATAGGATCTTCTATGGATGCAAAATTCGTTACCATTGTGCGACTTAGCTCGACCAACCACATCACGCCAAACTTAGCTCGACCAACCACATCACGCCAAGTCATTTAATTTCGTGGTGTATTAAATGTGCGTTATCTGTTGCATTTTAAATCCGTTTTGTATCGTTCATGTTGCGCCAGCTTCATAATAACGCTGCCTACAGGTTAGTAACATTATTTTATTTCAGAACACATGTTTGAGTTAATTAATCAATTACTTCTTTATCTGATGATTGTTAAAATATCAAATTAATTAAAAATAATTTATAGTTTTAGTTTGCACTTTTATAAATACATGTTAATATGATTATGCCAACTCAAATGTTTTTAATTTATTCTTACTTAATATAAACACAACATTAGTTATTGATTCTCGCGTCACGCACGTGGTTCTCTGTCCGCACGTCTTTCGTCTGCTGTCGCGCGTGTGGATCGTGCGCATTGCCGCGCATCGTCCATGCGCTAAGTCGAGAGTATCCGCGCGTCGTTCGGACATGTCGTTCGCGCGTTGTTCGTGTGGTGTCGCGCGTCTCGTTCGCGCGTGTCGTGCGTGCTATTCGCACAGTTGTCACACGTCATTTGCATGCGTCGCGTGTGCCATTTACACGTGTCGCTCGCCTTGCCGCGCGCCGTTAGCGCGTATCTCGCATGTCAATCACGTGTGTCGCACGGTGTCTGCGCGTGATAATAAATTGTTTTCGCTTATAAATACTCATGTTAATAACGTTAATTCGTCAGATCACATATTTTAGATAATTAACTTAAGGTTTGCTCGACTAATATTTATTAAATTAATATTCCAATTAGATTAAATGTGTAGTGTTCAACTTGGGCTTTTATAATAAACATTAACATGACTAATATTAATTTAACTACTTTTTATTTATTTAATACTTGTTTAGTATAACGTGTCACCTATTTAGTTTTTTCGCTTATCGCGCGTGCTGTTCCGCACGTGGTGGCGTGCTCGTTCGCGCTGGTCGCGCGCGCTGTTTCCTGTGTCGTCAGAGTGCTATATTGCGCGTGTCCGCGTGTCGTTTGCACGCTGTCGTGTTGGGTTCGTCGTCGTCACTTTGTCTGTGCGGGCCGCATGTGGTCCGCGTGCTAGGTCGCGTCGCGTTACATATTTCATCTCGCTCCGCTAATTTGTCCCGCTTAGAGTCGCTAATGTTATTTAAATTACCTAATTAACTAAGAATTTTTAGTTTTTGTCAGCTAATTAAAACTGTGCGATAGCTCTAGTTTCATTTTAAATAAATATCGATTAATATAATCAGACTGAACTAAATGTTATAGATAATATTGATTTAGCGTAAACACGATATCTTCTCGACCGTAGCTTCGAGTTCGACGTTTCATTTTCCACACGTGAACGTAGTAACACCTCTATTTCGTTTTACATGTTTTATTATGTTTTTATTTGAATGATGTAATGTTATTATGCATATATATGTTTGTTTATTTGTGCCTGTTTGTATTCGCTGTGTGTCGCGAATAGATTACGATCCGTTTTCGAGCTTCAAGGGATCGAAGATCAAGCGTTGGCGACCAAGTGATCTAGCTCTTTGAGTTATACAAAGTTGAAGACCCTGAGCATCTGTTTGGTGAAGGCAAGTGTCCTCTAACCCATTATGTCCCATTCACTTATAATTCACTGTCCCGCATTACTTAATTGAAACCTAAGAATTGACTAGATTTGTATTTACCTTGTCCTTGATTACCTTTTGGGTAACTATGGTTAGCTTCATGCTATTGCTTTACTTTAATCAATGAACATGATGTCAACATTTATGATATGATAATGTAATCTTGACTATGATGATGAACTGTGATACTTTAGGGGACTCAGGTTGTTTTCTGAGTACCTCTCCGTAAGAACTTGTTCATTGAGAGACCACCCAGGAAAACAGTGCAGCCGTGAGGGTGGAATGGGACGCCCTTATCTAATTAATTAGAGGAACTTGAGGTGTAGTTAGCTTCGCCGTAGGGCCAGTTAATAGGGTCCGGGCACAGTACTTGCTCTGCCGAGGCTGGTTGCCGAGGTTCTTTGATTTGGTTTTGTTAGTCACCCTTCCTGTGGGGAGAAGTACTATGTTTATCAAACTGGAGAAACCTAACGAGCGGCTATGACCTCTGGGCAATCTTTGTAAAGGCTACATAGTGAAACCCTACCGGATCACCTCGGAAGTGATCAATGAGGAGGCTAGAACCCTGGGCAAAAAGGGAATCATGGCTCATGGGTAAAGTGTGTGACCTCTGCTGCGGAATGAAACTGATATATCAGCGGTGCTCATGGTTAAGAGCGGCCTTGGGATCTTCTTCTATTAGAGATACAAATGATCTGGGATACAATGGTTCTATTAATGGTTTCGGTTACAATGATGATAATGATGTTCCTCGATGAGGAAATGATTCACGTGTTGGTTATTGCTAAAACTTGGCTTCTACTAATAACAAATACGTGACCAACTAAAAGCAACTGCTTTGACCCTAACCCCATATAAAGCTAGTCCACCTCAGCCAAATGGGACATTTGCTGAGTACGTTGATGTGTATTCACCCTTGCTTTCACAAAACACTAGGTTGCCTTTGGTGCAATCTATGCTCAGGTAAAGAAGAAGGTGTCGAGGTGGATCTCTAGAAGTTCCAAGACTTCGACGAGTTCGAGGATTAGGCTAGCGACCTCCCTAAGTCAGCTGCCTGTGGTGGTTAATTTATGTTGGCTACGTTTTTATTATGTTCACTTTGATTCATATTATGTAAATGACTCTAGTATTTAATATTATTATATACTCTTTATTGTTATTCGAAGCATTGTGCTATGATGAGTCATTTATGTAATCACCGTGTACGTGAATTTCTGATCCTGGCACGTACATGGTTCGCATTCGGTTTACCTTCTAAAACCGGGTGTGACACAGGGCTCTCTCGAAGGCCACTGGGGTACAACCGCATTTAATGCGTGTACCTACTCTAAGCAGGCTGCAGGCGTATAGTGACGACGAGACTGTGGTCTTGTCGAAAGATTCACCACCATGATTACGCATGCGCACGCCACCTGATAGCCCCTAACGGGACGCGTAATACGACAGGAGCGTAGACCAGCCCTCGGGCGCAGACTGTCTCGCCCGACGCTGAGCTCGCCCTCGGGGTACAAACTCCGCCTCGCCCGAGCCAGGCCTCAGCTACCTGCTCCCCCGCGAATCCCACAGGGAGGCCACTCTGTCGACTATGGCGCACATCACAGAAGGCTCAGTCATTTCCTCGGGCAGACTTCCACCTCGCCTAAGCTCGGCTCTGCCCTCGATGTCTGTGACGGAGGACGTCCCCAACATCAGCAGACACAGTGATGCTAACACACCTCTTAAGCGACTTTTCCCCATACTTAACCCTGTGTCAACCACTATGGTATGGGGGCTCAGGAACGTGACCCAGCCCTCGATTTCGACCTCGGCTCTCAGCAGAAAACAAGGAGGCACAAGTCAACAATGCCATACAAGACTATACCGTAAATAGGATATGCAATACATCCCCTCCTAGTGTGCCGCCGACTCCCGTCCTCTAGGAAGCTCCCCTTGAGCCCATGAATAGGATAGTCTACGGCTTCTCAGGGGCGGTAGATGAATACTTCATAAGTCTTCTCCTCCACTCGGTATTGGCACTTGCCTCAATCATCTCCTGGGACTTGGGATCCTTCCTTCTCCCGCTGTGCTTGTAAACCCTACTACGAGCACTTCTGTGCGAGTAATATAAGTCTCAACCCCCCTCTACTGGAAGTCGGGCCTTCCCTAGCCCGAACTAGAATAAACTACTTGTGTCAACTTGCATCACCATCTGGGTCTAGGGCACGCGACACTATTTCACTAGTTGGGTAGGACCACGGATCTAAAGACCAACAATTTTGCTTCTATGTTGGATATTGACACAGAAGGTTGGTCACATGCATTCTAAGAAATTAGATTAGATCCTAAGAATATACAAAACCACAAGTAGATCTCCTATCGTCAAGACATCATGCCCAATCCACATCAGAAAATGCACTAACAAGAGGAGATCTAGTTCTAGCAATCTTTAATCCAATCTTGTGCACTATTTTAAATGTCTTAGTATCTTGTTCACCGCTAACCAATGTTCATTTGTAGGAGCATGTAAAAATTCATTTGTTTACAACAAAGGAAATGTTAGGCCTTGTGAGAGTCAAATATTGCAAAGCACCTAATATACTCATGTAGTGTGTTGCATCATTCGGCCCAAGCAATTTGCCACTGTTCAAGTGCAATTTCTCTCCATCTACCATTGGCGTATTGATTGGTTTGCATGCTGACATATTCACATGCTTAAGAAGATCATTTGCATACTTATCTTGGGTAAGAACTATACCATCACTGACCTTGTTTACCTCAATACCCAAGAAGTAGTGTAGATATAAAATTTTTTTTAAGAGCAAACTCATCACCAAATTAATTTAACAAGGCTAGAACTACATGTGATGAGGATTCAATAAGTTGTCTCCCACTAGATGGCATGATCTTCTGAGTCATCTAGCTGGTTAAATCGCGAGTCATTAGGAAGTATATTTTACCACACCAAATGAAGTCATAGAAAGTAGATTTTGTGTGTTGTCCATGTCAACAAGGAAAGAGTCATCAATTTCATATCTATTGTATCAAGTCAACCACTAGAACTTGTTATTTAATATGTGTGGGACCTAGCACCTACACCTATTGATAGATTTAAATATTATGTTTTTCATTGATGATTATAACAAATTCACTTGGATTTCTTTGTTGAAATTTAAACCTAAGGTATTCCACAAAATCCAAGAATTTCATAATCTTGTTGAAAGATTATTTGATAAGAAATTCCTTTCTATTCAAAGTGATGTGGGTGGTGAATACAAAAAAACCACTCATTTCTTCATAAAATTAGTCATCTCTCATCATGGGTCTTGTCCACATGCTCATCAGCAAAACAGATCTGCTAAGTGGAAACATAGACATATAGATGAAGTAGGTCTATCTCTTTTAGCCAGTGCTTCTATGCCATTAAAGTTTTGGGATGAAGCATTCCTCGCGACAACATATCTTATCAATAAAACTCCCAGTAAAATTCTGATTTATACTGAAAGGATCTTGATGGCACCTAGAGGGGGCTGAATAGGCCAAATTTAAAATTCAACCCCCAAAACTCAAACTTACTTGATTAGAACAATTCGGTGCAACAGATTGTGCCCTATCCAGTGTGCCATCAGACACCTCTAGTGTGACAAACTCTAAAGTCTAGAAAGCTGCTCTCTGCGTGTCGTACCTAGTGACATATCTGACGTGCCACCGGATAGGTCCACTGCACCTCTACACAACCTAGATTTTTCTAAATTTGGCTCAACTTGTTTGGCTCACTTTAATTTGGCTTGTGTCTTGGGCACTTGTACGACTTAGACAAATGTTCCTTGAGTAAATACAAGTACTTTAAGTCATTCATTTTGTTGTATTTGATCCACTAAATCAATTTTCACTTTTCCACCAAGTCTTTGCTTCATTTGACCCTCGAATCTCCAAATTCCAAATTTGAGCAAACTTGCTAGTCCATGGAGTTCTAGTAACCAAGATCTTAAATGGCCCAAAGTCTACTTCCTTGTCAGTTTCTTCCTTTTTGCACTTCTTCTCAAATTCTATGCTACAATGAGCCCTTTCAAGTCCTTTTCTTTGATACCTTATCATATAGGCTTGAAGCCATTTCCAATCTCTTCACTTAGAGCTAACATACCTTGAGCAACATGATTTGAACCATCTCAACACTTTTGAGTTCAATCCATGGCTTCAAATCATTTCTTCCAATTTTTTGATTCTCAAAACAACATTACTCTTCACAGTTCGATTAGTTCATCGACTCCATGCAAGTACTCTCTTCTTCACCCTTGCCATGGTACCTCGGTTCACAAGCCTTTGGTTTGCCTTCACCTTCACTTGGTCCCTAAAGCCCTTTCCTTGTAGTATTCATCCTATCAAGTTGTATTCAAGTTACATCATCTTGAGATTACATTGAAAACCATTTCCTCAATATTTAAAAGTGTTAATCCTTCTGACATATCCTTTTGTCCAAACAGAGCAAACCATTTATATGAGACTTTCCATAACCATCAGCTTATGTCTCATATGAACTTCACCAATCATGTTTCCTTTCTCATAGTACTGTGATATCCAATATTATATATATATGATCACTCTATGGAATATCATCAAGATTGCCTTGTGTTGGATCCTTTATCCTTTATATACTTCTTACTAATCATACTGAAGTATATGCATTATACTCAAATTCATGTTCAAAACTTAGAAGATTGATTAGTACTTTAATTGTGTTTGTCATTCAATCCACCAAGACCCACAAAAGGCTAGATGCACTTTCAAATACAAGACATCTAAAAAGCTATTCTACAAAGCCAAATTATTCTTCCTTGAGAATCTTTGGTAGTGCATGTTTACCCAATCCTCATCCATCACTACCGAAATCCAGCTCTTTACCGAGTGCTTTTTATCGGGCACTCGACAAAGCAGTCTATGTCGAGTTTCGCACTCGACAAAGTCCTACTCTCGGTAACGACCACGTTTACCGAGAGTAGGACACTCGGTACAGGCACTGTCTCCATTACCAGCTGTCGTGACGGCGGCTTTTCTTTGGCGAGTACCGAGTGACACTCGGCAAAGATTTTGCCGAGTGCCCGATAAAAAGTACTCGGCAAAGAAGCCGTTGCCGATGTACAGTTCGCCGAGCTCTCTTTGTCGAGTGTTACACTCGGCAAAGCCTTTGCCGAGTGTTTTTCAGGCTTTGCCGAGTGCTTCTGACACTCGGCAAAGAGGCCGATTTCGGTAGTGCATACAATTCTAGAGAACTTGCTTTTTGATCCAAAGAGTGTGTCCTTTTTGGATATAGCAACATGCACAAAGGTTTTAAATGCCTTGAAGTTATCACTGGTTATTGCATCTATATTTCCAGTGACGTTGTACTTGATGAAAATAATTTCCTTTCTCAAAACTGCATGCTAATGCTAGTTCATAGTTCAGATGTAAAATCTTACTTTACCATCATCCTTGGTTCCAAATTCCGTTTGTCTAGGGGGTGCGAACATAGATCCCATGACTAATTTGCATAATACCAGTAATTAATCACCATACTGGTGAAGACAATCACATGCAGATTCTAGGAACATGATGCTGTGAACCAGCTGGCGCTAATTCTGATGGAGATTCGGTGGAGTTATTCCCTGCTAGTTATTGCGTTGCTTTAAGATTGGTAGGTCGCTGTTTCAGCTCACTTTACTTGAGAAGACGACAACCTCAGCTGCAGAGATTTATATGCCACACGGAGTCAGTGGGAGATGGAGCCACGACGTGGACTGGCTGAGCAGCACGAAGGAAGACCTCGCACGTAAACATATACAGCAGCAAAATAATTAATGGTCCCTCTGTTAATAATTCTGTTTCTGGCATCTTCAGGTCGTGAATCTGTGTGATGATGGAGCTAGAGTTCATCGATCTTTCCAAAGCTCGGATGGTTGTAATTGTAAAGCTGTGAGTTGTGCCTTCGCCCTCTCCAGTCCAGTCCATCCACAGCTCCCACATGCTGCCCCTAAAAGTCCACATCACAACTGGCCGGAGTGGGCGCTGTTGTCGGATATGACCTGTGCGAAATGTGCTTGTCACCTTGCATATGGTTAAATAGCACACACATGCAGAATCCACGCATTATATGTAAATTTAGGTGGCAGTGGCGACAATAATTCTCGGTCTCAGCTAAACTCAGCTCGGTACTGACCATCGTGGACTCGTAGTCGTAGCTAACCTCATAGGGTCGGTTATATATGATTCTCAATCTTGATACACTATCGCAATCCAACTTTTTACCAAGTGGCATACGCTTTGCCAAGTGTAATTTATTAAGCACTCAGCACAGATCCCTTTTACTTAGAGCCAAACACTCGGCACGCTTGGTAAAGGAGTCTTTGCCGAGCGTCAAGCTCTCTGTAAAACGTGATACTCGGCAAAGGACCGTCAGCAGCCGTATATAGCTGACGACCGTTAACTATGCCGAGCGTAAGGAACTGACACACGACAAAAATAACTTCTTTGTCGGGTGTCCTCTGGCAGAAACTCGACAAATTAGTTATTTGCCGAGGGTCTTTTTCTGACACTCGCCAAAGTATATTATATTTTTGTCGGGTACCGTAATTAGGCGTACCCCCAACACTCCTAAACACGGCTGGAAAACGTCTTCAGAACAAACCGTAAAGACTGACAAGCATGGTTCAAGTCAAGGCCTCGTCTGCCAAGGGACGCGATCTCGCCTCGCCCGAGCCCGACCTCAGGCGGGAACAATAGTCCCGGACGGATTCACGCCTCGCCCGAGGTCCTCCACAGGCAGTGGGCGCACCCTCGGCTCGCCCGAAGCCAAGCTCGGGCAAACTTTGTCGTGCAGCGACCTCGGCCAAATCGCCTTACCAACCGACCGTATCGCATGCGCATTTAATGCGGGGATCGCATGACACCTTATCCTGACACGCGCGCCTTAGTCGGTAAGGTCGAAGTTACCGCAGTCACTTTGCCCTTTCACTGACCGTTCTGACAGGAAAACAGCACTGTTCACCCCGCTCCGGCTACTATGCCAGCCATCAGGGTAAGACTAACAACAGTAAGTCACGGCCTCTCCTGAGTTCAGCCTCGGGCACAACAGGGAGCTCCGTCTCGCCCGACCCCAGGTCTCGACCGACGCCTCGACCTCGGCCTCGGGAGGAGTCACATCCGCACCCGACCTCAGCCTCGGCCTCGGGAGCAGTCGCCGCCTCGCCCGACCTCGGACTCGGACCGACTATGCTACAGGAGATACATCATTACCCTACCGCTAGCTAGCCACCCCATGCTATGAAGGAACAAGACCGGAGTCACATCAAACTACTCCAATAACAGGTAATGATGGTTCTCCGCATGCGTCCGTGACGTCGATGGTTCTTAGCTCCCTACGGAAGCAAGGAAACGTCAGCAGGATCCATGCCGCACCGCCAGCTGCGCTTCTACAGGGCACAAGCACTTCTCTGTCGGCCACGTTAGCACATAGCTACACCCCCATTGTACAGCTGGACCATCTCCTTGTATCTATAAAAGGGGATGTCCAGGGTCTTCCTGAAAAAGAAAAAGAGGGGAGAGGGAAACACGGGCAGCAAGAGCAAAGGAGACGGACTCACCCAAAACATCGAGCTCCACTCCGCAACACTAGACTCCCCAGGAGGCCTAGGGCCTGTTCCCTCTCTCGCGAAGCTTGTAACCCCTACTGCAAGCACCCCCGGTGCAAGATAATATAAGCCTCATCCCTCCTCTTGTGTTCCATCTTGCATCAACCCATCTGGACAAGGGCACTCGGCACAAAATTCACTAGTCGGTCCGGTTGAGGGTCCCCCGGGTCTGAAACGTCGACAGTTGGCGCGCCAGGTAGGGGCCAGATCTCCCACATGGAAACCTCAGGGCCGAATCCTTCGGGTGTGGTAGCGCCGCAGGGACTGCTGATACCGCGCTGAGTGTAGCAAGGCTACGTCCCGAGCCTCTTCTAGCTGGTCCAATGAATCTTCTCGGCTGGTTTGGTTGTTTTGGTCGTCGTATGCCTTTGTCCTCGGGGAGCCGTATTCTAAGTCCATGGGTAGGATGGCCTCGGCCCCATAGACTAGGAAAAACGGCGAGAAACCCATGGCCAGGCTCGGCGTCGTCCTCAGACTCCAAACCACCGAGGGTAGCTCTTTTATCCACCGCTTGCCAAACTTGTTCAGGTCGTTGTAGATCCTTGGTTTTAGCCCCTACAAAATCATGCCATTGGCGCGCTCCACTTGCCCATTTGTCATTGGGTGAGCTACGGTGGTCCAGTCCACACGGATGTGGTGGTCTTTGCAGAAGTCTAGGAACTTTTTCCAAGTGAACTGCGTGCCGTTGTCGGTGATGATAGAGTTTGGGATCCCAAAGCGGTGGATGATATTTGTAAAGAACGCCACCGCCTGCTCGGACCTGATGCTGGTTAAGGGTCGGACTTCGATCCACTTGGAGAATTTGTCGATGGCGACCAACAGGTGCGTGAAGCCCCCGGGTGCCTTCTGCAAGGGACAGATGAGGTCCAGACCCCACACGGCGAACGGGCAAGTGATATGTATCGTCTGGAGGGCCTAAGCGGGCAGGTGCGTCTGTCTTGCGTAGAATTGACACCCTCGGCAGGAGCGTACAATCCTAGTGGCGTCGGCCACTGCGGTCGGCCAGTAGAAACCTTGTCGGAAAGTGTTTCCCACGAGGGTCCGAGGCACCGCATGGTGACCGCAAGCCCCCAAGTGTATTTTTTGCAATAGCTCTTGTCCTTGGGCGACGGATTTGCATCGTTGGAGAATGCCTGAGGGGCTGCGGTGGTACAACTCCTTTTCATCACCCAGCAAAATGAACGACTTGGCGCGCCAAGCCAGTCGCCGAGCTTCGGCCTTGTCGAGGGGCAGCTCTCCCTGGAGGAGATATTCTAGGTACGGGGTTTGCCAGTTCAGGTTTGGCGTAACCCCATCCTGCTCTCCCTCGACACGCAGGGCCTCACCCTCGGCGGCCGAGGGTACCTCGGGCTAGGCCGAGGTCTCCTCGGGTTTGGGCGTGTCGTCGATTTTGACGGATGGCTGATATATATCCCTGGAGAAGACATTCGAGGGAACCGTCATTCGCCCTGAGGCTATTTTCGCCAGCTCATCCGCAGTCTTGTTGTACCGTCGAGCAACATGGTTGAGCTCCAGCCCGTAGAACTTGTCTTCCAAGCACCAAACTTCATCACAGTAGGCCTCCATTTTTTGGTCGCGGCAGTGAGAGTTCTTCATGACTTGGTCAATACTTTCCCGATTGAGTTCCAGATGGACAATCTTCAGCAACCTCTTTAGCCCGGGACGGTGCTCCGCTTTGGGAGCCTCGAGTTCATGTCCCCCGACGGCGGCTACGACATGGTACTCCTTCCCCCGCAGCACGACAACAACGACGATCGTCGTCTCGCCTAGCGGGAGATGAACTCGACGACGACATCTCCACGTGGCGGAAGAGGAGCACCCGAGTCAACCCCGCCACCCTCCTCGCCGGAGGAGACGGAGACGGGGCAACCATGGCTAGGCAGGGGGCAGCACCTCGACGGCTTTCAGACCAGAGCGAGACGACGACGCCGGCACCCCTGTGGGGGACATGTCGGGCGTTATCCTCACACCTGAGACAATGACGGGTGTCGCTTCCCAGCAAAACGCCAGCCCCAGGCGGACTGATGACGCCGGCACCCTTGCGAGGGACTTGTCGGGCATCAGTCTTGCACCTGAGACAACGACGCATTCCATCTCTGATGCAACTTCACCGCCGTCTACCAACCAGCAGGTACCTTCAGTTTTCCATCCTGTTCCCTTTAGGTTCAGCTTCGACCCACCAAGCGACCCCGCTTCAGTAAGCGCTTTCGTAAGGGCATATCCTGACCTTCCGAGGTACCATATGTGGTCAACTTAGGACCGACTGACGGCCGTCTCAACCTCCGGACCCGCGGGTTCCGAGGAAGAGGACAACCCCAATGTCAGTTGGGATTTCTCCGAACTTCGTGATCCCGGTGCCATGCGTGACTTCACGTCCGCATGTGACCACTGCCTCTCCGGCTACTCTGATGATGGCCATATCCTCGATGACGAGGGTTGCGACCCAACTCGTGAGTGCTTCCACATCGATCAGGAAGATCACGATGGAGACAACCACCCCAGCATGCTAGGGGGCGACGGCGCCCTTGCGCCTGCGTCTCGCATTGAGATCCCGCGGGAGCTAGCTGTGGCCGAGGTCCCCACGGGAGGTCAGGGCTCACAGCTCGAGCAACTCCGTGAGATGCAGGCCAAGCTCGACGAGGAAACGGGGCGACTTGTGCAGCTCCGGCAAAACCTCGAGCAAGAGTGGGCAGGCCGAGCGCTCGCCGGAGGAGTGCGTCATCGGGCCCGAGACGTCCAGCGCCGCATTATTGACTGATGCCAGGGCAATGCTGCCCCCGGCCATCAACGGGGCCGGCCAGGACCTGGCTGCAGCGGCGGTATTGCTTCGAACGATGCCGGAGCCATCCACCACCGAAGGGCGATGTATCCAGGGCGAACTCAAGAACCTCCTAGAAAACGCCGCAGCCCGATGAGCCGAGAGCTCCGCCTCCCGAAGGCAAGGGTGCCCCTCGGTGCATCACGTAGCGTCCTCCCGACACATGCGTGAGGCCTCGGTCCACACCGAGCCTACAAGAGACGAGACACCTACAGCCAGGGATCGCCTCGGCGACGATCAGCGCCGCCGAGACCGTCGAGCCCGCCTCGATGAAAAGGTGCGCCGAGGCTACCACCCCAGGCGCAGGGGACGCTACGACAGTGAGGAGGATCGGAGCCCCTCACCCGAACCACCAGGCCCGCGGGTCTTTAGCCGAGCCATACGACGAGCGTTGTTCCCAGCCCGGTTCTGGGCCCTGACTACCATCACCAAGTACCGGGGGAGACGAGGCCAGAGTTGTGGCTCGCGGATTACCAGCTGGCGTGCTAGCTAGGAGGGACGGACGACGACAACCTCGTCATCCGCAACCTCCCCCTTTTCCTCTCTGACGCTGCTTGGGCCTGGCTGGAGCATCTGCCCCCTGCGTAGATCTTCGGCTAGGACGACCTAGTTAAGGCCTTCGCTGGAAATTTCCAAGGTACGTACGTGTGCCCTGGGAACTCATGGGACCTCCAGAGCTGCCGCCAGCAGCCCGAGGAATCCCTGCGAGAGTACATCCGACGGTTTTCAAAGCAATGCACTGAGTTGCCTAACATCACTGACTCAGACATCATCAGGGCATTTGAGAGCACCTAGAGGGGGGGAGTGAATAGGTGATCCTGTAAAACTTGAGACTTAATGCCACAAAACTTGATTAGGCGTTAGCACAATAATGCCAAGTGGCTTAGAGAGGAGTCTCAACAAAACACAATAACCACAAAGATATCAACACAGAGATGGCATAGTGGTTTATCCCGTGGTTCGGCCAAGACCAACGCTTGCCTACTCCACGTTGTGGCGTCCCAACGGACGAGGGTTGCAATCAACCCCTCTCAAGCGGTCCAAAGACCCACTTGAATACCACAGTGTTTTGCTTTGCTTTTCTTTATCCCGCTTGCGAGGAATCTCCACAACTTGGAGTCTCTCGCCCTTACAAAGATGTTCACAAAGAAGCGCGGAGTAAGGGAGGGATAAGCAACTCACACAAGACACAAAGATCACAGCAAATTCGCACACACAAGACCCAGACTTGAGCTCAAGAGACTATCACGAGTTTCTCACTAGAACGGAGCTCAAATCACTAAGAATGTCGAACAAGTGCGCAAGAACGAAGTGTGAGTGATCAACTATGCTCAAAGAATGCTTGGATGATTTCTCCATGCGCCAAGGGGTCCCTTTTATAGCCCCAAGGCAGCTAGGAGCCGTTGAGAGCATTGTAGGAAGGCAAATCTTGCCTTCTGTCGCTTGGCGCACCGGACAGTCCGGTGCACCACCGGACACTGTCCGGTGCGGATTTGTTTCCTTATTTGGCGAAGCCGACCGTTGCTGATTGAGAGCCGTTGGCGCACCGGACAGTCCGGTGCCCCCTTGTGACCGTTGGCTCGGCCACACGTCACGCGCGGAATCCTCGACCGACCGTTGCCCCGGCTGACCGTTGGCTCACCGGACAGTCCGGTGCCTCACCGGACAGTCCGGTGAATTATAGCCGTACGCCGTTGATGGCTTCCCGAGACCGACGACTTCGCCTGTGAACGGCTCACCGGACAGTCCGGTGATTTATACCGTACACCGTCGTCGAAGTCCCGAGAGCAGCAAGTTCGCCAGAGCACCGGACAGTCCGGTGCACCCAGACTGCGCAGACTTTGGCTGAACAAGCCATCTCTTTTCCAATTCGATTTCTCCTGTTTCTAGCACTTAGACACAATACATTAATCCATAAAACAATGTACTAAGTCTAGAAACATACCTTTTGACTTGATTTGCACTTTGTCCACCACTTTGCATAGATTAACACAAAAGCACTTGTGTTGGCACTCAATCACCAAAATACTTAGAAATGGCCCAAGGGCACATTTCCCTTTCAATCTCCCCCTTTTTGGTGATTTATGCCAACACAACATAAAGCAACTAGAACAAGTGCAATATCAATGCAAATGAAAACTCAAAATTGTTTTGATTCAAATTTGGCATATATGGATCACTCTTTGCCACCACTTGGTTTGTTTTTGCAAATCAAACTCAATTTCCTATCTCTAAGTCAACTTCACTTGTAGAGACATAAAGAGGGGTATTCCAAGAGAAATTGATCAAAGATTCAAAAACTCCCCTTTTTTCCCATAATCAAACATTCTCCCCACAGGAGACCAACTTTTGACAAAGAGAAACAACAAGAGAGTTTTGACAAACCAAAAGCTCTATTCTACTATTTTCAAAATTTCTCAAGTGGTAGCTGATCCAATTATTGCTTTGGCCTTTATTTTCTCCCCCTTTGGCATCAAGCACCAAAACGGGATCAATTTTGGCCCTTTAACCCCATTGCCTCACCAAAATCTTCAAATAAGAATACAAAGGCAATAGGAGTACATGAGATGAACTTGGAATAAGTTACCCTCTCATCGGAGTGCAGTGGAAGTCTTCCATGGTCTAAGTCCACCTTTTCCCTTTCAAACCTCCTTTGAGACTAAATTAAGCAAACTCAAGCACATGGTTAGTCTCAAAGGGTCAAGTTGTAGCACAACTCCCCCTAAATATGTGCATCACTTGCAAATGGACTTGTGAGGTCCGAGGAGTGCTTGTACAACTTGAGCACCATGAGTAAGCAACAAAATGCATAAGGAACATGATCAAGGCATAAACACATGTATGCTATAAATCAATCCAAGTTCCGCGAATCTAAGACATTTAGCTCACTACGCAGCCTGCAAAAGGTTTTCTCATCTAGAGGCTTGGTAAAGATATCGGCTAGCTGGTTCTCGGTGCTAACATGAAACACTTCGATATCTCCCTTTTGCTGGTGGTCTCTCAAAAAGTGATGCCGGATGTCAATGTGCTTTGTGCGACTATGCTCAACAGGATTTTCCACTATGCGGATAGCACTCTCATTGTCACATAGGAGTGGGACTTTGCTCAGATTGTAGCCAAAGTCCCAGAGGGTTTGCCTCATCCAAAGTAGTTGCGCGCAACACTGTCCTGCGGCAACATACTCGGCCTCAGCGGTGGATAGGACAACGGAAGTTTGTTTCTTAGAATTCCATGACACCAGGGACCTTCCTAAGAATTGGCACGTCCTAGATGTACTCTTCCTATCGACCTTACATCCAGCATAGTCGGAGTCTGAATATCCAATTAAGTCAAAGTTAGACCCCTTTGGATACCAGATCCCGAAGCAAGGCGTAGCGACTAAATATCTAAGAATTCGCTTCATGGCCACTAAGTGACACTCCCTTGGATCGGATTGAAATCTAGCACACATGCATACACTAAGCATAATATCCGGTCTACTAGCACATAAATAAAGTAAAGACCCTATCATTGACTGGTATGCCTTTTGATCAACGAACTTACCTCCTTTGTTGAGGTCGGTGTGTCCGTCGGTTCCCATCGGAGTCTTTGCGGGTTTGGCGTCCTTCATCCCAAACCACTTTAGCAAGTCTTGCGTGTACTTCGTTTGGGAGATGAAGGTACCATCCTTGAGTTGCTTCACTTGGAACCCAAGGAAGTAGTTCAACTCGCCCATCATCGACATCTCGAATTTCTGCGTCATCACCCTGCTAAACTCTTCACAAGACTTTTGGTTAGTAGAACCAAATATTATGTCATCGACATAAATTTGGCACACAAACAAATCACCATCACAAGTCTTAGTGAATAAAGTTGGATCGGCTTTCCCAACCTTGAAAGCATTAGCAATTAAAAAGTCTCTAAGGCATTCATACCATGCTCTTGGGGCTTGCTTAAGTCCATAGAGCGCCTTAGAGAGCTTACATACGTGGTCGGGGTACCGTTCATCCTCGAAGCCAGGGGGTTGCTCTACGTACACCTCCTCCTTGATTGGCCCGTTGAGGAAAGCGCTCTTTACATCCATTTGGAACAACCTGAAAGAATGGTGAGCGGCATATGCTAGCAAAATACGAATAGATTCTAGCCTAGCCACAGGAGCAAAAGTCTCCTCAAAGTCCAAACCTGCGACTTGGGCATAACCTTTTGCCACAAGTCGAGCCTTGTTCCTTGTCACCACCCCGTGCTCGTCCTGTTTGTTGCGGAACACCCACTTGGTTCCCACAACGTTTTGCTTGGGACGAGGCACCAGTGTCCAAACTTCATTACGCTTGAAGTTGTTGAGCTCTTCCTGCATGGCCAATACCCAGTCCGGATCTAGCAAGGCCTCTTCTACCCTGAAAGGCTCAATAGAAGAGACAAAGGAGTAATGCTCACAAAAATTAACTAATCTAGAACGAGTAGTTACTCCCTTGCTAATGTCACCCAAAATTTGCTCGACGGGATGATTCCTTTGAATCAGTCGCTCGAACTTGGGTTGGAGGTGCCGGTTGTGCTTCTTCCCCCCTCACATGATCATCTTGTGCTCCCCCTTGATCACACTCCTCCTCCTGATGAACCTGTTCATCGTCTTGAGTTGGGGGATGCACCATTGTTGAGGAAGAAGGTTGACCTTGCTCCAATTGTTCTTGTGGTCGCACATCGCCAATCGCCATGGTGCGTATTGCGGCCGTTGGAACATCTTCATCTACATCATCAAGATCAACAACTTGCTCTCTTGGAGAGCCATTAGTCTCATCAAATACAACGTCACCAGAGACTTCAACCAAACCCGATGATTTGTTGAAGACCCTATACACCTTTGTATTTGAGTCATAACCTAATAAAAACCCTTCTACAGCTTTGGGAGCAAATTTAGAAGTTCTACCTTTCTTCACAAGAATATAACACTTGCTCCCAAATACACGAAAGTAAGACTCATTGGGTTTGTTACCGGTTAGAAGCTCATACGAAGTCTTCTTGAGGAGGCGGTGAAGGTAGACCCGGTTGATGGCATGGCAAGCCGTGTTCACGGCTTCTGACCAAAAGCGCTCAGGGGTCTTGAACTCTCCAAGCATAGTCCTCGCCATATCGATGAGCGTCCTGTTCTTCCTCTCTACCACACCATTTTGCTGTGGTGTGTAGGGAGTGGAGAATTCATGCTTGATCCCTTCCTCCTCAAGGAACTCCTCCACTTGAAGGTTCTTGAACTCGGACCCGTTGTCGCTCCTTATCTTCTTCACCTTGAGCTCAAACTCATTTTGAGCTCTCCTAAGGAAGCGCTTGAGGGTCCCTTGGGTTTCAGATTTATCCTGCAAAAAGAATACCCAAGTGAAGCGGGAAAAATCATCAACTATAACAAGACCATACTTACTTCCTCCTATGCTTAGATAGGCGATGGGTCCGAAGAGGTCCATATGCAGCAGCTCCAGGGGTCTTGACGTAGTCATCACGTTCTTGATGTGATGAGCCCTACCCACTTGTTTACCTGCTTGACAAGCTACACAAGGTCTATCTTTTTCGAAATGCACATTAGTTAGACCTATCACGTGTTCTCCCTTTAGAAGCTTGTGAAGGTTCTTCATCCCCACATGTGCTAAGCGGCGATGCCACAGCCAGCCCATACAAGTCTTAGCAATTAAGCATGCATCTAGACCAGCCTCTTCTTTTTGCAAAATCAACTAAATAAAGTTTGCCGTTGTAAGGAAAATGGACCCCGGGCCTTTTGGCAAATTGAGTTTTGGTGTTTGATGAACAACACAATCTGTGAACTAATAAGTTTTCTAGTGTTTGTGTTTTGTAGTTCACAGGATGCGAAGAGGATTGGACCAAGGCAATGAGGATGCAACACCTCAAAAGAAGACATAAAAGATGCATAGTAGTCCAATACTCAAGAACAAAGAAGCCCGAAGAAATCAGCGAAGAAATCCAAGACAAGGGCTGTCAGCCAGCGCCTGGTGGCGCACCGGACATCGGTGTCCGGTGTGCACCGGACTGTCCGGTGAGGTACTGGACAGTCTGCGCAGAGAGGCCGTAGACAGGCGCTCTCTGGCTGTAGCACCGGACTGTCCGGTGTGCACCAGGACTGTCCGGTGTGCCAACGGGCAGACGGCAACGGTCGAATCCAACGGTCGGATCCAACGGTCGACTGCTACAGGCGCCAACGGTCGGCTGACGCACCGTGCACCGGACATCTACTGTGCACTGTCCGGTGTGCACCGGACTGTCCGGTGCACCCGACGACAGAAAGCTGCTGCTTTCTGTCCAACGGCTAGTTGGGGGCTTGGAGGCTATAAATACCACCCCAACCGGCCATTCTCAAGTGTGAGAGCCCAAGCAACATACCAATACACATATTGCATATTTCCAAGAGCTCAAACACCCAAGTGCTTAATAGAATCACTCGGTGATTAGCGTAGGTGCTTTGCGAAGTGCTTAGGTTAGTTAGACCGCTTTAGCGCTTGCTCTAGGTGAATCCTAGTTAGTTGAGTGAGTTTAGAAAAACCACACAACCCCTCGGCTCTTGTGCGAGCCGTTGTAATTGTACCGAGTGGGGCGTGAGTCTTGCGAGACCGTGACAACCGCGTTTGTGTCACGGCCGCCACCGTGTACCGGAGGGAACGAGGCCCGCGGCGTTTCGGCCGGAAGCTCGATAGTGGAGACGGCGGGGAGCGTCCGAGAGGAGCCGGAAGCGGAGCACCACTTGCGCGTGGAGAAGGCCCGCGGCTCTCTACGGAGTTACTCGACCGTGGTGCTTGGCCCTCGCGTGGGCTTCCCTTTGCGTAGGGGCACCAACGAGGATTAGTCGGGACCTTGCGTGGTTCCGGATACCTCGGTAAAAATGCCGGCGTCATCCACGAGAGTTTGCTTCTCTACTTAGCTCTTTACATTCCACATTTATATTAAGCATTTAAGTTTCAATCTTGTAGTCATACTTATTTAGTATAGATTGAAACTTAGCCTTTTGCGGTAGAGATAGCAACACTTAGACTAAACCTAGTTTGCACATTCTAGTTTTGATTATTTGCATAGGTTTTGCTCTAGGGATTTAATTGTGGCCTAGTTTAGTAAAAGTTTTAGAAGTCCTAATTCACCCCCCCCCCTCTTAGGCGTCACCCGTTTCCTACAAGTGGTATCGGAGCCCGGTTTGGCTCATTTGAAACGCTTTAGCTTCACCAGCTAAAAGAGCCGACGCTTTTTAGAGGAAGGGATGGATACCCATAGGCCACCACACTTCGACGGCACTAACTTCCCATATTATAGTGCTAGAATGGCTTGTTACCTAGAGGCCGTTGATCTAGGTGTTTGGAGAGTCACTCGTGACGGGATGAAACCCCTCAAGAATCCCGAGAAACCCACCACGAGTGAGGAAAAAGAAATTCATTTAAATGCTAGAGCCAAAAATTGCTTGTATGAATCTCTTAGCATGGATATTTTTAATCAAGTATTTACCTTGAAATCTGCTAATGAGATTTGGCTAAAATTGCATGAGCTCCATGACGGCACATCCAATGTCCGTGAGCAAAAACATTGCCTAGTCTTAAATGAGTATAATTCTTTTGCCATGAAAGATGATGAGCTTGTTAGAGACATGTATTCTCGTTTGAATCTAATTATCAATGAGCTCAATTCTATTGGCATTAATAAGCTAGGTGATGCGGACATTGTGAGGAAGATTATCTCCCTGCTACCACAACAAAGATATGGGAGCATCATCACCATCCTTCACAACATGGAGGATTTGAGCAACATGACCCCGACCATTGTGATTGGGAAAATCGCGGCCTTTGAGATGTCGCGAAAAATGAGTCGGGGAGAGGAGCCAACTTCCTCAAGACCATATGCTTTTGCATGTGATGAAAGGAAGGGCAAAAAGAAGGCTCCCACTCCAAGTTCCTCAAGCGAAGAAGAGGAAGAAGAAGAAGAAAGTGATGATGATGAAGATAATCAACCGTGCACATCATCCTCCGAGGACGAAGAAACAATCCGACGCGTCGGAAAGGTAATGAGGATGATCCGCAAGATTAATCTAATGGGTGTGCCCCTGCAGGTCGAGGATCTTCTCTTTAACATTGACAGGAAAAAGCAAAGGAAGAGAGGATGCTTCGCATGTGGGGAGAAGGGCCACTTCAGGGACAACTGTCCAAATATGGCCAAACCCAAAAAGGAGAGGAGCAAAGGCAAGGCGCTCACAAGTGTTAGAACTTGGGATGATTCTTCAAGTGAAGATGAACCTCCAAGGACGCGCAGCCACCGGTCCTCGTCACGATCATCACAGTCATCACACAAATGCCTTATGGCAAGAGGTAACAAAAGCATTCCATCCTCTAGTGATGAAAGTAGTAGTGATGATGAAGGCGAGGGAAAGGCCTCTCTAGAAGAGCTTGCGGAAGCCGTAAAATTTTTCCAGGATGTTTGCACTAAGCAAAAAGCTCAACTTAAAACTTTGAAAAATAAGTTGGTTAGCTCTCAAAATGATTACAAAGGTTTGCTAGAAAAATTTGAAACTTTTGCAAACTTAAATAGTGAGCTATCAACTAAAATTGAGCTATTAGAATCTAGTGCTCCATCCACTGCTACCGATGATAGCCTTATTAAAAAGAATGAAAAACTTAAGGCTAAGTTAGCTAGCTCCCAAGAAGCCATTGAAAATTTGCTAGAGAAAATGGAAATTCTTAGCATACACAATAATGAGCTAACTATTAAGCTAGAAAACATTGGTAGCACCCCAGCAGCATCTTTAGTTGAAATACCTGAAATAATTAAGAAAGATGCTTCTACTTCCTGCTTTGATTTAATCGATGATTCTAACCCCTGCAACCAAGTCGTTGTTGAGAATATTGTTGTAGAGACATGTACGGATGAGGTTGCAAAGGAAAATGAACAATTAAAGCAAGAAGTGGCTCGCCTTGGCAAGGCTTCGTATGACAAGAAAGGCAAAGCCAAACAAATCCGACCTCCATAGGATAACACCACTGCGGGAGTGAACAAGCCTGTAGAGGGAGAAACTGTGATTTGTAGGCTATGTCACAAGGAAGGCCACAAGTCTTTCCAATGCAAGGCGATGACCGGGGATAAACAAAGGCAAAAGCTCAAGCAAAAGCCATCAAGCAAAATCTCCAACACCTACATCAAAAAGGTGAACAAAAAGGATGCTACACCATATTTGATCAAGAAGAAAAAGAACGGAAAGGTGATAGCAATCAAGGCCAACAAGCAAGCCAACAAAGGAAAAGGGGCCAAACGCATCTGGGTGCCAAAGGAGATAATTTCAACCATGAAAAGCACCAAGAAGGTTTGGATCCCGAAAGGGAAGTAAGTGGACCGAAGGTCATCGGGAAATTTGGAGACTTGGCAAAATTGGGATGTATATCATGGGGTACATCATATTGGATCAAGTTTATTGCCAAGTGGGTTAGTGAAAATTTTGGACCCAAATTTCCCACCCATGACTAAGGTAACTAGTTTTATTGTATTCTTCATTTTTAGATATACGTATCTATTTACCTTCTATCTAGTTTACCTTTCTTGCCTAGTATTACAATTGTTATGTACTTTTGTTTAAAATCATGCATACTAGGTAAATCACATGGTAGGATTGCTTGCTTTCAATTCATATACTTGAGCAAACCTACATGATTTAAAATGCTTATTTAAGCACGGCACATAGCTTCTATATCACTCCATAGTAAATGATGCATAAATTGAAAATTTTTGATTTCTACAAAGTGTATCATTTAACTTATATGTGCCAAAGTTTGGATTATAGATAATTTGCCCCTCTTGATATCAAATCAAAGTGCATGTCTCCTACAAGTATTTAAAACTTGTATGCACACCTTTAGGGGGAGGTTACTCTATAATCTAACACTTTGAGACTAACACCGTTTCAAGTCTATTTCATGTGATAGTCTCATTGTAAGGAAAATGAAGTCCCCGGAGAAAGACAACAATCTTCCACTGCAAAATCTCCAAGAACTCTTATGTCTCTCAAGCTCACCATTGACTTTCAATTGGTATCTTTTGAGACTACATTCAGTATCATTTACATGTCTTCTCCAATATTTGATTAGACTATATTTCATATCATATGCTTCCATGTTGCAAAAATGCATAAGTAGTTAACTCATATTCTGTTACCTATGCATAAGGGAAGTCAGTCTTTTCAAATCATGTCTTGCACCTCTAATTTTCACATGTTTTTTCCTAAGTTGAGGATCTCTGACAGGGGGAGTATTTCTTCATCTCTAAAGGGGGAGAAAAACTCTTTCTAAAAAGAGAATACTCATTTAGGGGGAGTAATCTTTTGAGGACTCCTTCAAGTGGTATCATTCACTTAGTTTAATTTAATATCTTTCTAGTGATATCATTTGATACAATTCTTGATGAGGGCAAGCTTTTATTTACTTCCTACATGCTTTTAATGTCTTCCTTTTCGGTGGTTGATGCCAAAGGGGGAGAAGTTTAGGGACCAAAGCAATGAAAACTATATCAAACACCAAACACCACAAATTTAAAATTTCATATCTTCAAATAAGTTCTACAAGTGGTTTTGGTTATTTGGTCCAAAAATAGGAAGTAAGTGAATTATGGAGTTAGGGGGAGGCTTAAGTCCATAATATCACATTGTGGGGACAATCATGCATCTTAGCAAGTAAAATGCATATTTTCATTCAAATACTTGTAATGTTTGCTTGCTTTGGTTGTGTTGTCATCAATCACCAAAAAGGGGGAGATTGTAAGGAAAATGGACCCCGGGCCTTTTGGCAAATTGAGTTTTGGTGTTTGATGAACAACACAATCTGTGAACTAATAAGTTTTCTAGTGTTTGTGTTTTGTAGTTCACAGGATGCGAAGAGGATTGGACCAAGGCAATGAGGATGCAACACCTCAAAAGAAGACATAAAAAGATGCATAGGAGTCCAATACTCAAGAACAAAGAAGCCCGAAGAAATCAGCGAAGAAATCCAAGACAAGGGCTGTCAGCCAGCGCCTGGTGGCGCACCGGACATCGGTGTCCGGTGTGCACCGGACTGTCCGGTGAGGTACTGGACAGTCTGCGCAGAGAGGCCGTAGACAGGCGCTCTCTGGCTGTAGCACCGGACTGTCCGGTGTGCACCGGACTGTCCGGTGTGCCAACGGGCAGACGGCAACGGTCGAATCCAACGGTCGGATCCAACGGTCGACTGCTACAGGCGCCAACGGTCGGCTGACGCACCGTGCACCGGACATCTACTGTGCACTGTCCGGTGTGCACCGGACTGTCCGGTGCACCCGACGACAGAAAGCTGCTGCTTTCTGTCCAACGGCTAGTTGGGGGCTTGGAGGCTATAAATACCACCCCAACCGGCCATTCTCAAGTGTGAGAGCCCAAGCAACATACCAATACACATATTGCATATTTCCAAGAGCTCAAACACCCAAGTGCTTAATAGAATCACTCGGTGATTAGCGTAGGTGCTTTGCGAAGTGCTTAGGTTAGTTAGACCGCTTTAGCGCTTGCTCTAGGTGAATCCTAGTTAGTTGAGTGAGTTTAGAAAAACCACACAACCCCTCGGCTCTTGCGCGAGCCGTTGTAATTGTACCGAGTGCGGCGTGAGTCTTGCGAGACCGTGACAACCGCGTTTGTGTCACGGCCGCCACCGTGTACCGGAGGGAACGAGGCCCGCGGCGTTTCGGACGGAAGCTCGATAGTGGAGACGGCGGGGAGCGTCCGAGAGGAGCCGGAAGCGGAGCACCACTTGCGCGTGGAGAAGGCCCGCGGCTCTCTACGGAGTTACTCGACCGTGGTGCTTGGCCCTCGCGTGGGCTTCCCTTTGCGTAGGGGCACCAACGAGGATTAGTCGGGACCTTGCGTGGTTCCGGATACCTAGGTAAAAATACCGGCGTCATCCACGAGAGTTTGCTTCTCTACTTAGCTCTTTACATTCCGCATTTATATTAAGCATTTAAGTTTCAATCTTGTAGTCATACTTATTTAGTATAGATTGAAACTTAGCCTTTTGCGGTAGAGATAGCAACACTTAGACTAAACCTAGTTTGCACATTCTAGTTTTGATTATTTGCATAGGTTTTGCTCTAGGGATTTAATTGTGGCCTAGTTTAGTAAAAGTTTTAGAAGTCCTAATTCACCCCCCCTCTTAGGCATCACCCATTTCCTACAGCCGTTTAGTACACCCTTAAAAGCTAGTGAACCATCACACCTTCTAAAGACAGACACATCTACATTTGTGAATAGACAATTATATCCCATATTACAAAGTTGACTTACAGATAACAGATTATATCCAAGTGACTCAACTAAAAACACATTAGAAATAGAGTGCTCGGACAAAATAGCAATTTTACCTAACCCTTTCACCTTGCCTTGGTTCCCATCACCGAATATTATTGAATCTTGGGGATCCTTGTTCTTGACGTAGGAAGAGAACATCCTCTTCTCTCCCGTCATGTGGTTTGTGCATCCGCTGTCGATAATCCAGCTTGAGCCCCCGGATGCATAAACCTGCAAGGCAAATTTAGGGCTTGGGTCTTAGGTACCCAACTCTTGTTGGGTCCTACAAGGTTAGTCACAATAGTCTTTGGGACCCAAATGCAAGTTTTGTATCCCTTACATTTGGCCCCTAACTTCCTAGCAATTACCTTCTTATCCTTTCTACAAATAGCAAATGAAGCATTGCAAGCATGATATATTGTCGAAGGTTCATTAATTTTCCTAGGAACATTAACAACATTTCTCCTAGGCATATGATGAACAACATTTCTCCTAGACATATCTCTACCATGAATATAGGAAGAACTAGAAGCAAACATGGCATGAGAATCAAAAGCATCATAACTTCTATAGGCATTCCTAGAATGTCTCCTATCATGATACATGAAAGCATGGTTCTTCTTAGCACTACTAGCCATAGGGGCCTTCCCTTTCTCCTTGGCGGAGATGGGAGCCTTATGGCTTGTTAAGTTCTTGGCTTCCCTCTTGAAGCCAAGTCCATCCTTAATTGAGGGGTGTCTACCAATCGTGTAGGCATCCCTTGCAAATTTTAACTTATCAAATTCACTCTTGCTAGTCTTAAGTTGGGCATTAAGACTAGCTAGTTCATCATTTAACTTTGCAATAGACACCTAGTGCAAATCACAACATGTTCTACACAAGAGTTAGATCTATTTGCTACTTCTAGTTTAGCATTTAAATCATTGTTAACATCTTTTAAACTAGAAATTGTCTCATGGCAAGTAGATAGTTCACAAGAAAGCATTTCATTCCTTTTGATTTCTAAAGCAAGGGATTTTTGAGCCTATACAAACTTATCATGTTCTTCATATAAAAGATCCTCTTGCTTCTCTAATAATCTATTCTTATCATTCAAGGCATCAATTAATTCGTTAATCTTATCAACCTTGGTTCTATCTAGACCCTTGAATAAACAAGAATAATCTATTTTATCATCATCACTAGACTCATCCTCACTTGAAGAAGCATAAGTAGTATTGTCTCGAGTACATACCTTCTTCTCCTTCGCCATGAGGCATGTGTGACACTCGTTGGGGAAGAGGGATGACTTGTTGAAGGCGGTGGCGGCGAACCCTTCATTGTCTGAGTCGAATGACGAACAATCCGAGTCCCACTCCTTGCCAAGGTGTGCCTCGCCCTTAGCCTTCTTGTATGCCTTCTTCTTTTCCCTTTTGTTCCCATGTTCCTAGTCACTATCATTATCGGGACAGTTAGCGATAAAATGACCAATCTTACCACATTTGAAGCATGAGCGCTTCCCCTTTGTCTTGGTCTTGCTTGGCTGCCCCTTGCGACCCTTTAGCGTCGTCTTGAAGCGCTTGATGATGAGGGCCATCTCTTCATCATTAAGTCCCACGACCTCAACTTGCGCCACCTTGTTAGGTAGCGTCTCCTTGCTTCTCGTTGCTTTGAGGGCGATGGTTTGAGGCTCATGGATTGGGCTATTTAGCACATCATCCACGTATCTCGCCTCCTTGATCATCATTCGCCCGCTTACGAACTTCCCAAGAACTTCTTCAGGCGACATCTTGGTGTACCTAGGATTTTCACGAATATTGTTCACCAGATGTGGATCAAGTACAGTAAAGGACCTTAGCATTAGGCGAACGACTGTCGTGGTCCGTCCATCGCGTGCTTTCGTAGCTCCTTATCTTGTTGATGAGGGTCTTGAGCCGGTTGTATGTTTGGGTTGGCTCCTCTCCCCTTATCATTGTGAATCTTCCAAGCTCGCCCTCCACCAACTCCATTTTGGTGAGCATGGTGACGTCGTTCCCCTCATGTGAGATCCTGAGGGTGTCCCAGATCTGCTTGGCATTGTCCAAGCCACTCACCTTATTGTACTCTTCCCTACACAAAGATGCTAAAAGGACAGTAGTAGCTTGTGCATTTTTATGGATTTGTTCATTTATAAACATGGGACTATCCGAGCTATCAAATTTCATTCCACTCTCTACAATCTCCCATATGCTTGGATGGAGAGAGAACAAGTGACTACGCATTTTGTGACTCCAAAATCCGTAGTCCTCCCCATCAAAGTGTGGAGGTTTGCCAAGAGGAATGGAAAGAAATGTGTATTTGAGCTATGCGGAATACAAGAATAATCGAAAGAGAAGTTTGAGTTAACCGTCTTTCTTTTGTCGTAGTCGTTGTCGTCGTTGTCCTTTTGGGAAGAAGTGGACTCGTCACTGTCGTCGTAGTAGACGATCTCCTTGATGCGCCTTGTCTTCTTCTTCTTCCCATCTTTTCGTTTATAGCCTGAGCCCGAGTCGGTAGGCTTGTCGTCTTTTGGCTCGTTGACGAAGGACTCCTGAGAACGGCTCCGATACCAATTGAGAGCACCTAGAGGGGGGGGTGAATAGGTGATCCTGTAAAACTTGAGACTTAATGCCACAAAACTTGATTAGGCGTTAGCACAATAATGCCAAGTGGCTTAGAGAGGAGTCTCAACAAAACACAATAACCACAAAGATATCAACACAGAGATGGCACAGTGGTTTATCCCGTGGTTCGGCCAAGACCAACACTTGCCTACTCCACGTTGTGGCGTCCCAACGGACGAGGGTTGCAATCAACCCCTCTCAAGCGGTCCAAAGACCCACTTGAATACCACGGTGTTTTGCTTTGCTTTTCTTTATCCCGCTTGCGAGGAATCTCCACAACTTGGAGTCTCTCGCCCTTACAAAGATGTTCACAAAGAAGCATGGAGTAAGGGAGGGATAAGCAACTCACACAAGACACAAAGATCACAGCAAATACGCACACACAAGACCCAGACTTGAGCTCAAGAGACTATCACGAGTTTCTCACTAGAATGGAGCTCAAATCACTAAGAATGTCGAACAAGTGCGCAAGAACAAAGTGTGAGTGATCAACTATGCTCAAAGAATGCTTGGATGATTTCTCCATGCGCCAAGGGGTCCCTTTTATAGCCCCAAGGCAGCTAGGAGCCGTTGAGAGCATTGTAGGAAGGCAAATCTTGCCTTCTGTCGCCTGGCGCACCAGACAGTCCGGTGCACCACCGGACACTGTCCGGTGCGGATTTGTTTCTTTATTTGGCGAAGCCGACCGTTGCTGATTGAGAGCCGTTGGCGCACCGGACACTAGTCCGGTGCACACCAGACAGTCTGGTGCCCCCTTGTGACCGTTGGCTCGGCCACGCGTCACGCGCGGAATCCTCGGCCGACCGTTGCCCAGGCTGACCGTTGGCTCACCGGACAGTCCGGTGCCTCACCGGACAGTCCGGTGAATTATAGCCATACGCCGTTGATGGCTTCCCGAGACCGACGACTTCGCCTGTGAACGGCTCACCGGACCGTCCGGTGCACCACCGGACAGTCCGGTGATTTATACCGTACACCGCCGTCGAAGTCCCGAGAGCAGCAAGTTCGCCAGAGCCAGCCTGCACCACCGGACAGTCCGGTGCACCTAGACTACGCAGACTTTGGCTGAACAAAGCCATCTCTTTTCCAATTTGATTTCTCCTGTTTCCAGCACTTAGACACAATACATTAGTCCATAAAACAATGTACTAAGTCTAGAAACATACCTTTTGACTTGATTTGCACTTTGTCCACCACTTTGCATAGATTAACACAAAAGCACTTGTGTTGGCACTCAATCACCAAAATACTTAGAAATGGCCCAAGGGCACATTTCCCTTTCAGCATTCCTCGCCGGCACCACTTGTCGGGACCTGGTAAGCAAACTGGGGTGCAAGACACCCACCAAGGCAAGCAAATTGATGGACATAGCCACCAAGTTTCGCCTCTGGCCAGGAGGCGGTCGAAGCCATCTTCCGGAAGGATAAGCAGCCTCAGGGAAGGTAGAAGGAGGATGACCCCGAGGCGTCCGTCCAGCGTGGCACAAAGAAGAAGACCAGGAAGAAGGCGCAAGCGAAGCGCAACGCCATCGACGTGGACCTCGTCGCCGCTGCCGAGCACAGGAATCCTCGGAAGCCTCCCGGAGGGGCCAACGTGTTCGACAAAATGCTCAAGGAGTCGTGCCCCTATCACAGGGGTCCTATCAAGCACACCCTGGAAGAGTGCGACATGCTCCGGCGTTACTTCAATAAGGCTGGACCCTCGGCGGAGGACGGCAAGGACCACGACAACAACAAGAATGGAGGCGACAAGGAAGAAGAGTTCCTAGAGGTCCACAACTGCATCATGATCTATGGTGGGCAAATGGCGGATGCCTCGGCTCGACATCGCAAGCAGGAGCGCTGGGTGGTCTGCTCGGTGAAGGTAGCAACGCCAGTCTACCTAGACTGGTCCGACAAGCCCATCACCTTCGACCAAGGCGACCACCCCGACTACATGCTGAGCCCAGGAAGATACCCGCTCGTCGTCGACCCAATCATCAGCAATGTTAGGCTCTGCAAGGTCCTCATGGACGGAGGCAGCAGCCTCAACATCATCTACACCGAGACCCTAGGGCTCTTGGGGGTTGATCGGTCCGAGATCCAGGCTGGTGCTGCACCCTTCCATAGGATTGCACCCGGAAAGCATATCCTGCCCCTCAGACAGATTGACTTGCCCATCTGCTTCGGAACTCCCTCCAACTTCTGAAAGGAAACCCTCACCTTTGAGGTAGTCGGGTTCCGAGGGACCTATCATGCGTGCTGGGAAGACCGTGCTACGCCAAGTTCATGGCCATCCCCAACTACACTTACCTCAAGCTCAAGATGCCTAGCCCCAAGGGAGTCATCACCGTCGGACCCACGTACCGCCACGCATACGAGTGCGACGTGGAATGCATGGAGTACGCTGAAGCCCTCGCCGAGTCCGAAGCCCTCATCACCGACCTGGATTGCCTCTCCAAAGAGGCACCCGACGCGAAGTGGCACGTCGGCAACTTTGAGCCAGCTGAAGCAGTCAAATCCGTCTCTCTCGACCCCAGCAACGACGCCGGCAAGAAAGTCAGGATCGGCTCCAAGTTCGACCCCAAATAGGAAGTAGTGCTCGTCGACTTTCTCCGCGCAAACGCCAAAGTTTTTGCGTGGAGTCCCTCGGACATGCCGGGCATACCGAGGGATGTCGCCGAGCACTCACTGGACATCCGAGCCGGAGCCCGACCCATGAAATAGCACCTGCGCCATTTTGATGAAGAAAAGCGCAGAGCCATAGGCGAGGAGGTCCACAAGCTAATGGTTGCAGGGTTCATCAAAGAGGTGCCTAAAAGCGAAGAGCGTAAAACTCAATCCTGAGAAGTGTGTCTTTGGAGTCCCCCGAGGCATGCTCCTAGGGTTCATCGTCTCCGAACGAGGCATCGAGGCCAACCCGGAGAAAATCGCGGCCATCACCAACATGGGACCCATCAAAGATTTAAAAGGAGTACAAAGGGTCATGGGATGCCTTGCGGCTCTGAGCCGCTTCATCTCGCGCCTTGGTGAGAAAGGATTGCCCTTGTACCGCCTCTTAAGGAAGGCCGAGCGCTTCACTTGGACTCCCGAGGCTGAAGAAGCCCTCGGAAACTTAAAGGCACTCCTTACTAATGCGCTTGTCTTGGTGCCCCCCACTAGCGGAAGAAGCCCTCTTGATTTACGTCGCCGCAACCACTCAGGTGGTCAGTGCTGCGGTCGTAGTCGAGAGATGAGAAGAAGGGCATGCACTGCTTATCCAGAGGTCAGTCTACTTCATCAGCGAAGTGCTATCCGAGACCAAAATCTGCTACCTGCAAATCCAGAAGCTGCTGTACGTAGTGATTCTGACACGACGGAAGCTGCAACACTATTTCGAGTCTCATCCGGTTACTGTGGTGTCATCTTTCCCCCTGGGAGAGATCATCCAGTGCCGAGAAGCCTCGGGTAGGATAGCAAAATGGGCAGTGGAACTCATGGGCGAAACACTTTCATTTGCACCTCGGAAGGCCATAAAATCCCAAGCCTTGGCCGACTTCCTGGCTGAATGGATAGACACCCAGTTGACAACGGCCCCAATCTAGGCTGAACTTTGGACCATGTACTTCGATGGGTCATTAATGAAAACCGGAGCAGGCGCGGGCTTGCTCTTCATCTCACCCCTTGGAGAACATGTGCGTTACGTAATACGCCTCCATTTTCCGGCGTTAAACAACGTGGCCGAATACAAGGCCTTGGTTAATGGGTTGCGCATCGCTATTGAGCTAGGTGTTCGGCGCTTCGACGCTCGTGGTGACTCGCAGCTCGTTATTGACCATGTTATGAAGAACTCTCACTGCCACGACCAAAAAATGGAGGCCTACTTTGACGAAGTTCGGCGCTTGGAAGACAAGTTCTATGGGCTGGAGCTCAACCATGTTGCTCGACGGTACAACAAGACCGCGGATGAGCTGGTGAAAATAGCCTCGGGGCGAACGACGGTTCCCCCGAATGTCTTCTCTAGGGATATATATCAGCCATCCGTCAAAATCGACGACGCGCCCAAACCCGAGGAGACCTCGGCCGCCGAGGGTGAGGCCCTGCGCATCGAGGGAGAGCAGGACGGGGTTACGCCAAACCTGAACTAGCAGACCCCGTACCTAGAATATCTCCTCCGGGGAGAGCTGCCCCTCGACAAGGCTGAAGCTCGGCGACTGGCTTGGCGCGCCAAGTCGTTCGTTTTGCTGGGTGATGAAAAGGAGTTGTACCACCACAGCCCCTCAGACATTCCCCAACGATGCATATCCGTCGCCCAAGGACAGGAGCTGTTGCAAGAAATACACTCGGGGGCTTGCGGTCACCATGCGGCGCCTCGGACCCTCGTGGGAAATGCTTTCCGATAAGGTTTCTACTGGTCGACCACAGTGGCCGACGCCACTAGGATTGTACGCTCCTGCCGAGGGTGTCAATTCTACGCAAGACAGACGCACCTGCCTGCTCAAGCCCTCCAGATGATACCTATCACTTGGCCGTTCGCCGTGTGGGGTCTGGACCTCATCGGTCCCTTGCAGAAGGCACTCGAGGGCTTCTCGCACCTGCTGGTCGCCATCGATAAATTCTCCAAGTGGATCGAAGTCTGACCCTTAACCAGCATCAGGTCCGAGCAGGCGGTGGCGTTCTTTACAAATATCATCCACCGCTTTGGGATCCCAAACTCTATCATCACCGACAACGACACGCAGTTCACTGGGAAAAAGTTCCTAGACTTCTGCGAAGACCACCACATCCGTGTGGACTGGGCCGCCATAGCTCACCCAATGACAAATGGGCAAGTGGAGCACGCCAATGGCATGATTTTGTAGGGGCTAAAACCAAGGATCTACAACGACCAGAACAAGTTTGGCAAGCGGTGGATAAAAGAGCTACCCTCGGTGGTTTGGAGTCTGAGGACGACGCTGAGCCGGGCCATGAGTTTCTCGCTGTTTTTCCTAGTCTATGGGGCCGAGGCCATCCTACCCACGGACTTAGAATACGGCTCCCTGAGGACAAAGGAATACGATGACCAAAACAGCCAAACCAGCCGAGAAGATTCATTGGACCAGCTAGAAGAGGCTCGGGACGTAGCCTTGCTACACTCAGCGCGGTATCAGCAGTCCCTGCGACGCTACCACGCCCAAAGGATTCGGCCCCGAGGTTTCCAGGTGGGAGATCTGGTGCTTCGGCTGCGACAAGACGCCCGAGGGCGCCACAAGCTTACTCCTCCCTGGGAAGGGCCGTTCATCATTGCCAAAATTTTGAAGCCTGGGACATACAAGCTGGCCAACGATCAAGGCGATGTCTACAGCAACGCTTGGAACATCGAACAACTACGTCGCTTTTACCCTTAAAATGTTTCAAGTCGTTTATGTACCTCGGTGCCTTTACATGTACAAATAAAAAGTCTAGCTGTCAAGGGAGGATCAGCCTTGCCTCAGCAAAAACCAACCCTCCCTCGGGGGCTAGAAGGGGGGAACCCCCTCTGCGTCAAAATTTTCCTCGGAAAAGTTTTCTACCAAAACGTCTTTCGTGCCTTTCGACTATGTTGATAGCGGAATCCCAAAAACGAGCAAGTGAGACCTTGAACGGACAAGGCTGATCGAGCTGAGGGACTCCTACGCCTCCGAGATACGGATACCTCACTCATCACCTTCCGCGAAAGGCAGCTCACGCTCGGATAAGTGATTCTGCTACCGAACAAGTCCTAACGCTCGGGTAGAAAACGACTTTCATACCATTTCGACTATATCGATAACAGAATCCTAAAAAAGGGCGAGAGAGACCTTGAACGGCAAGGCCGACCGAGCCGAGGGACAACTACTCCTCCGGGATACGGATACCTCACTCGTCACCTTCCACTGAAGGGTAGCTCACGCTCGGATAAGTGACTCTGCTACCGAACAAGTCCTAATGCTCGAAACAAGAGAAAAGGAAACACAGCTTTAAACTCCAACATTGAAAATGTTTAGGCCTCAGCGGCCGTGAGAAACATACACATACTTAGAACAAACTGTTTCTACAGGCTCAGGTATCAACAGGGGGAGGAGCAGAACCCTCGGCGTCGTTTCCGCCCTTGGCAGAATCTGGCCCGGCCTCAGACGGCGACGCGGGCGGAAGGACCTCCACCTCGAAGAAGGAAGCCAATGCCGCGCCTGGGCCCTCGGCAGCCGCGTCAAGCCTCTAGGACCTCGGCTAAGGCGGCCTCCTCTTCATCGGGTAAGCAGTACCCCTCGCTGACCCACTCCAGATCCACGTCGTAGTGGGAGGCGAGGACGGTGAAGGCCCGCCTAACGCCGTGGTGCAGCGCCCTGCGGAGTCTGCTGCGCACATGGCCGCCCAAGGCCCGCAAGTGACTCTGGGGGAGCTACCCGAGGGGACGTCATCGAGGCCAAAGGCCCGGAAAAAGGCCGAGATAGCCTCGGACATGGCCACGCGATTGGCCTCCTTCTGCTCAGCCGCCTGGGCAAGCGCCTTGCAGTTCTTGACGAACTCATCGAGAGCCGCCTTGAACCCTAAAGACAGCCGAACGATGTTCTTCAGATACGAGGAAAAGGATGAAGCTAAACCAAAGTCGCAAAGCAGGCGAAACATACCCTCAGCCCGGGCACGCTGCTGCAAGACCATGGCTTGGGCAGACCGGGCAGACCCGATGGCCACGGCCAGGCCCTCCGCAAGGGTCCCGGCCCGAGCGGTCGCCTCGGGGTCTAGAAAGGGGGAACCCCCTCTGCGCCAAATCTTTCCTCAGAAAAGTTTTTCTACCAAAACGACTTTCGTGCCTTTTGACTGCATCGATGGCGGAATCCTAAAAATGACAAGAGAGACCTTGAACGGCAAGGCCGACCGAGCTAAGGGACTCCTACGCCTCCGTGATACGGATACCTTACTCAGTCACCTTCCGCGAAAGGTAACTCACGCTCGGATAAGTGATTCTGCTACCAACGAACAAGTCTTAATGCTCGAAATAAGAGGAAAGAAACATGGCTTTACACACAAATACCCAAATGTTTAGGCCTCGGTAGCCACAGAAAAAAACACACGTACTTGGGATAACTACGCTATGTAGATGTCGGCAGCACCCTCGGCGGCTTTCCCGACCTGCAGCAGATATCTCGGTACTTGGAGCAATTACATTTTGCTCTTACATTCCCTTACAAACGGGACCCAGCTCCATTCCCGCAGGAATGAACTACCTCCACACCAGAGGGGCTACAAGATAACGAGCTCCAAGCGGCTCGCCGGCGACCACTGCACCAGTAGCGACAACAACCTCCGCCTCGGGCGGCTAGACAGCAGCAGCGATTGCCCCAGGGCAAACGCTACTATGAAAAGGCCCTTGTCCCCGTCCCCCACACGAGGGGCGAGGACAAGCCATTAAAACCAAAGAGCCGGAGGTCCAGCCACAGGTGACACTGACGATATCATCGGCGGAGGCAACCGCTTCTGTAGGGGGAAGCCTCACCTATGGCGACCACCACCTCAGCACCGACGACAGTGGCCACCTGCGCGCCAACACCACACCGGTGAATGGCGGCCGCCCCAGTGCGCACCGGCAGGTCCTCACTCCCGTCCTCGCCATAGGAGCAAGGACGAGACTGTCCCAGAACACGAACACCGCTCTCGCGGTGTACGACGTGTTGTGCGACCGACACCCGTGCGGCGGACGGGCAGCCACGCTCAGCCCCAGTGGTAGGAGGCAGCACCGGAAGCAGCGCCAGAGCCGCCCAGGCCGGGGAGCCAAACACGCGGCAGCTGACAGCGCCACGGACGGCGAACGCCCTTCTCCCCCGAACACTGAGGGAAGAAGCGGGCCGCTACCCACGCGAAGGCGGGACCCAACTCGGCGGACCCTCCTCCCCAGCACGGATGATGAACATCCTTGAAGCTGAGGGCAAGGGAGAGGCCACGTCCCGGCTCGCTCTTCCCCACCACAAGGCTGGCGGTCATCATCCTGGGTGACCGCCGGTGGGCGACTGCAGCCGGGCTGCATGATGAAAATCCTTGAAGCCGAGCGATGACTGAAGAGCGCCAACCCCCACGAGGTCGTGCCCCTCCAACAGCAGCAAGAAGAAGGCAACACAGGTGCACCCCATCTAGGGGCTCAGAAGGTGGAAAGACGCGATGAATGCGAGGAGTGTGAAGGCATGGCTACTACCCAGGAGATCGATCCCTTTTTAAAGGCGGATCTCCCCACTCGCACCCCTAAGCGTCACGGGCAAAGTCTCCACTGACGTGCTCCAGGGTTCCCACCATACGACACGGGGGCGGGGTCCCACATGTCATACGAGCTGACCCGAAACACGCAGAAGGCAAACCGCCGCACACGAAGCATGTAACCGCCCCGCGGTTATACGCCCTCTCATCCTCACCGAAACCAGCGGTCGAAAAGGCAGACCGCCACACAAGAAGCGTGCAACCGCACCGCGGTCGTGCACCCTTTCAGCTTCATTGCAACCGATAGTCCAGCATGGGGGCTAGGTCCCACATGTCATGTAACCGGCGCACCGGTTACTACGTGCAAAGAAACTGCACCGCCACTTGCGCCAATACCGCGTCTCCTCGACTGCAGAACTAGTGCAACGACTCGAGGCAGCCCCGCACGTGACCCAACAGTGCCAATTAAGTGCGACGATCACGGGTCAGTCAGCTGCGGGGATAGGCGTGATAGTTGATATGACCAAAGGAGGACCGGCAGTAATTGCAGCAACAGACGTGTGGAAGCGGCGGTCCAATCACCTACACGCTCGCATCCTCTCCTGAAACGGCAGGGGAGCCGTCTCCCACGGCATAAACACGAAGCACCCGTGTTCCGTTCTGGAACGACTCGCGCACGCGCAACATATGCCCCGCGAATCGCCTGTCCCATCGCATTAACTCCCTAGCAGGGCAAGCGACACCTCTGGTAGGCGAAGCGGGCGCCGTTTCACCTCCATCATGATGACCGCGTCAAAAAAGGTGCGCCACATTATTTAAATTCATATCCTTTTCCTTTTCCTTTTCCTCTCTCTCTCTCTCTTGCCACAGGGATCGAGAAGGGGGATATTTCGGAAAAGTATCCTTCTCAGCGAAGGAAACGGGCCCCGAGCCCTCCTACTGATCAGGGGTTCGAAGGTTGCGCCCTGCGGGGTTTGGCAACCGCCCTAGAGCACTCGGGCTCCGAGCCCTTTACTGATCAGGGGTTCGAAGGCCGGCCCCTTGGAAGGGATCGACAGCCGCCCCAGAGCATGCAGAGTCAGGGATGACCCTGGGTACGTCCGTTACATGGCCGAGGCTCGGGCTACGCTCTCAAGGTACCCTAGGACATTTCCGAGACCAGCGGGAACGATTTGTAATGGAATCCCACCGGAGGGAGGCACCAAGCCCTCGGACCCTATCAAATGGGTCCGGGTCCAGCAACTCACCTGCAGGTACTTTTAGAGCGCGCCTCTGGGCCACTAGCCGACCCTTATCGAACGGGGCTCGGGCGTCCACTCGGATCACCCGATAGCAACTCACTGGAAACACCGTGTTCGGTGCCCTCTGAGGGTAACATGGCGCTTTCCCCCCTTCCTACTTGCAGAAAGGCGATGAAGGGGCGTACAATAAAAGTCGAGACGGTCCTTGATCGTCCTCTCGCTCCGTGCAGAGGTCAAAGGCTGCTCTCGCACCAGGCTACAGCCAAATTGTCGACCACGTCGACAAAACAACTTGAAAACTCGGAGCCTAACCATGCACCTAGGCCGCGGCCAGGCCGCATGAGGAAACAACAAGACCGACCGAGGCATCACAAAAAGAATTAAGACCTCAGAGGAGTCAAGCCACTCCTCCGAGGCCTTGGGGCTACACCCGACGGGTGCGCTCGTGCGCACCCATTGGAACAAAATATAACCGAGAAAGGCTGGTCCCCTTGCAAAAAATCCGACAGAACCTCCAAGCGAGTACCTACACTCCCTTCGAGGCTCGGGGGCTACTGTCGGGTACCGTAATTAGGGGTACCCCCAACACTCCTAAACACGGCTGGAAAACGTCTTCAGAACAAACCGTAAAGACTGATAAGCATGGTTCAAGTCAAGGCCTCGTCTGCCAAGGGACGCGATCTCGCCTCGCCCGAGCCCGGCCTCGGGCGGGAATAGTAGTCACGGGCGGATTCACGCCTCGCCCGAGGGCCTCCACATGCAGTGGGCGCACCCTCGGCTCGCCCGAAGCCAAGCTCGAGCAAACTTTGTCGTGCAGTGACCTCGGCCAAATCGCCTTACCAACCGACCGTATCACATGCGCATTTAATGTGGGGATCGCCTGACACCTTATCCTAACACGCGTGCCTCAGTCGGTGTCACACCCGGGCTTTAAGGAACAAAGCCATGTGCATCTCATACATGCGCCAAAGAAGATAACATATATAATAACATAGTGTATACCGATAATGTCACAATATAATTCAGAGTACTTATTACATAGCGGAAGACTTACAAAATAAATGTAAATATAACAGGATCTAAAATCCATCCTTGGCGCTAGAAAGTCAACTGGGAGACGACGACCTAGACCTCTCACGAGCACAGCGCAACATCCACCATGCGCCTAATCCTGTGGTACCTATTCTTGACCTATGGGGGGGTGTGAGACAGCAAGGGTGAGCTCACTCATGTTCATCGCTCAACAAGTTGTGGGGAATAATGTGACATGAACTCACCAAAGGTGGGAGATCATGAAGTGTAAGGCTTATCAACAATAGGGGTTTAAGCTGAGCATTGCTTTTAATAAGTTGGTCAAAATTTTATTAGCAATTACTAAGTATAAGTAGATACCAAAACATAATAATAATAGAACAAAATTAATAACAAATCCCATGCAAATGCAAATGACAAATTGAGTTTAGGTTCCATAATTTAATCATCGGAGAGTCCTGAGCCGCTCTTGACCGTGAGCTCGGCTAGTATACCAGTTTTACACTCTGCAGAGGTTGTACCCTTTACCCACAAGTCGTGTTTCCCATGTCGCCTAGGGTTAGCTAGGCCCTTAGACACTACTAAGGTGAATGACTAGGGATCCACTACGAGGCCTTTACAAAGTTCCACTAGCTTCCGAAAACCCGCTACAGTTTATGGGAAGAGCACTTGCAAGAATCCCCCGTCTGACCGCCATCGCAGCAAATCAACCCGAGAACCTCCATGCATGCAACTCCCCTACTGCCCTTGCCCCTTTCGGGTAAGGTAGTCTTCCACTAGCTTTCCTAATTAGTTAGCCAAGGGGTCCCATTCCTCCCTTGTGGTGGCACGTGTTTCTCAAGTTAAGCTCCATGTTCTAATTAACAATAATATAATGATCTTGACATGAACATAAATAAGATAACAAAATAACTAGAACATGGATATAATGAAATATTAACACAACCATGTAAAGCAATAGCAAAAACTACCCATGTGATTCAGGGGTAAACAAGGTAAAATGGATAAACAGACTAGGGTGACCTATTGGGTCCCATCAAAATTAAACCTATGCATGGTAAATAATTATAAAGAATATTATTGGGTAACAAAAGTGAATCAAGGGCACAACTGGCACTTGAGATTCCAGGTACCAACTTGCTTTTCAGATGACACGTGTCCTCTCGCTAGTCGTAGCAATATAAACAAACATGGTATAGACACAATTAACATCACAACAAACATAGTACAAACTGAATAATAACCATCTACGCGTTGGTACGAGATCGCGGGATCGAGAACTACTAAGGTGGGAGTTACGGTTAAGGAGTTAATGATTTTCTGGAGATTTGTGTGATTAAAATATTAAACTATATTATAAATTGGTTAATATAAATCATATGAGAGATTATTCTATAAATAAATACCTCAACTTAATCTAAGTTATAACTTGACCATAAATTATATTCTATTAGATTATAATGATAAGTAGATTAACAAGACTAACCAACATAGATTAAATAAAGATCTAATTATAAAATAATGAGACATGGTATAATCAATATTGTTACTGCATAGTAAATATTCGTACGAGACTAACACAACTGGAACGAGTCAAATCGGAGTTAAAACGAAGGAGTTATGATTTTCCTAAGGTTTCATGTACTTGATATAAGATTAATTAGGCAATAGATTTTTAAAGTGGCTTTCATGTCAAATCAGTGGCAATATTTGATAAACAATAATATTATAAAAATTTAGGAACTGGAATGGATTGATTTGGGCTTAGTATGAATTTTCTAGGGATTAAACATGTTTTAATAATTATTTTCACATTAAAATCATTTCTGAAATTAATTCATCTGTCCCTGGTCTGCGCGCATGAAATATAGAAAGCGCAGGGGCAAAATCGAAAGATACCCTAGACTAAAGCTACACCACATTGGATGGCGGGTTCAATTTCATAAATGTACAAGGACTCATCTGCAAAACAGCGGATGAAAGGGTATCGGATGATCACCACCCTCCGATCAAACAGGGACGGCTAGGATTAAAATCTCGCACGCCCGAACCGTTACGCCACGACCGTCGTTAGATCCAGATCTTAGGGTTTAGCACCTATCCACGCCACGACCCAACGCCTACCATCCGATGCCATCGAACGGCTCTGGTCCTGTCTTCCACATCTAACACCTACTCACGACGGCGGCACCGCCCAAACTCCTCACCCGCGCGCATACCAGTGGCCGCATCAGGGCTTCCCTAGTCAAATCGAGCATGCCTAAAGAAACCATATGATAATGCAAATGGCTAGAGGGTTTTATTACCGATGTTTGCACAGGTGAACACTCCAGCCACGATGAGGGTAGATCCACGACAGAAAATGAGCGCCAGTGAGAAATTGCCTCCGGTTCAGTGATTTCCCATAGGATTTGGTCAACGGCGAGCTTCTATAGTGTGTGGCGATGCTCCCCTTACCCTGACCGAGAACGCGGCAACGGCACCGAGCAAAAGTAGCTTGAGGTGGCAGGGTCTTAACATGGCGGCAACGGTGGCGCTCGGTTACAATGTCGACTCTCCTGGGGCTAGGCATGGGATGGACCGCAGAGAGAGACGCGCAGCGGGGCTTGATACTTATCCACCGGCCGAGGCACCCGTAGACTCCGAAAGCGGAGATTACGCCTAACCCAAACAACCCAGGAGGCGGCCGCAGTCAACGGAGGTCGGTGGCGCCTGGATTGTGGATCGCGCGCTGGTGAGACGACCCAGGATTGATTCCGATTTTGGGGGAAGAAACAGTCTGCGAGGAGCGAGAGGCGCGCGACGCTCCCGGATCGGCCTGAGCTTCGCGGCGCCGTTCCTCTGCCCGCCCGCGTAGGAAGCGGAGAAGTTGTTGGGGAGGGAGAAGAAGACCGGATGGCTAGAGGGCCCACATGGCAGTGATTCGCTACGCGCGGCAAAGACGGCGTGGGACTGACTGGCGGCCCCCACATGGCGGTACGGGCGCCGCGCGCATTTGGGCACGTCTGGCCAATGGGGCCCACGTGACAGTGAGTGTGCGCGCGCCACACGTGAATTGGGCCACGCGGAGATGGTTGGCGCGCAGTGGAAAAAAAGAAGATGGGCCGAATTCCAATTGCACGGCCCAGTTAGGTTTCCTCTTTTCTTTTTTCTTTTATTCTCTTTTCTCTCTTATTTCTGAGTCTCAATTTGAACTTCAAATTTATGGTGAACTTGTACTCAATTTCTGAGTATGTGATTTGAATAAATTATTGTGGAATAAATTTATCTACTTATAAATTTTATAAAAAAATTGTATTGTATAGCATTTTCTCTTTTCCTTCTCTATTTCCAACCCTAATTCTCCATTTAGGGTTCAAATTTCCTCTCATTATTATATTTCTTTTATTATTATTATTATATTGTCACAAATAATGCACTCCAAAAATAAAGTCCGAGCATGATGCATAATTTAGTGGCATACTTTTTATTAATTATTTGTTTTTTTAAATATGGTGCTCACATGTGATGATAAATAGATACAACACACACATATAAATAAAGGAAATACATTTTTTCCTTTTATATTATCTCTTACAAATTAGGTATTACAAATCCTACCACCCTTAAGAAGAATCTCGTCCTCGAGATTTAGGAAGGACTAGGGAAAAGAGGGGGAAAATTTATGCGAAGTTTTTCTTCTCTTTCCCATGTTGCTTTATCCTCTCCATGGTAACTCCATTGCACTTTGCACAACTTTATCACCTTATTTCTTGTAACTCGAGTTAATGCATCAAGAATCTTGATAGGATACACCGTGTAAGTCAAATCATCCTGAACATTGAGCTCTTCCATTGGTAACTGTTCCTCAGGGACACGAAGACACTTCTTAAGTTGAGACACGTAAATTACATTATACACATCAGATGTATTATCAGGTAGCTTGAGTTGATAGGCCATCTCTCCAACTCGCCTAAAAACTCTAAATAGTCCAATAAAGTGAGGGGACAATTTGCCCTTGAATTTAAATCTCCTCATTCCATGAAGTGGTGACATCTTGAGGTACACATAATCACCTTCCTCAAATTCCAGTGGTCTTCTTCTATTATTAGCGTAGCTCTTTTGCCTGGTCTGAGCTACCCTGAAGTTCTCCCTAATTATACAGACTTGTTCTTCTGCCTCTTGAATAAGTTCAGGTCCAAAGAACTGTCTTCCTCTAGTCTGATCTATTATAGAGGAATCCTGTATTTCCTGCCATACTGAGTCTCGAACGGTGACATCTTTAGACTGGCCTGGTAACTATTATTATATGAGAACTCAGCATAAGGTATACTCTTGCCCCAACTGCTACCATGCTGAAGGGCACAAGCTATCAACATGTCTTCCAATACTTGATTAGTCCTTTTAGTCTGTCCATCGGTTTGAGGGTGATAGGTTGTACTAAAATTCAACTTCGTATTCATATTCTCATGAAAAGTTTTCCAAAATCTGGAGGTAAATTGTGATCCTCTATCCAAAACGACCTTCTTTGATACTCCACGTAAACACACAATCCGAGCCATATATAACTCTGCCAATTGAGATCCCTTATAAGTAGCCTTGACCGGAACGAAATGAGCCACTTTGGTCAGTCTATCCACAATAACCCATATAGAATCATATCCTTTCGAGGTGTGAGGCAATCTAGTAATAAAATCCATACCAATCTCTTCCCACTTCCATTTGGATATCTTTAATGGGTATAATAGTCCAGCTGGTCTTTGGTGTTCGGTCCTAACTCTTTGACACACATCGCACATAGCCACATGTGCAGCCACATCTATCTTTAATCCATACCACCAATACTTTCGCTTCAAATCCTGATACATCTTGGTACTACCAGGATGAATAGAATAATCCAAGTCATGGGCCTCCTTTAAAATAGTCTCACGAAGGCTTTCAATATCAGGAACACATATCCTGTCCTTGAACCACACAGTGCCTTGTTCATCTTCCGTGAATTTCTGGACCTCGACCTTTAGTAATCAGATCCTTGATCTCTTGTATCTTAGCATCACCAACTTGTCCTTTGCAGATTTCTTGCTCCAAAATTGGTTCCACATCAATAGTAACTCCTTCAGCATGAGCAACTATCCCCAGGTTAAGTCTCCTGAAATCCTCAACAATCTCATCGGGTAGCTGGGCAACAATAGCTGAATGAACATACTCCTTTTGACTCAAGGCATCTACAACCAAGTTTGCCTTGCCCGGGTGATAGTGAATCTCCAAATCATAATCCTTAATAAGCTCCAACCAACGACGTTGCCTAAGGTTGGGATCCTTCTGAGTGAATATATACTTCAAACTCTTATGATCCGTGTATACTTGACACTTGGTTTCCATAATATAATGTCTCTAAATCTTAAGCGTATGCACAACGGCTGCCAGTTCTAAGTCATGTGTGGGGTAGTTCAATTCATGTTTCCACAACTGACGAGACGCGTAGGCGATCACATGTCCTTCTTGCATGAGTACACATCCTAAGCCTTGGCCACATGCATCATAATAAATGTCAAATCCCTTCTGTAGATCTGGCATAACCAACACTAGTGGTGACATCAATCTCAACTTCAGTTGGTTAAATCTATCTTGGTACTTCTCATCCCACCTGAACTCTCTTCCTTTCTCCAGAAGCGAGGTCATAGGCTATGCAATCTTAGAGAATCCTTCAATAAATCTCCGATAATATCCTGCAAACCCTAAAAAGCTCCGAATCTCCGTAACTGTAGTGGGTATGCTCCACGCCACTATCTCCTTGACTTTAGCAGGATTCACTGATATCCCTCCATTAGAAATGATATGTCCAAGAAATGGCACCTCGCCAATCCAAAACTCACATTTGCTAAACTTGGCGTAGAGTTGATTATCTCGCAGCTTCTATAGCACCAATCTCAGGTGTTCCTCATGATCACTTTCACTCTTAGAATAGATAAGAATATCGTCGATGAATACCACGACGAATCTGTCCAAATACTCCATAAACACCTTATTCATCAAATCCATAAAATAAGCTGGTGCATTAGTTAGTCCAAATGACACAACAGTGAACTCATATAATCCATATCGGGTCGAGCAATCCGTCTTGGGAATTATTGATGGCCTAATCTTCATTTGGTGATAACTCGATCGGAAATCAACCTTCGAGAATACCCTTGCACCTCTCATCTAAAAAAAATCCTCAATGCGGGATAATGGACACTTGTTCTTTACAGCGATGTCGTTAAGGGACCTATAATCCATGTACATCCCTTGCGATCCTTCTTTCTTCTATACAATTAGAATCGACGCTCCACAAGATGAAGAATTCAAACGAATGTACCCAGCCTCTTGTAATTCCATTAATTGCTTCTTAAGTTCCTTTAGCTCTTCTACGGACATCCTGTACGACCGTTTAGAAATAGGAGCAGTCCCAGGTAAGAGATCAATGACCAACTCAACTTCCCTATCTGGTGGCATCCCTGGTAACCCTTCTAGGAAGACATCCGAAAAATCTCTAACCACACGGATGTTGACACCAACAAATTTCCCATCCACTAAGAATGCCGCTAGTCTGGTGGCGGTAGTTACTGCAATTCCAACTTCAAATCTTTCTCCTTTAGAACTGGTGAGTTCTATGGTTCCCTTAGCACAGCGTATATACTGCCTTTGCCTTTGTTTAACCATGACATACCAAGGATCAAGTCTATACTGCTCTCTTCTAACAGTACAGGGGTAGCCCATCTGGGTTAGAAATATAGGGTAAGAAAGGAAGAATTGTAGACAAGGTGAGCAATTACGAGGAATGTTACTGCAGGGGATTTATTAGCTAAGTAGATTAATGTTTTACCTACTAAAGCTAATACAATACCTTATGGTGGTACATGCTAAGATGCCCGACTATGATGTTTCAATCAATCAAAGAAGCAAATCGAGCAGTTATCATCAGAACAATCAACCAACATTTTTTTAATGGAGAAAATAGTTTTAGTTTTTGTCTTAGGTCTCCTATCTCTTAAAAAAATTCATAAATGTAGGATTCCAAGGTATGAAATCCATCTTGTCTTAGAACAGAAAAGATGAGAGTAATCGGAATATGACAGCAAAAGGTGAGACAGGATCAAGATAAGATAAGTATAGAATGACTCAGAGTAAGGTAAGTAGGTAAGGGTTTGTCCATATCTATCTAGGTTTCGTCCTACAGTCAACATTTCCTCTGATACCACTTCTATCACACCCGGGCTTTAAGGAACAAAGCCGTGTGCATCTCATACATGCACCAAAGAAGACAACATATATAATAACAGAGTGTATAGAGATAATGTCACAATATAATCAGAGTACTTATTACATAGCGGAAGACTTACAAAATAAATGTAAATATAACAGGATCTAAAATCCATCCTTGGCGCCAGAAAGTCAACTGGGAGACGACGACCTAGACCTCTCACGAACACAACGCAACATCCACCATGCGCCTCATCTTGTGGTACCTGTTCTTAACCTGTGGGGGGTGTGAGACAGCAAGGGTGAGCTCACACATGTTCATCGCTCAACAAGTTGTGGAGAATAATGTGACATGAACTCACCAAAGGTGGGAGATCATGAAGTGTAAGGCTTATCAACAATAGGGGTTTAAGCTGAGCATTGCTTTTAATAAGTTGGTCAAAATTTTATTAGCAATTACTAAGTATAAGTAGATACCAAACCATAATAATAATTGAACAAAATTAATAACAAATCCCATGCAAATGCAAATGACAAATTGAGTTTAGGTTCCATAATTTAATCATCGGAGAGTCCTGAGCCGCTCTTGACCGTGAGCTCGGCTAGTATACCAGTTTTACACTCTGCAGAGGTTGTACCCTTTACCCACAAGTCGTGTTTCCCATGTCGCCAGGGTTAGCTAGGCCCTTAGACACTACCAAGGTGAATGGCTAGGGATCCACTACGAGGCCTTTACAAAGTTCCACTAGCTTCCGAAAACCCGCTACAGTTTATGGGAAGAGCACTTGCAAGAATCCCCTGTATAACCGCCATCGTAGCAAATCAACCCGAGAACCTCCTTGCATGCAACTCCCCTACTGCCCTTGCACCTTTCGGGTAAGGTAGTCTTCCACTAGCTTTCCTAATTAGTTAGCCAAGGGGTCCCATTCCTCCCTTGTGGTGGCACGTGTTTCTCAAGTTAAGCTCCATGTTCCAATTAACAATAATATAATGATCTTGACATGAACATAAATAAGATAACAAAATAACTGGAACATGGATATAATGAAATATTAACCCAACCATGTAAAACAATAGCAAAAACTACCCATGTGATTCAGGGGTAAACAAGGTAAAATGGATAAACAGACTAGGGTGACCTATTGGGTCCCATCAAAATTAAACCTATGCATGGTAAATAATTATAAAGAACATTATTGGGTAACAAAAGTGAATCAAGGGCACAACTTGCCTGGCACTTGAGATTCCAGGTACCAACTTGCTTTTCAGATGACACGTGTCCTCGCGCTAGTCGTAGCAATACAAACAAACATGGTATAGACAAAATTAGCATCACAACAAACATAGTACAAACTGAATAATAACCATCTACGCGTTGCTACGAGATCGTGGGATCGAGAACTACTAAGGTGGGAGTTACGGTTAAGGAGTTAATGATTTTCTGGAGATTTGTGTGATTAAAATATTAAACTATATTATAAATTGGTTAATATAAATCATATGAGAGATTATTCTATAAATAAATACCTCAACTTAATCTAAGTTATAACTTGACCATAAATTATATTCTATTAGATTATAATGATAAGTAGATTAACAAGACTAACTAACATAGATTAAATAAAGATCTAATTATAAAATAGTGAGACATGGTATAATCAATATTGTTACTGCATAGTAAATATTCGTACGAGACTAACGCAACTGGAACGAGTCAAATCGGAGTTAAAACAAAGGAGTTATGATTTTCCTAAGGTTTCATGTACTTGATATAAGATTAATTAGGCAATAGATTTTTAAAGTGGCTTTCATGTCAAATCAGTGGCACTTTTTGATAAACAATAATATTATAAAAATTTAGGAACTGGAATGGATCGATTTGGGCTTAGTATGAATTTTCTAGGGATTAAACATGTTTTAATAATTATTTTCACATTAAAATCATTTCTGAAATTAATTCATCTGTCCCTGGTCTGCGCGCATGAAATATAGAAAGCGCAGGGGCAAAATCGAAAGATACCCCAGACTCAAGCTACACCGCATTGGATGGCGAGTTCAATTTCATAAATGTACATGGACTCATCTGCAAAACAGCGGATGAAAGGATGTCGGATGATCACCGCCCTCCGATCAAACAGGGACGGCTAGGATTAAAATCTCGCACGCACGAACCGTTAAGCCACGACCATCGTTAGATCCAGATCCTAGGGTTTAGCACCTATCCACGCCACGGCCCAACGCCTGCCATCCGATGCCATCGAACGGCCCTGGTCCGTCTTCCCCATCTAACACCTACTCACGACGGCGCCGTCGCCCAAACTCCTCACCGGCGCGCACACCAGTGGCCGCATCAGGGCTTCCCTAGTCAAATCGAGCATGCCTAAAGAAACCATATGATAACGCAAATGGCCAGAGGGTTTTATTACCAATGTTTGCAAGGTGAACGCTCCAGCCACGATGAGGGTAGATCCGCGACAGAAAATGAGCGCCGGTGAGAAATTGCCTCCGGTTCAGTGATTTCCCATAGGATTTGGTCAACGACGAGCTTCTATAGTGTGTGGCGATGCTCCCCTTACCCCGACCGAGGATGCGGCAACGGCACCGACCAAAATAGCTTGAGGCGGCAGGGTCTTCACATGGCGGCAACGGTGGCGCTCGGTTACAATATCGACTCTCCTGGGGCTAGGCATGGGATGGACCGCTGAAAGAGAAGCGCAGCGGGGCTTGATACTTATCCACCGGCCGAGGCACCCGTAGACTCCGGAAGCGGAGATTATGCCTGATCCCAAACAACCCAGGAGGCGGCCGCGGTGAACGGAGGTCGGTGGCGCCTGGATTGTGGATCGCGCGCTGGTGAGACGACCCAGGATTGATTCCGATTTTGGGGGAAGAAACAGTTGCGAGGAGCGAGAGGCGCACGACGCTCCCGGATCGGCCTGAGCTTCGCGGCGCCGTTCCTCCGCCCGCTCGTGTAGGAAGCGGAGAAGCTGTTAGGGAGGGAGAAGAAGACCAGATGGCTAGAGGGCCCACATGGCAGTGATTTACTACGCGCGGCAAAGACGGCGTGGGACTGACTGGTGGCCCCCACATGGCGGTACGGGCACCGCACGCATTTGGGCACGTCTGGCCAATGGGGCCCACGTGCCAGTGAGTGTGCGCGCGCCACACGTGAATTGGGCCGCGCGGAGATGGTTGGCGCGCAGTGGAAAAAAAAGAAGATGGGCCGAATTCCAATTGCACGGCCCAGTTAGGTTTCCTCTTTTCTTTTTTTCTTTTATTCTCTTTTCTCTCTTATTTCTGAGTCTCAATTTGAACTTCAAATTTATGGTGAACTTGTACTCAATTTCTGAGTATGTGATTTGAATAAATTATTGTGGAATAAATTTATCTACTTATAAATTTTATAAAAAAAATTGTATTGTATAGCATTTTCTCTTTTCCTTCTCTATTTCCAACCCTAATTCTCCATTTAGGATTCAAATTTCCTCTCATTATTATATTTTATTATTATTATTATTATTATTATTATTATATTGTCATAAATAATGCACTCCAAAAATAAAGTCCGAGCATGATGCATAATTTAGTGGCATACTTTTTATTAATTATTTGTTTTTTTTAAATATGGTGCTCACATGTGATGATAAATAGATACACACACACATATAAATAAAGGAAATACATTTTTTTCCTTTTATATTATCTCTTACAAATTAGGTATTACAGTCGGCAAGGTCGAAGTGACCGCAGTCACTTCGCCCTGTCACTGACAGTTCTGACAGGAAAACAACACTGTTCGCCCCGCTCCGGCTACTGTGCTAGCCATCAGGGTAAGACTAACTAACAGTAAGTCACGGCCTCTCCTGAGTTCAGCCTCGGGCACAATAGGGAGCTCCGCCTCGCCCGACCCCAGGTCTCGACCGACGCCTCAGCCTCGGAAAGAGGTCTCCGCCTCGCCCAACCTCGACCTCAGCCTCAGGAGGAGTCACATCCGCGTCCGACCTCGAGAGCAGTCGCCGCCTCGCCCGACCTCGGGCTCGGACCGACTACGCTACAGGAGATACATCATTACCCTACCGCTAGCTAGCCACCCCATGCTACGAAGGAACAAGACCGGAGTCACATCAAACTACTCCAATAACTAGTAATGATGGTTCCCCACGTGCGTCCGTGACGTCGATGGTTCTCAGCTACCTACGGAAGCAAGGAAACATCAGCAGGATCCATGCCGCACCGCCAGCTGCGCTTCTACAGGGCACAAGCACTTCTCCGTCGGCCACGTTAGCACATAGCTACACCCCCATTGTACAGCTGGACCATCTCCTTGTATCTATAAAAAGGGATGTCCAGGGCCTTCTTGAAAAAGAAAAAGAGGGGAGAGGGCAACATGGGCAGCAAGAGCAACGGAGACGGACTCACCCAAAACATCGAGCTCCACTCCGCAACACTAGACTCTCCAGGAGGCCTAGGGCCCATTCCCTCTCTCGCGAAGCTTGTAACCCCTACCGCAAGCACCCCTAGTGCAAGATAATATAAGCCTCATCCCTCCTCTTGTGTTCCATCTTGCATCAACCCATCTAGACAGGGGCACGTGGCACAAAATTCACTAGTCGGTCCGGTTGAGGGTCCCCCGGGTCCGAAACGCCGACAATTTTGGCATAATTATGAAAGTGTTTGCTATAACTATTAGATTTAGTTCGTTTAATTAAATTTCTTCAGATAATTTAGATTTGAACTGCAAGTCACTCGAAAAATAGAAAACATTTAATACAAAAAACAATATTCATGTTATTTAGTACAAGTTACGGCCTATTTTAGGAATAGACCAGAATTTTCGAGCACCATGTCAGAAAATCATGAAACTTGTTGAGATATCATGATACCATATGTAGAGACTCTAATAAAAATTTGACACTATTTCATGAAATTTATCACACACTATAAAAGAAATAGCAGCATAACTAGAAACCGGTAAACCTTCTTTGCCAAGTGTTGTAGTCATGAGACTCGGCAAAGAACCTCCCTTTGTCGAGTGCCTCTGGTAGCACTCAACAAAAGGACTAGCAAAGGGGCTCACTAGAGTCTTCTTTTCTGACTCGCAGCCTAGTAGGCACTCAGCAAAAGTGGCTTCTTTGCCGAGTGCCTATCGAAGCTCTCGGCAAAGGGGCCCATTGTAGCCTTCTTTGTCAAGCGCCAGCCTAGCAGGCCCTCGACAAAGGGGGATTTTTTGCTGACAGAGAGAACACTTGGGAAAGGCTCTGATAACCGTCATTTGGCGCCGTGACGGTGACTTTTTTTGCCGAGCACCAGGTGCCACTCGGCAAAAACTTTATGGAGTGATCGACGAAAAAGTACTCGGCAAAGAGGCCGTTGCCGATGTACAGTTCACCAAGACCTCTTTGCCGAGAGTTACACTCGACAAAGACTTTGCCGAGAGTTTTCTGGGCTAGCAGCTGAATCCAATCTCCAGAACTTTCTCTGAACCTGACAGAAGCTATAAAGCAAAATAAAATATTTCCATAAGGTTTAGGATCATGGAACTCGTGCACATTATGTGGAATAGGTTACATAAGACTATCTCCAGCAGCTTACTCATCCCTATATACCTACATTTAAACTGCAGTCTGCGAAAAAGTGCAGTCTACAGTACAGAACATTGCAAAATAGTGTTTTGGGTAAACTATAGATAGACTGCTGCAGATGACCTGAACTTTTCTTATTGTATGTATAAAAAAACACAGGAAACTGGAAAAAAGTTAGACTGTAGAGTTAAGTAATAGTAGTCCAAGATAACAGTGTTACATTACATTACTTGGATCTAAGGGTGGCTCGCTCATTTGGGTGGCTAGTAGGTGGGGCTCAACCTAGTGAACAACTTTTATATAGATCAAATATATATAATAGTAAGGCTCATCTATGTCATCAAAATTCTACATAATTGTCGTCCCTTGTTGCTATATAGAGCTAGCAGCGACATTATATAGTAGAAATAATCTTTTTCAGAACTACAAGTGCACAATCCATACGGGCGGTTCTCTACCTATTTATAGTGGTGTTTTTAGAACCACAAGTGCTAGAGGCCAGTAAAAATTAATAATCTTTTTTACAGGTGAGTAACTAAGAACCGCTAGTGGACATCGATTTTCACTGGCGGTCGACATAATAAAACCGTTAGTAGAAATCGATTTCCACTGACGATTGGGGTAATTAAACCGACATTGAAAATCTGTTCCAGGAAGCATAAAAATGGGTTTAAAATAGCAAAAAAAATATTTTAGAGACCTTGCGCACCAATCTCCTTTGAAGTCGCAAGTCACACCATTTTTCACGCAAAATTCATGTGTTACACAATGCCTAGGAATCGAACCTCACCTCACCCTTGCGTGAAACCTCCTCTACCAATCTGCCTAGGACGTGACTTGTGCTCAAATTGCAGTTTTGTTGTCCACATATTATAACTAACTAAGTGTAAATTAACTATTTGAGGCCGTCAATTAACTTAAATAAAAAAGTTGTCAACTACAAAATTGAATAACTTTTGAAAAGTTCTACAACTTTTATTTTGATACTTTTTCTATCCGAATTCGTTTGCAAAATTTGCATTGCCAAACTCAGATGCAATTTTTGAGAGCTAAGATAATTTCAAATAAAAAGTTGTCAATTACAAAGTTTCATAACTTTTTGAGATCTACAACTTTTATTTTGATAGTTTTATCATGCAAGGTCATTTGAAAAACTAAAAAAATTAGGAATAAAAATGATTTATAGTGGCAGTTCCTTAATAAAACTGCCACAAGAAATCGATTTCTAGTGGCGGTTTTCTTAACGAATCGCCTGTAGAAATATGATATATAATGACGGTTTTCTTAAGAAACCGACACTACAATACAAATAGCACTGACGGTTGATAACTGAAAGCGCCTACAAAAATTATATGCTATCGTAGGCTTTGAGCTCTTTTGTACTAGTGTATTTTGAAAGGGGGATGGAGAAAAAGTTGCATTTATTTAATACACCATAAGCGGACTAATGTCCCCAAGATGTATGGGAGGGGTTAAATTGGGTCATCCCCTCTAATTCTCTGGTCACCAAACCAGCCCTAAGAACTGAAACTTATAGTGTTTTTTATGTACAATAGTTAGAGAAAAAAACAACATAAAGTAACTAGTATGATGTACTTAGTAGCTCTAGAGGATCGAAGCAGGACCTTAATTTCAAACTAAATAGAAGCACTTCAATTGGAGTGATTTAATTGCTACTTTAATTTCTAGGTATGTACTTTAATTTGAAACATAACAGGAAAATTAGAAATCTCTGACGACCGACTTATGTCCGACAGCTTTCTTGGCGGTCGCCGTTGGAAATAACGCTATTTTCGACCCGTTACGATCGGGTGCCGTCGGATATAAGCCTTTGGCCGTCGGACATAAGTTATGTCCGATATAACACCTCAAAATCCTAATTATGGATTTATAATTTTTTTTTGGAAAAGAATTGAAGTAAAGTGTCTCATAATGAAGAATTATACTTTGGAAGATACCCTTTCTAAAAAAATGATAGTACTGAAATAATGGTAGTTTAAAACTCAAATCTATACTTTGAAACTGGAACATAATTGGAAACTCTAAAATGAAAAAATAGAATAAAAGATTAAGGTTAATATAACCTTTAATTGATATATTTTTCTTAAATTCTTGTATGTATGAGTTGCATAATTAGAAGCATTTGCACAAACAAGATAATAAGTAAATAATTAAATTATATTATGTGTGATTGGTTTTATTTATGCATTTAAAATTTAGTTTGAAAACTCAAAACAAATTTGAATTCAAAATCTAAAATCTGAAATAGGAAAATTGAAAACAAGAAATAGGAAAAAATAAGAACCAGCCATTCAGCCCATTTCCCTTTCTTCCATCAACCCACGTCCATTTGTTTTGTTATTTTTGCCTTTTTTATTTCCTTGCCATGGCATGTGAAAGTCGCTTAGAGGGGGTGAATAGACGAAACCTGTAAATTATAAACTTTGAACACGAACTTCACCCGGGTTAGGATTAGAGACAAATTATAATGAATATGGAGTGCGGAAGAGAGTTCTTTTTGCTATGAGTTGCTCAATCAATGCGGATGACTTTGGAAGCTATCTCAAAAGATTGTGAGCTAGAGAACTTAGAGAGAGGGGAGAGGAAGAATCAAATCATAAGGTGATGATCAACGCAAATGAATACTACGATTTGTTTCCCGAGGTTCGGTTCCAATGAACCTACTCCCCGTTGAGGAGGCCACGAAGACCGGGTCTTTTTCAACCCTTTCCCTCTCTCAATCGATCACTTAGACCGATTGAGTGCTTCTTCTTAATCTCAAGGATCACTAAGACCCCACATGGACCACCACACACTTAGGTGGATCTTGCTAGCTTCACAAGTCACTAGAGAGTTTAGGAGATGAAGAAAGCATGATTAAAAGCCAAGTAACAAGAGCAACGAATGAAACACGAATCACACTCTCTCAAGACACTAATCACTAATGATCACTTGTCTTAATTGCAGCATTTGAAGAGATTGGAAGCTTTGAATGTGTCTTGGAATGAATTGCTAGCTCTTGTATAGAATGTGTATGTTGGGGGCCATCCTCTTCCGAAGGTCCTCAAAACGTGACTAACCATATGTTTTCAGTATGACATAAACTATTACAGGAGGCTTCGACTTTAGGATGAAAACTCTCTCATGATAAAGGCGTGTGTGATATGAAGATACAACTCGAAGGTGACATGGATGGAAGCCGAAGTCATGGCTAAAGGAGCTTCGGCTTGACATGATAGCAAAGATGAAGGACGAAACCGACCTAAGGGGGAAAAGACTACTTAGTCCTTGATAAATCGCATTATAATTAGGAGTAAATGTCAGGGGCATGGATGTAATCTTATCCAGGCTGTATCCCGTGCCTATAAATAGATGAACAGTAACACCGTACTGTTCACGCTAGATGTAATCTCTCTTGCGTCATCTTTGCATTCTCACCTTCTAGTGAACCGAAGGTACCATTAATGTTAATTCTCACCTTCGTCTGAAGTTCATTATATCCAAAAGGAAATAATGCTTTGAAGGACGAAGGTCTTTAATCATTAACAATTGTGTTGCCTTGTTCTTGATCTATAGCATTTGAGAACAAGTCGCCAACATTGGCACCCACCTCCGGTGTACTCACTTCCACAACCTTCGGCAAAGCATCAACCTTCGTCATGCCGCCGAAGAGGAAAACAGCGCCAAGGGCTGCACTGCAGCCACTAGACACAAACCAGGAGACTATCTCTCTCCGAGAAGCTATAAGCCAGAAAAGAAAGGCTACCAGCCCAACACTTCAAGAGGAGGAGCTAGACCAGGAAGATCAGGAAGCTAGAAGTCATTCATCAGCAGGTGCTAAGGAAAAAGGAGAAGATGGCCCATCTGGCCGACCTTCAGAAGAAGATCGACGAAGCCGCTAAAGAAATGTGCCATCTTACCCAAAATGACCATGACCAAAGGCCTCAGCACAGAGAGCTTCGTCAGGAGAGCTCATTTAACGAGGATGAATGGTATGACGACTTCCATCACGGTAGCTTTACCTTTGATGATGCTTCTCCTCTTGCAGCAGAATTGTAGGCTATCCCATGGCCACAATCCTACAAGCCACCTCAGTTGCCTATGTATGATGGGCACTAGGATCCATAGCATTTCTTGATGAGTTACGAAGCAACAATATCTTCATATGGGGGAAATGCTGCCATCATGGCAAAGTCCTTCGTCATGGCAGTCCGAAATGTGGCCCAAACTTGGTACTCTTCTCTCTGGCCAAGGACAATTACGTTGTGGCAGAAACTCAAGGACATGCTGGTCACCAGTTTCCTAGGCTTTCAGACGAAGCCAGTCGCAGCTCAAGCCTTGTTTCAATGTACACAGGACCATAAGGAATACCTTCAGGCATATGTCCGAAGGTTTTTGCATTTAAGAGCACAAGCGCCCACAGTGCCTAATGAAATTGTCATTGAGGCCATGATCAAGGGGCTTCGGCCCGGACCTATAGCTCAATATTTTGCCAGGAAGCCTCCACAAGCTCTGGAGAAGCTTCTTTAGAATATGGATGAGTACATCCAGGCTGACAATGATTTTTGCCAAAGAAGGGAGGAGGCCTACATGTTTTCTGAGATGACCAGGGGCTTCTGTGGAAGACTTCACCCCAGGCATGTCCAATCAATTCACAACTCCAATACCAACGATGATAGGGCCAGCAATGCTCAACATAGCCAACATAGTTCTCAGACTTCAGGCATGCAACAGACTTCTTTCAGACCACCAGCTCCGAGAGGTAGAGGAGGAAGAAGTTTTAGTGGTGGAAGGTTTGGCAATCAACCCCGAAAGTTGTACTGCTTTTTTTGTGGCGAGGATAAGGGCCACACAATAAGGACATGCCATGTTACCATTCAGAAGCAGAAGGAAATTGCTGAAGCTGAAGCGCGACAGAGTCAGCCGAAGCAAGTCCTCCATACTGCTTCGTGCTATTCTCCTTATGTCCTGGAGTATGTAGGTAACCAATAGCCTACGACCTCTATTGCTTCGGCAAGCCATTCTCAAGCTTCCTGGGCCCAGTTGCCACCATCACCACCGCTAGCACCTGTCTTGGGTCACAATGAGCAGCCAGAAGGGCAACGCCATGCTCAGCAACAACGAGACATTCGGGAGGAGTCCGAAGCTCACATAGTCAATAGCACTGTGCCTGAATCAAAGCACATTTACTAAAGAGGCTACAGTGGTGCAACTAAAGAATATCCTGATTTGATGTATCTTAAATTTTTCTGCCTTTATATTTTCTCGCATGAAAGACAATTCAGGAAGAATTAATATCCAATTTGATGTAATTATAATACTGTGGTTACATCATCGATTCTGGAGGTCGTTTCTAAGGGAGCGTAGAGTAAATTCTGAAGCCACAAAGTCGTTCCTAAGGGAGCGCAGAGTAAGTTCTGAAGCTACAAAGTCATTCCTAAGAGAGCGCAGAGTAAGTTCCGAAGCTCCAAAGTCATTCCTAAGGGAGTGCAGAGTAAGTTTCGAAGCTACAAAGTCGTTCCTAAGGGAGCGTAGAGTAAGTTCCAAAGCTACAAAGTCGTTCCTAAGAGAGCGCAGAGTAAGTTCCGAAGCTCCAAAGTCGTTCCTAAGGGAATGCAGAGCTAAGATACCACCTAAATAAAAGGTGAAGAAGCTCCAAAGTCGTTCCTAAGGGGATGTAGAGCTAAAATACCACCTAAATCAGAGGTGAAGAAGCTCCAAAGTTGTTCCTACGGGGATGCAGAGCTTAGCTCCAAAGTCATTCCTAAGGGGATGTAGAGCTGAAACACCATCTAAGAAAAGGGTGAAGAGACTCCAAAGTCGTTCCTAAGGGAATGTAGAATCTGGGTGTGTTCTTGTGTAAGTGTGTGTTATCGGCATAAACATCATGCTGCATCATACCATAACATCCTTTTGCATAGCATTACATCATACATCATATTGCATCATCAAGAAAATCAAGGAAAGGGAAAATGATCCTACAAAGATATCAGGATTACGAAGCAATATGTTGAAGCACGAAGTATACCTTCGGCAGACATAAATTTACACAACAGTTACACAACAAGGAAATCTTCGTCAACAACGATATTGAACAACAGTTGTGGCATAGAAGTTTTAATTCTTTGCGAAGCATGAAAAGAAGGGATGGTGTTGTTTCGCCGAATGCTCAAAAGTGGTATGTACACAGATTTCATACATCGCAAAGAAACTTAATAGATTCATATATATACAAATATCTGATGTCTGACTCATACATAAATATTACATTTCCTAGTTAACAAGAATGTAGTCTTCTTTTAGTATTCTTTCGACATCTTCATTCAATAGCCCATCAACAACTTCGTCAATGATTGTATTGGTGACCTCCATCACATCCAAGGCCTCTTTTATGACGGGGTCAGCCTCAGGATTGAATGGCTCCGGTGGTGGCAAAAGGCCGGCTGTACCAAAGTATATGATAATTAAGATTCGAAGCTAGAAACGATAATAAAGCAAAAGGGCATTAAATAAACGTACCTATAATCAATGCACGTTCAACAGCTTCTTCAGCTTTCTTTGCCTCTACTTGAGCATCATGGGATTCTTTTTCACTTTTTTTATTGCTTCGTCGGCCATCTCACGGCCGCCCTTCATCCAAATATCGAAATAAAATTTCCCGCCCATCAGAGTAGCTTCAGCCGAAGGTTCCTTCGTATCATCTATGGAGAAGATGACTTCTTCTTGGGCTGCAGCTTTAACATGTTCACAGCCAATTTTCTCCAAAACTACTACAGCCCATCGGGCACCGGCGAAGGCACAGAAATCTCCATGGTCACTAAGTATTTCTTCAAAAACTTCAACTTCTTCGCTGATCCATTGAATGATTCCTTCAGGATCACCTCGAATAAATTTTTGCTCCGATGAGTATGCACCCACCTTTGCAAAACTATCTTTCAGTTTCTTTGCGCAATCCAAGGATTTTTCATAGCATCTTTCCTTGGATTCACGAAGCTCCTCTACATTCTTTTGCAACCTTGAGCTTGTCTATTCACTTATTTCTTGTTTTGCCTTTGCAACTTCAAGATCTTCATTCATTTCGGCAAGCTTTTTCTTTAGGCCTTCGACTTTGGCTTTATGTGCTTCGGATTGAGCATTAAGTTTTGCTTCGCTGCTCTTCAGCCTATCCACTAAGGAAAGCAGTATTTTATCTTTTTCAAGGGCTTTGTTCCTTAGCGTAATAACTTCTGACCGAAGGTTCCCAAGGGCTATTTGGCAGCTTTCATCTTTTGCGTTCTTTTGTGCCCTTAAAGCGTTGCTTAGGATTAAGCCCTACAAAAAACAGGGTCAACACACAATAATAAGAGAAGATACTAAAAATAATCTGTTTATAAGCTAAACGTTCTCACCTTTAGACTGTTATAAGCAAGGCTGTCTGCAAGTTGATCCTTCGACATTATAGATAGGCCAAGCTCAAGCTTCGGTTATCCTATGCTATTTGCCATCTCCCGGCAGATAGATATCTCCTTATCGTCCGGAAGGCAATACAAAAATTCGTCTTCGTCAGTACCGTTGTATATCAAGGATCTCTCTAGGTACTTTAGATCCCTCACGTATTGTTTAGCTTCGGCAATCTGCTCTTTCGACAGCTGCCTCTTCGAAGCATGTCGCACGATGAAGTCTAGCTCTTCAGCAAGCACTTCGGGAGCAGGAGACTTAACTTTCTTGGGTGCATTTTCTTCTTTCAAGGTCAAAGGAATAGCTTCTGAAGCATATGCCTCAATGGGAGCTGATGGCCTAGCTTCGGTAGTATCTAGTGTCATACCAGCTTCACTAGATTTCTTTGGGATTTCACCCTTTCTATCAGGCGCTGAAGCAGGGGTTTGTACTTTTGAAGATTCCATAATAGCGTCTAGTACGCTGGCCATTCTCCTCCTTTTTGGAGCTATTGCAGGAACTTTGGACACCTTCGGCAGCTCTGGCTCTTGTGGCGGGCTCAAGGTTTTTGGTTGCTCTACCGACTTCCTCAATTCGGTTTTTTCAGACGTTTTTTCCTTAGCTTCGGCAAGATGCTTTGGCACTTTGGCCGTCTTGGTTTTCTTCTGTTATCATCGGTTTGGAACTTCGGCCGATTCTCCCTTGGCTTCAGCAAGAACGGGGTATTCTGACCCAGAAGCAGAAGAAGGCCCTTCAGTGAGCTTTGGCACTTTTGTCATTTCAATGTGTCTTGGCCGGTGTGTCAAAATTTTAACCTTTTTTTTCCTTCGGCATGGTAGAGATAGCCAAAGCAGCAACCTTTCTTTTCCTTCCCTGCTTGCGCGAGGGAAAGCAATAGTCTGGGTACACAAAACTGTAACACCCCTGGTGTTACTGTCACTAAAACTTGAGCATAACATCATGAGCATTAGCATATCATGTGATTGTTAAACTTAGAATGCATTCAATAGGCAAAAATTTCAAACAAGTTGTATTGATGTGACTAGTCATGGGTGAAACCCTAGGGTAGGGTACTTAACCCTAAACTGGCTTAGGAGTGTCAATAAAGCCCAAATGAGAGAAAACTTCAAAACTCATGAGGAAAAATCATAAGATATCACATTTAATGGACTTAAGTGGCACCCAAACACTAGAAGTGCCAAAAACCCTAAAAGACCCCTGGAAAACCCAAGTTGAAACCCTAAGGGGGTTATATGTAAATTTTGCACACTTTTGGACCCAAGTGCAAAAACCAAGGTATTAGGGTACCCCAAAGCATAAGGTTCACACATTTGAGGATTTTCAAGTCAAAGGATGAGATTTGGGCTTATTTGCAAAAAGCCACTCTACACCTCTCATGTGACTAAGTCTGAAAATCAGTGAACAGGGCTGACTTTGGAGCTCTGTAGTTTTAAAAATACGAAGAATTTGCCTAGGGTCAACACACCAAACTTGTAGAGCTACTATAGGAGTACAAAGTTAAAGCTGGTTTGTTAAACTACAACTTTGATGTAGAGTATTGATCTAGTCACCACACGAAATTGGATCCACTCGTCATTGGTGGTCTTGCCACGGTAGCATCCACGATTTACTTGCGCTAGTAACCTCTCCCCTCTCCGGCTGCCACCGCGCCATCTCCATTTCACGCGCCACCACCCCCGGAGCCTATAAATTGAGTGTGCCATCGGCTCCGCAAGGTAGTCAGCAACCAATACACCAATTCATACCTCGAATCGTCCACCAGAGCTTGCCAATTCGAGACTTTCCCTAAATCGGTCCCGAACACCACAATGGGTGACCTCGTTGTGGCCAGCCATTCCCAGGTCTGCTCCCGCTCTCCTTGATCATGTTTTAGCACCCGTACGTGCTTGTTATACTCATCAGCTCGACCCTTTATGCTTGACCACACTCAATCAACCGAAACGCTTGGAATTGTGTTCGGTGTTCGCCGTCGCCGTGGTCGGGTGTAGCCAGGGTCGTATTAACTCAATTTAAGCTTGTTCTAGGATTACCTCGGGTCAGTAATGCTTGCCCAAGGGTTAATTTGGGCAGCCAACACCGGTCGTGGCCAGCCCAAGCAACAGGGTGGTCGACGGCGAGCACGCCGTGGCCATGGGTCAGGTTGGAGAAGAAACAGAAGTCTGGGGACCTCTGTGCATTTGTCAGAGAGACAAGGAACAGTGACTAGAGGTTCTTCACCAATTGTTTGATTAACCAAGGGTCTTTTCGCAAAATGGCAACGCGGGCACGTGCGGACGCACGTTCTCCCCGTTCTCGGGCCGACTTGGGCCAATTACAGCCCGACACTATTCATGATTTTCTCTTTTCTTTTTCTGCCAGACTTTGAAAACCCATAGAAAATTCTAGAAAATTGCTAAAAATGAGAGACCAATTTTGTTGGACTTTTAAATTTTCATAGTATTTAATAAAAATAATTTTAGGATTTTTAGTCTAAACAAGGAATTATATAGTATTTAAATAGTCAAAACCTATACTCCTGGAATTTTAGAAATTGATTAATAACTCCAAAAATCACTAAACTTTTTAGATAAGCCTAAAATAATATTTAGAAACCTTGGATGAAATTTGACTTAATTTGGACAATGTTTGGTACCTAAACCCCAAAACCCTAATCTGATAGTGATGCTTGCCCTATGAACTACAATATTGACTTCAAAAACCCTACTTTCCTAGAGTCCCGTGAAGGAAAGTTGTATTCAAGATACAACTTGATAAACCTTTTCTATTAATGCATTTTCATAAGCATTACATAAGCATTCATGATTATATATGGTTCTATATAGAAAACGAAGAAGAAATAGTAGTTGAAGAAGAAGGAGTTGCACCACCACCACCTGAAGACCCACCTGCCGGGAACTGCTTTTACTTCGATATTTGTGGAGTAGAGCCCGACTCTCCTATAACACAAGGCAAGGCCCCGGTGCATTTGCCACCTCCTTGCTATTTTAAAATCTTTCTCACTTGCTTGATGCATTAGGTGATAGGAGTTGTGTGTTAAACACTTGCCGCATTTCCTTCCTTGGAAGATTGACTATCTTTCCTTGATCACCTTTTTATAAAAAGGTTTTTCTTATGCTTAGTCTTGCTTTAGAAAAATAAAATGTGTTGTTTTGACAAAAGATGATGCTTCAAGTGGGATGGGATGTTTTTCAAAAATAAAACTTGGATGGTGGATCCATCATGGCCGTGATGGGTTCAACATCGGAAAAGATGTACCTCTGTCAGGTACCAAACTTTGGGTTAAAATGATAAAGCTGAGACCGGGCGGGTGACTTGCACGAGAAGAGAGTCTCGGTGTAGTGTCTCCGTTTGAGTCAATTAAGGACTGTCTCGATGTAGGCTTGATGATCGAGGACCTTTTAACTGGTCACATGCCTCATCATGGGTAAGCTTTGCCTCGGGCAGACTAATACCAGAATAAGATAACACGCAATGGGAGTGGAGAGATGGCGAGAGTAGCGTGTACCCTCCATGGCAAGAGGCTGGACGGTGGTGTATCTGTGCTTTCGATTGGCGTGAACCTGATCTGGTCTTAAGAACACCAGTGGCGAGTTGACATATGCAAGGGTTAAGTGCTACATATGTCGTGTGATTGGAGATCCTCAGCTGAGTATTAATCGATTCGGATCGCCGTTACTTCTTGGACATGAAGACTTGGTCACTGACCTACACGTAGCATTCCAGTGAACATGAAGGGTTGATAAGAAAATGGCTAGTATAGGCCAAGTGCTTGAACTAGGGTAGAAAGAACTCTAGAATTCAGGCAATGACTTAACTTGCTAATAAAACTGGACTTTTAAGGATCCACTATTAGTAAGCATTCTTGCAAACAGAGTTTTGATTCTTGATTAAGCCTTACCTTGACTCCCTTAAGACATCATATCCTTGAGAGTCTTTATTTTGACGGGTAAGACTTGCGAAAGTACACTTCGTACTCAGGGTTTTTGAACCCATGTTGTTGTAGGTGAGGAAGCAGCAAATTTTTGTTGCTTTTGTTCCAAGGTGGTGCCTAAGGAAGAAAACCAGGACTGAAGCCTCGAGAGGAAGCATCCTCCTTTAAAAAATTTTTACTGTTTAGCGGGAGGGGTTTTTGCCTCCCAGGTTTGTAATAATATTACTCCTGCACTCTTATATATATTACTGGTCTGTATTTATAATACTCTTTCCTTTCTATAATATGAAATAAGTTACTGTAACTGCTTCCGCATATTCGTTCCTCCGATGTGTTGTAATATCTGCGTGATGGGCGAAACGCTCTTGGGCAAGGTAAAGAATTTAGATACCAGACTTGTCAAGTGATCAGGTGCACCTGCAGGGTTGTTCGAGGTCTGATGGACAAGAACAACTGTAGGTGGGCCTAATGACTTGGGAGGTTCTGTCACAAAAACCACTAACATCAAAAGCCCTGTTCAATCTCTTCTTGCCTCGCCCTCCGAAGGCCACTGCCATGGCATCATCCTCGGCCCTCGTGTAGGCACCAAGCAATTTGTCGCTAGTCGCCTCAATGCAATCTATCCAGTCATCGTTCGGCTCATCGAATTTATTTTTGTATCTGAAGGTGTACTTTAGGTAGACTAAACCATCCTAGCTAGACCCAGAAGCAGCTTCGTTCGGCATCTCCCAACCGCTTGCGAGAGGCCACACTCTGTAAGCAATGTGCTCCTAAACTAAGTCCCCGGTGCCAATATAAGTGCAAACTATGTTATACGTAGCTTGACATGCTTCTACATCATTCCCAAGGGCAAGAGACAGCCTCCTGATGCTGAAACGAGACCAGATAGGGCGTTGAGTGATACCCTTAATATCTTCTCTTTCGACCAGGTCATTTTTCACATAAAACCACTCTTGCATCCAGGCCCCTGGCCACCTCTTCCGAAATGTTGGAATTGCATAGCTCACACCAGAACGAGGCACAAAGCTATAGCAACCAAAATTATTGTGATATTGTTCTTTGCCAGTGGCCTACGTCTCATACGATAGTTCATGAATATTACAAAAACATCTTGCATTTGGTTCTAACCCCTGGCTCCTCATGGCCCAAATAAAAATCCCCATTCTGATGATAGCCTCGGGGGTGAGTTGATGAAAGAATATTTCAAAAGTCTTCAAAACTTCAACTAGCAACTTATCTAAAGGGAACCGAAGTCCCACTTTCATGAAGCTTCTGTAAACGACTACTTCGTCAGCTTCGGGCAAAGGGGCATTGCTATCTCCCCCAGCCCTCATAATAGAAATATCGCGGAAGTACCTTCCCTTCATTGCATCAATTTGACTTTGTTTGATAGTTGATCTCCCGAAGATAGTATGACTCGGTCGCCAAGGCTGATCTTCAGCACCTTCATTCCCACTCTCTATGTCAAAATCTTCATCGTCCCTGGAACTTGTAGATATTCCAGCAAGTGTCTCACGAGCAATCTTTTCTGCATTGGTCTCTTCCATAGCTTTGTAAAACCCAGAAAGAGCTAGGTCGTCAGACTTCTTCTCGCCAGCCATCGTCTTGTTGGAATGCCGAAGCTCACAATTCAATCAACGCTTGGAACAGCAAGAAAATTTAGAACGATGAACACAGTGTACGCAGTTAAAATGGTGCAGCAAATGCTATCAATGCGAGTCCCTATTTATATGCCTAGCACCTCACAATTTTGTGGGTCCTACATGTCAGTGTCTTTCGCTATTCTAGCGAAGGGAAGGTGTTTTTTTGGACACTCGGCTAAAGGCCTTCGTTCGTGTCGCAGTCTAAATTTGTTACAAACAAATAAATTAATACTGCAAGGGGCTACTGTTGGGAGCCTTCCTCTTCCAAAGGTCCTCAAAAACATGACTAACCATATGTTTTCAGTATGACATAAATTATTACAGGAGGCTTCGACTTTGGGATGAAAACTCTCTCATGATAAAGGCGTGTGTGATATGAAGATACAACTCGAAGGTGACATGGATGGATGCTTAAGCTATGGCTAAAGGAGCTTCGGCTTGGCATGATAGCAAAGATGAAGGACGAAACCGACCTAAGGGGGAAAAGACTACTTAGTCCTTGATAAATTGCATTATAATTAGGAGTAAATGTCAGGGGCATGGATGTAATCTTATCTGGGTTGTGTCCCGTGCCTATAAATAGATGAATAGTAACACTGTACTATTCACGTTGGATTGTAATCTCTCTTGCGTCATCTTTGCATTCTCACCTTCTGGCGAACCGAAGGTACCATTGTACTATAAATATCATTAATGTGAATTCTTATATGTGAATATAAATACGAATAAATTGAGGGGATCTGATCATTATCTCTCATTCTTTAATGTTCTTTCACATTCTTATTTATACTTATATTTATATCTATACTTATATACTGAGATGATGAAGGTACGTCCTTCATGACCTTCGTCTGAAGTTCATTATATCCAAAAGGAAATAATGCTTCGAAGGACGAAGATCTTTAATCATTAACAATTGTGTTGCCTTGTTCTTGATCTATAGCATTTGAGAACAAGTCGTCAACAGTGTATGAGTAGAATGCTTGGTTGTATTGAATGGAGGCGGTTGTGGTTGTACTTATAGCCACCAACCACTTCCTAGCCATTGCCTCCTTCTTGCTAACCGCAGACGGTCCACGCCCCTGGTCCGGATGGTCCACCCCTGCACATCAACAGCTGAAATCACAATGGTCAGCAGTAATGGCTATATCAATGGCTATAGTGCATTTAATGCATCGTCAGATGCCAGATAAAACAGTTGCGGACGGTCCGGCCGTGCACCCCAGACGGTCCACGAGGATGCTAAAAATGCATTTTACCGAACCTGTCACCTTCAGGTTTTTCTAGTTTTTCAACGACTGGACGGTCCGCGCCTGAGGCCGGACGGTCTGAGCTTGGTCCCGGACGGTGCTCGCTTCTCCTTCAGACATTCCGTAGTGTAAATACATGTTTTTGTAGTGTAAATACTTGTTTTTGCAAACTAGGTTTTGTCTTAGTGTGGCTATCTCTACTGCAATGTCTAAGTTTCAATCCTAAACAATCTAAGTATAAAGATAAGATTGAAACTTAAATTCTTAATATAAATGCGGAAGCTAAAGAGAAAAGTAGAGATGCAATCCTCGTTGGTGCCCCTATGCAAAGGGAAGCCCAGGCGAGGGCCAAGCACCTCAGTCGAGTAACTCCGTAGAGAGTCGTGGGCCTTCTCCATGCGCAAGTGGTGCTCCGCTTCTGACTCCTCTCGAACGCTCCCCGCCATCTCCACTAACGAGCTTCTGGCCAAAACACCATGGGCCTCGTTCCCTCCAGTACATGGTAGCAGCCGTGACACAAACGCGGTTGTCATGGTCTCGCAAAAATCTCGCCCCACTCGGTATAATTAGAACGACTCACACAAGAGCCGAGGGGTTGTGTGGTTTTTCTAAACTCACTCAACTAACTAGGATTCATCTAGAGCAAGCGCTAATGCGGTCTAACTAACCTAAGCACTTCGCAAAGCACCTACGCTAATCACCGAGTGATTCTATTAAGCACTTGGGTGTATGAGCACTTGGAAATGTCTACTATATTCCTTGGTATGTTGCTTGGGCTCCCATACCTTGAAATGGACGGTTGGGGTGATATTTATAGGCCCTAAAACAAATCTAGCCATTGGAGAAAAGCTACTGCTCTCTGTGGCACATCGGACAGTCCGGAGGGGTCACCGGACAGTCCGGTGCCCCTGTCCGGTGCGCCTAGCTGTTGGATCTGACACCGCAGGTGACCGTTGGTGTTGCAGGCTTTTACACTGGATAGTCTGGACGTCACACCGGACAGTCTGGTGGATCCTCCCCACCAGTGCCACCTGGAACTAGCCATTGGGCTACTGTTCCCTGGTGCACCGGACAGTCCGGCTTGTGGCATTGGACAGTCCGGTGTGCCATCGGATAGTTTGGTGCTCTCAGCCAGACAATCCGCCAGTGGCAACACTATTCCTCGTTTCTTGGACTTTGCTTGATACTTGTTGACCTTCACTTGTGATCTTCATAATGTCTTCTTTTGAGTTATTGCTTTCCTCAATACCTTAGTCCAAGTAACTTTAGCATCCTATTAACTACAAACATAAACACTAGCCAACACATTAGTCTACAGGTTATGTTGATCATCAAACACCAAAACTTATTAAGACAAATGGCCCGGGGTCCATTTTTCTTACATACGGTATTCTGGACATTCGACTTAGAATTGATGTAGATGAACTTATGCACCTGAAAAATAATCAAACTAGGCAAACTGGTTAGTCCATAAGATTTGTGATGGTCGTCAAGCACCAAAATCAATTATAGAAAATGGTTAAGGCCATTTCCCTTTCAATCTCCCCCTTTTTGGTGATTGATGCCAACACAAATCAAAGCAAATATAAAGTGTGGAAATGTAGCTAGTTTGCATTTTGACAGCTGTGCAAAAGTTACTTTGAAACGAAAGCAATTCTAAGTATATGAGTGTATTGATATAGTCAAAATTTTGGACCACATTTGCACCACTAAGCTTGTTTTTTTGCAAATCTTTTTGAAAAGTAATTTCAAATTCTTTTGCAATTTGCCAACGGTATAAGAACATAATTTCCAAAGGCATTTTTAAGTCTTGAAAGATTCTCCCTCATTTTCAAATGCTTTTCTATTGTCTAAATAAAAGCTCCCCCTGAAAAAGTTCTCCTCTTAGCTGTCAAGAGGGTTTCTTCAAATGATTCCAATTTGGAAAAAGTTTTTACAAAACGGGGTGGTGATGCGGTCCTTTTGCTTTGGCCTATTAATTTCTCCCCCTTTGGTATTAAGCGCCAAAAACGAACAAGACTAGAGGCCTTTAAAAAAGAAAGATATGAAAGTAAATACATGAGTAGGGCAAAGGGTACACGATATTGACGAAGATATAGTGGATGCCTTGCCTTTGCCTACAACTCTATTTCCCTTTCAATCTAAGACTAATTATAGAAGTACACTTGGAAGCACATTAGTCTTAGCTTAGGCACAAGAAGAATAAGAAATATGCATTTGTACCAAATGAGATAGATATGGCATGATCAATGGTATAAAATGAGCAATGTGTGTAAGATTTCAATCAAAGTTTCGAGAATCTAAGGCATTTATTTCATTCCTAAGCTTGCTAAAAGTCTTTTCATCTAAAGGCTTGGTGAAGATATCGGCTAACTGGGTGTGGGTGCTAACATAAGCAATTTTGATATCTCCCCGTTGTTGGTGATGACTAAGGAAGTGATACCGGATGTCTTTGTGTGATCGTATTCAACAAGATTGTCCGCCATGCGGATTGCACTCTCATTGTCACATAGGAGAGGGACTTTGCTCAATTTGTAGCCATAGTCCCTAAGAGTTTTCCTCATCCAGAGTAATTGTGCACAACAATTTCCTGCGGCAATATACTCTGCTTCATCAACAGATAGAGCTACTGAATTTTGTTTCTTTGAAGCCCAAGACATCAGGGATCTCCCTAGAAACTGACAAGTCCCTGATGCACTCTTTCTATCAATCTTACATCTGGCATAATCAGCATCAGAATACCTGATTAGATCAAAGGTAGATCCCTTGGGGTGCCATAGCCCAAACTTAGGAGTGTAAACTAAATATCTCATGATTATTTTCACGGCCCTTAGGTGGATTTCTGTAGGGTTGGCTTGGAATCGAGCACACATGCATACTGAAAGCATAATATCTGGTCGTGAAGCACATAAATAGAGTAGAGATCCTATCATCGATCGGTATACCTTTTGATCTACAGATTTACCTCCAGTGTCGAGGTCGAGATACCCATTTGTTCCCATAGGAGCCTTGATGGGTTTGGCATTTTTCATTACAAACTTCTTGAGAATATCTTGAATGTACTCTATTTGGCTAATGAAAGTGCCCTCTTGGAGTTGCTGGATTTGAAATCCAAGGAAATACTTCAACTCTCCCATCATGGACATCTCAAATTTCTGTATCATAATTCTACTAAACTCTTCACAAGATGACTTGTTAGTAGATCCAAAGATAATATCATCAACATAAATTTGGCATATAAACAAGTCTTTGTCAATGGTTTTATTGAAGAGAGTAGGGTCAGCTTTTTTGAATTTAAAACCATTAGAGATATGAAAGTCTCTTAGGCATTCATACCATGCTCTTGGGGCTTGTTTGAGCCCATAAAGCGCCTTTGAGAGCTTATAATCATGTGAAGGATACTCACTATCTTCAAAGCCAGGAGGTTGCTCAACATACACCTCTTCCTTGATAGGACCATTGAGGAAGGCACTTTTCACATCCATTTGATACAACTTAAATCCATGGTAATTAGCATAGGCAAGTAATATTCAAATTGACTCAAGCCTAGCTACGGGTGCATTGGTTTCATCGAAATTCAAACCTTCGACTTGTGAATACCCTTTTGCAACAAGTCGAGCTTTGTTCCTAGTCAGCACACCATGCTCATCTTGTTTGTTGCGGAATACCCACTTGGTACCTACAACATTTTAGTTAGGACGTGGAAATAAATGACATACCTCATTCCTCGTGAAGTTGTTGAGCTCCTCTTGCATTGCCACCACCCAGTCTGGATCTCTAAGTGCATCCTCTATCATGTATGGCTCAATAGAAGACACAAAAGAGTAATGTTCACAAAAATGAGCAACTTGAGATCGAGTGGTTACCCCCTTTTGAATGTCATCAAGTATAGAGTTGACGGGTGATCTCGTTGAATTGCTTGGTGGACTCTTTGGTGAGGTGGTCTTTGATCTTGAATCTCTTGTTCATCCTCCTTTTCTTGATCAACTTCATCTCCCCCTTGATTGATGCCTTCTTCTTGAGGTGGCTCATTGTCTTGAACTTGATCTTCTTCTTCTTGAGCTAGTTCTTCATCTTGAGTTGGTGGAGATTGTTGTATGGAGGATGATGGTTGATCTTGTGCTTGTGAAGGTTTTTCAGGTTCTTGTGGACACACATCTCCAATGGACATGTTCCTTAGCACGATGCATGGAGCCTCTTCATCATCTAACTCATCAAGATCAACTTTCTCTACTTGAGAGACATTAGTCTCATCAAACACAATGTCACAAGAAACTTCACTAATCCAGTGGACTTGTTGAAGACTCTATATGTCCTTGTTTTTGAGTCACAACCATGTAAAAAGCCTTCTACTGCTTTAGGAGCAAATTTTGAATTTCTACCTCTCTTAACAAGATTGAAGAACTTGCTCCCAAAAGCTCTAAATAAGAAACATTGGCCTTTTTACCGGTGAGGAGTTCATATGATGTTTTCTTGAGGATTCGGTGAAGGTAGAGCTGGTTGATGGAGTAGCAAGAGGTGTTAACAGCCTCCGCCCAAAACCGATCTGATGTCTTGTATTCTTCAAGCATGGTCCTTGCCATATCCAAAAGAGTTCTTTTCTTTCTCTCCACAACACCGTTTTGTTGAGGTGTGTAGCGAGAAGAGAACTCATGCTTGATGCCCTCCTCCTCAAGAAATCCTTCAATTTGAGAGTTCTTGAACTTTGTTCCATTGTCTCTTCTATTCTTCTTGATTCTCAATCTGAACTCATTTTGAGCCCATCTCAAGAATTTCTTTAAGGTTTCTTGGGTTTGTGATTTTTCTTGCAAAAAGAACACCCAAGTGAAGCAAGAATAGTCATCCACAATTACAAGACAATACTTACTCCCGCGATGCTTATGTAAGCAATCGGGCCGAATAGATCCATGAGGAGTAGCTCAAGCAGCCTTTCGGTCGTCATGATGTTCTTGTGTGGATGATGAACTCCAACCTGCTTCCTGCTTGACATGCACTACAAATTCTGTCTTTCTTAAAATGAACATTGGTTAGTCCCAAAATGTGTTCCCCTTTAGAAGTTTGTGAAGATGTAACACCCGGCTTTAAGGAACAAAGCCAGGTGCATCTCATACATGCGCCAAGAAGACAACACATATAATAACAGAGTGTATAGAGATAAATGTCATAAAACATCAGAGCATTTATTACATAGCGGAAGTCTTATTACAAAATAAAGTAATAAAGATAAAACAAACTAAGGATCGTCGGCGCCAATGTCGACTGGGAAACGCCACCTAGATCAGATCGAACTCCTCAGTGTTAGGCGGCTCCTCCTGAACCACCTGATCTTCTCCTGTGGGGGGGGTGTGAGACAGCAAGGGTGAGCTCACACATGATCATAGCTCAACAAGTTGTGGGGAACCAGTGGACACAAACTCACAAAGGTGTGAGTTCATGTGATGTGTAAGGCTAATCAATGATAGGGGTTAAAGCTGAGCATTGCTTTTAAGTAGTTGGTCAAAATTTTATTAGCAGTTACTAAGTGTAAGTAGATACCAAACCATAAGTAGAGTAATAGAACAAAATTAATAATAAACCCATGCAATGCGAATGACAAAATTGAATTTAAGTTCCATAATTTAAACATCAGAGAGTCCTGAGCTGCTCGTGACCGTGAGCTCGGCTAGTATACCAGTTTTACACTCTGCAGAGGTTGTACCCTTTACCCACAAGTCATGTTACCCATCTGCCAAGGGGTCGCGAGTCCCATACACCTCTACCTAGGAAGCGTGGCAGGGCAACACTACGAGGCCTTTACAAAGTTCCACTAGCTTCCGAAAACCCGCTACAGTTTATAGGAAGATCCAGTACAGGGTTCCTGGCTGACCGCCATCGCAGCAAAATCAACCAGGGACCTCCCTGCACTGACCTCTCCCCTACTGCCCTTGCCCCTTTCGGGTAAGGTAGTCTTCCACTAGCTTTCCTAATTAGTCAGCCAAGGGGTCCCATTCCTCCCTTGTGGTGGCACGTGGTTCTCAAGTTAAGCTCTATGTTCCAATTAACATTAATGATATCAACATGAACATAAACAGAATAACAACAAGAATTGGAACATAGAGGTAATAAATGATTATCCCAAAACCATATAAAGCAATAGCAAACTACCCAATTGATTCAGGGGTAAACAAGGTAATGAGATAAGCAATCTAGGGTGACCTATTGGGTCCCATCAAAATTAACCTATGCATGGATAAGTGATATTAAAGAACATTATTGGGTAAAAAGTGGTCAAGGGCACAACTTGCCTTCAATGAGCTCCTGCTCAGCTACTTCAACCTGCTGCTCACCAGGATCCCCAGCAACGGACTCTTCTACTCGCCACAATACAAACAAGCACAGTGCATATAGAGAAATTAACCTTACACCAAACATGTAAACAAAATACACAGAGATATTCTACATATTAAAATAAAATTCTAGGAACAGGAATCATAATTTTCTGAATTATAGATTTTAAGTTATGCATTTTCAAAGGTTTTATGTGCTTTAAATAGGATTAAGTGATAAATAAATTTCCTTACTGTTTTCATGACTTAACAGAGGCTCTAGGTGAAAGAGAACAATATTACAAAATTTTAGCAACTGGAATGAAGTAATTTGGACTAAAAATGGATTTTCTATGAATTATTGAAGTTCTAGCAATTATTTTTCTATTAAATATTCAATTTCTAATTCATTTGTACAGTTTAAATAAGCTCTGGACTGGGCCTCAATATCTGCGAAGCACAGGGGGCTCGGGGTAACATTTCTAAGGCACAGAGCGCAGTGAAGGTGGATGGCGGGTTGAATTCAATAAAATACGGGGGCTCTTTAGCAAAAATAACCCGCGAAGGGGTATCCTCTATTATCAACCGTAGGATCTGGATCTTACGGCCCGAGTTAGATTGTCGCGGTTAAAGGACCCGCGCGTTATATGAACCCCACGTCCCGCGATCAACGGTCCACGTCGCGCCATTCCCAGATCAAATCTGCGCCCTTAGATCCTAGATCTACGTTTACGATTTAATGAAGCCTGAAACACGCACCAATCGTCCGATCCTAATCGAACGTTGCCCATTCATTTGCCCTTCACTGGTATCCTTGCTCGATCTAGACCGTTCGCAGAGATCGACGGTTAAGAACCCGTCTTCCCCCACCCATCGGCCACCATGGTGACGGCACCCACAGCACGGCGGCGCCATGGCCGAGGCTTATCAACCCCCAATCTCTGTGCTTAAACTCCGATATAGAGACAGAAATACGTAGGGAATGACAGTAAGGAGTCATTAACGGATTACTCACCGAGATCCCAGGGACGCAAATGTCCTTCCCACGGCGCACGGCTGAGAATTGACACCGGCGAACAATTCAGCCAACCCCGTGCACCGAACGCGCCTAGCGAGTCCCCGGTCGCCCTCCCGAAGTCAAGGTGAAGCTGCCGAGCCTGTCTTGGAGACCCAGCTGCTAGAGTATGCGCATGGCCTCGGTGAAGCGTGGGTAGGTCGGATCCGCCCGACGCCGGTGAGCGTCCCCGGTGCCCCAATGTCCTTCACGAAGCTCAACACCGCATCACACAGGTACCCGCACGGTGCCCAAACCAACGAGCACGGTTCGGCGTGCGGCGCAGAGCGGGGTTGCGGCGACCCGGTGGCGAAGAACGCGACTCCCGCGAGCTCTACTCTCTCTCTGCCCGCCTAATCGGTCGTGGTGGTGGGCGGTTTTCGCGATTTTCCGGGTGCTGGATCATGGCGACGAGGAAGGGCATGTCCCCATACTTATACGTCGAGAAGGTAACAGCCCGCAAAGTCCGAGCAAGCGCTTGCCAGAGATCTCGGCTGATCCGTTTGCAACGTCGCCGTCCGAGTCAAACGGGGAAGAAGACCCCGCTGTCGAGGGGGTCCCACAAGCAGCGAGTGAGTGGGGCAGTACTGGCGCAAGCAGGACCGGCCCACGAGTCAGTGCCAGTTAACCAACGCGCGCGCGCGGTGGAGAGCAGGAGTGGGCCGCCGCGGAGGTAAACGCAAGTGGGCCGAATTGGCGACAGAGGCCCAGGTAAGCTCCTTTCCCTTTTTCTTTTATGTTTTATATCCTATTTTCCCCATTATTTTACCAATTTCAAATTTAAATCCTAATTTGAATTCAAACTTGTTTGTGAGCTTCTTAACTGAGTTAAATACTTAAATTAAAATTTCAGTGGGGACAAAATGTATTCTTTCATACATTTATTTTCCTCTATTTTGTATAATCTTTTCCTTCTCTCTTTTCTTAATTCTAGGATTATTTTAGGATTTAAATCCCCATTTGGGTATTCACCTATTTCTTTTTGCATTATTAAAATATTGTCACAAAGATGCACACAAATAAAATATCCAGCATGATGCAATGATTTAGTAGCATCTCTCTTTGTTAATTGTTTTTGGACATGGTGTTCACATATGATGATGCATAAAGTTCAAACTCACATAAAGAGAGAAATTGTTTTCTCTATTGGTATTTTATCTAGCAATTACAAAGTGGGTGTTACAAATCCTACCCCCCTAAAAAAAATAATCTCGTCCCCGAGATTTAAGAAGAACGAGGGAAAAGGTGGGGAAAATCTATGCGAAGCTCTTCTTCTCTTTCCCAAGTTGCTTCATCTTCTCCGTGGTGACTCCATTGCACTTTGCACATCTTTATCACCTTATTTCTTGTCACCCGAGTCAATGTATCCAAAATCTTGATCGGGTACTCCGTGTAAGTCAAATCACCTTGAACACTGAGCTCTTCCATTGGTAACTGTTCCTCAGGGACACGGAGACATTTCTTCAGTTGAGATACATGGAACACATTATGCACATCTGATAGACTAGCAGGTAACTCAAGTTGGTATGCCATCTCTCCAACTCGCCTAAAGATCAAGAATGGTCCAATGTAGCGAGGGGACAATTTGCCCTTGACCTTGCATCTCCTCATTCCACGAAGTGGTGACACCTTGAGATACACATAATCTCCTTCTTCGAATTCCAGTGGTCTTCTTCTATTATCAGCGTAGCTCTTTTGCCTGGTTTGAGCCACTCTCAAATTCTCTCGAATTATACGAACTTGTTCTTCTGCTTCTTGAATCAATTCAGGCCCAAAGAACTGTCTCTCTCCAGTCTGATCCCAATATAGAGGAGTCCTGCACTTCCTCCCATATAGAGTCTCGAACGGTGACATCTTTAGACTGGCCTGGTAACTATTATCATATGAGAACTCAGCATAAGGTAGACTCTTGTCCCAACTACTACCATGCTGAAGGGCACAAGCTCTCAACATATCTTCCAGTACTTGGTTAGTCCTTTCGGTCAGTCCATCAGTCTGAGGTAGGCCAAACTAAAATTCAACTTCGCATCCGTATTCTCATGAAAACTTTTCCAAAACCTTGAGGTAAACTGTGATCCTCTATCCAAAACGATCTTCTTCGGTACACCATGTAGAGACTCAATCCGAGACATGTATAACTTAGCCAATTGTGATCCATTATATGTAGTCTTGATCGGAATGAAATGAGCCACCTTGGTCAGTCTATCCACAATAACCCATCATATCATTTCGAGGTGCGAGGCAATCCAGTCATGAAGTCCATACCATCAACACTTCCGCTTCAAATCCTGATACATCTTCGTACTACCAGGATGAATAGAATAATCCAAGTCATGGGCTTCCTTCAAAATAGTCTCACGAAAACTATCAATCTCAGGAACACAATATCTGATCCTTGAACCATATGGCACCTTGCTCATCTTCCGTAAATTTCGGAACTCGACCTTCAGTGATCAGATCCTTAATCTCTTGTATCTTAGCATCACCAATTTGTCCTTTGCGGATCTCTTGCTCCAAAGTAGATTCCACATCAATAGTAACTCCTTTAGCGTGAGTAACTATCCCCAGGTTACGTCTTCTGAAATCCTCAACAATCTCATCGGGTAGCTGGGCAACAACAGCTGAATGAACTTGCTCCTTTCGACTCAAGGCATCTGCAACCAAATTTGCCTTGCCCGGGTGATAGTGAATCTCCAAATCATAATCCTTAATAAGCTCCAACCAACGGCGTTGCCTAAGGTTGAGATCCTTCTGAGTGAATATATACTTCAGACTCTTATGATTCGTATATACTTGGCACTTCTCGTCCCACTTGAATTCTTTTTCCTTCACCAAAAGCGAGGTCATAAGCTTAGCAATCTTAGGAAATCCTTCAATAAATCTCCAATAATATCCTGCAAGTCCCAAGAAACTTCGGTCTTCCGTAACCGTAGTGGGTATGCTCCACACCACTATCTCCTTGACTTTAGCAGGATCCACTAATGTCCCTCCATTAGAAATGATATGTCCAAGAAATGGCACCCCGCCATTCCAAAACTCGCATTTACCGTACTTGGCGTAGAGTTGATTATCTTAAAGCTTCTGTAGCACCAACCTTAGATGTTCTTCATGGTCACTCTCATTCTTAGAATAGATAAGAATATCGTTGATGAACACCACGACGAATCTGTCCAAATACTCCAAAAACATCTTATTCATCAAATCCATAAAATAAGCTGGTGCATTAGTTAATCCAAACGACATAACGATGAACTCATATAATCCCTATCGAGTCGAGAAAGCCGTCTTAGGAATATCTGATGGTCCAATCTTCATCTGATGGTATCCCGATCGGAGGTCAATCTTCGAGAATACCATGGCTCCTCTCATCCGATTAAATAAATCCTTAATGCGGGGTAACAGAAACTTGTTCTTCACAGTGACATCATTAAGGAACCTTTAATCCACGCACATCCCTTGCAATCCATCTTTCTTCTTTACAAACAAAACTGGTACTCTCCAAGGTGAGGAACTCGGACGTAAGTAACTAGCCTCTTGTAATTCCGTTCACTGATTCTTCAGTCCCTTTAGGTGTAATTACTCTCATGGGTTTTCTCATATTGTCCAACACATATGCCCAAACCAAAATCTCAGCATGACGCATCATTTTATTAGCAAATCATGGGGTCAAATAGACCTTTTTATTCCTCCTAAATTGGTATCATACCGAATACTAACTAAAGGAACATGTAGATCTTACAAATAGTAGTAATTTATATATATGTTTATGTAGCTTGGTGGAGCTAGGTGGTGGTGGAGATGGTGGTTGCTCTTGTCGTTGTCTCTCCAACCGTGATTGCCTTATTTCTTGCTGTATCTCCAGACGGGCCTGACGTATTTCCTCGCGTTCTTGTCTTATCTGGTTTTGCATTTCGGTCATCATGTCTGTCAACTGTTGTATTACCAGCCTTTGGGTTGCGATCACTTGCTCGGTTTCAACAGATGGGGGATTTGGAGGATTCATTTCTATTTGCTGTTGCTTGATAATCTTTCCTTTCCTGGTATTGACCATCTGAGTTAGATACATAAGGTAAGAAAGAGCAGTAGACAAGGCAGTAATTACAATCATGTTACTTTGAGGGACTTATTAGCTAAGTAGATTAGTGTGTCACCTACTAAAGCTAATACAATACATTACAGTGGTACATGCTAAAATGCCCATCTATACTATTTCAATCAATCAAAGAAGCAAATCAGGCATTGATCATCAGAACAATCAACCAACATTTTTAATAGAGAAAATAGTTTTAATTTTGTCTTAGGCCTCCTATCTCTTAAAATGTCATAGGGGTAGGAATTCCAAGGTTTGAAATCCATCTTGTCTTAGAGTAGAAAAGGTAAGAATGATCGGAGTAGAACAGTAGAAGGTGAGACAGGATCAAGATAAGAAAGAACCAGAGTAAGGTAAGTATGGAATGAATCAGAATGAGATAAGTAGGTAAGGGTTTGTCTGTTTCTATCTAGGTCTCGTCCTACAGTCAACATTTCCTCTGATACCACTTCTGTAACACCCGGCTTTAAGGAACAAAGCCAGGTGCATCTCATACATGCGCCAAGAAGACAACACATATAATAACAGAGTGTATAGAGATAAATGTCATAAAACATCAGAGCATTTATTACATAGCGGAAGTCTTATTACAAAATAAAGTAATAAAGATAAAACAAACTAAGGATCGTCGGCGCCAATGTCGACTGGGAAACGCCACCTAGATCAGATCGAACTCGTCAGTGTTAGGCGGCTCCTCCTGAACCACCTGATCTTCTCCTGTGGGGGGGGGTGTGAGACAGCAAGGGTGAGCTCACACATGATCATAGCTCAACAAGTTGTGGGGAACCAGTGGACACAAACTCACAAAGGTGTGAGTTCATGTGATGTGTAAGGCTAATCAATGATAGGGGTTAAAGCTGAGCATTGCTTTTAAGTAGTTGGTCAAAATTTTATTAGCAGTTACTAAGTGTAAGTAGATACCAAACCATAAGTAGAGTAATAGAACAAAATTAATAATAAACCCATGCAATGCGAATGACAAAATTGAATTTAAGTTCCATAATTTAAACATCAGAGAGTCCTGAGCTGCTCGTGACCGTGAGCTCGGCTAGTATACCAGTTTTACACTCTGCAGAGGTTGTACCCTTTACCCACAAGTCATGTTACCCATCTGCCAAGGGGTCGCGAGTCCCATACACCTCTACCTAGGAAGCGCGGCAGGGCAACACTACGAGGCCTTTACAAAGTTCCACTAGCTTCCGAAAACCCGCTACAGTTTATAGGAAGATCCAGTACAGGGTTCCTGGCTGACCGCCATCGCAGCAAAATCAACCAGGGACCTCCCTGCACTGACCTCTCCCCTACTGCCCTTGCCCCTTTCGGGTAAGGTAGTCTTCCACTAGCTTTCCTAATTAGTCAGCCAAGGGGTCCCATTCCTCCCTTGTGGTGGCACGTGGTTCTCAAGTTAAGCTCTATGTTCCAATTAACATTAATGATATCAACATGAACATAAACAGAATAACAACAAGAATTGGAACATAGAGGTAATAAATGATTATCCCAAAACCATATAAAGCAATAGCAAACTACCCAATTGATTCAGGGGTAAACAAGGTAATGAGATAAGCAATCTAGGGTGACCTATTGGGTCCCATCAAAATTAACCTATGCATGGATAAGTGATATTAAAGAACATTATTGGGTAAAAAGTGGTCAAGGGCACAACTTGCCTTCAATGAGCTCCTGCTCAGCTACTTCAACCTGCTGCTCACCAGGATCCCCAGCAACGGGCTCTTCTACTCGCCACAATACAAACAAGCACAGTGCATATAGAGAAATTAACCTTACACCAAACATGTAAACAAAATACACAGAGATATTCTACATATTAAAATAAAATTCTAGGAACAGGAATCATAATTTTCTGAATTATAGATTTTAAGTTATGCATTTTCAAAGGTTTTATGTGCTTTAAATAGGATTAAGTGATAAATAAATTTCCTTACTGTTTTCATGACTTAACAGAGGCTCTAGGTGAAAGAGAACAATATTACAAAATTTTAGCAACTGGAATGAAGTAATTTGGACTAAAAATGGATTTTCTATGAATTATTGAAGTTCTAGCAATTATTTTTCTATTAAATATTCAATTTCTAATTCATTTGTACAGTTTAAATAAGCTCTGGACTGGGCCTCAATATCTGCGAAGCACAGGGGGCTCGGGGTAACATTTCTAAGGCACAGAGCGCAGTGAAGGTGGATGGCGGGTTGAATTCAATAAAATACGGGGGCTCTTTAGCAAAAATAACCCGCGAAGGGGTATCCTCTATTATCAACCGTAGGATCTGGATCTTACGGCCCGAGTTAGATTGTCGCGGTTAAAGGACCCGCGCGTTATATGAACCCCACGTCCCGCGATCAACGGTCCACGTCGCGCCATTCCCAGATCAAATCTGCGCCCTTAGATCCTAGATCTACGTTTACGATTTAATGAAGCCTGAAACACGCACCAATCGTCCGATCCTAATCGAACGTTGCCCATTCATTTGCCCTTCACTGGTATCCTTGCTCGATCTAGACCGTTCGCAGAGATCGACGGTTAAGAACCCGTCTTCCCCCACCCATCGGCCACCATGGTGACGGCACCCACAGCACGGCGGCGCCATGGCCGAGGCTTATCAACCCCCAATCTCTATGCTTAAACTCCGATATAGAGACAGAAATACGTAGGGAATGACAGTAAGGAGTCATTAACGGATTACTCACCGAGATCCCAGGGACGCAAATGTCCTTCCCACGGTGCACGGCGGAGAATTGACACCGGCGAACAATTCAGCCAACCCCGTGCACCGAACGCGCCTAGCGAGTCCCCGGTCGCCCTCCCGAAGTCAAGGTGAAGCTGCCGAGCCTGTCTTGGAGACCCAGCTGCTAGAGTATGCGCATGGCCTCGGTGAAGCGTGGGTAGGTCGGATCCGCCCGACGCCGGTGAGCGTCCCCGGTGCCCCAATGTCCTTCACGAAGCTCAACACCGCATCACACAGGTACCCGCACGGTGCCCAAACCAACGAGCACGGTTCGGCGTGCGGCGTAGAGCGGGGTTGCGGCGACCCGGTGGCGAAGAACGCGACTCCCGCGAGCTCTACTCTCTCTCTGCCCGCCTAATCGGTCGTGGTGGTGGGCGGTTTTCGCGATTTTCCGGGTGCTGGATCATGGCGACGAGGAAGGGCATGTCCCCATACTTATACGTCGAGAAGGTAACAGCCCGCAAAGTCCGAGCAAGCGCTTGCCGGAGATCTCGGCTGATCCGTTTGCAACGTCGCCGTCCGAGTCAAACGGGGAAGAAGACCCCGCTGTCGAGGGGGTCCCACAAGCAGCGAGTGAGTGGGGCAGTACTGGCGCAAGCAGGACCGGCCCACGAGTCAGTGCCAGTTAACCAACGCGCGCGCGGTGGAGAGCAGGAGTGGGCCGCCGCGGAGGTAAACGCAAGTGGGCCGAATTGGCGACAGAGGCCCAGGTAAGCTCCTTTCCCTTTTTCTTTTATGTTTTATATCCTATTTTCCCCATTATTTTACCAATTTCAAATTTAAATCCTAATTTGAATTCAAACTTGTTTGTGAGCTTCTTAACTGAGTTAAATACTTAAATTAAAATTTCAGTGGGGACAAAATGTATTCTTTCATACATTTATTTTCCTCTATTTTGTATAATCTTTTCCTTCTCTCTTTTCTTAATTCTAGGATTATTTTAGGATTTAAATCCCCATTTGGGTATTCACCTATTTCTTTTTGCATTATTAAAATATTGTCACAAAGATGCACACAAATAAAATATCCAGCATGATGCAATGATTTAGTAGCATCTCTCTTTGTTAATTGTTTTTGGACATGGTGTTCACATATGATGATGCATAAAGTTCAAACTCACATAAAGAGAGAAATTGTTTTCTCTATTGGTATTTTATCTAGCAATTACAAAGTGGGTGTTACAGAAGATTCTTCATTCCAACATGAACAAGTCAGCGATGCTAGAGCCAGCCCATATTAGTCTTAGCAATTAGGCATGTGTCTAGTTCAGTATTATTATCAGTGAAATCAACTAAATACAGCTGACCATCTAACAATCCCTTAAAAGCTAGTGAATCATCATTTCTTCTAAAGACGGTGTTGGAACTTGCTCTCAGTTGCAAGGGGATCCAACAAGGGTGAACAGTGACGTCAATAGGGCACTCACGCTAAATGGCAAAAGCTCTGTTAATCTGGCCTCTCACGGGCACTGTGCAGGGGTATTTATAGGTACCTGAGTGCGCAGCGCCTTGAGTTAAGGACGCATGTGCCCTCAGCTACCTAGGTTATCCCCAGAATATTCCCATAAAGCGAGGTTACAGACCGTAATTATAGGAATGCTTTTACAAATTAGGCCCGTAACGCACGGCGGCCACGCGGGGCCCGTTACAATGGGCCGGATCGCACGTGGGCCTCTGAGCTGGACGAGGCCGCACTGTGGGATGCCCTTCGTCGCCAGTCTTCGTCTGGTGCGGAAGAAGCGAAGGGTGTCCCTGCCTGTTTTGTTTCTGTTAGCTCAGCTGCTGCAGCGAAGGCTTCGAGCGAAGGGTGGCGCCTTTGCCTTCGCCCCAACAGACGGTAACATCAACATCAGTAAATAAACAGTTGTAACCCATTTTACATAATTGAGACATAGAAAGCAAGTTGTAACTTAGAGATTCTACAAGAAATACATTAGAAATGGAATGGTCAGGTGATATAACAATTTTACCTAATCCTTTGACCAAACCTTGATTCCCATCCCTAAATTTGATTGCTCTTTAGGGATCATCATTTTTCTAATATGAGGAGAACATTCTTTTCTCCCCTGTCATGTGGTTTGTGCACCCGCTGTCGATTATCCAACTTGTTCTACCGGATGCATAAACCTACAACACAAATTTAGGCCTTGTCCATAAGTACTCAAATGGTCTTGGGTCCTTTCACATTAGAAAAAAGCACCAAGGGTACCCAAACACAAGTCTTTGGACTCTTGTGCTTGCCCCCGACATATTTGGCAACTACTTTGCCGGATTTGTTAGTATGAACAAAGGATGCATCAAAGATCTTAAATGAAATACTATGTTCATTTGATACATCAACAATCTTTTTCTTAGGTATCTTAATATGAGTTGTATGCCTATAACTAGATGCCTCATTACTGTAAATATAAGCATGATGAGCAACAGGATGAGATTTCTTAGCATGAATTCTTCTAATCTTATGCTCAGGATAGTTTTTAGGTTATAAAATGTAACGTTCTCTATCTTGTACCATGAGAGCCTTGCCCTTAATAAAGTTGGAAATCTTGTTTCTGTGGGCATTAAGTTTGATGTTGTTTTGGCTCCCAGGTTGAAAGCCAACCCCATCCTTAATGCAGGGCATCTTGTAACACCCGGTTTTGGAAGGCAAACCGAATGCGAACCATGTACGTGCCAGGATCAGAAACTCACGTACACAGCGATTATATAGTTGGACATCATCACACATTGCTCAAGATAAATAGCGGAAATAGTACTTTATTACATCAAGATGTCCAAGACATCTAGAGAGTCATTAACTTGACATAGTCATAATCATAATCATAATCAAAGTGCGAAATACAAAACGTAGAGGATTAGGCCTTCATAGGCAGTTGACTAGGGGTTGCCACTAAACACTGACTAGAACTCATCGTAGTCCTGATACTCCTCAAAGTCCTCCATGTTGCCTTCATCTCCTCCTAAGCACTGATTGCAATGGGGACAACTTGGGGTGGGGGGTTTTTAAAGCATGGGTGAGTACACATCAACGTACTCAGCAAATGTCCCGTTTGGCTGAAGTGGACTAGCTATATGTGGAGTTAAGGTTAAAGCAGTTGCTTTTAGTTGGTCAAGTATTTATTACTAGTAGTAGAGCCAAGTTTTAGTAATAAACCTAGGTATTACCCAAAAGTACTCCCTCCAAGAGGAAATACCAGAAACCACAGTTATAATCATCATCAGTTACCATCATTATAAAAGTATCCAAAGTTCTTCTAATCAAAGAGGATCCCAAGGCTACTCTTAACTGTGAGCACAACTGATATACCAGTTTCTAACACTCTTCAGAGGTTGCACACTTTACCCACGAGTCGTGATCCCTTCCCAGCCTAGGTTTGCAAGACCCGATCTTCACTACCATGGTAAATGGCCAGGGATACACTATGTAGCCTTTACAAAGATTCCCTTGGTGTGCAGTTGCTTGTTAGGTTTCGCCAGTCGTACAAACGCAGTACTCCTCCCTAAGATGGGTGACTAACAAAACCAAATCAAATGAACCTCGGCACCCACCCTTAGCAGAGCGAGCACTATGGCCCGGCCCCCATTGATGGCCCTCTAGCAATGCCAGCTACACCCCCACATTCATCTAATTAATGAGCTAAGGGCGTCCCATTCCACCCTCATGGTTGTACTGTTATCCCGGGTGGTCTCTCAATGAACAGGTCCTTACGGAGAGGTACTCAGGAAACATCCTGAGTCCCCTAAAGTATCACAGTTCATCATCATAATCAAGATAACATCATCGTATCATAAATATTCTCATCATGTTACTTGATTAAAGTAGAGCAATAGCATGAAGGTAACTATTGGGGACTTGTTCTCAAATGCTATGAGTTAAGAACAAGACAACATAAAATGTTAAATGTTAATACCCTTCGTCCTTCAAAGCATTATCTCCCTTAGGATATAATGATCCTCAGACGAAGGTCATGAAGGACTTACCTTCATCACCGCAACATATGTTAATGAAAGAAGAAGCATATGAAACATAAGAGACAACATGAATAATCATATGATATTATTTACTATCTCGATAAACAGAAACAATATTGAATTACATTAGTACCTTCGGCTTGACAAAAGGTAAAAGTCCAAGCGTGACGCACGAGCAAATACAAGTCAGCGTGAACAGTACGGGGGTACTGTTCACCTATTTATAGGCACGGGATGCAACCCGATCAGAATTACATGGATGCCCTTGATGACTAGTTACAATCATGACACAAATCATCATGGACTGATCGGTCTTTTCCTCTTTAAGTCGGTGCAGCCCTTTGTCTCAAAGCATGTTGTTATGCCGAAGCTCCCTGGATCGTAGCTTTGGCGTATACCTTCGCGCTGTGTTTGATTACACACTGATCTTTTGAAGGTGCTTCTTCTTAAAGGACCTTCGGCGACAAAGCAGGCCGCCAACCATGCTTTTCATATTGTGTACAGCTTCATTACAAGTACAAAGGTTCCTGTACATACATGATACTTAGGAAATATTATTAATCATGTTTTTTGAGGACCTTCACCAACATTGGCGCCCACCTCCGGTGTACTCACTTCCACAATCTTCGGCAAAGCATCAACCTTCGTCATGCAGCCGAAGAAGATAACAACGCCAGGGGCTGCACTGCAGCCACTGGACACAAACCAGGAGGCTCTCTCTGTTCGAGAGGCCAGAAGCCAAAAGAGAAAGGCCACCAGTCCAACACTTCGGGAGGAGGAGTTGGACCAAGAGATCAGGGACATGAAATCATCCACCAACATGTGCAAAGGAAAAAGGAAAAGATGACTCGGCTGGCCGATCTTCAAAGGAAGATCAATGAAGCTACTGAGGAAGTGCGTCATCTTACTCAAGATGATCATGACCGAAGGCCCCAACACAGGGAGCTTCATCAAGAGGGCTCATTCAACGAAGATGAATGGTACGATGATTTTAATCATGGTACCTTTACTTTTGATGATGCTTCTCCTCTAGCAGCAGAATTGCAGGCTATCCCATGGCCACAATCCTACAAGCCACCCCAGCTACCCATGTACGATGGGCACTCAGACCCAAAACAATTCTTGATGAGCTATGAGGCAACAATGTCCTCATACGGAGGCAACGCAGCTGTCATGGCAAAGTCCTTCGTCATGGCAATCCAAAACGTGGCCCAGACATGGTATTCTTCTCTTCGGCCAGGGACAATCATGTCATGGAAGAAGCCCAAGGACATGCTGGTTACCAGTTTTCAAGGCTTTCAGATGAAGCCAATCACAGCTCAGGCCTTGTTCCAGTGCACACAAGACCACGAGGAATACCTTCAGGCGTATGTCCGAAGGTTCTTGCGACTAAGAGCACAAGCGCCCACAGTGCCCAATGAAATTGTTATTGAGGCCATGATCAAGGGTCTTCGGCCAGGACCTACAGCTCAATACTTCGCCAGGAAACCTCCTCAAACTCTGGAGAAGCTACTTCAAAAAATGGATGAGTACATCCGGGCTGACAATGACTTTCGACAAAGAAGGGAGGAAGCTTACAGATTTTCTGAGATGACTAGGGGCTTCGGAGGGAGAATCCACCCTAGGCATGTCAGATCAATCCACAGCTCCAGTCAAAATGACAACAAAGGAAGCTAGCTTTCGAGGTCACAACACACCTCACAGTCTTTGGTACAGTAGCAAAGCTCCTTCAGGCCACCAGCTCCAAAGGGTAGAGGCGGTAGGGGCTTTGGAGGAAGATATGGGGATCAGCCCAGAAAAATTTATTGCTTATTCTATGGTGAGGACAAAGGCCACACTACAAGAACCTGCCAGATCACTATTCTGAAGCAAAAAGAGATTGCCGAAGCAGAAGCTCAGCAGAATCAACCGAAGCAAGTCCTACATAGTGCTTCGTGCCACTCTCCCTACATACCAGAATATGTAGGCAACCGTCCTGCAGCTTCTGTTGCTTTGGCAAGCCATTCATAGGCTTCTTGGCCCTAGCTCCCACCGCCACCACTACTGCAACCTACTTATTCCCGAAGCCAATAGCTAGAAGGGCGCCAGCACTCCCAACAACAATGTGAATTCAGGGAGGAATCCGAAGCTCGTACAGTCAATAGTACTATACCAGAATCGAAGCACATATACTGAGCAATATCCTGCTTCTGAAATACTTTTATGTTCTATGCCATTTTGCTTTTTAATAAGAAACAAGCAATGTAAATTTAGTTTTTATTCCTTGTAATGATTTTGCTTCTATCAGAATGAAATATATCTTCTTCACAGATTTACGAAGCTCAAAAATCGTTCCTAAGGGAGTGCAGAGCTAAACATTGCCGAAGCTACAAAAAAGTCCTTCCTAAGGGAGCGTAGCGTAAGCTTTGAGCTCAAAAGTCAGTTCCTAAGGGAATGCAGGGCCTAAATTGCCGAGCTACAAAAAGTCGCTCATAAGGGAGCGCAGCGTAAGTTTTCTGCTCAAAAGTCGTTCCTAAGGGAATGCAGAGCCAAATACCACCGAATTATAAGGCGAAGAAGTTCAAAAGTCGTTCTTAAGGGGATGCAAAACTTATACCGCCGAAATAGAAGGCGAAGAAGTTCAAAAGACGTTCCTAAGGGGATGCAGAACTTATATCACCGAAATAGAAGGTGAAGAAGCTCAAAAGTCATTCCTAAGGGGATGCAGAGCTTGTGTGTTCCAGTATGGCCGTGTGGGTGTGTATCTTCGGCATCCTCATCATTTTGCATCGTATCATCACATCATTCCGCATAGCATTACATCATACATCATATTGCATTACCGACACAAGAATTGAATACGAAGCCAATCTTCAGCAAATGCTTCGTCAAATTGAAAATGTGTTAAGGCACGAAGTAAGCTTCGGGAAATACAGTTTCAAGAGCCTTGTCATAAGAAGGGATCTTTTTCTTTACAAAGCATGAAAAGAAGGGAAGGTGTTTTTTCGCTGAAGGCTCAAAAATGGTATGTGCGTAAATTTCATGCATCACAAAGAAATAAATTACAATAATTTACATATTTGTTTCAATATTACATTCTTCAGACATTACATAGTTTTGTTACCAAAGAGATCTAATCTTCCTTCAATCATTTTACACATCAAGCTTCTCAAAATGATTATTACAATAAAATCTATTCCTCTCTAAGGACTTCTTCGGTAATTTCGTTTAGTAATTTGTTGACGACTTCGTCAACAATGGATTCAGCCGTGCTTATGATATCCAATGATTCCTTCATCTCTGGATCAGCTAGGGCATCATACGGCTCTGGTAGCGGGGATAGTTCAGCTAAAATAGGTAAACATGTAAGTTCAAAGCCTTAAAGAAAGTAACGAAGCTAGATAATCAAGATATAATACCTATACGCCTTTCGCATTCTGCAGCTTCTTCAGCTCGCTTTGCTTCTGCCCGGGTGTCATGGGTGTCTTTTTCACTCTTTTTTATAATTTCATGGGCCATCTCTCGGCCACCATTCACCCAGACATCGTTGTAGAATTTTCCACCCATCATGGTTGCTTCAGCTGAAGGATCCTTCGTATAGTCCATGGAAAAGGCGACTTCGGCCCGGACTATGGATTTAATATGATCGCATTCGGCCTTCTCCAAGATGGATGAAATCCCTCGCGCACCGGAAAACGCGTAGACATCCCCACGATAACTCAAAATTTCTTCGAAGGTTTCCGCTTCTCCACTTAACCATTCAATAACGCCTTTGGGGTCGCCTCACACGAAGTTTTCTTCTGCAGAGTACGCACCCACTTTGGTGAAGCTAGTCTTCAATTTCTTCACACAATCCAAGGATTTCTCGAAGCACCTTTCCTTGGATTGGTGAAGTTCTTCAACATTTATCTCTAGATAATTTTTCCAGTACTCGTTGATCTCTCGGTTGGCCTGTGCGAGTGCGCAATTCTCTTTAGCTTTGGTCAGCTGTTTGCGAAGATCTTCAATTTCTGCTTTCTGGGCTTCAGCCTGAGCTTTATAGTTAGCTTCATCCTCTTTTACTTTATTTACCAAAGAAATCAAAATTTTTATCCTTTTCTAAACCTTTGTTTCTTAGTTCAATCACTTCTGAATGAAGGTTATTAAGGGCCATCATATAGCCTTCGTCTTCAATATTTTTCTGCGCCCTAAGGGCATTACTAAGAATTAAGCCCTGCAAGAGGAGGAAAGAATTGAGTATGACAAATAAAATACTTCATTCTCAAATTCAAAGTTAACTTCTATACCTTTATACTGTTGTATGCTAGGCTGTCAGCAAGATCATCCTTCGACAAAATTGAAAGGCCGTCTTCCAGCTTCGGGAATCCAATGCTTCTACCTATCTCCCAGCAAACAGATATTTCTTTGTTGTCCGAGAGACAGTATAAGAAATCATCTTCATTACTCTCGTTAAAAACTAATGCTCCTTTCGGATATTTCAGTTTTTGAGCATAATGCCTTGCTTCCGCGATTTCATCTTCGGACAATTTCTTCCCCGAAGCATGTCGAATGATGTAGTCAACAGTTTCGATTGGAGCTTTGGGAGAAGGAGTTTCAGGTGCAATATGTCTTGTTGTTTTTTCCTCAGGCGCGGCAGGCTTCGCTGCGACGGGCGCTAGGGGCCCATCTTCGGCTTCAGCTTGAGCTTGCGGAATTTGTGTAGCTTCGGTTTCTGCTTGCCTAGTTTCAGCTTCGGCCTACGTTTTGGCAGCTTCAACAATTTTCTTTGTAGGAGCAGGGCTCAAGGTCTTTGTAGTCTCCAGCACAGCATCCAGCATGTTGGCCATCCTCCTTCTCTTAGGAGTTGTGGCAGAAGCCTTTTGCATCTTATGCAGTTTTGCCTTTGCTGGTGGCCTCAGGATTTCTGACTCTTTTACTACTATCTTCACCTGTGGCTCTTCGGCCTTATCATCTTTAGCTTCGGCTGGCCCGACTGTAGGCACCTTCGACACTACAGTCGACTCTTCAACGCTCTGCACAATCGAAGCAGTCTTCCTTGCTTCGGCAACTGAAGAGGGCCCTTCACCATGTTCAGGCACCTTGGCCGATTCAATGTATCGCGGCGAGTGGGTCAAATCCTTCAACTTTTTGCTCTTCGGCACAACTATAGTGACCGAAGCGGCAGCTTTCCTCTTTTTCTCTTGCCCTCGTAGCGGGTAGCGATAATCAGGGTATACAAAGCCAATAGCATCGAATACCCTGTTTAATCTTTTCTTACCCCGACCTCCAAAGGCTGCGGACAGAGCATTATCTTTGGCTTCTATACACTTCAGCCAGTTGTCGTTTGGTTCATCAAACTTCTCCCTAAATCTGAAGGTATACTTTAGTCGGACTAGACCACCCTCACTATGGTCGGCGGTGGTCTCCTTTGGCATATCCCAACTCTCCACAAGTGGCCATACCCTAAAGGATATATGCTCTTGAATCAAATCCCTTGTGCCAATGAAGGCACACATGGTACTAAAAGCCCTCTGACATGCTTCGACATTGCCATCAATTTCTACCTTCGGCCTTCGGAGGCTGAAGCGAGACCAGATGGGGCGCTGAATGATTCCCTTGATGTCTTCCCTTGCCTTTAAATCATTCTTAACGTAAAACCACTCCTCCATCCAGGCCCCGGGCCACCTTTTACAGAATGTTGGCACTGGGTGACTTGCATTAGAGCGAGCAATAAATCCATAACAACCGAAGTTGTTGTGGTACTGTTCCTTACCAGTAGCCTTCGTCTCATATAAAAGCTCGTGCATACTGCAGAAGCACTTCGCGCTTGGCTCTAGCCCTTGACTCCTTATAGCCCAGACAAAAATCCCCATCCTCATTATAGCTTCGGGGGTGATCTGATGAAGGAAGATCTGGTAGATCTTCAGCACTTCAACTACAAACTTACTCAAAGGAAATTGGAGACCAGCCTTAAAAAAGCTTCGGAAGATAACAACTTCATTTTCCTCAGGGGCAGGGGCGGTGTTGTCTCCGCCAGCTCTCACGATAGACATGTCATGAAAGTACCTTCCTCTCATGTTGTCAAGATGACTCTGTTTAATAGTTGATTTTCTGAAGATAGTATGGCTTGGTCACCAGGGCCGATCTTCAGAATCTTCGTCTCCACTCTCCACATCATAGCTATCACTATCATCAGTATCTTCAAACAAACCTTCTAGAATCTCTTTAGTAATCTTCTCTGTGTTTGTTTTTGACACAGACTCAACAAACCCAGCAATAAATGGATTCACGGTCTTCTTTTCTTCAAACAACTTCGTTTCCTCAGTTACCTTCGTTTCCGCAGTCATTTTCTTTTCCTTAGTCATCTTCTCCCCAGACATGGTGAAAGCATGTTCTTAAACCGAAGCTCAAAAAAGCATAAATGTCAGGCGAGAGCTAGTGAGCAAGAGCTAAAAAGTTTGAGACAATAATGCAAATGGTGGAAACGGCGTATCAAGTGCTGCAGCTGTCGTTTATATTTATACTCCCAGTGCCTTGCAACTTGGTGGGCCCTGTTTGTCATCGACTATTGCTATTCTAGCAAAGTGAAGGTGTTTTTTTCGGACCTTTGGCTTAAGGCCTTCGTTCATGTCGCAGTTTAAATTCATTATTTAAACAAATTAATACTGCGAGGGGCTACTATTGGGGGCCTTCGTCTTTCGAAGGTCCTCAAAAACATGATTAACAATATTTTCCATGTATTATGTATGTACAGGAACCTTCGGACTTGTAATGAAGCTGTACACAATATGAAAAGCATGGTTGGCGGCCTGCTTCATCGCCGAAGGTCCTTTAAGAAGAAGCACCTTCAAAAGATCAGTGTGTAATCAAACACAGCGCGAAGGTATACGCTGAAGCTACGATCTAGGGAGCTTCGGCATAACGACATGCTTTGAGACGAAGGGCTGCACCGACTTAAAGAGGAAAAGACCGATTAGTCCATGATGATTTGTGTCATGATTGTAACTAGTCATCAAGGGCATACATGTAATTCTGATCGGGTTGTGTCCCGTGCCTATAAATAGGTGAACAGTACCCCCGTACTATTCACGCTGACATGTATTCGCTCGTGTGTCACGCTTGGACTTTTACCTTCTGTCAAGCCAAAGGTACTAATGTAATTCAATATTATTTCTGTTTATCCATAATAATATAAAGAAGAGATAGTAAATAATATCATATGATTATTCATGTTGTCTCTTATGTTTCATATGCTTCTTCTTTCATTAACATATGCTGCGGTGATGAAGGTAAGTCCTTCATGACCTTCGTCTGAGGATCATTATATACTAAGGGAGATAATGCTTCGAAGGACGAAGGGTATTAACATTTAACATTTTATGTTGCCTTGTTCTTAACACATAGCATTTGAGAACAAGTCCCCAACAGTAACCATAATAACCCAAAAAGGTAATCAAGGACAAGGTAAATACAGACTAGTCAATCCTTAGGATTCAATTAAGTAATGCAGGACCATGGATTATAAAGTAAGTAGGACATAATGGGTCAGAGGACACTTGCCTTCACTAGGTTGCTGCTCATGGAAGTCTCCAGCAACACACTCAGGAACCATGGACTGCTCGTTGTCTACATAAAGCAATCATGCATTCAACACATTGGGAAATGACAACTAAACAGTACACCAAACATTTACAATTAAGTGAACACAAATTTCAAAAGAAGAGTAACAAACTCAAAAGTGAAGTTTGTGTTCTAGGGTGGACTAATACAGCTAGATGTTTGTGGTTCTCTAAGTACTGCCTATCTCGGAGATCACATGACTTAACTTCATTTATCTTAATGAGTTACTAAAATTATGCCAGTGATGGGTTCATACATTACATGAGATTACTTCCACAAAGTTAATCACTTAATTATTATTAGTTTTCAATAAATAAAACATTACTCTACATGAACCTATAGCCTAGACATAAATTTAATACATGCAAACAGTGAAAGATTATAATTTAAACAGATAGAGAATAATCTTATGAAAATTTTGCAATTTGAACCACCCAATTCGAAGTTCATATGCAAAAGATATGAAATAAACAAGTTTTGGAACTCAAAATACAAAATTAGGTCTATTTCTGTGATAAAATAAAAGGTAAGGGCTTCTCTGCAAAATTCCAGGGTCTATGCGCAAAACACAGGGACGGCTGGGTTGATATACAGAAAGTCAAAGGGGTTTTTTAACATGTTTTCTAGACGAATGTGTACCGGGTGATCTCGACCGCCTGATCACAAATGGACAGCTGAGATAGATTTGAGCTCGTGCGCGCACGGACACGCGGACGAGCGCTGACAAGCGGGCCAGGGCGGTTAGCAACTGGGGACAAAGGGGGCGCAGGCAACTGACGGGTGGAGCCCAGGGGCAGAGCGCGCTTACACAAAGTGGTATCCGGAGATCCGGACTGCTGGATCAGGGATGAACAGTTGAGATGAGGCGCAGGGGTTTATGTCTCTGTGGCCGGCTGCTCAATCCGTGAAATGGTCTCTACCAGAAATCCAAGAATGTGATCTATGGCAAGGAAACATATGTGGGGTGAGGTATACGAGCTTCTAGTCAATGATCAATGGCCACACAACCCCCATCCATGAACGACCATTTTCAATAATACCAAAGGCTAACACCTACGAATTTTTTACGAAGAAATGGTCTCTGCTAGAAATACAAGAATGTGATCTATGACATGGAAACATATGTGGGATGAGGTATATGAGCCTCTGGTCGATGATCAATGGCCACACAACCCCTAATTTTGTCGAAAATAGCCATGAATGACCATTTTCAATAATACCGAAGGCTAACACCTACGAATTTTTGATGATGAAATGGTCTCCACCAAAAATCCAACAATGTGATCTATGGCAAGGAAACGTATGTGGGGTGAGGTATACGAGCCTCAGGTCGATGATCAATGGCCACACAACCGCATTTTTGTCAATAATAGCCATGAACAACCATTTTCATTAATACTAATGGCTAACACCTACAGATTTTTGATGAATAAATGGTCTCCACCAGAAATCCAAGAATGTGATCTATGGCAAGGAAACACATGTGGGGTGGGGTATACAAGCCTCTGGTCAAAGATCAAAGGCACAACCACCATTTTTGTCGAAAATAGCCATGAACGGCCATTTTCAATATTACCGAAGGCTAACACCTACGGATTTTTGACCAAGAAATGGACTCCACCAGAAAACCTAGAATGTGATCTATGTGATGGAAACATATGTGGGGTGAGGTATACGAGCCTCTGATCGAAGATAAATGGCCACACAACCCATATTTTTGTCGGAAATAGCCATGAACGACCATTTTCAATAATAGCGAAGGCTAACACCTACAGATTTTTGACAAAGTAATGGTCTCCACCAGAAATGAAAGAATGTGATCTATGGCAAGGAAACATATGTGAGGTGAGGTATACGAGCCTTTGGTCGATGATCAATGGCCACACAACCCCCATTTTTGTTGAAAATAGCCACGAACGACTATTTCCAATAACACCGAAGGCTAACACCAATGGATTTTTGATGCAGAAATGGTCTCCACCAGAAATCCAAGAACTTGGCCTATATCAAGGAAACATATGTGGGGTGAGGTATACAAGCCTTTGGTCGATGATCAATGGCCACACAACCCCATTTTTGTCGAAAATAGCCATGAACGACCATTTTCAATAATACCGATGGCTAACACCTACATATTTTTGACGAAGAAGTGGTGTCCACCTGAAATCCAAGAATGTGATCTGTGCCAAGGAAACATATGTGGGGTGAGGTATACAAGCCTCTGGTCGATGATCAATGGCCACACAACCCCCATTTTGTCGAAAATAGCCATGAACGACCATTTTTCTATACTACCGAAGGCTAACACCAACGTATTTCTGACAAAGAAATGGTCTCCACTAGAAATCCAAGAATGTGTTCTATGGAAAGGAAACATATGTGGGGTGAGGTATACGAGCCTATAATCGATGATCAATGCCCACACAACCCTCATTTTTGTCAAAAATAGCCATGAACGACCATTTTTAATAATACCGTAGGCTAACACCAATGGATTTTTTATGAAGAAATGGTCTCTACCAGAAATCCAAGAATGTAATCTAAGGCAAGGAAACATATGTGGAGTGAGGTATATGAGCCTCTGGATGATGATCGATGGCCAAGCAACCCCCATTTTCAAGAACGACCATTTTCAATAATACCGAAGGCTAACACCTACGAATTTTTGATGAAGAAATGGTCTCCACCAAAAATCCAAGAATGTGATCTATGGTAGGGAAAAATATGTGGTGTGAGGTATACGAGCCTCTGGTCGATGATCAATGGCCACACAACCCCCATTTTTGTCAAAAATAGCCATGAATGGCCATTTTCAATAATACCGATGGCTAACACCTACGGATTTTTGATGAAGAAATGGTCTCCACCAGAAATCCAAGAATGTGATCTATGGCAAGGAAACAATATGTGTGGTAACGATACGAGCCTCTGGTCGATATACGAGCCTCTGGTCGATGATCAATGGCCATACAACCCCCATTTTTGTCGATAATATTCATGAACGACCATATTTCAATAACATCGAAGGCTAACACCTACGGATTTTTGATGAAAACATGGTCTCCACGAGAAATCCATGAACATGATCTATGGCAAGGAAACGTATGTGGGGCAAGTTATATGAGCGTCTGGTCGATGATTAATGGCCACAAAACCCCCATATTTGTCGATAATAGCCATGAACCACCATTTTCAATAATATCGATGGCTAACACCTAAGGATTTTTTATGAAGAAATAGTCTCCACCAAAAATCATAGAATGTGATCTATGGCAAGGAACCATATGTGGGGTGAGGTATATGAGCCTCTACTCGATGATCAATGGCCACAAAACCCTATTTTTGTCCACGATAGCCATGAACCACCATTTTTGTCCATGAAGAAATGGTCTCCACCAGAAATCCAATAATGTGATCTATGGCAATGAAACATATGTTTGGTGAGCTATACGAGCCTCTCGTCGATGATCAATGGCCACACAACCCCTATTTTTATCGATAATAGCTATGAACAACCATTTTCAATAATACCGAAGGCTAACACCTTCATATTTTTTACGAAGAAATGGTCTCCACTAGAAATCCAAGAATGTGATCTATGGCAAGAAAATGTATGCGGGGTGAGGAACACGAGCCTCTAGTCAATGATCAATGGCCACACAACCCCATTTTTGTCCATGATAGCCATGAACCACCATTTTCAATAATACTCATGGCTAACACCTAAGGATTTTTTATGAAGAAATGGTCTCCACCAGAAATCCAAGAATGTGATCTATGGCAAGGAAACATATGTTTGGTGAGGTATACGAGCCTTTGGTCGATGATCAATGGCCACACAACCCCTATTTTTATCGATAATAGCTATGAACAACCATTTTCAATAATACCGAAGGCTAACACCTTCATATTTTTTACGAAGAAATGGTCTCCACCAGAAATCCAAGAATGTGATCTATGGCAAGAAAATGTATGCGGGGTGAGGAACATGAGCCTCTGGTCGATGATCAATGGCCACACAACCCCATTTTTGTCAATAATAGCCATGAATGATCATTTTCAATAATACTAATGGCTAACACCTACGGATTTTTGATGAAGAAATGGTCTCCACTAGAAATTTAAGAATGTGATCTATGGCAAGGAAACATATGTGGGATGAGGTATACGAGCCTCTGGGCAAAGATCAAAGGCACACAACCTCCATTTTTGTCGAAAATAGACATGAATGGCCATTTTCAATAATTCCGAAGGCTAACACCTATGGATTTTGGACCAAGAAATGGTCTCCACCAAATAACCTAGAATGTGATCTATGGGATGGAAAAATATGTGGGGTGAGATATACGAGTCGCTGGTCGATGATAAATGCCCACACAACCCCTATTTTGTCGAAAATATCCATGAACGACCATTTTCAATAATACCGAAGGCTAACACCTATAGATTTTTTACGAAGAAATGGTCTCCACCAAAAATCAAAGAATGTGATCTATGCCAAGGAAACATATGTGGGGCTTAGGTATATGAGCCTCTGGTCGATCATCAATGGCCACACAACCCCCATTTTTGTCGAAAATAGCCACGAAATACCATTTTCAATAACAACCGAAGCCTAACACCTGTGGATTTTTTACGAAGAAATGGTCTCCACTAGAAATCCAAGAATTTGATCTATAGCAAGGAAACATATGTGGGGTGAGGTATATAAGCCTCTGGTCGATAATCAATGGCCACACAGCCCCATTTTTGTCGAAAATAGCCATGAACGACCATTTTCAATAATACTGATGGCTAACATGTACAGGTTTTTGACGAAGAAGTGGTCTCCACCAAAAATCCCAGAATGTGATCTGTGCCAAGGAAACATATGTGGGGTGAAGTATACAAGCCTCTGGTCGATGATCAATGGCCACACAACCCACATTTTTCTCGAAAATATCCATGAACGACCATTTTTCAATAATACCGAAGGCTAACACCAACGTATTTTTGACGAAGAAATGGTCTCCACCAGAAATCCAAGAATGTGATCTATTACAAGGAAACATATGTGGGGTGAGGTTTATGAGCCTCTGTTCGATGATCAATGGCCACACAACCCTCATTTTCAAGAACGACCATTTTCAATAATACCTGAAGGCTAACACCTACGTATTTTTTACGAAGAAATGGTGTCCACAAGAAATCCAAGAATGTGATCTATGGCAAGGAAGGATATGTGGTGTGAGGTATACGAGCCTCTGGTCGATGATGAATGGCCACACTACCAACATTTTTGTCGAAAATAGCCATGAACGACTATTTTCAATAATACCGATAGCTAACACCTACGAATTTTTGATGAAGAAATGGCCTCCACTAGAAATCCAAGAATGTGATCTATGGCAAGGAAACATATATGTGGTGAGGTATACGAGCCTGTGGTCGATGATCAATGGCCACACAACCCCCATTTTTGTCGATAATAGCCATAAACGACCATTTTCATTAATATCGAAAGATAACACCTACGAATTTTTGACGCAGAAATAGTCTCCTCTAGAAATCCAAGAATGTGATCTATGGAAAGGAAACACATGCGGGGTGAGTTGTACGAGCCTCTGGTCAATGATTAATGGCCACACAACCCCCATTTTTGTGGATAATAGCCATGAACGACCATTTTCAATACTACCGATGGCTAACACCTAAGGATTTTTTACGAAGAAATGGTCTCCACTAGAAATCCAAGAATGTGATATATGGCAAGAAAACATATGTGGGGTGAGGTATACGAGGCTCTGGTCGATGATCAATGGCCACACAACTCTCATTTTTGTCAAAAATAGCCATGAACGACCATTTTTAATAATACCGTAGGCTAACACCTATGGATTTTTTATGAAGAAATGATCTCCAAGAGAAATCTAAGAATGTAATATAAGGCAAGGAAACATATGTGGGGTGAGGTATACGAGCCTCTGGTCGATGGTCGATGGCTAAGCAACCCCTATTTTCAAGAACGACCATTTTCAATAATACCGAAGGCTAACACCTACGGATTTTTTGACGAAGAAATGGTGCCCACCAGAAATCCAAGAATGTGATCTATGGCATGGAAACATATGTGGTGTGAGGTATACGAGCCTCTGGTCAATGATCAATGGCCACACAACCCCCATTTTTTCGAAGATAGCCATGAACGACCATTTTCAATAATATCGATGGCTAACACCTATGGATTTTTGACGAAGAAATGGTCTCCACCAGAAATCGAAAAATGTGATATATGGCAAGGAAACATATGTGTGGTGAGGTATACGAGCCTCTGGTCGATGATCAATGGCCACACAACCCCCATGTTGGGGGCCGTCGTCTTCCGAAGGTCCACAAAAACACGACTAACATGATTTCCCAAGTTCAAATATATATATAGGCACCTACAGCCTTGGGATGAAGCTGTACACGATATAAAAAGCACGGATCGAGAGAAGGAGGAACCAGTTCCGAAGCTACCTGTGGAGAAGCTTCAGCTTAGCGGCGGAAAATGGAACCGACCTAAAGGGGAAAAGGTTGTCTAGTCCTTGATAGATTATCCCTAAGTCAATAGTAAATGTCAAGGGCATGAATGTAATTTACACAGGCTGCGTCCTTTGCCTATAAATAGATGAACAATAGCACTATACTGTTCACGCTGACTTGTATTCACTCGCACGTCGCTCTCAAGCTTTCACCTTCTGTTAAAGCCAAAGGTATAAAATGTAACTTAATATTGTTCATATCCATTCATGATAATAAAAATATTTTGATAATGCTATATAATTACTTATGTTATTTTCCATGTTTTGTATCTTTCCATTTCAATCATTATATACTGAGATGATGAAGGTATGTCCTGCACAACCTTCGTCTAAAGATCATTATATCCTAAGGGAGATAATGCTTCGAAAGACGAAAGTCTTTAATTATTAACATTTTGTGTTGCCTTGTTCTTGATTCATAGTATTTGAGAACAAGTCGCCAACATTGGCGCCCACCTCCAGTGAACTCACTCGACCACCTTCGACAAGCCGTGACCTTCGTCATGCCACCGAAGAAAACTTCTTCAGGGCTAGGGGCTGCACTGCAGCCACTGGACATCAACCAGGACACACTACGCGAAGCTCGAACTCAAAAGAGGAAGGCTACAAGTTCGACACCCCAGGAGGAGGAGCTGGACCAGGAGATAAGGGATCTCGAAGCTATCCATCAGCAGGTCGAAAGAAAGAGAGAGAAAATGCTTCGTCTTTCTGATCTAGAGAAGAAGATTGATGAAGCTGCTGAAGAAATACGTCATCTTACTCAAGATGACCAGGACCGAAGGCCTCCACAAAGAGAGCTTCATCAAGACAATTCCTACATTGATGATGATTGGTATGATGATTTCCATCATGGAAATTTTGCTTTTGATGATGCTTCTCCTCTATCAGTAGAACTGCAGGCTACCCCATGTCCCCATCATACAAGCCACCTCAGCTCCCCATGTATGATGGGCACTCAGATCCGAAGCAGTTCCTAATGAGCTACGAAGCAACTATATCTTCGTACGGGGGCACTACCGCAGTCATGGCAAAGTCCTTCGTCATGGCAGTATGAAGTGTGGCCCAGACATGGTACTCTTCTCTCCGGCCAGGGACAATCACGTCATGGCAGAAGCTTAAGGACATGCTGGTCACCAGTTTTCAAGGGTTTCAGACGAAGCCAGTCACTGCTTAGTCCTTGTTCCAGTGCACTCAAGACCATGAGGAGTACCTTAGGCATATGTCCGAAGGTTCTTGCGTCTGAGAGCACAAGCGCCCACGGTGCCCAATGAAATCGTCATTGAGGCCATGATCAAAGGTCCTTAGCTAGGGCCTACAGCTCAATACTTTGCCAGGAAACCCCCCAGACTCTGGAGAAGCTGCTTCAGAAAATGGATGAGTACATTTGGGCTGACAATGACTTCCGCCAAAGAAGGGAGGAAGCCTATAGATTTTCTGAGATGACTTGGGGCTTCAAAGGAAGAATTCACCCTAGGCATGTCAGATCAATCCACAGCTCCACTCAGAACGATGATAAAGGAGGCCAGTTTCAGAGGCCACAACATAGCTCACAGTCTTTAGGATAGCAGCAAAGCTCCTTCAGGCCACCAGCTCCAAGGGGCCGAGGCGGTACGGGCTTCGAAGGAAGATATGGGGATCAGCCCAGGAAAATCTATTGCTTATTCTGTGGTGAAGACAAGGGCCACACGACAAGAACGTGTCAGATTACCATTCAAAAGCAAAAAGAGATCGCCGAAGCAGAAGCCCGGCAGAATCAGCTGAAGCAGGTCTTACATACAACTTCGTGCCACTCTCCCTACATACCAGAGTATGTGGCCAATCAACCCGCAGGTTCTGTTGCTTCGGCAAGCCATTCACAAGCTTCATGGCCTCAGTGTAACATCCGGTTTTAAAGAACAAAGCCGGGTGCATCTCATACATGCGCCAAGAAGACAACATATATAATAACAGAGTGTATAGAGATAAATGTCATAAAACATCAGAGTACTTATTACATAGCGGAAGACTTATTACAAAATAAAAGAGTAAATATAAAACGAACTAAGGATCGTCGGCGCCAATGTCAACTGAGAAACGCCACCTAGATCAGATCGAACTCCTCAGTGTTAGGCGGCTCCTCTTCGACCACCTGTTCTTCTCCTGTGGGGGGGGGGTGTGAGACAGCAAGAGTGAGCTCACATACGTTCATAGCTCAACAAGTCGTGGGGAATAATGTGGCATGAACTCACCAAAGGTGGGAGTTCATGAAGTGTAAGGCTGATCAATGAAATAAAGGCTGAAGCTGAGCATTGCTTTTATAAGTTGGTCAAAATTTTATTAGCAGTTACTAAGTGTAAGTAAATACCAAACCATAGTAATAATAAGTAAAAGTAATAATAAAATAATCCCAAATGCAATGAAATGACAGGTTAAGTTTAAGTTCCATAAATTAATCATGTGAGTGTCCGAGCCGCTCATGACCGTGAGCACGGCTAGTATACCAGTTTTACACTCTGCAGAGGTTGCGCATCTTTACCCACAAGTCGTGTTACCCATTTGCCACGGAGTTGATCAGACTCCATACACCTCTACCTAGGAAGCGAGGCAGGGTACCACTACGAGGCCTTTACAAAGTTCCACTAGCTTCAGACTACCCGCTACAGTTTATAGGAAGCTCCAGTGCAGGGTTCCTGGCTGACCGCCATCGCAGCAAAATCAACCAGGGACCTCCCTACACTGACCACTCCCCTACTGCCCTTGCCCCTTTCGGGTAAGGTAGCCCTCCCCTAGCTTTCCTAGTTAATCAGCCAAGGGCGTCCCATTAAACCCTTGTGGTAGCACTGTTTTCCCGGGTGGTTCTCCATGTTCCCATTAACATAATGATCTTAACATGAACAAGGAAGAATAAAACAGATAACAATAAATAGTATAACAATGAGTGATGAATATCTCTATACCCAAATCCACATAAAGCAATAGCATGAACTACCCAAAACTTTAGTAGTAAACCAGTGGTGAAACAAGGTATAAAGATAGTCATAATCTAGGGTATCCTATTGGGTCCCAGCAAAATTATCCTATGCAGATCATTATGAATAATAAGAACATGAATGGGTAAAAGAAGTGATCAAGGGCACAACTTGCCTTCCATGAGCTCCTGCTCAGCTACTTCAACTTGTTGAAGCTCAAGTTCCACAGTGGGTTGCTCGTCTACTCGCATCAATACAATACATACATGGCATAGCATAAATTAACATCACATCAAACATGCAAATAGAATATACAGTAATAAACTAGACATTAAAATAAGATCACAGGAACTGGAATTATTAATTTTGGAGTTATATAATTCAAGCTATGAATTTCCTAAAGTTTAATGTGATTAAAATAGGATTAGATGAGAAATTAATTTTCTAACTGAGTTCATGTCAAAACAGTGGTACTATTTAATAGAGAATACTATTACAAAATTATAGGAACTGGAATGGTCCAAATTGGAGTTCATATGAATTTTATATGAATTTTACAAGTTTCTACCATTATTTTTGTATTAAAAATGAATTTAGAATGGATTTTCTCTGATTTTATTGATTCCTGGACTAGGCGTCAAAATCTGTAAAGCGCAGGGGCTCACTGGTAAATTATCCCAGACTCAGTGAACAATGCCACCAGGACGGCGGGTTTATTATTAAATTGCCCAGGGACTCTTTAGCAAATCTTGCGGCCGAAGGGGTATCTTCGGATCCTAGCCGTCCGATCAAAGATGGACGCACCTGATTAAACCAGTGACCTCGCGAAACGGTACGTGATCACGACCACATATCCACAGATCGACGGCCGCTGATCAACAGCAACCTAAATCTAACCCGATCCCCACGATTCCGAATCTACGGCTCAGATCGAACACGTCCGAATCGGTATCCCCAGGTCTAATCCCGATCGCTCGTGCGTGATCCAACGGTGGACGGGCGTCGTCCCCGCCTGACCACCCAGCGTAGCGGCGCGCAAGGCCAGCGCGGCGGCGGCCATGGCCGGAATGCCAACAGCGTTCCCTAGTACCCGATTCCCCCGTATCCCGGATGCAAAACGAAATTGGGAAGGTAGCGAACTCGGGACATGTGTTCTCACCACGATTCCGGTCGTCTCCAGGCCCGCCCACGACGATCCGCAGATTTGCAATGGCGGCGTCGAATTCCCGGCGCCACAGTCGGGGATTCCGCCCGGCTTCACGACGAACCGATTCGTGCGACCACACAAGCGTCCAGGGCGAGGCAATTGGAGCAAAGGGGCGTTGGTGCCGTGGTTCAACAACTGGCGGCGGCGAACTACCGTTTTCTCTCTGGTGGCGTCTGGAAGGAGGCGCAAAGGAAGAATGCACTGGCGGAATGAGGAGGGGCAAAGGTCAGTCGAGAGTCTTATGCCGCCCAGCCGAGTAGTAGGCCGTTCACGGACGCCGAGATCCCCGGCGATCTCCAGCGCGAGGTGGCGTGGTCTGCGCGGAGGGGTTTGTTACGCTTCTGACAACCAAGTCCCAGAGGCAGTGTCGATCGCACGGTGGCTGGCATGCGGGGCCTTGCTGTCGGCGCACCCTTGCGTCTGAATGGTAGGCCCCAGGCGTCAGCGAGCCAGCGAACGGGAGTAACGAGCGCGGTAGGTGCCTGGCCGGTGGTTTTCCTCCAGTGGGCCGAAATGGTGATCAGTCGGCCCATGGAGTCTTTTATTTTTTTTCTATTTTATTCTCTATTCCATTTTCTCTATTTCCAAGTTTAGATTTGAATTCAAACCTCTATGGCTCATCACTACAACTTATATTTGTGAATTTAGGGGTATTGACTCTGGATATTTTTATTTACATATATATTATTCATATTTTCATAATCTTTCTCTTTTTCTTATTTTCAAACCCAAATTTCAACTTAGGGTTTAATCCAACTTCTGATATTCATTAACTTATTGTTATTATTCCTTTCTTTTTTTTATCCTTATTATTATTATTATTATTTTTTTTTAGTTAATGCACATACAACCAAAGACCAACATGATGCATAATTTAGTATTGCGTCCATTATGGATTTGTTTTATTTGGGACATGAGTGTTAGCATGTGATATAGAATAAAAGTCATGCACTTGGGGTGATCAACTCTTTCAAACCTCTATTTTTCCTCGTTTACATTTTTGGTTATTACAAATCCTACCCCCCTTAAAAATAATCTCGTCCTCGAGATTTAAGAAGATCTAGGGAAAAGGTGGGGAAAATCTATGCGAAGCTCTTCTTCTCTTTCCCATGTAGCTTCGTCCTTCACCATGGTGACTCCATTGTACTTTGCACATCTTTATCACCTTGTTTCTTGTAACTCGAGTCAAAGTGTCCAGAATCTTGATAGGGTACTCAGCATAAGTCAAATCCTCTTGAACACCAAGGTCTTCCATTGGTAACTGCTCCTCAGGTACCCTGAGGCACTTCTTTAGCTAAGACACATGAAACACATTATGTACATCTGACAGATGATCGGGTAACTCCAGTTGATATGCAACTTCACCCACTTGCTTTAAGATCAAGAAAGGTCCAATAAAGCGAGGGGACAACTTCCCTTTAACTTTAAATCTCCTCATACCACGAAGTGGTGACACCTTCAAGTAGACATGATCACCCTCCTTAAACTCCAGTAATCTTCTCCTATTATCAGCATAGCTCTTTTGCCTGGATTGTGCAATTCTCAAATTTTCTCTTATCATTCGAACTTGTTCCTCTGCCTCTTGGATAAGTTCAGGCCCAAAGAACTGTCTTTCTCCAGTCTGATCCCAATATAGAGGGGTCCTGCATTTTCTACCATACAGAGCTTCAAATGGTGACATCAAACTGGCCTGGTAGCTATTATTATAAGAAAACTCAGCATAGGGTAAGCTCTTCTCCCAACTGCCACCATGTTTAAGAGCACAAGCTCTTAACATATCCTCTAGCACTTGATTAGTCCTCTCCGTCTGTCCATCAGTCTGGGGATGGTAGGCTGAGCTAAAATTCAACTTAGTATCCAAGCTCTCATGCAACTTCTTCCAAAATCGAGAAGTAAATTGTGATCCCCGATCAGACACGATCTTCTTAGGCACTCCATGTAGACAAACTATCCGAGTCATATACAATTCTGCTAGCTTGTCTCCCGTGTAATTAGTCCTCACAGGTATAAAATGAGCCACCTTTGTCAATCTGTCTACAATTACCCAAATAGAGTCATAACCTGCTGGAGTGCGGGGTAGTCCAACAATAAAATCCATACCAATTTCTTCCCATTTCCACTCGGGTATCTTCAATGGGTGCAATAATCCAGCGGGTCTTTGATGTTCGGCCTTGACTCTTTGACATACATCACACTTAGCCACATGAGCAGCCACATCTCTTTTCAGTCCATACCACCAATACTTTTGCTTCAAATCTTGATACATCTTAGTGCTTCCAGGGTGGATGGAGTAATCAGAATCATGAGCTTCTTTCAATATAGCCTCACGGAGGCTATCGATCTCTGGAACACATATCCGATCTTTGAACCATATAGTACCTTGCTCATCCTCCGTGAATTCCGGAACTCGACCATCCGTGATTAGATCCTTAATCTCTTGGATCTTAGCATCACCCACCTGACCTTTACGAATCTCTTGCTCCAAGGTAGGTTCCAATTCAATGGTGACTCCTTCAGTGTGAGTAACAATTCCCAAATTGAGTCTCTCAAAGTCTTTTGCTAATTCATCGGGTAGCTGGACAACAAAGGCAGAATGAACGTGTTCTTTCCGACTCAAGGCATCTGCGACCAAATTCGCTTTGCCTGGATGATAGTGAATCTCCAAATCATAATCCTTAATAAGCTCCAACCAACGGCGTTGCCTAAGGTTGAGATCCTTCTGAGTGAATATATACTTCAAACTCTTGTGATCCGTGTATACTTGGCACTTAATTCCCATAATGTAGTGTCTCCAAATCTTAAGTGCATGCACAACGGCAGCTAGTTCCAAGTCATGAGTGGGGTAGTTCAGTTCATGCTTCCGCAACTGACGAGATGCATAGGCAATCACATGACCTTCTTGCATAAGCACACATCCAAGTCCTTGGCCACATGCATCACAATAAATGTCAAATCCCTTCTGCAGATCCGGCATAATCAATACTGGAGGTGACATCAATTTTTCCTTCAATTGATCAAAGCTCTCTTGACATTTCTCATCCCACTTAAACTCTCTTCCTTTCTCCAAAAGTGAAGTCATAGGCTTAGCAATCTTAGAGAATCCTTCAATAAATCTCCGATAATAGCCTACGAGTCCCAAGAAACTCCGAATCTCAGTAACTGTAGTGGGCACTCTCCACTCCATAATCTCCTTCACTTTAGCAGGATCCACTGCTATTCCTCCATTAGAAATAATATGACCAAGGAATGGCACCTTGTCAATCCAAAACTCGCACTTGCTGAACTTAGCGTAGAGTTGATTATCTCGCAACTTCTGTAGCACCAACCTCAGATGTTCCTCATGATCACTATCATTCTTAGAATAGATAAGAATATCGTCGATGAATACCACGACGAATCTGTCCAAATACTCCATAAACACCTTATTCATCAAATTCATGAAGTAAGCTGGTGCATTGGTTAGTCCAAATGACATAACAGTAAACTCATATAATCCATATCGAGTCGAGAAGGCCGTCTTGGGAATATCCGATGGTCTAATCCTCATCTGATGGTAACCGGATCGGAGATCAATCTTCGAGAATACTCTAGCACCTCACATCTGATCAAATAAATCCTCAATACGGGGCAACGGATACTTGTTCTTCACCGTAACATCATTAAGAGATCTATAATCCACACACATCCGCTGCGATCCATCCTTCTTCTGTACAAATAACACCGGTGCTCCCCAAGGTGAGGAACTCGGACGAATGTACCCAGCCTCTTGTAACTCAGTTAACTGCTTCTTAAGTTCCTTCAACTCTTCTACGGACATTCTATATGGCCGTTTAGAAATAGGGGCAGTTCCAGGTAAGAGATCAATAACAAACTCAACTTCTCTATCAGATGGCATCCCTGGTAACTCCTCTGGAAAGACATCCGGAAAATCTCTAACCACCCGGATGTTGTCACCAACAAACTCCTCCGGCATAAAGAACATTGCACGCATGGATGAGGAGGTTACTGCAATATTAACTTGAAACCTTTCTCCTTTAGTGGTAGTGAGCTCTACGGTACCTCTACCACATGCTATAATGGCCTTTGCCTTTCTTAGCCACGACATACCAAGGATCAGATCTATACTGCTTGACTCTAATATTATAGCAGTAGCTCCAAAATCTCTACCCATAATGGTTAATGTCAATCTACGTGTCATTTGATTCGCCTCAACAGGTCCTTTAGGTGTAATCACTATCAGGGGTTTTCTCATATTTAGCAGTGGTATTTCATTTGTGTTGGCATAACGAGCAGACATGAATGAATGTGTAGCACCAGAATCAAATAATATTGTTGCAGGAATTGCATTAACATAAAACATACCAATTACGAGGTCCCCACCATCAGGAGTATCATCAACGCTGACTTGATTCACCCTGGCTATCGAATATCCCTTGCCAGGGGTCTGTTGCTTGTTCTGAGCTGGAGTAGTAGCAATCCTCTGTGGGCAGACATTTGCATAATGACCAATCTTCCCACACTTGAAACATTGAGTGCCCGGACTCTGTCCTGCAAACTTCGTCGGGGTGCCAGTGGGAGTAGCCTGTCGAGGAGGTGGAGTCCTCAGTGGTGATTGCTGAACTGGGCGTGGTCCTCCTGGTCGAGTCGGTGTACCCTGTGGTGAACTGTAGCGAGGACGAACACTGCTGCTACCCTGTCCTTGTGAGATAGCCTTTCTCTTCAAATCACCCAGTTGAACACGCTTGTGTTCAATAGCAAGAGCCTTATCCAGTAGCCTCTGAAATGATGGAAAAGTGTGTGCAACCAGTGCATATTGCAAGGGTCCATTAAGTCCTTCGATGAAGTGCTCCTGCTTCCTCTCATCCTCAGCAACTTCCTCTGGAGCATATCTCGACAACTGAATAAATCTGTCTCTGTACTCGCTGACTGACATGTTGCCTTGCTTCAATGACAGAAACTCCTTCTTAATCTTTATCATACCAGCTGGAATATGGTAGTTTCTGAACTGTGTACTGAATTCTGCCCAAGTAATAGTATCCGCAGCATCATGGGCAGCAGTATAAGAATCCCACCAGTCAGCAGCAGGACCAGTCAGACGTCCAGAAGCATATAAAACCTTCTCCCGGTCAGTGCATTGTGCAATGTTGAGCATCTTCTCAATTGCTTTCAGCCAATCATCTGCATCAAGTGGATCTGGCGAACTTGCAAATGTAGGTGGCTTATGACTCATGAACTCTCGGTGCTTATCACGAGGTGGAACTGGTGGTGGTGGTGGAGGCAATGGCACTTGTTGCTGTTGCTGCTGTTGTTGAAGTTGTTGTTGCAGCTGCTGTTGTTGCGCCCTCCTTTCTTGGCGTATCTCATCTCTCTCCTGGCGCAACTCCTGGCGTATATCTTCTCTTTCCTGACGCATCTCTTGGCGTTCTTGCTGCATCTGGGCACGCATATCAGCCATAGTGTCCGCCATTTGCTGCATCACCGCCATCTGAGCAGCAACCAGTGGGTCAACTCCGCCTGGTGGAGGATTAGGAGGATTCATCTCTGCAGGCTATGGCTGAGGTTGTCTATATATCCTTCGAGTGTGTCGGTTAGGAGGAAAATCAATTCCACCACCCCTCCTGGTATTGACCATCTGAGTTAGATACATATGGTAAGAAAATAGTAGCCAAGGCAGTAATTACAATCATGTTTCTTTGGGGGATTTATTAGCTAGGTAGATTAGTGTGTCACCTACTAAAGCTAATACAATACCTTATAGTGGTACATGCTAAGATGTCCATATAATATTTCAATCAATCAAAGAAGCAAATCAGACATTTAGCATCAGCACAATCAAACAACATTTTTAAATAGAGAAACTAGTTTTAATTTTGTCTTAGGTTCCCTATCTCTTAGGAAGATCATAGTCATAGGATTCCAAGGTGTGAAACCCATCTTGTCTTAGAGTAGAAAAGATAAGAATGATCAGAGTAGAACAGTAGAAGGTGAGACAGGATCAAGATAAGTGTAGAAAGAATCAGAGTAAGATAAGTAGGTAATGGTCTGTCCATTTCTATCTAGGTTTCGTCCTACAGTCAACATTTCCTCTGATACCACTTCTGTAACACCCGGTTTTAAAGAACAAAGCCGGGTGCATCTCATACATGCGCCAAGAAGACAACATATATAATAACAGAGTGTATAGAGATAAATGTCATAAAACATCAGAGTACTTATTACATAGCGGAAGACTTATTACAAAATAAAAGAGTAAATATAAAACGAACTAAGGATCGTCGGCGCCAATGTCAACTGAGAAACGCCACCTAGATCAGATCGAACTCCTCAGTGTTAGGCGGCTCCTCTTCGACCACCTGTTCTTCTCCTGTGGGGGGGGGGTGTGAGACAGCAAGAGTGAGCTCACATACGTTTATAGCTCAACAAGTCGTGGGGAATAATGTGGCATGAACTCACCAAAGGTGGGAGTTCATGAAGTGTAAGGCTGATCAATGAAATAAAGGCTGAAGCTGAGCATTGCTTTTATAAGTTGGTCAAAATTTTATTAGCAGTTACTAAGTGTAAGTAAATACCAAACCATAGTAATAATAAGTAAAAGTAATAATAAAATAATCCCAAATGCAATGAAATGACAGGTTAAGTTTAAGTTCCATAAATTAATCATGTGAGTGTTCGAGCCGCTCATGACCGTGAGCACGGCTAGTATACCAGTTTTACACTCTGCAGAGGTTGCGCATCTTTACCCACAAGTCGTGTTACCCATTTGCCACGGAGTTGATCAGACTCCATACACCTCTACCTAGGAAGCGAGGCAGGGTACCACTACGAGGCCTTTACAAAGTTCCACTAGCTTCAGACTACCCGCTACAGTTTATAGGAAGCTCCAGTGCAGGGTTCCTGGCTGACCGCCATCGCAGCAAAATCAACCAGGGACCTCCCTACACTGACCACTCCCCTACTGCCCTTGCCCCTTTCGGGTAAGGTAGCCCTCCCCTAGCTTTCCTAGTTAATCAGCCAAGGGCGTCCCATTAAACCCTTGTGGTAGCACTGTTTTCCCGGGTGGTTCTCCATGTTCCCATTAACATAATGATCTTAACATTAACATAAGATCATTATGTTAATGGGAACATGGAGAACCACCCGGGAAAACAGTGCTACCACAAGGGTTTAATGGGACGCCCTTGGCTGATTAACTAGGAAAGCTAGGGGAGGGCTACCTTACCCGAAAGGGGCAAGGGCAGTAGGGGAGTGGTCAGTGTAGGGAGGTCCCTGGTTGATTTTGCTGCGATGGCGGTCAGCCAGGAACCCTGCACTGGAGCTTCCTATAAACTGTAGCGGGTAGTCTGAAGCTAGTGGAACTTTGTAAAGGCCTCGTAGTGGTACCCTGCCTCGCTTCCTAGGTAGAGGTGTATGGAGTCTTATCAACTCCGTGGCAAATGGGTAACACGACTTGTGGGTAAAGATGCGCAACCTCTGCAGAGTGTAAAACTGGTATACTAGCCGTGCTCACGGTCATGAGCGGCTCGGACACTCACATGATTAATTTATGGAACTTAAACTTAACCTGTCATTTCATTGCATTTGGGATTATTTTATTATTACTTTTACTTATTATTACTATGGTTTGGTATTTACTTACACTTAGTAACTGCTAATAAAATTTTGACCAACTTATAAAAGCAATGCTCAGCTTCAGCCTTTATTTCATTGATCAGCCTTACACTTCATGAACTCCCACCTTTGGTGAGTTCATGCCACATTATTCCCCACGACTTGTTGAGCTATGAACGTATGTGAGCTCACTCTTGCTGTCTCACACCCCCCCCACAGGAGAAGAACAGGTGGTCGAAGAGGAGCCGCCTAACACTGAGGAGTTCGATCTGATCTAGGTGGCGTTTCTCAGTTGACATTGGCGCCGACGATCCTTAGTTCGTTTTATATTTATTCTTTTACTTTGTAATAAGTCTTCCGCTATGTAATAAATACTCTGATGTTTATGACATTTATCTCTATACATTCTGTTACTATATATGTTGTCTTCTTTGGCGCATGTATGAGATGCACCCGGCTTTGTTTCTTTAAAACCGGGTGTTACACTCAGCTTCCACCACCACCATTGCAACCTGCTTATACCCGAAGCCAGCAGTCAGAAGGGTGTCAGCACTCCCAGCAACAACGTGACTTCAGGAAGGAGTCCGAAGCTCGTATAGTCAACAACACTATACCAAAATCAAAGCACATATACTGAGCAATATCCTACTTCTAAAATACTTTTATCTTCTATGCTATTTTGTTTTCTGTACAAGAAACAAGCAATGAAAACTTAGTTTTAATTTCTTGTAAGGATTCTACCTGTACCAGAATGAAATATATCTTTTTCACAAATTTACGAAGCTCAAAAGTCCTTCCTAAGGGAATGCAGAGCCAAAATTGACAAAGCTACAAAAAGTCGTTCCTAAGGGAGCATAGTGCAAGTTTTCTGCTCAAAAGTCATTCCAAAGGGAATGCAGAGCCAAATACCGCCGAAATATAAGGCGAAGAAGTTCAAAAGTCGTTTCTAAGGGAATGCAGAACTTATACCACTGAAATAGAAGGCGAAGAAGTTCAAAAGATGTTCCTAAGGGGATGCATAACTTATATCACCGAAATAGAAGGTGAAGAAGCTCAAAAGTCATTCCTAAGGGGATGGAGAGCTTGTGTACTCTAGTGTGGGCGTGTGGGTGTATGTCTTCGGCAACCTCATCATTTTGCATCATATCATCACATCATTTCGCATAACATTACATCATACATCATATTGCATTAACGACACAAGAATCGAATACGAAGCCAATCTTTGACAAATGCTTCGTCAAATTAAAAATGTGCTAAGGCACGAAGTAACCTTCGAGAAATACAGTTTTACCAGCCTTGACATAAGGGACCTCTTTCTTTACGAAGCATGAAAAGAAGGGAAGGTGTTTTTTCGCCGAAGGCTCAAAACTGGTATGTGTGTAAATTTCATACATCACAAAGAAATAAATTACAATAATTTACATATTCGATTCGATGTTACATACATCAAATGTTACATAGATTCATTACAAAAGAGGTTTTATCTTCCTTCATTAGTTCTAAGGATTTTCTCTACAACTTCATTTAGTAATTTGTTGATGACTTCATCGATAATGGATTCAGCCATGTTTATGATGTCCAATGATTCCTTCATCTCTGGATCAGCTAGGGGATCGTACGGCTCCGGTGGCGGGGATAGTTCAGCTGAAATAGGTAAACAGATTAGTTCGAAGCCATAAAGCAAGTACCGAAGATAAATAATCAAGAATCGGTACCTATACGCCTTTCGCGTTCTGCAGCTTCTTCAGCTCGCTTTGCTTCTGCCCAGGAGTCGTGGGTGTCTTTTTCACTCTTTTTTATAATCTCGTGGGCTAGCTCTCGGCCACCGTTCACCCAGACATTGTTATAAAATTTCCCGCCCATTAAAGTTGCTTTGGCTGAAGGATCTTTCGTATCATCTACGGAGAAGGCAGGTTCGGCCTGGGCTATGGCCTTAACGTGATCACATCCGGCCTTCTCCAGAATAGCTAAAATTCCCCGCGCACCGGAAAACACGCAAATATCTCCACGATCACTCAAAATTTCCTCAAAGGTTTCAGCTTCTCCACTTATCCATTCAACACGCCTTCAGGGTCGCCTCGTACGAAGTTTTCTTCAGTAGAGTAGGCGCCCACTTTGGCAAAGCTAGTTTTTATTTTTTTCATGCAATCCAAGGATTTCTCAAAGCACCTTTCCTTGGATTCGTGAAGTTCTTCAACATTTTTCTCTAGCTTATTTTTCCAGTATTCACTAATCTCTTGATTAGCCTGTGCGAGCGCGCAGTTCTCCTTAGCTTCGGCTAGTTGTCTCCAAAGGTCTTCAATTTCGGTTTTCTGGGCTTCGGCCTGAGCTTTGTAATTTGCTTCATCCTCCTTTTCTTTGTTCACCAATGAAATCAAAATTTTGTATTTTTCTAGACCTTCATTTCTCAATTCAATCACCTCAGAGCGAAGGTTGTTAAGAGCCATTGTACAGCCTTCGACTTCGGCGCTTTTCTGAGCCCTCAAGGCATTACTAAGAATTAAGCCCTACAAAGAAGAAGAAAGACTTGAGCATGGCAATAAAATACTTCATTTTCTAGCTTCAAAGTTAACCTCTATACCTTTAAACTGTTGTACGCGAGGCTATCAGCAAGATCATCCTTCGACAAGACCGAAAAGCCTTCTTCAAGCTTAGGAAATCCCATACTCTTAGCTATCTCCCGACAAATAGATATTTCTTTGTTATCTGGGAGACAATACAGGAAATCATCTTCGTTAGTACCATTGAACACTAAGGCCCCCTTTGGATATTTCAGTCTTCGGGCGTAGTGTTTGGCTTCCAAGATTTCTTCTTCAGATAATTTTTTCCCCGAAGCATGTCGAACAATGTAATCAATATCTTCAACTAAGGCTTTGGGGATAGGGGATTTTGCTTTTTCTGCCATGTCTTGCTCTATCGTCTTGCCGGTATCTGAAATTTGCTCAGTCACCTTATCTTCAGGCGCGGCGGCCTTCGTCTCAGTGGGCGCTGAAGGCCCAGCTTCGGCCTTTTCTTGGATTTTGGCAGCTTCAGTAGCTTTCTTGGTAGGAGCAGGAGTAAAGGCCTTCGTAGTCTCTATAACAGCATCTAGCACGCTAGCCATCCTCCTCCTCTTCGGAGTTGCAACAGGAGTTTTTTGCATCTTCGGCAAATCTGCCTCAGCCGGTGGGCTCAGGATTTCTAGCACTTTTATCACTTTTTCCACCTGTGGCTCTTCGGCCTTATCATCTTTAGTTTTGGTTGGCCCGACTGTAGGCACCTTCAGCACTACAGTCGGCTCTTCAGCGCTCTGCACAATCGAAGCAGTTTGTTTTGCTTTGACAGTTGAAGAGGTCCCTTCGCCGAATTCAGGTACTATTGCCGGTTAAATATAACACGTTCGATGGGTCAGAACCTTCACCTTTTTGCTCTTCGGCTCAGCTGGGGTGCCGAAATGGCAGTCTTTCTCTTTTTGCCTTGCCCTCGTAGCGAATAGTGGTAATCAGGGTATACGAAGCCAACCGCATCAAATACCCTGTTCAATCTTTTCTTGCCCCGACCCCCGAAAGCTGCGGACAAAGCATTATCTTCGGCTTTGGAGTATGCCCCGACTAACTCATCGCTGGTAGCTTCAATACACTTCAGCCAGTCATCGTCTGGCTCATCAAACTTCTCCTAAATCTGAAGGTATACTTCAATCGGACTAGACTACCTTCACTGGAATCGGTGGTGGTCTCCTTCGGCATATCCCAGCTCTCCACAAGTGGCCATACCCTAAAGGCTATATGCTCTTGAATCAAATCCCTCGTGCCAATGAAAGCACACACAGTGCTAAAGACCTTCTGACATGCTTCAACATTGCCGTCAATTTCCACCTTCGGCCTTCGGAGACCTAAGCGAGACTAGATGGGGTGTTGAATGATTTCTTTAATGTCTTCCCTTGTCTTTAAATCATTTTTAACGTAAAACCACTCCTCCATCCATGCCCTAGTCCATCTTTTTCGGAATGTTGGCACTGGGTGGCTTGCATTGGGGCGAGCAATAAATCCATAACAACCGAAGTTGTTGTGGTACTGTTCTTTGCTAGTAGCCTTCATCTCATATAAAAGCTCGTGCATAATGCAGAAGCACTTCGCGCTTGGCTCTAACCCCTAGCTCCGTACAGCCTAGACAAAAATCCCCATCCTAATTATAGCTTCGGGGGTAATCTGATGAAGGAAGATCTGGTATATCTTCAGCACTTCAACCACAAACTTGCTCAGCGAGAACCAAAGACCTGCCTTTAAGAAGCTTCGGTATATAACAACTTCATTTTCCTCCGGAGCAGGGGCAGTACTATCTCCTCTAGCTCTGACAATAGACATATCGCAAAAATATCTCCCCCTCATGGCATCAATATGATTTTGCTTGATAGTCGATTTTCTGAAGATAGTATAGCTTGGGTGCCACGGCCGATCCTCAGAGTCTTCTCCACTTTCCACGTCAAAACTATCATTATCATCAAAATCTTCGGATAAACCCTCCACGATCTCCTTAGTAATATCTATATTTGTTTTTGCCATTGATTCAATAAATCTAGCAATAAAAGGATCCGCAACTTTTTTCTCTTCATACAGCTTCGTCTCCCCGGTTGTTTTCTTCTCTTCAGTCATCTTCTTCTCTCCACTCATCTTCTTTTCAGTTTTGGAGCAAACGTGTCTTTAAACTGAAGTTCTAAAAACTCAAAAATCAGGCAAGAGCTAATGAGCAATAGCTAAAAGTTTGAGAGAATAACGCAGATGGCAGAAATGGCGTATCAAATGCTGTCGGTGTGGGTTCCTATTTATATGCCTGGCGCTTTGCAACTTGGCAGGCCCCGTCTGTCATTGACTATTGCTATTCTAGTAAAGGGAAGGTGATTTTTTGGACCTTTGGCTTAAGGCCTTCGTCCATGTCGCAGTATAAATATGTCATTATAACGAATTAATACTACGAGGGGCTACTATTGGGGGCCGTCGTCTTCTGAAGGTCCTCAAAAACATGACTAACATGTTTTCCCAAGTTCAAATATATATACAGGCACCTTCGGCCTCGGGATGAAGCTGTACACGATATAAAAAGCACGGATCGGGAGAAGGAGGAACCAGTTCCGAAGCTACCTGTGGAGAAGCTTCGGCTTAGCGGCGGAAAATGGAACCGACCTAAAGGGGAAAAGGCTGTCTAGTCCTTGATAGATTATTCCTAAGTCAATAGTAAATGTCAAGGGCATGAATGTAATTAACACAGGTTGCGTCCTGTGCCTATAAATAGATAAACAGTAGCACCGTACTGTTCACGCTGACTTGTATTCACTCGCACGTCGCTCTCAAGCTTTCACCTTCTGTTAAAGCCGAAGGTATAAAATGTAACTTAATATTGTTTATATTCATTCATGATAATAAAAATATTTTGATAACACTATATAATTACTTATGTTATTTTCCATGTTTTGTATCTTTCTATTTCAATCATTATATACTGAGATGATGAAGGTATGCCCTTCACAACCTTCGTCTGAAGATCATTATATCCTAAGGGAGATAATGCTTCGAAAGACGAAGGTCTTTAATTATTAATATTTTGTGTTGCCTTGTTCTTGATTCATAGTATTTGAGAACAAGTCCCCAACACCCCATTTTTGTCGATAATAGCCATGAACGACCATTTTCAATAATACCGATAGCTAACACCTATTGATATTTAATGAAGAAATGATCTCCACCAGAAATCCAAGGATGTGATCTATGGCAAGGAAACATATGTGGAGTGAGGTATATGAGCCTCTAGTTAATGATCAAAGGCCACACAACCCCCATTTTGTCGAAAATAGACATGAACGACCATTTTCAATAATATCGAAGGCTAACACCTACGGATTTTTGACCAAGAAATGGTCTTCGCTAGAAATCCAAGAATGTGATCTATGTCATGGAAACATATGTGAGGTGTGATATATGGGCTTTTGGTCGTTGATTAATGGCCACACAACCCCTACTTTTGTCGAAAATAGCCATGAACGACCATTTTCAATAATACCGATGGCAAACAGCTACGGATTTTTGACGAAGAAATGGTCTCCACCAAAAATCCAAGAATGCTATCTATGACAAGGAAACATATGTGGGGTGAGGTATATGAGCCTCTGGTCAAAGATCAAAGGCACACAACTGAAATTTTTATCGAAAATAGCCATGAACGGCCATTTCAATAATACCGAAGGCTAACACCTACGGATTTTTGACCAAGAAATGGTCTCCACCAGAAAATCTAGAATGTGATCTATAGGATGGAAACATATGTGGGGTGAGGTATACGAGCCTCTGGTTGATGATAAATGGCCACACAACCCCTATTTTGTCGAAAATAGCTATGAACGACCATTTTCAATAATACCGAAGGCTAACACCTATGGATTTTTTGATGAAAAATGGTCTCTACCAGAAATCAAAGAATGTTATCTATGGGAAGGAAACATATGTGGGGTGAGGTATATGAGCCTCTAGTCGATGATCAATGGCTACACAACCCCCATTTTTGTCGAAAATAGCCACGAACGACCATTTTCAATAACATCGAAGGCTAACACCTACAGATTTTTGACAAAGAAATGGTCTCCACCAGATATCCAAGAATTTGATCTGTGGCAAGGAAACATATGTGCGGTGAGGTATACGAGCCTCTGGTCGATGATCAATGGCCACACAACCCCCATTTTTGTCGATAATAGCCACGAACGACCATTTTCTATAACACCGATGGCTAACACCTACGAATTTTGGACGAAGAAGTGGTCTCCACCAGAAATCCAAGAATGTGATCTATGGCAAGGAAACATATATGGGGTGAGGTATATATGCCTTTGGTTGATGATCAATGGCCACACAACCCCCATTTTGTCGAAAATTGCCATAAACGACCATTTTCAATAATACCGAAGGCTAACACCAATGTATTTTTGACGAAGAAATGGTCTCCACCAGAAATCCAAGAATATGATCTATGGCAAGGAAACATATGTGGGGTGAGGTATACGAGCCTCTGGTCGATGACCAATGGCCACACAACCCCCATTTTTGTCGAAAATAGCCATGAACAACTATTTTTAATAATACCAAAGGCTAACAGCTATGGATTTTTGACGAAAAAATGGTCTCCACCAGAAATCCAAAAATGTAATCTAAGGGAAGCAAACATATGTGGGGTGAGGTATACGAGCCTCTAGTCTATAAGGAAAATGGACCTCGGGCCATTTGGCTCAATAGGTTTTGGTGTTTGATGATCAACATAACCTGTGGACTAATGTGTTTTCTAGTGTTTGTGTTTGTAGTTCACAGGATGCTAAAGTTACATGGACCAAGGTATTGAGGAAAGCAACACCTCAAAAGAAGTCATTATGAAGATCAAATGAAGTCCAAGAAGCAAAGGAAGTGTTGCCTGCGAACTGTCGGTGCACCAGGAACAGTACTCCTAATGGCTAGTTCCTGGTGGCACTATGGAGAGAAGACCACCAGACTATCCGGTGTGGCGTCCATAGTGTCCGATGTAAAAAAGCCTACGTGCCAATGGTCGCCTGCAGTGTCAGACCAACGGCTTGGCACACCGGACAGTCAACAGTGCACTGTCCGATGCACCACCAGACTATCGGGTGTGCCGTAGAGAGCATAGCTTTTCTCCAATGGCTAGTTTTGTGTTGGGGACTATAAATACACCCCAACCAGCCATTCCTAGGTGTGGGAGCCCAAGCAACATACCAAGGCATATAGTAGACATTTCCAAGAGCTCATACACCCAAGTGCTTAATAGAATCACTCGGTGATTAGCGTAGATACTTTGCGAAGTGCTTAGGTTAGTTAGACCGCTTTAGTGCTTGCTTTAGGTGAATCCTAGTTAGTTGAGTGAGTTTAGAAAAACCACACAACCCCTCGGCTGTTGCGCGAGCCGTTGTAATTGTATCGGGTGGGGCAAGAGTCTTGCGAGACCGTGACAACCGCGTTTGTGTCACGGTCGCCACTGCGTACTAGAGGGAACGACGCCCACGTCGTTTCTGCCAGAAGCTCGATAGTGGAGACGGTGGGGAGCGATTGAGAGGAGCCAGAAGCAGAGCACCACTTGCACGTGGAGAAGGCCCGTGGCTCTCTACGGAGTTACTCGACTGTGGTGCTTGGCCCTCGCGTGGGCTTCCCTTTGCGTAGGGGCACCAACGAGGATTAGTCAGGACCTTGTGTGGTTCCAGATACCTCGATAAAAATACCAGCTTCATCTACAAGAGTTTGCATCTATACCTTGCTCTTTAGCTTCCGCATTTATATTAAGCATTTAAGTTTCAATCTTGTCTTTATACTTATATTGTTTAGATTGAAACTTAGTCATTGCGGTAGAGATAGCAACACTTAGACAAAACTAGTTTGCACATTCTAGTTTGATTATTTGCATTGGTTTTGGGATTTATTTGTGGCCTAGTTCAGAGAAAGTTTTGGAAGTCCTAATTCAACCCTCTTAGGCATCACCTGTTTCCTTCAGTAGGTATCAGAGCCTGGTTTGGCTCATTTGAAACGCTTTAGCTTCACCGCTAAAAGAGCCAACGCTTTTTAGAGAAAGGGGATGGTTACTCATAGGCCACCACACTTCGGCGGCACTAACTTCCCATATTATAGTGCTAGAATGGCTTGTTACCTAGAGGTCGTTGATCTAGGTGTTTGGAGAGTCACTCGTAACAGGATGAAACCATCCAAGAATCCCGAGAAACCCACCACGAGTGAGGAAAACGAAATTCATTTAAATGCTAGAGCCAAAAATTGCTTGTATGAATCTCTTAGCATGGATATTTTTATTCAAGTTTTTACATAAAAACTGCTAACGGGATTTGGCTAAAATTGCATGAGCTCCATGACGGCACATCAAATGTCCATGAGCAAAAACATTGCTAGTCTTAAATGAGTATAATTATTTTTCTATGAAAGATAGTGAGCTTGTTAGAGACATGTATTCTCATTTGAATCTAATCATCAATGAGCTCAATTCTATTGGCATTAATAAGCTAGGTGATGCGGACATTGTGAGGAAGATTATCTCCCTGCTACCACAACAAAGATATGGGAGCATCATCATTATTCTTCACAACATGGAGGACTTGAGTACAATGACCTCGACCATTGTGATTGGGAAAATAGTGGCCTTTGAGATGTCGTGAAAAATATCAGGGAGAGGAGCCAACTTCCTTAAGGCCATATGCTTTTGCATGTGATGAAAGGAAGGGCAAAAGGAAGGCTCCCACTCTAAGTTCCTCAAGTGAAGAAGAGGAAGAAGAAGAAAGTGATGATGGTGAAGATAATCAACCATCAACATCATCCTCCGAGGACGAAGAAACAATCTGACGCGTCGGAAAGGTAATGGGGATGATCCACAAGATTAATCTAATGGGTGTGCCCCTACAGATAGAGGATTTTCTCTTTAACATTGACAGGAAAAAGCAAAGAAAGAGAGGATGCTTCGCATGTGGGGAGAAGGGCCACTTTAGGGACAGCTGTCCAACTATGGCCGAACCTAAAAAGGGAGGAGCAAAGGCAAGACGCTACCAAGTGGCAAAACTTGGGATGATTCTTCAAGCGAAGATGAACCTCCAAGGACGAGCAGCCACCGGTCCTCATCTCGTTCATCACGGTCATCACGCAAGTACCTTATGGCAAGAGGTAAAATGAGTATTCCATCCTCTAGTGATGAAAGTAGCAGTGATGATGAAGGTGAGAGAAAGCCCTTTGTAGATGAGCTTGCGGAAGCCATTAAATTTTTCTAAGATGTTTGCACTAAGCAAAAGGCTCAACTTAAAACCTTGAAAAATAAGTTGATTAGTTCCCAAAATGATTATAAAGTTTTGCTAGAAAAATTTGAAACATTTGCAAATTTGAATTGTGAGCTATCAACTAAAATTGAGCAATTAGAGTCTAGTGCTCCATCCACTACTACCAATGATAGCCTTATTAAAAAGAATGAAAAACTTAAGGCTAAGTTAGCTAGATCCCAAGAAGCTATTGAAAATTTGCTAGGGAAAATGGAAATTCTTAGCATACACAATAATGAGCTAACTACTAAGCTAGAAAACATTGGTAGCAGCCCAGAAGTATCCTTGGTTGAAATACATGAAATTATTAAGAAAGATGTTTCTACTTCCTGCTTTGATTTAATTGATGATTCTAACCCCTGTAATCAAGTTCTTGTTAAAAATGTTATTATAGAAACATATCCGGACGAGATTGCAATGGAGAATGAGCAATTAAATCAAGAGGTAGCTCACCTTGGAAATGCCTTGTATGACAAGAAAGGCAAAGCCAAACAAATCCAACCTCCATAGTATAATACCCTAAAAACCAAACCATGTTTATAATCCTAATATGGTGTGTCCTACTGATGATCGGAGACCATAGATGCATAGATATCGTCGAGACGATTCCGATCAACTACTAGTTTGCCTTGTTTGGAGTCTGAATGAGTTTTTTCAAGTGCCGGTCGATCTGAGCCATTGGATATTAGGATTGAGGGAGTTTTCTTCTATTTATACCTCCCTAACCCTAGCAGCCACATCCTCCCGCCCTAGCAGCCATCCCCTTTTGTGCCTTGCCCAAGAGAAGAAAGGAAGAACAAGGGAGAGAAGAGAGGGAAGATTAGGGCACACAGTCGCCTGTCGTCGTCATCGTTCCTCTTCAAGAATTGGTTGGATTTCCTTTCCTCTCTCCATTGTCCCCACTTGATGGATGTTTTACCTTGTTTTGGATGAGTTTTAGGCCCTGCAATTAGCCCTTTATGTTGGATTAGATGGGAGATTAGATTTTTGATCTCGAAATTAGTCTCTGCAGAATAACAGATTCGATAGTTTTTGTTCATGCCAGTTTTCCGTGGTAATAGAGGCCTCAAAAAGATAAAAAGTATATTTATGAGTTGTAGATAATTTAGATATCTTTCCGTGGCCACGAAGAACACCTCAATCGGACATCAGATCAGAAAGTTATTGCAGTTTTAGTATAACAGTTTTTAAGTCTCATAATTCTGTGCAGAATCTGTTCTATTAAGATTTAGGCAATTTTATCAACAGAATTCAACCTTGGGTTTGTAAGAAAAGTTGTAGATAATTTCATAAGCTTTCCAGATTGTTAAAGAGTGCATTCATATGAATTATGAAACTCTAGTTATGTTTGTTTTACGGTGGCTGTTTCTGTTGGCCTGACAGAAATGAGCGGGTCTGTTCACTGGTAGGTTTCATCAAGTAAATGGCCGAATTGGCTCTCCCAGCTATGGAGACTTTTGTAGAGGGATAAAAGTTCTTACTGCCAGCAGAATTTCATGATTTTTGGTTGAGTATTTTGTGAGATATCGAATTTTGAAAGTTAACTATGCGGCTGTCTAAAACAGATTCAGTCAGTTATCTTGTAATATGTTTTAGACTTATAGATTGCAGAATTTAATTATCTATTGAATACCGAAGTTGTAGAGTATTTTGTGTAGATACTTCTAAAGTATTTGTTTGATATCACCACTGTTATAATTTTAAAGATACGAAATTAACAAACAGCGCTGCTGCTGTTTGACATGTGGTTCACGGTGGGAGTCTTTTCACCAGGTCTTGGTTTCAAGCGTAGGAACGATTTATTGATTGTTGGCAAATGTTTATGAAATATTTGTACTAAGTTTTATGCCCCGCAACAGGTGGTTATGCTCCGGATCATGCTTAGTACATTTTCTTCTTCGATGAAGGCAAGTGAATGTAGCGGTGGTTGCTACCGTTTTGACTTGTTGTTTCATCGCCTACACTCTAATATTCAGAATCATCGAATTCTTTCGTAATTGAACTCTATGGGATGCTTTACTTGATTGTATTATATTGATGCTTAATCATATATTGATGATGATGATGATGATTCGAGTATGACCCACGAGATTAATTCACACTCCTGAAGGTGAATGAAGTATTATTTGAGGTTTGTATTGTATCTGAAGGTAAACGAAGTATTGTTTGAGGTTTGTATTGTATTTGAAGGAAGTGAAGTATATTGATAAATGCAGCATGCCATATACATTGCATGATTCACTTGCATATGAAGTTTTGTCGTGACCTATGGTCCGACCGTACCGGTACAACTTAGCATCGTACGTTGCCCGAGGAGGGGTACAATGCGGCTTCATACCCTTAGAGGTATGAAGGCAGAGGACATATGCATTGCATTCATATGCATTCATTGAAGTGATATTTGCAGATGGTGTGGTTTTATACTCTAAGAGATATGAAGGCAGAGGACTTACACATTGCATTCCTATGCATACATTAAAGTGATATTTGCAGGTATTGTTGACGCAGGGAAGTGTTATACAACCTATTGTGGTCGTTCGAGGAAATGAGATGGCATTGGTTATTTTAGGACTATTGAGTTCTATATCTACAAGTATTTCTGATCTCAATTGTGATCCCTTTTAAAATGTTGATTAATTCAATTCTTTTGGTTTAAATATCTCGTCAAAGTATTTTACTTGCTGAGATGTTTCATCTCACTCTTGCATTACTCAATGCAGGTACTTAATTCATGTTGGGAATGAGGGAAGTAGCAGCACGTCCACCTTCACTCTCATAATAACGCTGCCCAGGCACAACCATGATTTAATTAGAAACTTCTTGTCAAGGATGTTTGTTTTTAACTAGTCGTGCACACTAGTTAATTCAGTTTATGTCGTTATGGGTATCTTCCCATTGCTAGCAGATTATTAATGTCTAGTATGTTTTCTTATCATGATATCTGTTTATACTCTGTTGATTCCACGTTTATGTAAATTTCCAAAGGAGATGTTGTCGAAATTTTATATATGAATGTTAGTTGTGTAGTTTAGTAGCATTTCAGGGTGTTTGTGGATCCTGGGGTGTTACAGTTGGTATCAAAGCATAGGCTTTAGATTCTTGGCAATTTGAAGATAAATTTGACACACTTGCACATATAGGAAGGTTGTGGGTTCAAATATCTTTGATATATGTTAATGTCTTTGAAGTGCAGATGAAATAATTTCACCCTCCCTAATCCTTTACAGTGATGTGGTAAGTTGTTTATGACTTAATGCCTAATATAATTCATTTCTAAATTTTGATATTGTTTATTAATAAGATTGATATCGCTGTTCTTTTGTGAGATTGAAGTCGTTATTATGCTTGTGATATACGTGTATGCCTATGTTGTTTTCAACATGTTTTTCATGGTTGAGTTTTATTATAATAATATTGTTATATATGTTTGATCGAGGATGTTTCCAAGAGGAGTGTGAATTGCATGTTTTGGGTTACAAGGTAACCATCGATTTGGATTTAAGTTGTTGGGCGGTTGGTGGATAGCTCCAACTATCTTTGCAAGGAATGATTGTTTATGCCGAGAAACCAGTTCTGAAAGAAATGAATATTGGTACTTTTATATGGATTTTGGGGGGAAAGTCTTTACATAGCTAGCCAGAGTGGATTACATGTCTCCCTTCTATCTTGTGTTTTAGTAGCCACAAAGCCTAGATGTGGTTTAAAGTGGTTGCATGTTAGTCATGCTAATTGTAGAATAAATCTTTTATTTTCTTGATCCTATTGATTATATATTAATACGTTGAGGATCTGATGGTTATCTCCCTGATGCATGCTTGTGGAGCCATTGTTGGACCACTTATCTATTGGTTTGAATGAAGTCATTGCCTAGCCTAGAGTTGGTTGGGTGTGGTTAGTCACCTATTTCTAAATGATGTGGTTCTTACATCAGATTGAGATGTTTGTCATGTGTGTGAAGGATTACAGGGTTATTATTGACCCTGTATGTCTAGGTACTTTGAGCGCATCGTATGATGGAATGAAATGTAAGTTTCTGAACTACAGTAGATGAAGACTTATATTATGAGTAGGTTAACCTTACTAGTTTGGACATTTTTTTAGTTGAGTTGTTGGATGAAGTATAGTGACATTAGTTAAGCAAAGTATTGTGTTGTTGCTGTGCTGTCAGTGCTCTTTGTGGAGTTTTTGGCATTTGTTCGATGAACTGTGCCGCACAGAATGTTATTGGCTTCTTGTTGGCTTTATTGCTCCATTAGTTCTGTAGACTTTCTCCCTTTTGTGGGGTGTAAAGAACGTTAGATTACATGATTATCTTTTTCATGACGTCAAGAACAAGGTTTAGGAAGATTAGGAGTTTTGTTTCAATAGAACGACTTGTTTCGTGGTGCTTTGATGTGAGGTGTTTGATCTTCTTATGCATTCATCTGGTGTGGATGTTTGACAATGGAATTAAAATGAATTGTTGAAGTTGGTAAGAGTTGTTCTTAGTGCATATTACCTCTTCATAAAAAGAGTGTTGTTTTAAGACATTGATCTTGATGTATAGTTGCATCCAAATTCAATGATAGCAAATCCTAGTGTTGATTGCACCTATGACAATGCCTTGGGAATTCATTTTATATTGTTTTATGATTGTTGTCAAGGTGTGTCATTTTCTTTGGTAAATTAGTCCGACTTAAAGGTTATTTCATGAAAAACTCTTTTCATGATCTCGTCAAGGCTACTAGTCTACTATATGAGTCTATTTAGGGTGTTTGGCCGAGTTTTACCGTTGGTGAATGTCTTGATTTGTAGAAGTGGCTGAATTCGAGGACGAATTCTTTTAAGGGGGGTAGAATATAATACCCTAAAAACCAAACCATGTTTATAATCCTAATATGGTGTGTCCTACTGATGATCGGAGACCATAGATGCATAGATATCGTCGAGACGATTCCGATCGACTACTAGTTTGCCTTGTTTGGAGTCTGAATGAGTTTTTTCAAGTGCCGGTCGATCTAAGCCATTGGATATTAGGATTGAGAGAGTTTTCTTCTATTTATACCTCCCTAACCCTAGCAGCCACGTCCTCCCACCCTAGCAGCCATCCCCTTTTGTGCCTTGCCCAAGAGAAGAAAGGAAGAACAAGGGAGAGAAGAGAGGGAAGATTAGGGCACACAGTCGCCTGTCGTCGTCATCGTTCCTCTTCAAGAATTGGTTGGATTTCCTTTCCTCTCTCCATTGTCCCCACTTGATGGATGTTTTACCTTGTTTTGGATGAGTTTTAGGCCCTGCAATTAGCCCTTTATGTTGGATTAGATGGGAGATTAGATTTTTGATCTCGAAATTAGTCTCTGCAGAATAACAGATTCGATAGTTTTTGTTCATGCCAGTTTTCCGTGGTAATAGAGGCCTCAAAAAGATAAAAAGTATATTTATGAGTTGTAGATAATTTAGATATCTTTCCGTGGCCATGAAGAACACCTCAATCGGACATCAGATCAGAAAGTTATTGCAGTTTTAGTATAACAGTTTTTAAGTCTCATAATTCTGTGCAGAATCTGTTCTATTAAGATTTAGGCAATTTTATCAACAGAATTCAACCTTGGGTTTGTAAGAAAAGTTGTAGATAATTTCATAAGCTTTCCAGATTGTTAAAGAGTGCATTCATATGAATTATGAAACTCTAGTTATGTTTGTTTTACGGTGGCTGTTTCTGTTGGCCTGACAGAAATGAGCGGGTCTGTTCACTGGTAGGTTTCATCAAGTAAATGGCCGAATTGGCTCTCCCAGCTATGGAGACTTTTGTAGAGGGATAAAAGTTCTTACTGCCAGCAGAATTTCATGATTTTTGGTTGAGTATTTTGTGAGATATCGAATTTTTAAAGTTAACTATGCGGCTGTCTAAAACAGATTCAGTCAGTTATCTTGTAATATGTTTTAGACTTATAGATTGCAGAATTTAATTATCTATTGAATACCGAAGTTGTAGAGTATTTTGTGTAGATACTTCTAGAGTATTTGTTTGATATCACCACTGTTATAATTTTAAAGATACGAAATTAACAAACAGCGCTGCTGCTGTTTGACATGTGGTTCACGGTGGGAGTCTTTTCACCAGGTCTTGGTTTCAAGCGTAGGAACGATTTGTTGATTGTTGGCAAATGTTTATGAAATATTTGTACTAAGTTTTATGCCCCGCAACAGGTGGTTATGCTCCGGATCATGCTTAGTACATTTTCTTCTTCGATGAAGGCAAGTGAATGTAGCGGTGGTTGCTACCGTTTTGACTTGTTGTTTCATCGCCTACACTCTAATATTCAGAATCATCGAATTCTTTCGTAATTGAACTCTATGGGATGCTTTACTTGATTGTATTATATTGATGCTTAATCATATATTGATGATGATGATGATGATTCGAGTATGACCCACGAGATTAATTCACACTCCTGAAGGTGAATGAAGTATTATTTGAGGTTTGTATTGTATCTGAAGGTAAACGAAGTATTGTTTGAGGTTTGTATTGTATTTGAAGGAAGTGAAGTATATTGATAAATGCAGCATGCCATATACATTGCATGATTCACTTGCATCTGAAGTTTTGTCGTGACCTATGGTCCGACCGTACCGGTACAACTTAGCATCGTACGTTGCCCGAGGAGGGGTACGATGCGGCTTCATACCCTTAGAGGTATGAAGGCAGAGGACATATGCATTGCATTCATCTGCATTCATTGAAGTGATATTTGCAGATGGTGTGGTTTTATACTCTAAGAGATATGAAGGCAGAGGACTTACACATTGCATTCCTATGCATACATTGAAGTGATATTTGCAGGTATTGTTGACGCAGGGAAGTGTTATACAACCAATTGTGGTCGTTCGAGGAAATGAGATGGCATTGGTTATTTTGGGACTATTGAGTTCTATATCTACAAGTATTTCTGATCTCAATTGTGATCCCTTTTAAAATGTTGATTAATTCAATTCTTTTGGTTTAAATATCTCGTCAAAGTATTTTACTTGCTGAGATGTTTCATCTCACTCTTGCATTACTCAATGCAGGTACTTAATTCATGTTGGGAATGAGGGAAGTAGCAGCACGTCCACCTTCACTCTCATAATAACGCTGCCCAGGCACAACCATGATTTAATTAGAAACTTCTTGTCAAGGATGTTTGTTTTTAACTAGTCGTGCACACTAATTAATTCAGTTTATGTCGTTATGGGTATCTTCCCATTGCTAGCAGATTATTAATGTCTAGTATGTTTTCTTATCATGATATCTGTTTATACTCTGTTGCTTCCACGTTTATGTAATTTTCCAAAGGAGATGCTGTCGAAATTTTATATATGAATGTTAGTTGTGTAGTTTAGTAGCATTTCAGGGTGTTTGTGGATCCTGGGGTGTTACACACAGGATAACACCGCTGCGGGAGTGAACAAGCCTGTGGAGGGCAAAACTGTGATTTGTAGGCTATGTCACAAAGAAGGCCACAAGTCTTTCCAATGCAAGGCGAAGACTGGGATAAGCAAAAGCAAAAGCTCAAGCAAAAGCCAACAAGCAAAATCTCCAACACCTACATCAAAAAGGTGGATAAAAAGGCTGCTTCACCATATTTGATTAAGAAGAAAAATAATGGAAAGGTGATAGCAATCAAGGCCAACAAGCAAGCCAACAGAGGGAAAGGGGCCAAACGCATCTAGGTGCCAAAGGAGATTATTTCGACCACGAAAAGCACCAAGAAGGTTTGGATCCCAAAAGGGAAGTGAGGAGTCCGAAGGACCACGGGGAATTTGGAGACTTGGCAAAATTGGGATGTATATCATGGGATACATCGTACTGGATCAAGCTTATTGCCAAGTGGGTTAGTGAATAATTTGGACCCAAATTCCCCCACCCATGACTAAGGTAACTAGATTTATTGTATTTCTTGTTTTTAGATATGCGTATCTATTCTCATGTATCTAGTTATACCTTTCATGTCTAGTGTTGCATGTGATATTTACTTTTAATTATAAAGTTGCATGCATACTAGGTCAATCATATGGTAGGATTGCTCGTTCTCAATTCATATTCGTGAGCAAACCTACATGGTTTAAAATGTTTAGTTAAGCACAGCAAAAAGCTTATATCCTACAATTGGTATCATTTAACTTATATGTGCCAAAGCTCGGATTATAGATAATTTGCCGCTCTTGATATCAAAATCAATGTGCATGTCTCCTACAAGTATTCAAAACTTCTAAGCACACTTTTATGGGGGAAGTTACTCTATAATTTAAGACTTTGAGACTAATACCTTTTTCGAGTATATTTCATGTAGTATTCTCATTGTAAGGAAAATGAAGTCCCCAGAGAAAGACAACAAGCTTCCACTGCAAATCTACAAAAAAATCTTATGTCTCACAAGCCTACCATTGGTCTTCAAATGGTCCGCCATTGATTTTCAATTGGTAACTTTGAGACTACTTTTGGCATCATTTACATGTCTTCTCCAATATTTGGTTAGACTATATTTCATATCTTATACTTCCCATGTTGCTATACATGCATAAGTGGTTAAATCATATTTTGTTACCTATGCATAAGGGAAGTTAGTCTAATCAAATCATGTCTTGCACCTCTATTCTTCACATGCTTTTTCCTAAAGTAGAAGATCTCTGTCAGGGGGAGTTTTTCTTCATCTCTAATGGGGGAGAAAATTATTTCTAAAGGAGAACACTCATTTAGGGGAGTTATAATGCCAAGTTCTTCAATTGGTTTTTATTGATAAATCTTTTATGAGCACAAGTCCTATTTGCTTCCTATATGCTTTTAATGTCTTCCTTTTCGGTGGTTCATGGAAAAGGGGGCGAAGTTTAGGGACAAAAGCAATGAAAATTGTATCAAACACCAAACACCACCAAATTAAAATTTTGATCCTTCAAGTGGTTTTGGCTCTTTGGTCTAAAATAGGAAGAAAGTGAATTATGGAGTTAGGGGGAGGCTTATGTCCATAATATCACATTTTGGGGACAAACATGCATCCTAGCAAGTAGATTGCATATTTTCAATCAAATGTTTGTCATATTTTCTTGCTTTGGTTGTGTTGTCATCAATCACCAAAAGGGGGAGATTGTAAGAAAAATGGACCCCGGGCCATTTGGCTCAATAGGTTTTGGTGTTTGATGATCAACATAACCTGTGGACTAATGTGTTTGCTAGTGTTTGTGTTTGTAGTTCACAGGATGCTAAAGTTACTTGGACCAAGGCATTGAGGAAAGCAACACCTCAAAAGAAGATATTATGAAGATCAAGTGAAGTCCAAGAAACAAAGGATGTGTTACTTGTGGACTATCTGATCTGGAGCACCGGAATGTCCGGTGGCTCACCGGACTATCTGGTGCCACACGCCGGACTGTCCAGTGCACCAAGAACAGTAGCCCCAATGGCTAGTTCCAGGTGGCATTGTGGAGAGAAGACCATCGGATGATCCGATGTGATGTCCGGAGTGTCCAGTGTAAAAAGCCTGCGCGCCAATGGTCACCTACAGTGTCACACCAACGGCTAGGCGCATCGGACAGTGAACAATACACTGTCTGGTGTGGCACAGAGAGAACAACTTTTCTCCAACGGCTAGTTTTGTGTTGGGGGCTATACAGCCCAACCGGTCATTCCAAGGTGTGGGAGCCCAAGCAACATACCAAGGCATATAGTAGACATTCCCAAGAGTTCATACACCCAAGTGCTTAATAGAATCACTCGGTGATTAGCGTAGATGCTTTGTGAAGTGCTTAGGTTAGTTAGATCGCTTTAGCGCTTGCTTTAGGTGAATCCTAGTTAGTTGAGTGAGTTTAGAAAAACCACACAACCCCTCGGCTCTTGCACGAGCCATTGTATTGTACCGAGTGGGGCGAGAGTCTTGCGAGACCATGGCAACCGCGTTTGTGTCACGGCCGCCACCGTGTACCGGAGGGAATGAGGCCCGCGGCGTTTCGGCTGGAAGCTCGATAGTGGAGACGACCAGGAGCGTCCGAGAGGAGCCAAAAGCAGAGCACCACATGCACGTGGAGAAGGCCACTCGACCGTGGTGCTTGGCCATCGCATGGGCTTCCCTTTGCGCAAGGGCACCAATGAGGATTAGTTGGGACCTTGCGTGGTTCCGGATACCTCGGTAAAAATACCGGTGTCATCCACGAGAGTTTGCATCTCTACCTTGCTCTTTAGCTTCCGCATTTATATTGAGCATTTAAGCTTCAATGTTGTCTTTATACTTATATTGTTTAGATTGAAACTTAGTCATTGCGATAGAGATAGCAACACTTAGACAAAACATAGTTTGCACATTCTAGTTTTACTATTTGCATGGGTTTTGGGATTTATTTGTGGCCTAGTTTAGAGGAAGTTTTAGAAGCCCTAATTCACCCCCTCTTAGGTGTCACCTGTTTCCTTCATGGTCGATGGTCACATAACCCCCATTTTTGTCGAAACTAACCAAGAACGACCATTTTCAATAATACCGAAGGCTAAACACCTATAAATTTTTAACGAAGAAATGGTCTCCACCATAAATCCAAAAATGTGATCTAAGGCAAGGAAACATATGTGGTGTGAGGTATAGGAGCCTCTGGTCGATGACCAATGACCACACAACCACCATTTTGTCAAAAATAGCCTTGAACGACCATTTTCAATAATACCGAATGGCTAACACCTACGGATTTTTTACGAAGAAATGCTCTCCACCAGAAATCCAAGAATGTGATCTATGGCATGGAAGTATATGTTGGGTGAGGTATATGAGCCTCTGATCGATAAACAATGGCCACACAACCCCCATTTCTGTCGATAATAGCCATGAACGACCATTTTCAATAATATCGATGGCTAACACCTATGAATTTTTGACGAAGAAATGGTCTCCACCAGAAATCCAAGAATGTGATCTATGGCAAGGAAACGTATGGGAGGTGCGTTATACGAGCCTCTGGTCGATGACAAATGGCCAAGAACCCCCATTTGTGTCGATAATAGCCATGAACGACAATTTTCAATAATACCGATGGTTAACACCTACAGATCTTTGACGAAGAAATGGTCTCCACAAGAAATCCAAGGATGTGATCTATGGCAAAGAAACATATGTGGAGTAAGGTATACGAGCCTCTAGTCGATGATCAAAGGCTACGCAACCCTCATTTTTGTCGAAAATAGACATGAACGACCATTTTCAATAATACCGAAGGCTAACACCTACGGATTTTTTATCAAGAAATGGTCTCACCTAGAAATCCAAGAATGTGATCTATGACATGGAAACATATGTGGGGTGTGGTATACGAGCCTCTGGTCAATGATCAATGGCCACACAACCCCTTTTTGTCAAAAATAGCCATGAACGACCATTTTCAATAATACCGATGGCTAACATCTACAGATTTTTGACAAACAAATAGACTCCACCAGAAATTGAAGAATGCGATCTTTGGTAAGGAAACATATGTGGGGTGAGGTATACGAGCCTCTGGTCAAAGATCAAAGGCACACAACCCCCATTTTTGTCAAAGATAGCCATGAACGGCCATTTTCAATAATACCGAAGGCTAACTCCTACGGATTTTTGACGAAGAAATGGTCTCCACCAGAAAACCTTAGAATGTGAAATATGGGATGGAAACATATGTGGGGTGAGGTATACGAGCCTCTGGTTGACGATTAATGGCCACACAACCCCTATTTTGTCGAAAATAGCCATGAACGACCATTTTCAAAAATACCAAAGGTTAACACCTACGGATTTTTGACGAAGAAATGGTTTCCACCAGAAATCAAAAGAATGTGTTCTATGGTAAGGAAACATCTGTAGGGTGAGGTATACGAGCCTCTGGTCGATGATCAATGGCCACACAACCCCCATTTTTGTCGAAAATAGCCATGAACAACCATTTTCAATAACACCGAAGGCTAATACCTACGAATTTTTCACGAAGAAATGGTCTCCACCAGAAATCCAAGAAATTGATCTATGGCAAGGAAACATATGTGAGGTGAGGTATACAAGCTTCTGGTCGATGATTAATGGCCACACAACCCCCATTTTTGTCAAAAATAGCCATGAACGACCATTTTCAATAATACTGATGGCTAACACCTACGAATTTTTGACAAAGAAGTGGTCTCTACCAGAAATCCAAGAATGTGATCTATGGCAAGGAAACATATGTGGGGTGGGTCATACAAGCCTCTGGTCAATGATCAATGGGCACACGACCCCCATTTTTGTCGAAAATGGCCACGAACGATCATTTTTAATAATACCGAAGGTTAACACCTGTGGATTTTTTACAAAGAAATGGTCTCCACCAGAAACCCAAGAATATAATCTAAGGCAAGGAAACATATGTCGGGTGAGGTATACGAGCCTCTGGTCGATGGCCATGCAACCCCCATTTTTGTCGAAAATAGTCAAGAACAACCATTTTCAGTAATACCGAAGGCTAACACTTACGAATTTTTTACGAAGAAATGGTCTCCACTAGAAATCCAAGAATTTGATCTATAGCAAGGAAATATATGTGGTGCGAGGTATATGAGCCTCTGGTCGATGACTAATGGTCACACAACCCCCATTTTGTCGAAAATAGCCATGAACGACCATTTTCAATAATACCGATGGATAACACCTACGGATTTTTGACAAAGAAATGGTCTCCACTAGAAATCCAAAAATGTGATCTATGACAAGAAAACATATGTGGGGTGAGGTATACGAGCCTCTGGTCGATGATCAATGGCCACACAACCCCCATTTTTGTCGATAATAACCATTTTCAATAATACTGATGGCTAACACCTACGGATATTTTATGAAGAAACGGTCTCCACTAGATATCTAAGAATGTGATCTATGACATGGAAACATACATGGGTGAGGTATACTGAGCCTCTGGTCAACGATCAATGGCCACACAACCCCTATTTTTGTCGAAAATAGACATAAACGACCAGTTTCAATAATACCGAAGGCTAACACCTACGGATTTTTTACGAAGAAATGATCTCCACCAGAAATCCAAGAATGTTATCTACGGTGCAGAAATATGCGAGGTGAGGTATATGAGCCTCTTGTCGATGATCAATGGCCACACAACCCACATTTTTGTTGAAAATAGCCATGAACGACCATTTTCAATAATACCAAAGGCTAACACCTACGTATTTTTGACAAAGAAATGGTCTCCACCAGAAATCCAAGAGTGTGATCTATGGAAAGCAAACATATGTAGGGTTAGGTATACGAGCCTCTAGTCGATGATCAATGCCTACGCAACCCCCATTTTTGTCAAAAATAGCCATGAACGACCATTTTTAATAATACCAATGGCTAACACCTACATATTTTTTAAAAAGAGATGGTCTCCACCAGAAATCCAAGAATATGATCTATATCAAGGAAACATATGTGGGGTGAGGTATACGAGCCTCTAGTCGATGATCAAGGTCCACACAACCCCCATTTTTGTAAAAAATAGCCATGAACGACCATTTTCAATAATATCAAAGACTAACACCAACGAATTTTTACGAAGAAATGGTCTCCACCATAAATCCAAGGATGTGATCTATGGCAAGGAAACATATGTTGAGTGAGGTATACGAGCCTCTAGTCGATGATCAAAGGCCACACAACCCCCATTTTGTCAAAAATAGACATGAACGACCATTTTCAATAATACTGAAGGTTAACACTTACGAATTTTTGACCAAGAAATGGTCTCCCTAGAAATCCAAGAATGTGATCTATGGGGTGGAAGCATATGTGGGCTATGGTATACGAGCCTCTGGTCGATGATCAATGGCCACGTAACTCCTTTTTTGTCGAAAATAGCCAAGAACGACCATTTTTAATAATACCGAAGGCTAACGACTATGTTTTTAAGAAGAAATGGTCTCCACCAGAAATACAAGAATGAATCTATGAAAAGGAAACATATGTGGGGTGATGTATACGAGCCTCTGGTCGATGGTCAAAGGCCACACAACCCCCATTTTTGTCGAAAATAGCTATGAACGACTATTTTCAATAATACCGAAGGCTAACACCTACGGATTTTGACAAAGAAATGGTCTCCACCAGAAATCCAAAAATGTGATCTATGGCAAGGATACATATGTCGGGTTAGGTATATGAGCCTCTGGTCATTGATCAATGGCTACACAACCCCCATTTTTGTCAAAAATAGCCATGAACGACAATTTTCAACAATACCAATGGCTAACACCTACGAATTTTTGACGAAGAAATGGTCTCCACCAGAAATCCAAGAATGTGATTTATCACAAGGAAACATAAGTGGGGTGAGGTATATGAGCCTCTGGTCGATGATCAATGGCCACACAAACACCATTTTTGTCGAAAATTGCCATGAACGACCATTTTCAATAGTACTGAAGGCTAACACCTTCGGATTTTTTACGAAGAAATGGTCTGCACCAAAAATCAAAGAATGTGATCTATGGCAAGGAAACATATGTGGGTGAGGTATACGAGCCTCTGGTCGATGATCGATGGCCACGCAACCCCCATTTTTGTTGAAAATAGCCATGAATGGCCACTTTCAATAATACCAAAGGCTAACACCTATGTATTATTGACGAAGAAATGGTCTCCACCAAAAATTCAAGAATGTGATCTTTGGCAAGGAAACATATGTGGGGTGAGATATACGAGCCTCTTGTCGATGATCAATGGCCATACAACCCACATTTTTGTCGAAAATAGCCATGAACGGCCATTTTTAATAATACTGTAGGCTAACCCCTATGGATTTTTTGACAAAGAAATGGTCTCCACCAAAAATCCAAGAATGTAGTCTATGGCAAGGAAACATATGTGGGGTGAGGTATATGAGCCTCTGGTCGATGATCGATGGCCACACAACCCCCATTTTTGTCAAAAATAGCCAAGAACGATCATTTTTAATAATTCCGAAGGCTAACACCTACGGATTTTTTACGAAGAAATGGTCTCCACCAAAAATTCAAGAATGTGATCTATGGCAAGGAAACATATATGGGTGTTGGGGGTCTTCTTCTCTGCCGAAGGTCCTCAAGATGAAGACTCTGTGTAGAAGGAACAATGTAGAATGCCGAAGCTCAGTAGCTTCGGCCTAGACCAAGCATAGAAGGAAAAAGGACTAGTTAGACCTTATTAAGTTTAAGTTGCTTGTAAACAAATGTTTAAGGACATGGATGTATTTTCACTCGGGCTGCGTCCCATGCATATAAATAGATGAACAGTACCCTCGTACTGTTCACGCTGGATTGTATTCAGTCTCTTGCATCCTCAGCTTCGAGCAAGCCGAAACTATCAATATAATATTAACATTGTTGTTATTCATATATGTTCTATGGAATGCAAGAATAAATGAATTGTTAAGATATAATTATCATACTTATCCCTTTGCATTCCTATCCTTGTAATGATATGATGAAGGTATGTCCTTCTTGACCTTCGTCTAAGAAGCATTATACTCCCAAGGAAATAATGTTTCGATGGACGAAGGTCCTTATTGATTAACGACTATGTTGTCTTGTTCTTGACTCACAACATTTGAGAACAAGTGACCAACATTGGTGCCCACCTCCGATGAACTCACTTTCATAATTACGACAATGACTTCGCAAGTCAACCAAGCTGCGACACCTTTGGCTACGAAGCTGGTGCTCCCAATCACACGTGGCTCAAGTTCTAAACCAGCCAACAAGAAGCAGAAGAAAGAAGCACAAACAAGGGTACAACATGTTGGAGTGCAAGGACCCTTCATCAAGTCCAAATGGTCTCACACACCAATCACCTTCTCCCAAGAAGACCTTCAGCTCAAGGATTATCCTCGCAACGATGCAATGGTCATATCTTGTGTCATCAAGGGGTTTCTAGTCCACAATGTCCTAGTGGACACAGGCAGTGCAGGCGGATATCATCTTCGTGAAGGCTTTCAGGCAAATGCAAGAGCCGGATGACAAGGTACATGATGCAACACATCCCCTTTGCGGCTTTGGAGGAAAACAGATTGTGGCGCTCGGCAAGATAACTATGTCAATCACCTTCGGCTATGTTCACAACACAAGGATAGAACAGGTTGTCTTCGACATTGTTGATATGGAGTATCCCTACAATGCAATCATTGTTGATATGGAGTATCCCTACTTCACTCAGCATATCTTTGCATGAAGATACCTTTTGACCAAGGGCCCATTGCTGTACATGGAAGCCAAGAGGCCGCCAGGAGAGCCGAAGGAAACTGGACGGATTCAAAGGCCATCCATAACATAGATGAAGCCGAAGCTCATCAGCAATATAAGCATAAAAGAGAAAAGGCCGCTTCAGCAGATCAACCAAAGCCCATGCTTTTGTGTGAAGACTTAGGCGAGTAGAAAGTGCTATTGGGATCTCAATTATCTGACGAACAAGAGAAGACTTTGCTGAGATTCCTGTTCAACAACAAGGATGTTTTTGCTTGGTCAGCCAATGATCTCTGTGGTGTCAATAGAGATATCATTGAACACTCACTCAATGTAGATTCGACCTTTAGACCAAGAAAGCAGAGGCTTCAGAAAATGTCCGATGATAAAGCCGAAGTTGCACGAAACGAAGTAAAAAGACTTCTGAGTGCCGGTGTTATCAGAGAAGTGACATACCTAGAGTGGCTAGCTAATACTGTGATGGTAAAGAAAGCTAATGGAAAATGGAGAATGTGCATCGACTTTACAGACCTTAATAAGGCATGCCCGAAGGATGAATTCCCATTACCAAGAATAGATTCCCTTGTGGATGCAGCAGCTACTTCGGAGCTCATGAGCTTATTGGACTGCTACTCAGGATATCATCAAATCTGGATGAAAAAGGAGGATGAGCCAAAAGACAAGCTTCATAACTCCTAGTGGGACCTATTGTTACCTTCGGATGCCCAAGGGGCTCAAGAATGCTAGAGGAAGCTTCAGCAGGATGACTGCCAAAGTTCTCCACTCCCAAATTGGCAGAAATGTGCTGACATATGTTGATGATATCATAGTAAAGAGCGCAAAGCAAGAAAACCACGTTGCTGATTTGCAATGAGACATTTGCCAACTTCAGACGGGCCGATCTTAAACTAAATCTAGAGAAATGTGTCTTCAGAGTGAAGAAGGGCAAGTTTCTTTGTTGCTTGGTATCAACAAAGGGTATCAAAGCTAATCCAAGTAAGATAGAAGTCATACTTCGAATGGAGCCACCCAAGTCAAGAAAGGGTGCCCAAAGATTGACAGGAAGGCTAGCATCATTGAACAGATTCATTTCAATGTCAACAGAGAGGAACTTGCCATTCTTCGAAGTGTTGAAGTCAGCCGAAGTCTTTCAATGGGGACCAAATTAGCAAAAATCCTTCGAAAAATTGAAACAATATTTGATAGAGCTGACAACCTTAACTCCACCTTCGTCAGAAACTCCATTACTGCTGTATGTAGCTGCTTCCCACACTGCGGTTAGTGCTGCACTGGTGCAAGATAAGGAGGGCCAGACAAGAAAATAAGTGCCAGTCTACTTCGTTTCCGAAGTGCTTAGTGCATCAAAGAAAAATTATACAGAGTTAGAGAAGGTACTATATGCTGTACTAATGGCTTCCAGGAAGCTTTGGCATTATTTTCAAGCATACCACATCATAGTACCTTCTTCACAACCTCTCAAGGACATAATGAGAAATAGAGAGGCCACATGAAGAGTTGGAAAATGGGCTGCAGAACTGAACGAATTCACTATCGATTTCGTTCATAGATCTTCGATCCAATCCCAAGCGTTAGCAGACTTCAATGCTGATTGGGCACCAGGGGCTCAGGACGAAGAGAAAACAACCGATGCCGAAGCCTGGACAGTATTTTCTGATGGGTCTTTGGGAACCTTTGACGCAAGAGCAGCAGCTGTCTTGATTTCACCATCAAAAATCAAAACCTGCTATGCAGCAAGATTGAACTTCAATTGCACAAATAATATTGTAGAGTACGAAGCCCTTCTCTTGGGGCTCTGAAAGCTTAAGGCAATGGGAATAAGAAGGTCAATACTTAAATCCGACTCACAGGTCATCCAGGTCATGTTGACAAAAGCAGCAAAGCAAGAGACTCGAAGCTAGAAAAATATCTGGATGCAGTTCGAAGGATGGAAGCCTCCTTCGAAGGTTTTTCTGTAAAAAATATCTCGAGAGGAGAAAACGAGCACACAGATTTGCTTGCTAAATCAGCGGCACAGGGGCTTCCGTTACCTTCGGAAGTTTTCATCGAAACAAAAAAAGTACCTTCGGTCGAGCTCATGGAAAGAGCGGTGCTCACAATTTCAACAGGACATGGTGAAGATTGGAGGACTGAGATTGTATCTTTCCTCCAAGGCAATTGTCTTTCGGATGACGAAGTTTACAATAAAAGAATAGAAGCAAGAACAAGACCATATGTAATCATAGAAGGGGAGCTATTCAAACACGGAGTCTACTCTCCGTTACTCAAGTGCTTATCTAGAGCCAAAGGTCAAGAATTGATGAAGGAAATACATGCAGGATTCTGTGGGGCTCATATTGGGTCTAGGCCTCTACTAGGGAAGGTTTTCAAACAAGGATTTTACTAGCTGAAGGCAGCTTCGGATGCAGCAGATTTGGTTCAAAAATGTGAAAATTGCCAAAGATGTGCCAGAGACCAGAAACAACCTTCGTCTCTAACCCAGCTAATACAGCCAACTTGGCCACTGTAAAGGTGGGGCCTGGATTTGTTAGGTCCACTTCCACCAGCACAAGGCAACTTGAAATATGTTGTGGTGGCAGTGGAGTACTTTTCTAAGTGGATCGAGGCAAAGCCCTTAGCTACAATAACTTTGGCCACATTACAGAAATTCTTCTGGCAAAATATTGTTTGTCGCTTCAGCGTACCAAAGGCTATCACCGTTGCACTACAGGAAACGCATAAATTTTTGTGGGCCGTTATATTTTCGTTGGTCGGCCCACGAAAATACGGCAAATATTTTCGTCGGCCTCTTGGACCGATGAAAATAGTGGTTATTTTCGTGGGCCACAATATTTTCGTTGGTCTGCCGACGAAAATAACTTTATTTTCATAGGTCCAAGAGGCCGACGAAAATAAAGTGACCCTAAATCCCCCAGTCGCTCGATTTGAATCCAATTTCCCGGTCCCTCGCCGCCCGCACCGCGCCGCCGCCTGCATGTCACACCCGGTTCCAGGGGGTAGAACCGAGCGCATAGCATATGTGTGCCAGGATCTTAAGGAAAAGTATTGGTGGTACGGTTTGAAAAGAGATGTTGCTACTCATGTTGCATTGTGTGACGTGTGTCAGCGAGTTAAAGCTGAACACCAAAGACTAGCAGGATTACTACAACCTCTCAAGGTACCTGAATGGAAATGGGAAGAAATCGGTATGGATTTCATAGTTGGACTACCCCGTACTTGGGATGGCTATGATTCAATATGGGTCATAGTAGACAGGTTGACTAAAGTGGCACACTTTATATCTGTGAAGACAACTTACTCAGGAGCCCAATTAGCAGAGTTATACATGTCAAGGATTGTTTGTCTGCATGGAGGACCGAAAAAGATCGTATCAGATCGAGGAACCTAATTTACCTCGCGCTTTTGGAAAAGATTACATGAGTCTATGGATACCAAGCTAAACTTTAGTTCAGCTTATCATCCGCAAACGGATGGGCAAACAGAAAGGACAAACCAAGTGTTGGAAGATATGCTAAGAGCTTGCGCTCTAAAGCATGGTAGAAGCTGGGATAAAAGTTTGCCTTATGCAGAATTCTCGTATAACAATAGTTATCAGGCAAGTCTAAAAATGGCACCATTTGAAGCACTTTATGGACGAAAGTGTAGAACACCGCTTTATTGGAATCAGACTGGAGAAAGTCAAGTATTTGGTCCAGAAATTCTCCAAGAAGCGGAAAAGCAGGTGCAGATTATCAGAGAAAATTTGAAGACAGCACAGTCAAGACAGAAAAGCTATGCTGATAATAGAAGAAGAGAGTTGATGTTTGAAGTAGGAGACTTTATCTACCTTGAAGTTTCACCGATGAGAGGAATGAAAAGGTTTAAGGTTAAGGGAAAATTATCACCTCGCTATATTGGTCCATTCAAGATCTTGGAAAGAAAAGGTGAAGTAGCCTACCAGTTAGATCTACCTGATAGATTATCAGATGCGCATGACGTATTTCACGTGTCACAACTTAAGAAGTGCTTAAGAGTACCGGAAGAACAGTTACCCATGGAAGAACTGAATGTTAATGAGGATTTGACTTATTCGGAGTACCCTGTCAGAATTCTGGAAACATCTCGCAGAATTACACGGAGTAAAGTTATTAACATGTGCAAAGTTCAGTGGAGTCATCATTCGGAAGATGAGGCCACTTGGGAAAGAGAAGATGAACTCAGAACAGAATTTCCCCAGTTATTCTCGGAAGTTTCTTAATCTCGAGGACGAGATTCTTTTTAAGAGGGGTAGGTTTGTAACACCATAAAAGCCATCAACTAAAAATAATGAATTTAGTTATTATGGTAATTACGATAATAATTTTGTTTTAAGTGTTTAATTATTTATTTGCATTTTGATCATTTTTTTCTTTGTATGCACATGATTGATGATTGGATGTTTTGTAGCAATTCTTTTTAAAAGAAAATCCTAGTAATTAATATAATAATTAAATAATATAATAATTATTAGTCTAAAAATAAATATGTTATTTATAAATAATTTTGGTGAATTTTTATGAATTTTTGAGCTACCTAAAAATGTATTTCGGAATTAGAAAAAAGAAAAAAAAAACAAAAACCCTAATCTAAACCGGCCCACTAGGGGCCCATCATCTATTTCCTATGCGTGCCGCGCCCTAGCCGCCTGGCTTCCAACCGCCGCCGCCAGCCCCTGTCGTGCTCCCTCTCTCCCCTAATTCTCTCTCTCCTCTCTGCTCTCTCTCTCTCTCACGCTCGCGTACAGGGAGCCGACGAGCCGCGCGCGGCACCCTGCCCTGCCCCACTCGCCGAGCTGCCTTACGCGCACAGCCTGCGACGCCGCGCAGTCCGGTCGACCGCGCGCCCGCCCAGGCGTGACACCCTGCACCAAGCACCGCGCCCCAAGCGCCGCCTGGTCGAGCCACCTCTGCCGCGCTCGAGCGCGCCCCAAGCAGCGACCAGCCACCCCCCCCCCCCCCCCCCGCGACCAAGGCCCGACCGCGACCCCGAGCATAGCCGCACGACACCGAGTCTCGCCCACGCCGCGCGTCCCTGCACCAAGCCCGTCGTCCGTTCGCCACCGCGTTAATGGTGCTTGATTTCGTCTGTTTCTCTTCCCCATTACCTCTCCCATTGATGAACGCCATCAATGGCAGCCATGAAGAACCGACCAACTCTCCATCTCCCCTCCCTCTCTCTATAAAAGGGCAGCGAGTCTCTCCCTTCTCCCTACCCAAGCTCGCCCCCATCTCTCTCTCACTCTCCTCGCCGTTAGAGCCACCGCCGCCGTCACCGGAGTTCGTCATCGCCGGAGCCCGTGGAGTTCGCCGGAGCTATGCCATCCGCCATCCGAAGTCGAGCCCCTGCTCTTCTCCACCCGGCCGAACCCCCGTCGAACTCTCCCCGTCACACGTGCGAACTCAAGGTTGAAGACGGCCCAAAATATTTTATAAATTACTTTTGATTCGATTCATGAATTGTATATTTTGTTGTTGTAATATGAACACGTGTGATCCACAATTCATGTGTATGTGCGTTATGGAATTTTTGGTAGAGATTTGCGATTATTAGTGTACCGTGTTAATTCATGTTAATCGATGCATTGATTTTTGGATTAGAGAAATATGACGAGAATTTAGTAGTCACACGTTGGTGATAAAAACAATAGATAGGAATTTTTTGTAGTTAAATTTGGTCACAAGGAATTTTAGAAACTATTTGGAGAATTATAGTCATAGGTGCATTTTAATGGATTTAGAAAATAGGTATAGAACTCATGTCATATGACTAATATAGGATTTTTAGATAATTTTTCCGATTATTTTATTAATATTTTCTTTTTATAAAGAAAGGAGAAAATATCACTAGTAGGATGGAAAATAGATTTTTATTAGCTAAATAAACATGTTTGTGAATATAGTACTTAAATTTTAGAGTTAGTAAAATACTTGTTTATATCAAAATAACCCCGCTTATGTTATAAAAAGTCCAATTAGTAATTTATATAGATTTTTAGAATATTAATATTAATAGATTCATTTTTAGCCATACTCAATAATTCAAGTTAGAAATAAAAAGGATAAAAGCTATTAATTTATTTATTAGTATTAAAGATGATAATTATTTTCATTAAGGATGTTAATATATATTAATACTAGTTAAAACTGTATTTATTGCACCCACTTATAAATTTACCATTTATGACTCACAATAATAGCTATAATTGAATTAATAAGTATTTACGCGTTTAGGACGTATTTAAGGTGTGATAAGTGCGATATGTTAATGTGCATGTAATGGTGTATGTTTATGTAATGGTGCGTGTTTATTTATTGGTGTATGTTTTGTTTTTGTATTTGCGATGTATGACTCTATTAGAAGCCGACTGTGTGGTAGAGGATTCGAATACGTTCGAAGACGAACCACAGGACACGTTTGAGCAAGGCAAGTGGATTCTTCCTCTGCATATTCTTTTTGTACCCACTCATTGCATATAATAATGTTTACTTTTTGATATATTGCATAATTTGATGGGTTTTACCTAATTAAGGATTTCCTAGATTTACCAACTATATTCCTTGTTTACCCTGGGAAATTATTAAGCTTTGCAAATTTGTGCTACCGTTCAACTTAATGATTTTATTGTCACTCATTAATTATTATTAATGTTCCAAAAATTGAAATTGGCAATTATGACATTAACCTGATGGTTAAGATAACATTATTTTAAATTAATTGGAACATGGAGTGACCACCTAGGATAACAGTGCAACCACGAGTGCTATCATGGCTCTGGCTTTGGTAATTAGCTTTATATGCTTAGTGTCTGGCAACCTTACCTGAAATATGGGCAAGAGGGGGAGCGGTAGGTGCTGGCAGCCCACATTAACATGGGGACGTATTCTTGGCTAAGGTACCTCACCCAGGGGGTCACCACCATTGTCTTTAGAAACCTTAGCGGGTTGCTTCGTATTAAGTGTATTTTGTGAAAGCCTCATAATGGATCCCTAGCCATTCACCTCGGCAGTGTTTAAGGGTCCGACCAACCCAGGCTAGATGGGATACATGGCTTGTGGGTAAAGTTGTATTACCTCTGCAGAGTGTAAAACTGATATATCAGCCGTGCTCCCGGTTAAGAGCGACCTGGACTCCTCACATGATAATTGATCTTGAAGATGTAATTAAATTGAGATCCGATGATCTGCCAATGATTTGCTTAAGTGGTTTCACATAAGTGTTTTTGTATATTCATATTCCTTTGTTTAAATGGGATACTTGGGATTCACACTTATTAGTAAGATAGGTGTTGTTAATAAAATGTTGACCAACTAAAATGCTTACTGCTCAACCTTAGCCTCACCTTGTTATACCTGCATTAATTTTCCCCCACTTGTTGAGCCCCGACCATAAGTGAGCTCACCCTTGCTAATATTTTGATCAGAGGGTGATGCTGGAGACTTTGATGGAGATTTTGACGACGAGGAATTCTATGTCTAACGATATGCCGGTCATCTTCCTGTGGGAGATTTCCCTTATTATTTAAATTCCGCTTTACTTTGATGTGATACTTGTTAAAGATACAATAGTTTAGATGATGTAATAAAGTATTCTACTCTCTTTACGCTTTTATTGCATTGTATTTTGATATATTACACTTGTGACGTCAACATATGTGTGGAAATGGATCCTGGCATACATATGCTATGCGCTCGGTTCTACCCCCTGGAACTAGGTGTGACACCGCATCGCGCCGCCGTCCCTCGCACGCGCCGCCCCTCACCGCGCCTCGCACGCGCCGTCCCTCACACGCGCCGTCCCTCGCATGCACGCCCCTCGCCGCACGCGCGCCCGCTGCTCCTCACCACGCCGCCATCCGAGGCGCCCCACCCGCCCCTCGCCGCGCCACCGCTCACACGCCCGCTGCCGAGGCCGCTGACGTTGACACACTTCCAACCTCCCGCGTCCATCGAATTCGAACCCGCCCAAGCTCCGGACACGCGTCGTCGATGTCCTCCCGCGTCTGCTCCGGTATGGTCACCGCCGTCAGGATCCTTCTACCTAGTTAGAACTAGTTTGGAATTTTTTTAACGCATATCGTGATACTGAATTTTGGAAATAATGCTATTGTTTATGAGCTCATGGAGCACTTCGGTAGATAGAACATGTATGTGTCACCGTAGCGAACCGTATGCGTCACCCGTTCGAGAACAGCGAACGCCACATTGGCTTGTGAGGTTCACCGTTCTGAAATTGTCCACGTATTTTGGAGAGCCTGAGAGTGTAGGTTGATGCTTGTGATTTGTGACATGTGCCTTACAATTGAAGCGGAATGTTGGTTGTGTAACCTAGTTGTTCTCCAACACACCATGTTCAGGCGTGTGCTTGGAGAGCAGCGGGGTTATGCTGCCGAAATTTCATGGCAATCGTAGGCTACACGTCACAAATCACAAGCATCAGCCTACACTCTTGGGTGGGTTTAGGGCCTTTACCTAATAGGGAGTTCACCTAAGCCATGGACGATCGTTGATGTTCTTTGTCTTTTGTTTAGCCTTTGAAATGGACGGTGATCGGAGGGTGATGTATGACGGGTGGAGAAAGAATGGGGCACATTCGAATGAATGGATGGTTGTAACAAAGGCTTTTCTTGAGCACGCTTTCAAAGATGCAACTGGTCATCTAGTGAAGTGTCCTTGCAATCGCTGCGAGAATAAGTGGCCTCAGAAGAAGGAAGAAATGGAGAAACACCTATGCAAAAGTGGGTTTATGCCGAACTACCTTGTATGGTACCGGCATGGAGAGTCAATTAGACACGTTGACGCGGAGGTGGAACTTGATGACGATCATGATAGGATGGACGACATGTTGCATGATCTTGGTAGGGAGGTTGAAATGAACGCTGAGGAGCCGGGGCAGCTTCCACGCGATGCTCAGGAATTCTTCCGGCTACTCGCTGCGGGAGAAGAGAGACTGCACGAGCACACTCAGATGTCAGTTCTTGGGACTCTCATAAGAATAATGGCGATAAAGTCGAAGCACAACATTTCAAACAGTGCTTACAACGACATCGTCCAACTGATGGGCGAGGTTCTCCCGGAGAATCATAAGTTGCCAAAGAATATGTACTTCGCAAAGAAGATGTTGGCTGGTCTTGGGATGACATATGAGAAGATCGACGTGTGTCCCAACAGTTGCATGCTATTCTTTGAGGAGGATGACAAGCTGGACCGTTGTAAGCATTGCGAAGCTTCTAGATATGTCGAGGTGACAAATGATGAGGGTGAATTGGTAGTTACGAAGGTTGCAGCTAAGCAACTTCGTCGGTTTCCCATCATTCCTCGGCTTTCAAGGTTGTTCCTCAACAAGGAAATAGCTCTGCATATGACGTGGCCAAAGAATGGTGTACGTATCATCATTGATCCAAACATAATGGTCCATCCGTCGGACGATGATGCGTGGAAGGCATTTGACGAGTTTGATCCCGAATTTGCAAACGACCCTAGGAGTGTACGGCTTGGTCTATCGACGGACGGATTCACACCTTTCAATAGCAGTGCAAGCCCTTACTCGTGTTGGCCTAGTCTTCATTGTGCCATATAATCTTCCTCCTGAGTTGGTCAATAAAGAAGAGTTCATGTTGCTTGCACTAGTCATCCCAGGCCCCAAGCATCTAGGGCCAATGCTAAATATGTTTGTTCGCCCTTTAATTGAAGAGCTGAAACAATTGTGGAGAGGTGTGAAGGCTTATGACAGCCATACTGAAAAGGAGTTTACCATGCGCGCTGCTTATTTGTGTTCAGTGCATGATCTGCTGGCGTATGGAGATTGGTCTGGATGGTGTGTTCATGGTCAATTGTGCTGTCCCATATGTATGAATGATATGGATGCATTCAGATTGAAGCATGGTGGGAAAGTGTCATTCTTTGATGCTCATCGACGTTGGACTCCATTCAAGCATGATTTCAGGAGTTCGCTTACTACATTCAGAAGTGGAGCCAAAATCAGAAATGGGCCACCAAAGAGGCAAACTGCACCGCAGATAATGGCATGGCATGCTCGTCTGAAGCCAGGAGAAAATGATAGGTTCCAAGGCTACGGGGAGGACCACAACTAGACCCATATTTCATCAATATGGGAGCTTCCGTATGCAAAAGCCTTGATCATGCCGCACAACATAGACTTGATGCACTAAGAGCGTAACGTTGCTGAAAGCATCATAAGCACATGTTTCGATGTGACTGATAAAACGAAAGATAATATGAAGGCAAGAAAAGACATGGCTGAAATTTGTAAGAGGCCGATGCTCGAGTTGAAAGTAAGTGATAAAGGGCATGAGAGTAGGCCGCGAGCTGATTACTGCCTCAAGCCGGATGAAAGGAAAGAAATATTTAAGTGGTTGAAGAATCTGAAATTTCCAGATCGATATGCGGCAAATCTGAAACGGGCAGTCAATCTGAAGACCGGTAAATTGATCGGTTTGAAAAGCCATGACTACCATATTATTATGGAGAGGCTGATGCTCGTGATGTTTTGAGGCTATTTTAAGGATGAGCTTTGGAGCATATTTGCAGAGCTGAGTTACTTCTATAGGGAAGTATGCGCAAAGATGGTATCGAAGAGGTTGATGCAGAAATTTGAGAAAGAAATTCCAATTCTTATTTGTAAATTTGAAAAGGTTTTCCCGCCAGGATTCTTCAATGTGATGCAACATCTAATTGTGCATTTGGCTTGGGAAGCTTTGGTAGGCGGACCAGTGCAATTCAGGTGGATGTATCCAATAGAAAGGGCGTTGAAAAAGCTCAGGGCGTCTGTTCACAACAAGGCTAGAGTCGAAGGGTGTATTGCGGAGGCTTTTGCCCTTAAGGAGATATCTCAATTCTCAACCAGGTATTTCGCTCGAGCCAACAATGTGTTTGCGCCTTCAGTGCGACTTCATGTCAAAAATGAATCACCCCAAAGCACCCTTCAGATTTTTGCGAATCCGGGTAAAGTAGTTGGAAAAGGGAGTGTACGTCACATTGAAGCATCAGATTTGAACACGCTAATGCTATATATGTATAGCAATATTGACAGCACACAGGAGGCATTCGAGTAAGTTTTCCTCATAGTGACGTCCATTTTCTCATCTCATAATTTCTATAGTGTGTAATCTCCATGTTTCTAATATGTCCAGCATGTTTGATGAAGAATGTTGGAAATCTACTAGTAAACCTACGACCATCCAATTAGAAAATCTTTGACGTGATGGGTTGAAAGGTGGCCCAAACTTCGTGCAGTGGTTTCGTAATTATGTTAGTAATTGTCGTTCTCTCATTGTCCATACTTAATCTTTGAATTTTGGACTTGGAAGATATAATGCATATACTAATTCCTTGTATAGGTTTCCAAAAACTCTGTGCACCCGGACTTGCAGCAAATGACACATACCTCTGTGTCCGTCAGGAACTATACTCGCTATGATGTAAATGGATATCACTTCTGAACCGCGAAATTGGAGAAGAGTCGACCATTGGCAGCCACCACCAATAGTGGTGTGTTGGCAAGTTCATATGTTGACGATGACAAAGTAGTGGACTATTACGGTGTTCTTCAAAACATTGTAGAGTTGATTTTCGATGGCCCCAAGGAACTTAAAGTCGTGTTTTTCGAGTGCGACTGGTTTGATGCTCATAGTGGGACTCGTGTCAACAAGTATGGTAATGTCGAGGTGAAGCATAGCTCTAGGATTCCAAGCAGTATGAGTGATGTTGTCCTTGCAAATCAGGCAAAACAGGTGTACTACCTGCCATATCCTCACCCAAGCCTTAGGGCTTGGTGGGTTGCAATCAAAGTCAACCTGCAAGTCTTCGCTCCTGAGAGTGCTGACTACGTGAGTATGAGCAGGGACAACGATGATGATGTTTTCAACCAGAAGCGGCGTCGAATCAAGACATAGCTCACTGATTCCATGTGACCAATGGAGAAGGCCTTGAAAATCTCTAGTAGCAATTCAAGCGACTTAATTGAAGAACCTAGCTCAAAGCGCAAACGACCTGTCATCGTTAGAAGATCAGTAAGGATCCAACAAAATCAAGAGCGTATGAATAAACAACGAGCCGAAGAAGCATCATCGGATGCGGATGACTTTTGATTAGTATGTTTCTTTTAGTTAATCAATTAAGCTATGTATTGCAATTTTCACATTATTAATTTTTATATTATTTGTTTCATATACTGTGGTTTGACATTAATTTATCTACAGTTGAACATGTTCAAGCATAGGAGATCGAGGAGGAGTGGGGGCAGCGCGGCCAGCGAGGACAGCTCGGGCAGTGGGCTTTTTCAGGGCACCTCACAGAGCCGACAGAGGCAGCAGCAGCTTCTTGACTATCTAGACGAAGTGCAGGGTGAGGAGGGTGAGCAGGAGCTCCTCAGCAGGATGCTCATGTGCAGGGTGAGGAGGGTGAGCAGGAGGCTCATGTGCAGGATGAGGAGGTTGACCCTATGGGGCAGGCGGCGCAGGCGACGCGTCGGATGGTTCTTTTTCTACGTCCTTTAGGTATTATTAATTAATGTTGATTCAACTTACTTATGCATATTAGTTTTTAATCATTTCATCATATCGAATTGACTTGTATACTTGAGTATAAGAAGAGCAATGCGCTTGGTCCGAGACCTGCCGAGAGGAGGCTCATCCGGCCGCATGGAGAATGGTGGGGCTTATTTCTGTTGTGTTAATTTTTTAATGTGAACGTGATTGCACTGGTTTACTTGTTTTATTAATGTTTGTAGGTCATGGGAAGACTTGACTTGGGATGGTACAGGAAGACGTCACAAGGTGAACGCGGTGTTGGGTAGCCTCTGTCGCTTCTACTACCCTAGCATGGTGGAGCTCAATGGCGAGATGTTCGCGGCTATGCAGTGGGCCGACTGGGGTCTGAAGGACTATGTCCAGCCAGGGGAGCCAGGGGAAAGCAGTAGCGGAGGGGGGACTTCGGAACAAAGACGAAGGACTTGTCAGGTGGCTATGTGGGACGAGTTTTGGGTGAGTTTACTTTCGTATATAAGCAATTCACTGAATTATTGCTTCTCCTAATCTTACTTTAACTTAACATCTCGGTTGATATGTAGGAGAGGTTCCAATTGCTGAATGAGATCGAGGAGGATCAGGCTAAGTGGGCACGTGTGAAGAGGCAATTTCGGAAGTGCGCTGATAAGGTCATCAAGGATGCCATGTACAATGCTCACATCGCGTCCGTCAACTACTACTACAAGAAGATAAAGGGGCAGAACATGAGCAAATCAAAAGGGGCCAATGAGATCTACCTCACAGAGGAGCAGTACCTGGAGAGCGTTGTGGATTGGCTTGCGAAGGACATGGAAGCCTGGAGGTGGTTGGCTAAGAGATGTGCGTCGCCTGAGTGGATTGCAGAGTCCTAGAAGCATCGTGGCAACCGTGGCACTAAAGGACCGGGGCACAGGTACGGCGCCGATGGACACCTTGGTACCGCACGCCGCATGGTAAGTATATAAATCAAACTTGTATGTTACATCTATGAAAATTCTATGGTTTAACTCTTCTTTTTCATGCAGGAAGCTGAAAGTGGAGTTGCTCCAAGTTTTATGGAGGTTTACGTCCGTGGTCACCGTGGCCCTGATCCGGCGAACCCTCATGTGCTATGCAACGAGGCGGCAAGGGAGAAAATGGTAAACAAGTTTGTATTTATGAATTAAATTGCATGTTTTGTGTCTAACTCCAACTCTAACTTTCTTTGCAGAATGCATATGGGGAGGAAATGACTCAATGCCATGGGCCTGACTTCGACTGGACGCATTCGGACTTAGATGCCTCGGCGTTGTACCACAGTGGTGGGGGTAGAAAGCATGGCAGGTGAGGTGTTTGTGTTTGATTCGATAATTTCATTAACAAGAATGTGTCCACTTAATGGCTCAACTATGTGTATCATGCAGGTTTGCCTTTGGCACCGGCGTTGTGGAGTATAACAGGACAATAGGATCAAGGGAAGGCATCATCTTCAGCAGGGAGTTCTCGCTCCTCCAGGTCTTCTAGAGAGGCTCAGCTGGCGGAGGAGACTTGGGCAGCACAGGAGCAGGCTCGAGCAGCGCAGGAGCAGGTCAGACAGCTGACGCAGTATATGGCTTCTTATTTTCAGGTAATTCGTCTATCTCATCACGTGTCATTGAATTCAAAGTATGATGTTGCGATTCTAACTTTTCATCCATTTGCAGGAAATGACTAATCAACTCGGCCTTGATATGAACTTGCCCGCTTTTCGCCCTCCCCAAGTAACACTATCTGAACACTTCAATTCCATAGCAACTCTTTTTTTATTATCAAAAATGGCTCACAGGCACAAGGATGCGGACAGTGGCAAGGACAAGCCCCAGCGTCGCAGCCACTGTGGACCGGTGTTGGGTGGACGCAGGCACCTCCAGGCACTTGGACGGCTCCACCACCCCAAGGATCGCAGCTAGCCCCGGGATGGGTGTCAGCGGTCTCCCAGCCATCGCCGGGCTCTTAGCCATTTCAAGCGTGGATGGCACCGCCACCGACGGGGTGGGTGCCACCACCTCAGGGGTGGCCAGCACAACACTACTCGTGGATGCATGCATAGCCTCCTCGGCACAATGGATCACAGGTGACGTTCCATGTTTAGTTTTATGCAAATAGTGACCAAACATAGCAAAACACATCCTTATTTGAATGATTGATGAATTGCAGGGTTCAGTGTCACATGCTTAGAGATCGGAGGGTGCTGTCAACGTCCAAGACTACCTCGTCCATGGTTCCGGAGGGAGTGGCCACCTTCCTAGTGGCGGAGGAGGAAGTGGCCAAAACTCCCATAGCCCGCCGGAGTGAGACTTGTCGTGACTGAGTTTGTTTATGGACTATGTATGTGATTGTGGTATTGAAACTATGTTTGAAACAGTTATGGACTATGTATGTGATTGTGGTATTGAAACTATGTTTGAAACAGTTATGGACTATGTTTGAAACAATTATGGTATTGATTGTGGATGTGGTTTGTGAATTCTGTATTGAAACTGTTTATTGTATATGTGATTGTGGATTATGTGTATTTTGCTGTGAATTAAAAGGTGCAGAAAAATCTGTTTTGGGGGGGGGGGTACCATAAATTTTCGTCGGCCTGCACAGAGGCCGACGAAAATACATGCCGACAGGAAATACATGCAGGCCGAGCCAGCTATTTACAGTGGGCACGTGGAAGCCGACGAAAATAGAGCCGCCCTATTTTCGTCGGCTTCCGTGGCCGACGAAAATACCCCGCCGAGCACCTATTTTCGTCGGCCTTGGGGAAGCCGACGAAAATAAAGCATTTACGTCGGTACCGACCAAAATAGTTGCACATTTTCGTCGAATTTATTTTCGGTGGCTATTTTCGTCGGCATGCCGACTAAAATAGACTTTTTTCGTCGGTTTACACTTATTTTTGTGGGTTTTTGGCCCACGAAAATTTATGCGTTTCCTGTAGTGTTGATAACGGAACTCAGTTCGATGCTAAAGCATTCAAAACCTTTTGTAACCAGAATGGTACAAAAATACACTTTGCATCAGTGAGGCATCCAGAGTCAAAAGGACTGGTAGAAAGAGCAAACGGAATTATAATAGCAGGAATAATGAAGTCAATCTTCAACCAACCCAAAGGGAAGTGGCCAAATGAACTAATAAAGGTGGTGTGGAACCACAACACTGCTGTATCAAGGTCAACAGGATTAACCCTGTTCAAGCTTCTATTCGGTGATGAAGCAATAACACCGGAAGAAGCAAGAACGGGTTCAATAAGAACCTTAGCTTCGACAGAGGATGAAGGTAATAGCCAAATAACAAATGACACCATAGAAGGGACTAGACTGCAAGCAATAGAACACATCAATAAGTACTAGGCTGAAACAATCAAATGGCGTGATAGAAAGGTAAAATTGAAGAATATTAAGCCAGGACATTTGGTGCTTCGTAGAGTGGCCAACCCTGATACAGTAGGGAAGCTTTAGCTCAAGTGGGAAGGTCCCTTTGTGGTGATATATTCGTCATACCTGGATCTTATAGATTGAAAGACATGGACGGCAATGACATACCAAGGTCTTGGAATGCGGATGAGCTTCGACGATATTATGTGTAAACAATGTAATTTTCTTATTTTTTCCCTATGGCATCCTTTTCCTTTCAAGAGGGGAGAAAGGTTTTCAATGGGGCCATAGATTGTAATTTTCATTTTTTGTTTAGCCCTATGCAATACAAGGGCCAAATTCCCCCGCATGTAAAATGTAACATCAGGGACCGCACCATCGAGTGCAAGAGGCCATGGAGAAGCTCAAAAGTCGTCTCTAAGGGGATGCAGAGCTAAAATGTCACCTAAGAGGTGAAGAAGCTACAAAGTCGTTCCTAAAGGGACGCAGAGTAAGTTCCGAAGCTCCAAAGTCATTCTGAAAGGGACGCAGAGTAAGTTACGAAGCTCCAAAGTCGTTCCTAAGGGAATGCAGAGCTAAAATACCACCTAAGTAAAAGGTGAAGAATCTCCAAAGTCGTTCCTAAGGGGATGCAGAGCTTAAATGCCACCTAAGTAAAAGGTGAAGAAGCTCTAGAGTCGTTCCCAAGGGAATGCAGAGCTTAAATACCACCTAAGTAAAAGGTGAAGAGACTCAAAAGTCGTTCCTAAGGGGATGTAGAGTCTGGGTATGTTTCTGGCATACATTTGCACATTTCATCACATCATCTTTTGCATTCATAAAGCCATACATTAGATATCCGTAGGATCATCATCATGGCATAAAAGCATAGACATTGACAGGAAAAACTAGGGATCCTGTTCTCGATGAGAAAATGTTTCGAAGATGCTTCGTATCAAATGAAACTTTGTCCTATAGAAAGATGCTTCGTTTTCAAAGGGAACCTGATTGCATAAGTAAATGCTTCGTTGTGAATGAAAAGAAGGGAAGGTGTTTTTTGCCTTCGACTCAAAATGCCACCAGCATTTGTTTCATCCACAGCAAAGCAGTTCATACATGAAGAAAAAGGTAAAATTGCATTACATGATATTTACAAATGTTTACAATAATTTGTTCACTATCAGTTACAGCCTTTTATCATATGGTACAAAGGATTTCTATGTGTTCCTACAGATAACTACAAAAGGAGATTTCAAGGTCTACTTCGGCTTTTCAGAAGTAGCTTCGGCTTATCAACCCTCAGTGCCATCATTCTGTGAAGTAATAAAAGTATAAAGTAATTAAGAATTTTGATGAAGGAAGATCAAGGTAAAAAGCAAAGGTAAAATTTCATAACGTATCAAGCAGCTTTCGGGCTTCATCTCCAGCCAATTCACGTCCGCCCTTAGCCCAAATTTGAGTAATAAATCTATTTCCTACGCTTCGAGCTTCAGTTGGAATGTCAACCAGATCTGATGTTGAAAGATTGAAATTTGGCCTATTGACATCTTTCGCATGATTACAACTGGCTTTCATGAAGGCGGCAGCTGTACCACGAGAAGCCACCAGCGCACAGAAGTCTCCATGGCCAGTTATGACTTTGTCAAGGACATCAACCTCCTTTTCAATGCAATCAAGTGCCCCGGGTATATCTTCGGCTGAGAGGCTGGTTTCTTCGGATATAGCACCAACTAAATTGAATATACTCCTCAATCGGGCGGTGCATCGGCTTGCAAACTCGAAGCATCCTTCTTTCAAAGCCTTCATCGCCTCACTAAGCTTCGAATTCTTCTCAGATTCAACCTTAAGTCTTGCTCTCAGAGCTTCGTTTTCTTGCTCGAGTCGAGTAGAATTTTCCTTCAAAAGTGCTTGAGCGCTTGACAGGTCTTTGCTTAACTTTTTGTTCTGAATTTGCGCTTCGGCAAGAGACCCTTCGGCTGAACATAGCATTTTTCTTTCTTATTACAAGAATCTTCAACCTCTTTGACTTTATCCTCTAAGCCCTTGATAATGACCTCATTTTTCTTGTCTTCGTCGTCTTGTTGCATCTTTAAAGCTTTGCTCAGTAGTAAGCTCTGTAAAAACAGGACCAAACTTAGAATATTTAAGCTAATGCGGGCACATCAGGGGCAACTTAAAAAAAGTACTTACTTTAAAGTTCGAATAAAACATGCTCCCTATGATAAGCTGGTGCTTGTAACAGCTGATATCCCTTTCAAGCTTCAGGAATCTAGTGCTCTTTAATAGGGTGCCTATAATCTTTACACCAGCACGATCACGGATGCATCCTATAATTTCTTCGTCCACCCCACCAAAGAGCATGGACGCTGGCTGGTAGCCGCAATTGATAGCAAAGTCCTTATGCTCAGCCACATCCTCTTCAGAAAGCTACTGGCCACCCAGGTGCCATAGAACATAGTCTGCTTCTTCTGAAGAAATTTCTTTATCTTTCTTTCCTTTGTCTGACACTTCTGTAGCCACCTCCTTCTCCATAGCCACGTCTAATAGAATTTTGTCAATCTCGGACATGGTGGTCGTGAGATCTTCGCCTTCAGTTGTGACGGCAGCTTCAGCATCAGTAATTTTCACAGATTTGTCTGCCAAAGCTAGAGGCGGAGTTTGCTCAATTGCATGAAGAATGTTCATCATTCGTCGTTTTTCTGTCCCCTGTCTCTTCCGTTGGTAGCCGAAGGGTTTTCCTTCTTCTGTAAAAGGTTTGTCAGTTCCAATCCCAGAGGACTTAGCAGCTTGAATGGTGGGGATTTAGTCATTACCTTCAAATTTTCAGACACTTCGGCAGCAGAGGGCGACGAAGGGCTCAAGGTTTTTTTCCGCCGCTTCATCTACCTTCGGTTCAGTAGAAGGTATCTTGTCAAGCTTCCTTTTCTTAGGAGCTGGTGCCTTCAGCTCCGGCGCTGCTTTGACTTTCTTTAGAGCCTCTTCATCCGCCTTCATGGACCGGGCAGCTTGCCTGCTCAGAACGCTAACAACTCTTTTTGTATTTGTTCCCCTGGCCCCCTCGTCAAGTCTCTCATAATCTGGATACTCGAAGTTCAGTGCGTCCATTACCTGATTTAACCTTCGTTTCGACCGGGTGCCAAAGGCAGCAATCATTAATTGATCCTCTTTCTTCGTGTAATTACCAAGAATCTCATTGCACATAGTTTCAATCATTTCTAGCCATTCAGTGCATGGTTTCTTGAATTGCTTCTCAAAATTGAAACGGTAGGGGAGTCGAACAAGCTCATATTTCTTTCCCCTTCCTTCTTCTTCGGCATCCCCTAGTTGCTAGAGGTTAGAAAGGTCTTATTCGCCAGGTATTCCTGTACTAAATCTCTGGTGCTAATTTCAGCAGCCACCACTCTGAATTCGACCTCGGCCAGCTGGCACGAGGAGCCGAGTTGCATATGGCACAATGGCCTTGTCATCCCGAAGCTCAATCTCATAGGACTCATAACCATAGTCATCAATGTTTCCCTCTTCTTCTCGCCAGCTTTTACGTAGAACCACTCATTTGTCCACCCGGTCGGCCACTTGGTGTGGTAGCCGATTACCGAGGCCTTGGTGTCCTTTCAGTACGCAAAATTATAGCATCCAAAGTTTTTGTGAAGGCCATCCACCCTGGTCTTCGTATGATAGTGCAACTAGTGCACTTAGTAGAAACCTTCGGCATTGGCACTCATGCCCTGGCTTCGGAGAGCCCATATGTAAACACTCAGCCTAACAATGGCATTTGGTGTCAGCTGAAGAAGATATATCTCAAACCTCTTCAAAATCTCTCCTATTATATCATATAGAGGAAACCGAAGCCCTGCCCTGAAGAAGCTTCTAAAAACAACAACCTCATTCTCCTTCGGCTCCGGAACCACTTCCTCGCCAGCAAAAACGAATAAGTTTACTTTCAGTTTCCCCAAAATAGCCTAGCATCTTCATCATATCCAATTCCTCTACTGACACAGTAGATTTTCCAAATTCAATATGGCTCGGTTTTGATGGGCTCAAAATACTGTTGTCTTCTTCAATTTCATCGTCACTCCCGTCCTCAAGTACAGTCTACTCAGCTTCGGCAGTCTCACCTTCGGCAACAGCTTTTTCTAGTACTACTAGACCTGATCGCCTCATCATTTGTGATATTTGCACTGTCTCTGTCATTTTCAGCATCATCTCCCTCACGAGCCACCCTAGCAGTCGATCTTACTCGGGTTCCTTAAGACGACGCTGACTTCGAATGACGAAGAGTGTGTCTGGAAAGAGCAACCCAGAAAGCTTTGGCTTTGGTTAAAAATTTTAACAGCACAATAGTGTAATGGCAATGAATGTTGTGGTAACTCCTCACCATCCTATCTACTTATATAGTGCTGTAGGGGAAGAAGGCGAATCGCCAGATTGCCTACACTGGCTGAGCAATGGACCGTTCGACACTCGGAATATTTTAATCGTTTTTTGATAACAAGCTCAGGGAAGGTGTTTTTCGGACCTTCGGCATTCTGAAGCCTTTATGTTTTTCGTGGATCGAGCTCGTTACGAAAAAACAATCTTGCACCATGAAGGGGCTACTATTGGGCGTCTTCTTCTCTATCGATGGTCCTCAAGATGAAGACTCTGCATAGAAGGAACAATGTAGAATGTCGAAGCTCAATAGCTTCGGCCTAGACCAAACAAAGAAGGAAAAGGACTAGTTATACCTTATTAGTTTAAGTTGCTTGTAAACAAATGTTCAAGGACATGGATGTAATTTCACTCGTACTGTTCACGCTGGATTGTATTCACTCTCTTGCATCCTCACCTTCGAGCAAGCCAAAGGTATCAATGTAATATTAACATTGTCGTTATTCATATATGTTTTATGGAATGCAAGAATAAATGAATTGTTAAGATATAATTATCATACTTATTCCTTTGCATTCCTATCCTTGTAATGATATGATGAAGGTATGTCCTTCTTGACCTTCGTCTGAGAAGCATTATACTCCCAAGGAAATAATGCTTCGAAGGACGAAGGTCCTTATTGATTAACGATTGTGTTGTCTTGTTCTTGACTCACAGCATTTGAGAACAAGTGACCAACAGTGGGTTAGGTATACGAGCCTCTGGTCGATGATCGATGGCCACTCAACCCCATTTTTGTCAAAAATAGCCATGAACAACCATTTTCATTAATACTGTAGGCTAACACATACATATTTTTTACAAAGAAATGGTCTCCACCAGAAATCCAAGAATGTGATCTATGGCAAGAAAACATATGTGGGGTGAGATATACGAGCCTCTGGTCAATGATCAATGGCCACAAAACCCCATTTTTGTCGAAAATATCCATGAAGGACCATTTTTAATAATACCGTAGGCTAAAACCTATGGATTTTTTATGAAGAAATGGTCTCCACCAGAAATCCTAGAATGTAATCTATGGCAAGGAAACATATGTGGGGTGAGGTTTATGAGCCTCTCGTCGATGATCGATGGCCACACAACCCCCATTTTTGTCGAAAATAGCCAAGAATGATCATTTTCAATAATATCGAAGGCTAACACCTATGGATTTTTTTTACGAAGAAATGGTCTCCACTAGAAATACAAGAATGTGATCTATGACAAGGAAACATTTGTGGGGTGAGGTATACGAGCCTCTGGTCGATGATCAATGGCCACACAACCCCCATTTTTGTCGAAAATAGCCTTGAACGACCGTTTTCAATAATACCGAAGGCCAACAGCTATGGATTTTTTTACGAAGAAATGGTCTCCACCAGAAATCCACTAACATGATCTATTGCAAGGATACATATGTAGGGTGAGGTATATGAGCCTCTGGTCATTGATCAATGGCTACACAACCCCCATTTTTGTCGAAACTGGCCATGAATGGTCATTTTAATAATACCGATGGCTAACACCTATGGATTTTTGACGAAGAAATGGTCTCCACAAAAAGCCAATAATGTTATTTATGGCAAGGAAACATATGTGGGGTGAGGTATATGAGCCTTTGGTCGATGATCAATGGCCACACAAACCCCATTTTTGTCGAAAATAGCCATGAACGACCATTTTCAATTGTACCGGAGGCTAACACCTTCGGATTTTTGACGAAAAAATGGTCTCCACCAAAAATCCATGAATGTGAACAATGGCAAGGAAACATATGTGGGGTGAGGTATATGAGCCTTTGGTCGATGATCGATGGCTACACAACCCCCATTTTTGTCGAAAATAGCCATGAACGACCATTTTCAATAATACCGAACGCTAACACCTACGTATTTTTGACGAAGAAATGGTCTCCACTAGAAATCCAAGATTGAGATCTAAGGAAAGAAAACATATGTGGGGTGAGGTATACGAGCCTCTGGTCGATGATCAATGCCTACACAACCCCCATTTTTGTTGAAAATAGTCATGAACGACCATTTTCAATAATACCGATGGCTAACACCTATAGATTTTTTACAAAGAGATGGTATCCACCTGAAATCCAAGAATATGATCTATATCAAGAAAACATATGTGGGGTGAGGTATACGAGCCTCTAGTCGATGGTCAAGGGCCACACTGTGCGAGATAAATATCCCTGGGTCCACTAGAAGGCAAGAAGGCCTCGCGGGAGGATTTGGGCCAGTTACCTCGCAAGGCCATCCCTTTGTGGGCCGGGACAGAACTACTGGCGGAGTGGGCCGACACAAGAAAGAAGCAGACTCAGGCCCAAGCAACCCGTCAGACTCGAGCGCTATCCGTAGCGCCCACCCGACTTTCCCGCGTGCAGCGCCCTTGAATATCGGGGTGGATTAGGGATAAGTTGGCAAGATTGTAGGAAGATCAGATCAGTTCCATCGACCATCTACCTATCTCATTAGCTTTTCTCCATCCTAGAGACTTCCCTTGTAACCTACCACATAAAGATCCACACCTGGAAGTAGGGTATTACGCCTCTCCAAGCGGCCCGAACCTACAAAAAATTGCCTGTCGTCTCTCGTGCGTCCCGCACGAACCATTGAGTTACAGTCAACAACACCGTCCTACCCAAAAGCACCGCAAGGGGTAACCTTGGGTGTGCTGTTGGACTCTAGACACCAACAGCTGGCGTGCCAGGTAGGGGGTGTGTCGTTGACCCAAGCTAGCTCAATGGCCGTCACATCCCAGTGCAAGATCGCTCTTCGCCCTGGATCCGTGTTCTGCTTCGGAACCATCTCGTCCATAGCAGATGAGAAAGGAACTCTGCACCACATAGCATATCCACCGAAGAAGAGGTTTCCCCGGAGATTCCCAGAAAAGCCAGAGCAAGACAATGGATAGCGCAGCCTGCTGTGCCTCAAGCAAAGATTACCTCTTACAAGCCAAAAATCGGGAGTTTACCTGCCCGAAGAACTCCGCTGCCCACTTCGCCCACAAAGGTGTGGACGCGGATTACTAGAAAGAAAGAGGCAAGTGTCCCGAGAAAAGGGACGGAACCTCGTCGAGTTATCTTTCCGGCACCTTGGCCCTCAAAGGAGGATGGAAAGAAGCACACTATCACAGCCACTCCTTTCTATCCCAACATCCTCTTCATCGGGGGGAGATTGGAATCATCTCCCATCTCCGACGACGAGTCGGTCGTGCAAGGGGAAGAACCTCCCCGGCGTGAAGCACGGCGACGAAGGAACAGACGCCGGAATGTTCGGCGACATCACGAGGCTGGTGTCACACTCGGTTTTAAGGGACAAAGCCGGGTGCATCTCATACATGCGCCAAAGAAGACAACATATATAATAACAGAGTGTATAGAGATAAATGTCACAATAAAATCAGAGTACTTATTACATAGCAAAAGTCTTACAAAATAAAATATAAATATCGCAGGAACTAAAATGTATCCTTAGCGCCAGAAAGCTGACTCGGAGACGCCACCTAGATCAAGTCAAAAGCCTCAGTGCTAGGCAGCTCCTCTTCGACCACCTGTTCTTCTCCTGTGTGGGGGGGGTGTGAGATAGCAAAAGTGAGCTCACATACGTTCATAGCTCAACAAGTTGTGGGGAATAACGTGGCATGAACTCACCAAAGGTGGGAGTTCATGAAGTGTAAGGCTGATCAATGAAATAAAGGCTGAAGCTGAGCATTGCTTTTATAAGTTGGTCAAAATTTTATTAGCAGTTACTAAGTGTAAGTGAATACCAAACAATAGTAATAATAAGTAAAAGTAATAATAAAATAATCCCAAATGCAATGATATGACAAATTAAGTTAAGTTCCATAAATTAATCATGTGAGTGTCCGAGCCGCTCATGACCGTGAGCACGGCTAGTATACTAGTTTTACACTCTGCAGAGGTTGCGCATCTTTACCCACAAGTCGTGTTACCCATTTGCCACGGAGTTGATCAGACCCCATACACCTCTACCAAGGAAGCGAGGTAGGGTACCACTACGAGGCCTTTACAAAGTTCCACTAGCTTCAGACTACCCGCTACAGTTTATAGGAAGCTCCAGTGCAGGAATCCTTCGTTTGACCGCCATTGCAGCAAAATCAACCCAAGGACCTCCCTACACTGACCACTCCCCTACTGCCCTTGCCCATTTCGGGTAAGGTAGCCATCCACTAGCTTTCCTAGTTAATCAGCCAAGGGCGTCCCATTAAACCCTTGTGGTAGCACTATTTTCCCGGGTGGTTCTCCATGTTCCCATTAACATAATGATCTTATCATGAACATAAAATAATGAACAGATAATAACAAGTGTAATCATGAGTAGTAAATATCTCTATACCCAGATCCACATAAAGCAATAGCATGTACTACCCAAAAATTTAGTAGTAAAGACCAGTGGTGAAACAAGGTATAAAGATAGTCAAATCTACGGTAACCTATTTGGTCCCAGCAAAATTAACCTATGCAGATCATTATGATTAATAATAACATGAATGGGTAAAAGAAGTGATCAAGGGCATAACTTGCCTTTCACGAGCTCCTGCTCAACAGTCTCTACCAGCTGAACCCCAGAATCCTCTGTAGCTTGCTCGTCTACTCGCATCAACACAATACATACATAGTATAGCAAAAATTAACATTACACCAAACATGTAAATAAAATACACAATAATAATCTAGGCATTAAAATGAGATCATAGGAACTGAAATTATTAATTTTGGAGTTATAGATTTTAAGTTATGCATTTTCCAAAGATTTTATGCATTTAGTATAGGGTTAAGTGAGAAATAAATTTTAATGTGTATTTCATATAAAAACATTGGTACTATTTGATAGAGAATAATATTACAAAATTATAGGAACTAGAATGGTCCAATTTGGAGTTCATATGCATTTTCTACAAATTAAACAAGTTCTATACATTAAATATGCACTAAAAATCTATTTCCCAAATAATTTCTCTGATTTTCTAATCCTCTGTACTGCGCCTCAAATTCAAAGAAGTGCAGGGGCTGTCACGTAAGAAACCCTAAGACACGGTGCACTGTTCCCCTGGACCGCGGGTTGTTTAAATGAGAAGGCAGGGGCTCATTTATAAAATCACCAGCCGAAGGGGTACGGTTGATTTTCGGCCGTCCAGATCAGATCCAGAGGCCAGAAACAGATCACTAACCGCGGCAACTGACAAATGAGCGCGACCGCTTGATCGACGATCGACGGACCCGATCTAATCTACCCCGATTGAATCCAATGCGCCCGCTCCCAATCGGATGGTTCGGACCAATCTCTGAAACGGTACCGGAAGATCTAATCCTGGCCGCTGCATAGGAGATCAACGGCCAGCGCACCATCGCCCCAATCCAGCTCAACCAGCGCATACCTGACGCTGCTCCCGGCGGTGGTTCACCGGAGTACACGAAATTTCGGCCGACCCAAGCCCCCAATCTCAAATTCACTCGACCCTCGTGAGATTCCCGACGGCCCGAACCTATGTCGTCTCTCAATTCTAGACTCGACACAGCATAGACCCCTGGCCCACGGCACAGCTAAGTTCACGGCGGAGACAAATACTCCGGCAAGCAATTACTAAGGTTCTACGGTTCGACTATGGAGTTGTGTGAACTTCTATCGATCAAAGAGGGTTCCGCAAGCGAGGGGAGGGAATTACCGTCAATAAATCGTAGAGGAAGGCACGATTGCGGCGTCGGTTGTTTCCGGTCGTCAATGGCAGCGCACTTCTCACACGGATGTGTCGTACGGGGCGGTCTAGGTGATGGGATAGAGCAGGGGAGGTGCTGCGCGTAGCACTTATACCCCGGTCTAGGTCGCGGACCCAGGGGTGAGGCCGTTCCGAGGTTGCTGCGCCCACGAGCTGCGGTCTCGGCCGGTGCGGGCGGTTCGTTAGGGAAGGATCCGACATGGGGGCCCCATCTATCAATGGCTTGAGCGGAGAAGGGTGGGGCTTTGTTCCTGACGGCCGGGCCCCACTGTCGGGCACGCGCGAGTGTATGGCATTGGGCCGCAGAGAAGAGTGGATGGTGGGCCGAGGCAGAGTTTCAGCCCAGTTAGTCTTTTTCTTTTCTTTTTGTATTTTCTTTTCTCTTTCTTTATTTCTAGATTCCAATTTAAATTCAGATTTAAATTCAAATCTTGTGCCAATTATCCTCACATTATATTGTGAGATTAGAAGTACCAATTTTTTTAGAAATATAATTACATACTTACTATTTATTTATTTTCATATCATTTCTCTTTTTCTCCTTTTTCCTCAAATCTTCTTCTCACTATATTTTATTTTTATTCATATTATTATTGTTTTAAATGCACAAACAAAAATCCAATATGATGCAATGGTCTATTTGTGTTTTAGTAAAGATTTACTCATGATAAGTCACATGATTCAAAGGTAAATAACAAACCGCATAAGAAGGTCAACCCTTTTATAAGCGCTATAATTTTGGGTATTACAAATCCTACCCCCCTTAACAAGAATCTCGTCCTCGAGATTTAGGAAGGCCTTGGGAAAAGATGGGGAAAATCTATGCGAAGCTCCTCTTCTCTCTCCCAAGTTGCTTCATCTTCTCTGTGGTTACTCCATTGCACTTTGCACATCTTTATCACCTTATTTCATGTAACTCGAGTCAAAGTGTCCAGAATCTTGATAGGGTACTCAGCATAGGTCAGATCATCTTGAACACTAAGGTCCTCCATCAGTAGTCGCTCCTCAGGTACCCTGAGGCACTTCTTTAGCTGGGACACATGGAATACATCATGTACATCTGACAGATGATCGGGTAACTCCAGTTGATATGCAACTTCTCCCACTCGCTTTAAGATCAAGAAAGGTCCAATGAAGCGAGGGGACAACTTTCCTTTAACTTTAAATCTCCTCATACCCCGAAGTGGTGACACCTTCAGATACACGTGATCACCCTCCTTAAACTCCAGTAGTCTTCTCCGGGTATCAGCATAGCTCTTCTGCCTTGATTATGCAATTCTCAAATTTTCTCTTATCATTCGCACTTGTTCTTCTGCCTCTTGTATAAGTTCAGGCCCAAAGAACTGTCTTTCTCCAGTCTGATCCCAATATAGAGGAGTCCTGCACTTCCTGCCATATAAAGCCTCAAATGGTGACATCTTCAAACTGGCCTGGTAGCTATTATTATAAGAGAACTCCGCATATGGTAAGCTCTTATCCCAACTTCCACCATGTTTAAGAGCACAAGCTCTTAACATATCCTCCAACACTTGGTTAGTCCTCTCTGTCTGTCCATCAGTCTGAGGATGGTAGGCTGAAAACTAATTCAACTTTGTATCCAAGCTCTCATGCAACTTCTTCCAAAACTGAGAGGTAAACTGTGATCCTCGACCAGACACGATCTTCTTAGGTACTCCATGTAAACAAACTATCCGAGTCATATACAATTCTGCTAGCTTGGCTCCCGTGTAATTAGTCCTCATAGGTATGAAGTGAGCCACTTTTGTCAATCTGTCCACAATCACCCAAATAGAGTCATACCCAGCAGGGGTGCGGGGTAGTCCAACAATAAAATCCATACCAATTTCTTCCCATTTCCACTCAGGAATCTTAAGCGGGTGCAATAGTCCAGCGGGTCTTTGATGTTCGGCCTTGACTCTTTGACACACATCACACTTAGCCACATGTGCAGCAACATCTCTTTTCAGTCCATACCACCAATACTTTTGCTTCAAATCCTGATACATCTTAGTGCTACCAGGGTGGATAGAATAATCAGAATCATGAGCTTCTTTCAATATAGTCTCACGAAGGCTATCAATCTCTGGAACACATATCCGATCCTTGAACCATATAGTACCTTGCTCATCCTCCGTGAATTCCGGAACTCGACCTTCCGTAATAAGATCCTTAATCTCTTGAATTATAGCATCACCAACATGACCTTTACGAATCTCTTGCTCCAAGGTAGGTTCCAACTCGATGGTAACTCCTTCAGTGTTTGTAACAATTCCCAAGTTGAGTCTCTCAAAGTCTTTTGCTAATTCATCGGGTAGCTGGACAACAAAAGCGGAGTGAACATGCTCCTTCCGACTCAAGGCATCTGCAACCAAATTCACCTTGTCTGGAAGATAGTGAATCTCCAAATCATAATCCTTAATGAGCTCCAACCAACGGCGTTGCCTAAGGTTGAGATCCTTCTGAGTGAATATATACTTCAAACTCTTATGATCCGTATACACTTGACACTTAGTTCCCATAATATAATGTCTCCAAATCTTAAGCGCATGCACAACGGCTGCCAGTTCCAAGTCATGAGTGGGGTAGTTCAATTCATGTTTCCGCAACTGACGAGACACATAGGCGATCACGTGTCCTTCTTGCATGAGTACACATCCCAATCCTTGTCCACATGCATCACAATAAATGTCAAATCTTTTCTGTAGATCTGGCATAACCAACACCGGTGGAGACATCAATCTCTCCTTTAATTGTTCAAAGCTTTCTTGGCATTTCTCATCCCACTTAAATTCTCTTCCTTTCTCCAGCAGCGAGGTCATAGGCTTGGCAATCTTAGAGAATCCTTCAATAAATATCCGATAATATCCTGCAAGCCCTAAGAAACTCTGAATCTCGGTAACTGTAGTGGGTACTCTCCACTCCATTATCTCCTTGACCTTTGCAGGATCCACTGCTATTCCTCCATTAGAAATAACATGTCCCAGGAATGGCACTTTGTCAATCCAAAACTCACACTTACTGAACTTGGCATAGAGCTGATTATCTCGTAGCTTCTGTAGCACCAACCTTAGATGTTCTTCATGATCACTTTCACTCCTAGAATAGATAAGAATATCGTCGATGAACACCACGACGAATCTATCCAAATACTCCATAAACACCTTATTCATCAAATTCATAAAATAAGCTGGTGCATTGGTTAATTTAAACGACATCACAGTGAACTCATATAATCCATATCGAGTCGAGAAAGCCAGTCTTGGGAATATCCAATGGTCTAATCTTCATCTGATGGTATCCCGATCGGAGATCAATCTTCGAGAATACCCTGGCTCCTCTCATCTGATCAAACAAATCCTCTATACGGGGTAACGGATACTTGTTCTTCACAGTAACATCATTAAGTGATCTATAGTTCACACACATCCGTTGCGAACCATCCTTCTTCTGCACAAACAACACTGGTGCTCCCCAAGGTGAGGAACTCGGACGAATGTAACCAGCCTCTTGTAACTCCGTCAACTGCTTCTTAAGTTCCTTCAACTCCTCTACGGATATCCTATATGGCCGTTTAGAAATAGGGGCAGTTCCAGGTAGGAGATCAATAACAAACTCAACTTCTCTATCAAGTGGCATCCCTGGTAACTCCTCTGGAAAGACATCCGGAAAATCTCTAACCACCCGGATGTTGTCACCAATGAACTCCTCAGATATAAAGAACATTGCACGTTTGGATGAGGTGGTTACTGCAATATTAACTTGAAATGTTTCTCCTTTAGGGCTAGTGAGTTCTATAGTACCTCTACCACATGCTATAATGGCCTTTGCCTTTCTTAACCATGACATACCAAGAATTAGATCTATACAGCTTGCCTCTAATATTATAGTCGTAGCTCCAAATTCTCTTCCCATAATGGTTAATGTCAATCTACGTGTCATTTGATTTGCCTCAATAGGCCCTTTAGGTGTGATTACTATCATTGGTTTTCTCATGTTTAGCAGTGGTATCTCATTTGTGTTGGCATATCGAGCAGACATGAATGAATGTGTAGCACCAGAATCAAATAATATGGTTGCAGGAATTGCATTAACGTAAAACATACCAAGTACGATGTCTGCACCATCTGGAGTAGCATCAACGCTGACTTGATTCACTCTAGCTATAGAATATCCCTTGCCAGTAGTCTGTTGCTTGTTCTTAGCTGGTGTACCAGAATTTCCCATCGGACAAGCATTAGCATAGTGCCCAATCTGACTGCACTTGAAACATGTAGGGCCGGTCTTCTGTCTTGTAGACCTCGTTGGGGTGCCAGTGGGAGTAGCCTGACGAGTAGGAGGTGTCCGTGGAGACCCCTGTGGAGCATACTGAACTGGGCGTGGTCCTCCTCCTGGACGAGTAGGTGTACCCTGTGGCAAAACATAGCGGGGACGAACACTGCTGCTACCCTATCCCTGTGAGATAGCCTTCCTCTTCAAATCACCCAGTTGAACACGCTTGTGTTCAATAGCAACAGCCTTATCCAGCAACCTCTGAAATGATGGAAATGTGTGTGCCACCAGTGCATACTGTAGGGGTCCATTAAGTCCTTCAATAAAGTGCTCCTGCTTTCTTTCATCCTCAGCAACTTCCTCCGGAGCACATCTCGAAAGCTGAATGAATTTGTCTCTGTACTCGCTGACCGACATGTTGCCTTGCTTCAATGACAGAAACTCCTTCTTCTTGATCTTTATCAATCCAGCTAGAATGTGATAATTTCTGAACTGTGTACTGAACTCTGCCCAAGTAATAGTATCAGCGGTGTCATGGGCAGCAGTATAAGAATCCCACCAGTCAGCAGCAGGACCTGTCAGACGACCTGAGGCATAAAGAACTTTCTCCCGGTCTGAGCATTGGGCGATGTTGAGCATCTTCTCAATTGACTTCAACCAATCATCTGCATCAAGTGGATCTGGCGAACTGGCGAAGGTCGGTGGCTTATGACTCATAAATTCTCGGTGCTTATCACGAGGTGGAACTGGTGGTGGCGGACGAAGCAATGGTACTTGTTGTTGTTGCTGCTGTTGTTGAAATTACTGTTGCAGCTGCTGTTGCGCCCTTCTCTCCTGGCGTATCTCTTCTCTCTCCTGGCGCAACTCCTGGTGTATCTCTTCTCTTTCCTGACGCACCTCCTGGCGTTCCTACTGCATCTGGGCACACATATCAGCCATAGTGTCCGCCATTTGCTGCATCATCCTCATCTGAGCTGCAATCAGTGGGTCAACTCCGTCTGGTGGAGGATTAGGAGGATTCATCTCTGCCGGTTATGGCTGGGGTTGTCTATATATCCACCGAGTATGTCGATTCGGAGGCAAATCAATTCCACCACCCCTCCTAGTATTGACCATCTGAGTTAGATACATAAGGTAAGAGAATAGTAGACAAGGCAGTAATTACGAATCACGTTACTTTGGGGGATTTATTCGCTAAGCAGTTTAACGTTTTATCTACCATAGCTAATTCATTACCTTATAGTGGTACATACTAAGATGCCCGTATATACTACTTCAATCAATCAAAGAAGCAAATCAGACATTTATCATCAGAACAATCAAACAACATTTTTACAATAGAGAAAATAGTTTTACTTTTGTCTTAGGTTCCCTATCTCCTAAGAAGGTCATAAATGTAGGATTCCAAGGTGTGGAATCCATCTTGTCTTAGAGTAGATAAGGTAAGAATGATCAGAGTAGAACAGTAGAAGGTGAGACAGGATCAAGATAAGTATAGAAAGAATCAGAGTAAGGTAAGTATAGAATGAATCAGAATAAGATAAGTAGGTAAGGGTTTTGTCCATTTCTATCTAGATTTCAGTCCTATAGTCAACATTTCCTCTGATACCACTTCTGTCACACCCGATTTTAAGGGACAAAGCCGGGTGCATCTCATACATGCACCAAAGAAGACAACATATATAATAACAGAGTGTATAGAGATAAATGTCACAATAAAATCAGGGTACTCATAGCCGAAGTCTTACAAAATAAAATATAAATATCGCAGGAACTAATATCCTTGGCGCCAGAAAGCTGACTGGGAGACGCCACCTAGATCAAGTCGAAAGCCTCGGTGCTAGGCGGCTCCTCTTCGACCACCTGTTCTTCTCCTGTGGGGGGGTGTGAGACAGCAAGAGTGAGCTCACATACGTTCATAGCTCAACAAGTTGTGGGGAATAACATGGCATGAACTCACCAAAGGTGGGAGTTCATGAAGTGTAAGGCTGATCAATGAAATAAAGGCTGAAGCTGAGCATTGCTTTTATAAGTTGGTCAAAATTTTATTAGCAGCTACTAAGTGTAAGTGAATACCAAACCATAGTAATAATAAGTAAAAGTAATAATAAAATAATCCCAAATGCAATGATATGACAAATTAAGTTTAAGTTCCATAAATTAATCATGTGAGTGTCCGAGCCGCTCATGACCGTGAGCACGGCTAGTATACTAGTTTTACACTCTGCAGAGGTTGCGCATCTTTACCCACAAGTCGTGTTACCCATTTGCCACGGAGTTGATCAGACCCCATACACCTCTGTGGGGGATAGATATCCCCCGGGTCCACTAAAAGAGTAAAGGACCTCACGAAAGGCCCAAGGGCCCAATAAATCGTAAGGTCATTCTTTCGTGGGCCTGGGGAGAAACAACCAGCAAAGCAGAACGACATGAGGCCGGATTGGTGCAAACCCGGACGGCCCACAGCGTCGAGCGAATGACCGCAACAGAGATCCGACTCTCCCGCGCTGGAGCCTCCATGCAACGAAGCCATGCGAGGATAAGTCGGCGAGGGTTACGTAGGGATAATCTCAAGAGGTTCACTATCTTTTAGCTACTTGTTGTTATCTTATCCACGTGTACTGCCCTACGGTCGAGTATATAAGGCCTAGGGGGCACCCCTTCAGAACGATCGACCCTTTACTTAGCCACCCGCGTCAACTCTCTGTATTCTCAATCCAGAGAGCCCTCTTGTAACCACATCCACCAAGCATACTCACCAGGACGTAGGGTGTTACGCATCTCTAAGCGGCCCGAACCTGTAAACCTTGTCCACTGTCCCTCGTGCGATCGGCACAAACCATTTTGCTACAGTTGTCGACACCGTCCTACTCCTAAAACACCTTGAGGGGCAACTCCGGGTGAGCGGTCGGACCCAAAACACCGACAGCTGGCGCACCAGGTAGGGGGTGTGTCGACGATCCAAGCTAGCTCAATGGCCGTCACCTTCTACAGCAAGATCACCCTGCGTCCCAGATCCGTATTCTGCTTCGGAACAATCTCATCTGTAGCGGATAAAGAAGGAATTCTGCACCGTATCGCAGATCCACCGAAAAAGAAGTCTCCCCCAACGAACTCCGAAAATACTAGAGAAGCACAACCTCCAGCTTTCCGGAAGAAGATCGTCTCCGGAAAGTCGGGGGCCGAGGGCTCGCTGACCCGGAGAACTCCACTGCCTACCTCTCCGACAAAAGAGTGGACACAGATCGCAAGGAAGAAGGTAACCGGGGAGAAGCGAGTCGCTCTTTCCGTTCCCCATGCCTCAAAGGAGAACGGGAAGAAGGTCACCACGACAGCAGCACCATTCTACCCCGACGTCCTCTTCATCGGGAGAGTGGAGTCGCCTATCGTCTCCGACGACGAGCCGACCGTACCCGGGGAAGAACCGCCTCAACGAGAGTCCCGACGACGGAGGAACCGGCGCAGGAATGTTCGACGACATCATGCGGCCGGAGAGCGGAATCCGGAGCAGTCTGTCTCGCGAGACGAGGTCTCGGAGATAGGAGAAACTCCAGGAAGAACGCATCTTCAGAGAACAAAGGAACTCCCGATGACGTGATCGCCGACGAGCTCAGGAACAGGCTGAGCAAGATGCAAGGCAGCGTCGGGAGAATCCATTCTTCGGGCGCAACCTGAATCCCGACTTTGCCCGAGCTATGAACACGCCGAGCGAAGTCGGAGGGGTATTGACTCGGATAGCTAATGGACTCCCTCGAACTCCTGACGCCGAGGGCTACCGACGACTGTTCACCCAGGCGGCCAACCATCTTCTACCGCTTGCTCACCCGCCGAACGATCTATGACACGCCATCAACAGTTGCCGAGATGCGCGAAGCTCCATCAATGCTTCGCGCGAGCGGCGGCATGAGAACGAGATTCAGCCGTCGGGAGGAGTACGACAGGGATCATGGCATCCCGACTCAGAGCCAAGCCACCGGAACTGAGTCGGCAACGGCCTCAACTGGCGAAACCACCCGGGGATGGTCGAGGAACCACAATCACAATTCCCCTCCCCGGGACAGACATCGTCCCCGACGACAGGAGGACACGTGCGGAGTGTCCGCTCTTACTCCGCGCCTTAGGGCCATCCAATGGCCTCCCAACTTCAAGGTATCCAATGTAGACAAATATGAACCTAAGCAGGATCCAGGGGGTTGGCTAGCCGTCTACACCACCGCTGCTCGAGCTGCCGGGGCGTCCGAAGACGTGATGACCGCGTACTTACCCATTGTCCTTGGGCAAGACGCGCTGCAATGGCTGCGACATCTACCCCGACACTGCATCGACGTCTGGGGTGACTTCAGTCGACGCTTCATCGCCAATTTCCAGTCCCTCTCCGACAAGCCGGCGCAACCGTGGGACCTCAAATCCATCAAGCGCCGGGGGGACGAGACTCTCCGGTCGTACCTCAAAAGGTTTCAGACCATGAGGAATCGTATCCCCGAGGTCATGGAGGCGGCCGTGATCGAGGACTTCTATAGAGGATCCAATGACTCGGCTTTCGTCCGAGCCATACTACAGAAGGCACCGACTACCTCCGAGGAGCTGTTCCGAGAAGCCGACCTCTACATCACCGCCGATGAGCGGGCCCAGGACCTCATCAGAGGAGCAAAGCCCGCACCGGCAGCACCACGACACGACACGAACCAGCAACCCGACAAACGATGGGAGAAGAGGCCTCGCGAAGAAGTGCACGCCGCTGGACCACCTGCCTCTCGCGCCCGAGGAGGACCTCGTGGAGGCGAACGCACGTTGGATGACATCCTCGACGCCCAGTGCCCGTACCACAAGGACATGCGCCACACTCTTCGTAACTGCCTGAGACTTCAAGCATTTCGTCGGACACGGCCGACCCTTCCAACCTCTATCTCCTCCTCCGCCGAGGGGAGGACCAGATGAACCACGACAACCCCATCATCAGGAGGAGGGAGGAGGAGGAGCTTTCCCACGCGTTGACAGGGAGGTCAATGTCATCTTCGGCGGACATGGATCGCAGGAGAACAGAAGACAGCAAAAGCTCAACAATCGCCAGATACTGGTGGCGACCACCGGCCCTCCCGCCCCATACCGGTGGTAGGAGCACCCGATCACCTTCACTCGGGCAGATCAATGGCTCAACTTCGACCATCCGGGCAAATACCCGCTTCTCGTCGATCCGGTGACCCGAGAGAGCCGGGTGAAGAAGGTGTTAGTGGACGGGGGGAGCAGCATCAACGTCACCTTCCCCCGGACACTCCAAGGCTTGAGAGTTCACCTCAAAGAGCTCCACGAGTCGGACACTCCTTTCTTCGGCATCGTGCCGACAGAAGGAGAATACCCGCTGGGCCACATCTACATGCCAGTCACCTTCGGAACTCCGGAGAACTACAGAACCGAGTTCCTGAGGTTTGAAGTGGCGAACTTCGACTGCGGGTACAACGCCATCATCGGGAGGCCTGGATTGGCCAAGTTCATGGCCATTCCGCATTACACATACATGATACTGAAGATGCCAGGACCGCAAGGGATCATAACTGTGCGCGCCGACTTCCAAGGCGCCGCAGAGTGTTTCCGAGTGGCTATTCAAGCAGCCCTCACCGCCAAGCCATCGACGGTTCCCTCCACACTGGCGAACTCTAAGCCTGAGGAGGACCTCGCAGTACCGGCAAGCGAAGCTCAGACCGTGACCTCTATGCGGCCGACTGAAGAAACCAAGAGAATCAACCTGGGGTTCGCTGATGAGCGCAAGACGGCTATCATCAGCTCCAGCTTGGATGACAAATAGGAAAGCGCGCTCGTCCGGTTTCTGCAAGATAACCGAGATGTATTCGCATGGCAACCTGCAGATATGCCGGGAGTCCCAAGAGAACTGGCCGAGCACAAACTGAAGGTCTATCCCCAGGCAAGGCCGATTCGGCAAAAACTACGTCGTTTCACGCCCGACAAGAGAGAGGCCATTCGCACCGAGTTAGCTCGCTTGGTCGCGGCTAGATTCATTAGAGAAGTGTTACATCCCGAGTGGTTAGCCAACCCTGTTCTTGTACTCAAAAAGAATAAAGTGGATTGGTGCATGTGTGTTGATTATACTGATCTCAACAAACACTGTCCGAAGGATCCTTTTGGGCTCCCAAGGATAGATCAGGTGGTGGACTCCACCATTGGATGTTCTATGCTGTCTTTCCTGGATTGCTATTCTGGATACCATCAGATTAGTCTGGCAAAGGAAGATGAAGAAAAAACGGCATTCATTACTCCGTTTGGTGGTTTCTGTTATACCTCCATGCCGTTTGGCCTCAAAAACGCTGGAGCAACTTACCAGAGAGCCATTCAAACATGCTTAGCCGATCACTGGGGCAAGCGTGTGGAGGCCTACGTGGATGACGTGGTAATCAAAACACAGGACTCAAAAAACTTCATCAAAGACTTACAACTGGTTTTCAACAGTCTGAGGCGGTATAGATGGAAGCTTAATCCCGAGAAATGTGTTTTTGGGGTACCAGCAGGAAAGTTGCTCGGGTTTATCGTCAGCCACCGGGGAATTGAGGCTAATCCAGATAAGATTGAAGCTATCATGAAGATGGAAGCACCTCGATCGCAAAAGAAGGTTCAGCGACTTACTGGATGTATGGCAGCTCTGAGCAGATTCATATCCAGGCTAGGAGAAAAAGGTTTGCCATTTTACAAGTTACTCAAGAAGGTGGATAAGTTTCAATGGACTTCAGAAGCACAAGAAGCTCTAGATGCTCTGAAAAAATTCTTGACAACACCACCAGTACTGAAACCACCCCGGCGAGCTACGTCAACTCAACCAGCTGAAGATTTGCTACTGTATATCTCTTGCACGACTCATGTGGTAAGCACCGCGTTGGTAGTCGAGCGAGTAGAAGAAGGACATGCCTATCCAGTACAACATCCTGTTTACTTCATTAGTGAAGTCCTAGGCCCCTCAAAGAAGAAGTACCCTCAAGTTCAGAAGCTATTATACGCAGTACTTCTAACTGCCCGCAAGCTGCGTCACTACTTTGACGACCACAAAGTCATAGTAGTTACAAGTTTTCCAATAGGGGTTATTCTTCACAACAAGGAAGCCATCGGTCGAATAGCCAAGTGGGCTTGTGAGCTGGGATCTCATGACATCGAGTTCCGACCTCGCACTGCCATCAAAACTCAAGCACTGGTTGATTTCGTATCAGAGTGGACCGAACAACAAGTACCAGACAACCTGGAGACTGCAGAAGTATGGCGAATGTATTTTGATGGCTCACTGAAGCTGCAGGGAGCAGGAGCAGGGATTCTCTTCACTGCACCTGGAGGCGAACACCTCAAGTACGCCCTCCAGTTGCTATTCCCGACCTCCAACAATGCAGCCGAGTATGAAGCTTTGATCCATGGATTGAACATTGCCATATCGTTGGGCGTCAAAAGATTAATGGTATACGGAGACTCTCTGGTAGTCATCAGCCAGATAAATAAGGAGTGGGATTGCTCAAGCGATTCAATGGGAAAATACTGCACTGCCGTCCGAAAGCTGGAAGATAAATTCGAGGGTCTGGAATTTCATCATGTAGAAAGAGATCGGAACACAGCAGCCGATGTACTGTCCAAGCTAGGGTCCAGTCGAACTCAGGTCCCACCCGGAGTTTTCGTGCAAGAAATTCTGCAGCCGAGTATCTCAATGGATCAAACAGAAGAGTGCAACATCATAGATCAACCCGAGTCAGACCCTGATGACTGGAGAAGGCCGATCATTAAGTATATAAAGAATGAAGAAGAACCAGACGACAAGAATTCGGCAGAGCGCATTGCAAGACAGTCAGCTCACTATACACTAATTGGGGAGACATTATACAGAAGGGGTGCATCAGGCGTCCTCATGAGGTGTATTCTCCCGTCCACTGGGAAGCAACTTCTGGAGGAGGTCCATGCTGGGCAATGTGGAATACATGCAGCCTCCAGAACACTAGTCGGGAAGGTCTTCAGGTCAGGATTCTATTGGCCAACAGCAAAGAACGATGCAGCCGAGTTAGTTCAGAGGTGCGAAGCCTGCCAATACTTGTCAAAGCAACAACACATGCCAGCACAGCAACTGCAGACCATACCAGTAACTTGGCCTTTCGCATGCTGGGGACTGGATATGATTGGACCTTTCAAGAAAGCTCAAGGGGGATACACTCATGTATTAGTAGCAATCGACAAATTCACTAAATGGATAGAGTTCAAGCCCATTGCCTCTTTAACCTCTGCTAAGGCCGTGGAATTCATACAAGACATAATATTCAGATTCGGGATACCAAACAGCATCATAACTGATTTAGGATCCAACTTCACAAGTTCAAAATTCTTTGACTTCTGCGAGCAAAAGAGCATTCAGATCAAGTATGCATCTGTAGCCCATCCAAGAGCCAACGGGTAGGTTGAGCGAGCCAACGGGATGATATTGGAGGCACTCAGGAAAAAGGTCTTTGATAAGAATGAAAAATTCGCAGGAAAGTGGATAAGGGAATTGCCCTATGTCGTTTGGAGCCTAAGAACCCAACCTAGCCGAGCCTTGCATGGAAACACTCCTTTCTTCATGGTCTATGGGTCGGAGGCAGTGCTACCTGCTGATCTCAAGTTTGGGGCGCCAATGTTGATCTTCGAAAGCATAGCAGAAGCTGAGGCCACCAGGCTGGAGGACATAGATGTACTTGAGGAAGAACGGCTAAACGCAGTAATCCAATCAGCAAGGTACCAGCAGACTCTAAGGCGCTATCATGACAAGGCTGTGCGACAACGATTCTTCTCAGCAGGAGATCTCATCCTCCGCCGAATTCTAACGGGGGAGGGACGACACAAGTTATCACCCTTATGGGAAGGGCCCTTCGTGGTAGCAGAAGTCACTCGGCCCGGATCGTATCGCCTCACTCAGATGGACGGCACAGAAGTTGGGAACTCCTGGAACATAGAACACCTCAGAAAGTTTTATCCCTAGCTGTATCTCAAAACTGCTGGGATGATGATGTACTCTGTAAAGTGGAAATATGTCATCAATAAAAAAGAGGTTTCAAGGATACTCAGTTCATTTACGATTGACTTGCACAACTCAGGGTGACCACTATGCCCTACTAACGGAGCAATCGACTTAAGTCGGCGACGACTTAAGGCGGTGCAACATGCTCACGCTTACTTAACTCAGGGTGACCACTATGCCCTACTAACGGAGCAATCGACTTAAGTCGGCGACGACTTAAGGCGGTGCAACAAGCTCACGCTTACTTAACTCAGGGTGACCACTATGCCCTACTAACGGAGCAATCGACTTAAGTCGGCGACGACTTAAGGCGGTGCAACATGCTCACGCTTACTTAACTCAGGGTGACCACTATGCCCTACTAACGGAGCAATCGACTTAAGTCAGCGACGACTTAAGGCGGTGCAACATGCTCACGCTTACTTAACTCAGGGTGACCACTATGCCCTGCTAACGGAGCAATCGACTTAAGTCGGCAACGATTTAAGGCAGTGCAACATGCTCACGCCTACTTAACTTGGGGTGACCACTATGCCCTACTAATGGAGCCATCGGCTAAAAGTCAGTGGCGATTTAAGCCGATGCAACGTGCCTTTACAATTCAGGGGATGACTTCCATATCCCACAAACGAATTTCATAATCATCATGCGTCATTTCATTACTATAAATTTACGAACTGATGAATTCTGATACAATAAGAAAGTCATTATATCATTCGAGTGCTGAACTAATGTCCTCTGACAAATACTCGATTATGCTAACCGCACACTCAAAGCACGCAAAAGTTTTTCTTTATTTTGCAAAGTCTTTCTCAGGAGCGACCGACGAAGAAGGGCGACTCGAGGAATCAGGAGCAGCATTCACATCAGCTCTTATGTCTTCAGGAACAACCACGCCGGGTCTCCTCATCAATATTCGTCCTGCCCGAATAGCCTTATCCATGGCTCTGTCGCGCTGGGCCTTGAGAGTAATAGAAGTTTCTTTAGCGACTTTAGCAGCCAGTCGAGCAGTCTCTAACTCCTGGGCAATAGATTTTTTGGAAGCTCGGAGTTCTTTGATAGTAGCATCCTTTGCTGATATCAACTGCTTGAGCCGGGTTACCTCATCCATGGATTCCTGTAGCTTACAACGTTGGAGGTCTAATTCTTCCATGGTGAAGCGATGACTTCTCTCCAAGATAGTCAGCGAATTGCTAGAATCACGATACAACCTGTCAAGATTGTCACGAGAAGCAGCAAGGATATGCTTTTCTTCCTGCGAGCAAAAGTCAGCTCCTTCAAAAACCAAGCAAGTAATAGGAGCACAGCAAGGCAAGGCACAATTTTGTATATTACCTTTTCAGAATCAAGCTGAGCATGAAGGGAAGAATTCAGGGCATTGGCGTCATCCAAGGCAGCAGAGACTTGACCCAGTTTAATTTGGCCCTGAGAGTACTTCTCCTCAAAGCCAGTGCACCGCTGAGCCAATTCAGCCAGATCTCGGGAGTGTTTTTCCTCAAGAATTGAAATCTGCCGAGTCACTCCTAACGAGAGATAATCAAACAAAATGGGGTCAGAAGGTAAGGCAGTCCACAGCGAAGGCAGAGAGAAGCAAAAAAGCACTAACCAGCGTTGGTTGCCTCCAATTTAGAGACGCGACGTTGAAGTGACACTGGATTCCAACATGCAAGAGATGAAGCTACCTCTAGGGTGGAAGCGCCCTGAAGCCTCAGCTTGCTAGCCATTCCATCCACCAAAGCCTGATGAGGAAAACAGACGAGTGTGACAACAGCAGTTTAGGCAATGTAAAAGTCAAGTTAAAATACATCATAGTACCTGGAGGTTGGAGAAGAACGAAGGGATCCCCAGATCAGGAGAGATCAGTTGATAAGCAGATGTAAGGCCACCACCCGGAGCAGTTTGCAACGAATCAGCAGAGATCAACTCAGCACCCTCAACAGAGCCCAACACTCAGTCAGCAGGGGCGTTGCCCTCTAAAGCGACTCCCTGATCCAAATTCTGGGCTACCACCATACAGCCAGAGTGTGGAGGAGATCCCGCGTGAATGTCCATGGAGGTACAGGAAGGAGACCCTGCTCGGACACCCTTGGGGGCTGGGTCATAGTTGGCACTGCCCATTTGAGCCGGATCATCCCCGGCAGCACCCTCAGGGGCTGGGCAGTGGCTTACACTCTCCACCCGAGCTAAGTCATCCCCAGCGACACCCTCGGGGGCTGGGCATGTGACAGCACCACTCTTGAGGTCCAAGCTCTCTGCAGTAACCACTTCTAAGGTTGATGGGCCCTCATCTACCTCCATAGGACCAGGACGATTCAAGTCAGTCTCCCGGCCCTCAAGATCGCGCTCTAAGGTCGACGAGGCACGAGATGACCTCAACCCAGCATCGGGCACGTTAGCATAAGCCTCCATTACACCATCATCCACTGGCTCCGATAACAAGTCCTCTGGGACCATATCCTCAAGAGTTTGATCAAAGTTGGCCAGAGACAGTTCTTGTAGACCAATGAGGGCAGACAAAGCAGGAGAGGGAACTCCACTACTCTCACCACTGGCGATGAACTGCCGACTGTTCTTTCGAGTCAAAGGAACCTCATTCTCTTCCCCTCGTCATCCACACCGACAACACAAGCAGCACCCCCATTAGGATCAGCAACAGGTGGAGCACCCACATTGGGATCAGTAGCATGTTTGGGTACACCCATTGGGGTCAGCGTCAGTAAGTCCAGTCGCAGGCACTTCTTCAGCAGCGGGAACTGAGGTACCAGCGTCCTCATCAAAACTGGATACTCGCCGGAGGCGTCTTCTTTTCTTCTTTTGCTCATCAACAGAAGGCTCAGGCTGATTGGTTCGGCTAGGGCGCCTCGGGCGAGTACTGACAGGTTTCTGAACATCCAAAGTTGTATCAACCTCTGGGAGGGGCACCACTGCCAATGTACCAGCAGGAGCAGCGTCGGAAGAATCCTCAGCTAGCAGATCAAGCATGGCATTTATATCTGCATCACTAGGGTTCAGGGGCACCTCAAAATGGACTTGCCGTTCGTCATCAGGAATCTCCCCAAGCGAAGCAACCAAAGCACTGACTTCTTCAGCAGAGGGTCGCACTCTAAGGCCCAAATTGCCATCAGTCACAGGTGGATTTGACACAAAAAGGGTGAAGGCTTTGGGGGGAGGCAAGTTCCAGGCCGAGTATGCCACTGGAGCACCAACATTGGACACCTTGCCCCTGAGAATCATTTCAAGTCGGCTCACCAAGTCTGCAGAAGGGATTCTCCTGTTGGTAACCCGAGTTGAGTCGGCTAGCCCTCGATACAGATAAGCTGGGTAGGCCCTATCTTTCAATGGCTGAATGTTCTTGAAAACAAAGTCAGTGACCACAGCTTCAGCAGTTAGACCTCTCTCTTTCAACAGTCCAACTTCAGCTAGCAACACACCCGCCTCAGCTACCTCCTCATCTGTGGGAGACTCGGTCCAGCTTGGGGTGCGAACATCTGGCTGTCTTCCCGATCGGGAGGGGAGAGAATTTCCATAATTATCAACTATGAACCACTCTAGACGCCACCCCTTAATACTGTCTTTAAGGGGAATCTCAAGATACTCAGTCTTCCGCCCGCGGACGCATCTCCAAACTGGCACCTCCGACCAACTGATGTTGTCCCCCGGCCATCCCAGGGCGACAATGATATAGGTATTTCCATAAGCCGAAATGCGGCAGCACGCCAAGAAAGGCTTCGCATAAGTGAACGAAGATGGAGATTTGCAGAATTGAGTTAGGGTTCTAGATGGGTCAGGTTAATGTGGTAGAAATCAAGGAGACCACGGAAAAAGGGAGAGATGGGAAGGCCAAGGCCGCGGAGAAGAAAAGGGGCGTAAACTACAGACTCGTGGGTATCCTCTGTCGGGACAGTAGTCCCGTGGCAAATCCGCCAAGAACAGAGTTCCCGCGGAGGAAGAACCCCGATGGACACGAGGTGGAGGAGTTCAGCTTCGGAAATGATGGACATGTGGTTACCTGCAAAAGGCAACTGGCTGTTGGGATCGATTGGAGGAATCACCACAGCAGACGAGCTCGCGGTTTTCCTCTTGGGCGCCATCTCAATTCTACCAGCGAGCAAAGTGGAGGCGAGCGGCAGAGAGGATTCGGAAGCAGGAATGCAAGAACTAGGGCACGGAAAGCAAAGACGGCTAAAAGCGCAGCTCTTATGGGATATTCTCGAGCCAGATACCGTTTCAAAAAGTGCCCAGTCATCACCCGGCGGTTATTTCCAAAACCAGCGTGCCACGTGGTCACCCGGCAGTTATCCCCAGAACACCGATGCGCCACCTCATCACTCGGCCACCATCCTCAAAGTGGCTCGGGCAGCCTGCCGTCACTCGGCGTTGCTTCTAAAACGCTGATTTCGTATTCAGTTGCTCGGCATTACTTCTAAAATGCCGACGTCGACCTCCAATCACTCGGCGTTGCCTCTAAAACGCTGATTTCGTATTCAGTTGCTCGGCATTACTTCTAAAATGCCAACGTCGACCTCTAGTCACTTGGCGTTGCCTCTAAAACGCTGATTTTGTATTCAGTCGCTCGACATTACTTCTAAAATGACGACGTCAACCTCCAGTCATTCGGCGTTGCCTCTAAAAACGCTGTTTTCATGTTCAGTTGCTTGGCATTACTTCTAAAATGCCGATGCCGACCTCCAGTCACTCGATGTTACTTCTAAAACGTTGATATCATATTCAGTCACTCGGCGTTGCCTCTAAAACGCTGATACAATGATCAGTTGCTCGGCGTTGCTTCTAAAAACGCTGACACAATCTTCAGTTACTCAGCAGTTACTTCTACAAGCACCGACACCACCTACAAAGTTACTCGGCAACCATTTCAGAAAACATCAGTTCAATGTCCGAGTATTTCACTTACTCTTTCAGAGGAATTAGACTCACAAGTAAGCAGGACAGTCATCAAAAGAGAAGCCAAACGTCATTCTTTCATTCAAAGGGAAGTTAATAAACTTACAAATCAACTCATCGCGACTTGATACTCCCCTACTATTACTACATTACATTACTACTACTACACTACGCTATACTACTCTACATTACTACTACATTATTCTAACTATACTATACTATACTAATATCTAAGAAGACCAGTGGCGTCTAGCCACTGGCCCTGCCCCTGCCGCCGCCGCCCTTGGTGCTGCCCTTGCTGCTGCCGCCTTTGGTGCTGCCCCTGCTGCCGCCGCCGTCACCGTCCCTGCCGTCGTCGTCGCTGCCCCTACCGCTGCCGCTGCCGTCGTCGTCGCCGCCGTCGTCGTCGTCGTCGTCCTCGTCCTCGCCGCCGCCGTCCGAGTCCTCCTCATCCGAGGAGTACTCCGACTCATCTGAGCCCTCGAGCCCGGAGCGCTCGACGGCCCGGATGTATGTCCAGACTTCCGCGGCTATCCCCTGGGAGTCATCCGAGTCATCGGACGACGCCGGGGGAGAGACGGGAACCGGAGATCCCTCGGACTCGGAGGAGAACTCCTCCTCCGAGTATTCCGAGTCACCGAAATCCTCCGATGGAGGAGTCGGTTCGCGCTTGCGCTTGTTACTCTTGCCCATGGCGGAAGCAGACGGGAGAGAAGAGAAGGAAGCAGTAAAGAACAGCGAGGAGATGTGAAAAAACCAGAAAGGCAACGGCGTTATTTATAAAGGGAGAAGGCAACCGCTCACCTCCAACCGCGGTCACTGAACAGTCGCAAAGCATTCAATAAGCACTTCCACCCGTCTGAAGACACGTCAGGCGGCTGACGCCGTTTCATGCAACTCTACACCCATTGGGACTCCAGTCAACAGCGCAAAGGATATGATTACACTCGCCGTCACATCACATTACTACTCAGAAGCAGCCGGCTAAAACACTCAGCGTACCAAGACGTCCCTTGCCCACACCCATTGGGGGGGGGACGCCCAGGAATTATCAGTATATTTTCCAAATGGTCACATCTGTGCAGGGCGTGCAGTGAATGCCTCAAGACAAAAATGAGATATCAGTGAGAGTTAGAGGGAAGCCAAATATAGCCAGTGGAGTACAAAATAAGGTCGACAGAAACGACTTGAAGACTAGACAGAGAACGTCCATCAAATGTCCAATCAGTCACAGAGCAGATAAATTGCACTACCTAGCAAGATATGGATGGATTGCGAACTCGACTGCAAAAGACAAAATACATGCTGACCTCTGAAGCATAATATTGATGACATAGTGCGGATGACATCATGCCAATTTTTTACAAGCAGAAAGGATAATCTTCAGCAAAAGGACACAAAAGGAAGACCTTCGAGTGGATTATCCTCAAAAATCCACTTGAAGGTCGGGGGCTACACCCATTGGGTGCACCTCTGGTGCACCCCATGGATTATCATTCCAAGCCAAGATAGTGCCGATTTCTAAAGCATGGGACAAGATTAAAAAAGCCAACCCTCAACCAAAATGAAGGAACACAAATGGAAATAATCTCTACTGAAGACCTTCGAGTAGATTATTTTCTAAAATCTACTCGAAGCTCGGGGGCTACACCCATTGGGTGCACCTCCGGTGCACCCAATGAAGTTCAGAATCCTACAAATTGGAATGCCGACCTCTAAGGCACAGACACGAAACTAGGCTTTGGTCAACGAGTGATCGGAGCAGGAGAAGACAACAGGAAGCCATCTTTCTTCAAATCACCTGCAAGCTGGACCTGGGATCTTCGGGTTGATTACCTCTAAATTAACCCAAAGATCGGGGGCTTGTGGGGGATAGATATCCCCCGGGTCCACTAAAAGAGTAAAGGACCTCACGAAAGGCCCAAGGGCCCAATAAATCGTAAGGTCATTCTTTCGTGAGCCTGGGGAGAAACAACCAGCAAAGCAGAACGACATGAGGCCGGATTGGTGCAAACCCGGACGGCCCACAGCGTCGAGCGAATGACCGCAACAGAGATCCGACTCTCCCGCGCTGGAGCCTCCATGCAACGAAGCCATGCGAGGATAAGTCGGCGAGGGTTACGTAGGGATAATCTCAAGAGGTTCACTATCTTTTAGCTACTTGTTGTTATCTTATCCACGTGTACTGCCCTACGGTCGAGTATATAAGGCCTAGGGGGCACCCCTTCAGAATGATCGACCCTTTACTTAGCCACCCGCGTCAATTCTCTGTATTCTCAATCTAGAGAGCCCTCTTGTAACCACATCCACCAAGCATACTCACCAGGACATAGGGTGTTACGCATCTCTAAGCGGCCCGAACCTGTAAACCTTGTCCACTGTCCCTCGTGCGATCGACACGAACCATTTTGCTACAGTTGTCGACACCGTCCTACTCCTAAAACAGCTTGAGGGGCAACCCCGGGTGTGCGGTCGGACCCAAAACACCGACAACCTCTACCAAGGAAGCGAGGCAGGGTACCACTACGAGGCCTTTACAAAGTTCCACTAGCTTCAGACTACCCGCTATAGTTTATAGGAAGCTCCAGTGCAGGAATCCCTCGCCTGACCGCCATCGCAGCAAAATCAACCCAAGGACCTCCCTACACTGACCACTCCCCTACTGCCCTTGCCCCTTTCGGGTAAGGTAGCCATCCACTAGCTTTCCTAGTTAATCAGCCAAGGGCGTCCCATTAAACCCTTGTGATAGCACTGTTTTCCCGGGTGGTTCTCCATGTTCCCATTAACATAATGATCTTATCATGAACATAAAATAATGAACAGATAATAACAAGTGTAATCATGAGTAGTAAATATCTCTATACCCAAATCCACATAAAGCAATAGCATGTACTACCCAAAAAAATAGTAGTAAAAACCAGTGGTGAAACAAGGTATAAAGATAGTCAAATCTAGGGTAACCTATTGGGTCCCAACAAAATTAACCTATGCAGATCATTATGATTAATAAGAACATGAATGGGTAAAAGAAGTGATCAAGGGCACAACTTGCCTTCCATGAGCTCCTGCTCAACAGTCTCTACCAGCTAAACCCCAGAATCCTCTGTAGCTTGCTCGTCTACTAGCATCAGCACAATACATACATAGTATAGCAAAAATTAACATTACACCAAACATGTAAATAAAATACACAATAATAATCTAGGCATTAAAATGAGATCATAGGAACTGAAATTATTAATTTTGGAGTTATAGATTTTAAGTTATGCTTTTTCCAAAGATTTTATGCATTTAGTATAGGGTTAAGTGAGAAATAAATTTTAATGTGTATTTCATATAAAAATAGTGGTACTATTTGATAGAGAATAATATTACAAAATTATAGGAACTGGAATGGTCCAATTTGGAGTTCATATGCATTTTCTACAAATTAAACAAGTTCTATACATTAAATATGCACTAAAAATCTATTTCCCAATTAATTTCTCTGATTTTCTAATCCTCTTTACTGCGCCTCAAATTCAAAGAAGTGCAGGGGCTGTCACGTAAGAAACCCTAAGACACGGTGCACTGTTCCCCTGGACCGCGAGTTGTTTAAACGAGAAGGCAGGGGCTCATTTATAAAATCACCAGCCGAAGGGGTACGGTTGATTTTCGGCCGTCCAGATCAGATCCAGAGGCCAGAAACGGATCACTAACCGCGGCAACTGACAAATGAGCGCGACCGCTTGATCGACGATCGACGGACCCGATCTAATATACCCTGATTGAATCCAATGCGCCCGCTCCCAATCGGACGGTTCGGACCAATCTCTGAAACGGTACAGGAAGATCTAATCCTGGCCGTTGCGTAGGAGATCAACGGCCAGCGCACCATCGCCCCAATCCAGCTCAACCAGCACATACCCGACGCTGCTCCCAGGCGGTGGTTCACCGGAGTACGCGAAATTCTGGCCGACCCAAGCCCCCAATCTCAAATTCACTCGACCCTCGTGAGATTCACGACGGCCCGAACCTATGTCGTCCCTCAATTCCAGACTCGACACAGCACAGACCCTCGGCCCACGGCACAGCTAAGTTCACGACGGAGACAAATACTCCGGCAAGTAATTACTAAGGTTCTACTGTTCGACTACGGAGTTGTGTGAACTTCTATCGATCAAAGAGGGTTCCGCAAGCGAGGGGAGGGAATTACCGTCAATAAATCGTAGAGGAAGGCACGATTGCGGCATCGGTTGTTTCCGGTCGTCAATGGCGGCGCACTTCTCACATGGATGTGTCGCACGGGGCGGTCTAGGTGATGGGATAGAGCAGGGGAGGTGCTGCGCGTAGCACTTATACCCCGGTCTAGGTCACGGACCCGGGGGTGAGGCTGTTCCGAGGTTGCTGCGCCCACGAGCTGCGGTCCCGGCCGGTGCGGGCGGATTATTTGGGAAGGATCCGACATGGGGGCCCCATCTGTCAACGGCTTGGGCTTTGTTCCTGACGGCCGAGCCCCACTGTCGGGCGCACGCGAGTGTATGGCATTGGGCCGCATTGAAGAGTGGATGGTGGGCCGAGGCAGAGTTTCAGCCCAGTTAGTCTTTTTCTTTTCTTTTTGTATTTTCTTTTCTCTTTCTTTATTTCCAGATTCCAATTTAAATTCAGATTTAAATTCAAATCTTGTGCCAATTATCCTCGCATTATGTTGGGGACTTGTTCTCAAATGCTTTGAATTAAGAACAAGGCAACATAGAAAATGTTAATCGGAAAAGTCCTTCGTCCTTCGAAGCATTATTTCCCTTAGGATATAATGATTTTCGGGCGAAGGTTATGAGGGTTATACCTTCATAAATACACTATACAGTGACGAAGGATGAATCATAAGGAATATGAAGGATAACATAGACAATTGTATATTATTATTAACTTATTTTTGCATTATTATTACGTAGAAACAGAAATAACATCGAATTACAAATGTACCTTCAGCTTGAAGGAGATGAAAGTACAAGCGTGACGCAAAAGTGAATGCCAGAATCCGCGTGAACAGTACGGGGGTACTGTTCACCTATTTATAGGCACGGGACACAGCCCATACAAAATTACATTCATGCCCTTTACACTTTGTAGTAATTCTATAGTAATCCACCGAGGTCCAAATAGCCTTTTCATCTTTAAGTCGGTTTCTTTTTCCGCTATCACACCGAAGCTTTCCCGCTCACATCTTCGGCGTTGTATCAACCTTCGTATTACTTGGACTTCTCCTACTGTGATATCGACTCGAGTCCGAAGATACCTGTTCACACATTATACTCCAGAAACACTGTTAAATCCTGTTTTTGAGGACCTTCGGATGCCGAAGGCCCCCAACAGTAGCCCCTCGCAATATTAATTTGTTAAAATAATAAATTTAGATTGCGACATGGACGAAGGCTTTAAGCCGAAGGTCCGAAAAACACCTTCCCTTTGCTAGAATAGCAACATTCACTGACAAGCGGGGTCTTTCAATTTTCAACGCACTGGGCGTATAAATAAGATCATACCGCAAACTCATTTGGTACGCTCTCTTGCCATCTGCTCCCGCTCACTCAATTTTTAGCTCTTGCGCACCAAGATTTGCTTAGCTTTTTAAGTTTTTAAGCTTCGGCGTTGAAAACAGTTTTTTAGTGGTTCCGAAGATGTCTGAAGATAAGAAGGCTGCTCCCGAGATGAAGCTGAGTCTTTCTGAAGAGAAGAACCTGGGGTTTCTTATAGCAATGTCGAAGACCAACACAGAAAAAATCACCAAAGAGATTTTAGAAGGTTTGTCTGAAGATACTGATGACAGCGACAGTTATGACGTGGATAGTGTTGGTGAAGACTCCAAAGATCGCCCCTGGCGACCAAGCCATTCAGTTTTTGGCAAATCAGGTATCAAAGAAAATCATCTTGTCAACATGAGGGGAAGATACTTCCGGGATTTATCCATTGTGAGGGTTGACGAAGGAGAGAAAACTTGCCCGACCCCTGAGGAAAATGAAGTCGTAGTGTTCCGAAGCTTTTTGAAAGCTGGACTACGGTTTTCCCTGAGCAGCTTTGTCGTAGAAGTACTGAAAATGTTTGAAATCTATCTTCATCAACTTACCCCCGAAGCAATTATAAGGCTGAATATCTTCGTGTGGGCCGTGAGAAGCCAAGGTCTGGAACCTGATGCGAAAAGTTTCTACAACATACACGAATTATCATACGAGACAAAACCCTGGGGTAAGGAACAGTATCACAATAATTTTGGCTGCTACAGTTTCGTTTCTCGGTCTGGGTCAAGCTGTCCCGTACCAACCTTTCGGAAGAGATGGCCCGGCGACTGGATGACAGAATGGTTTTATGTGAAGAATGACCTGGCAGTACGGGAAGATATTAAAGGTATAATTATGCACCCTATTTGGCAAAGCTTCGGCCTACGAAAGCCGAAGGTTGAAATGAATGATGCTGCCGAAGAATGCCGGAGAGCCTTCAGAGTTATTTGTTCTTTTATTGGAACAAGAGATTTGGTACAAGAACATATTGCCTTCAGAGTATGGCCGCTCGCGGAGAAATGGGAAATGCCGCAAGAAACCATAAAGGAGGCCAACGAAGGTGGACTTATCAGGCTGAAGTATACTTTCAAGTTCGGAGATAAATTCGTTGAGCCAGATGATGACTGGTTAAAGAGTATTGAAAATTTAAGTGATGAACTGCTTGGGGCTTATTCGAAAGCCGAAGATACTGCACTGTCAGCAGCCTTCGGAGGCCGAAAAAAGAAAAGGCTGAACCGGGTGTTTGATGCAATCGGGTTCGTCTACCCTGACTATCGTTATCCCATTCGAGGGCAGAAAAGAAAAAACACAACCTCTGCGAAAGAAGAAGCTGCAACTGCTCCTAGCGAGCCAGAACTGAAAAGAAAGAGGATAAAGGTCCTCACACATCGGCCACGCTATATTGAACCAGCTTCGTTGCCTGAGTTCACCGGAGAAACTTCTTCGGCCACCGAAGCTGAAAAGCCAACCAAACCAACCTTGCTGCCAGAAGTCGCAGAAATGGCCGAAGCGCCAACAAAGATGGAATTGGAAGAACCAAAGATTTTGTTACCAGAAACCAAAGAGATGGCCGAAGCGCCATCCACAGAAAAAATGGAAGAAGTGAAAAAACCAACCGAGGAAAAAACATCAGAAGTTTTGAGTCCTGCAGCAAATGTTGAGACAGTAAAAAATCAAAAGGTGTCAGCAGTGACTCCGAAAAGAAAGAGAATGGCTAATGTGCTAGATGTTCTGGAAACAATTAAATCTTCAAGCACACCTCCGAAGAAGACTGTTGCCATTCCCGAAGCGAAAACTGAAATTTCTGATACTAAAGCTCCAGAGCAAGAAACTGAAACCGAAGTTGGGTCCTCAGAGGCCACGAAGATAAAATCCTTGGAAACCGAGGAAGAAAAAATAACAGAGCCAACTTTTGTTGAAGAAATCAGTGCTGCTGCCCCCGAAGCATCCCCTTAAGTCCCTGATTATATTGTTCGACATGCTTCGGGGAAAAAGTTGTCTGAAAAAGAAAAGCAAGAGGCCCAGTTTTACGCCCAAAAACTAAAATATCCAAAGGGGGCGTTGATATTCAATGGCAGTGGAGAAGAAGACTTTTTGTATTGTCTCCCTGACAGCAAGGAGATTTCTGTCTGTCGGGAGATGAGCAAAAGCTTCGGATTCCCAACACTAGAAGACGGGCTCTCGGTGCTGTCGAAGAACGATCTGGCCGACAGCCTGGCATATAATAGCTTAAAGGTGCAACAAATGGGATCTTTGTATTTTTTGTTGAGACCAAAATTTTTCGTTTGCTTAAATCTATTGACGCACACATATTTTTCTTTGCAGGGCCTAATACTTAGCAATGCCCTCAGGGCCCAGAAAGATGCTGAAGACGAAGGGTGTGCTATAGCCCTGAGCAACCTTCGTTCCGAAGTAATTGAACTGAGGAACGAAGGTCTCGAAAAAGATAAAATATTACATTCATTAATAAATAGAATAAAAGAAGATGAAGCTACTTTTAAAGGTCAAGCTGAAGCTCAGAAGCGCGAAATTGAAGATCTTCGAAAACAACTGGCCAGAGCCAAAGAGGAACGCATGCTTGAAGAAACGAAGCGAGAACTCAGCGACCAATGGGCAAATCATTTAGAGGGAACTGTTGAAGAGCTTCGTTCATCCAAGAAAAGGTGTTATAACAAATCTATAGAGTGTGTTAAGAAGTTGAAAGCTAGCTTCGCCAGCGTCGGCGCATTCTCGAGCGAAGAAAACTTTACAAGAGGCAACCCCGAAGGTCCCATCGAATGGATCGATCACGAAGCTGAGGCCTTCGAGGAAATTTTAAATAACCACGGAGATATATGTGTTTTCTCGGGTGTCAGAGGAATTGCCACCATTTTAGAGAAAAAAGGCTGCGAGCATGTAAAGATTTTAGCGCAATCCGAGGCTGCTTTGTCCTTCGAAGATGCAAGAGATCCTTCGGCCGAAGCTAGCATGGTTGGTGGAAAATTTTTCACCGGTGTCTGGGATAATGGTGGCCGAGAAATGGCTCGAGAAATTATCCAGAAAAGCGAGAAGGGCATTCACGACGCTAGAGAAGTAGCTAAGGCCGCTGACAAAAGCTCAGAGCCCGAAGGGCAAATAGGTATTAGCTAATGGTTTTTATTGTGTTGTAATTTTTGGTTTTAAACTTCGTTCGCAATTTGTAATAGCAATGTGGCCGTATCCTGTCCTCCTTCAGATCCTACTAAAGCGTCTCCGGGCCCTCACCCGAAAGGAGACGAGGAAATTAAAAAGATGGCTGAAGCTATCATGGATGAAGTTGTTAACCGACTCCTGAACGAAGCTGCAGAAGTTGTTTTGAGAGAAGATTAAGCACTATTGTAAAAACTACTGGAATGAAATATGTGTAACATTTTGTAACCCTGAATGTAATGTACCTATTTTTACTGCTCAATTCTTTACGATGCATGAAATTTTACATACGTACCGTTTTTGAGTCTTTGACGAAAAAACACCTTCCCTTCTTTTCATGCTTCGTGAAGAAGAATTTTCATTTATCGCAACAATACCCATAGTGTTCTGATGAAGAACATCCAAACTTCGTGAAAATATTTTCCGAAGTTACATTCCGAAGATCAATATTGTATCCCCTTCTTGTGCCATATGCAGAATGATGTATGATGCTTATGCTATGCAAAATGATGTGATGATGTTATGCTATGAGAAAAGGTATTCGTTCCGAAGCTACACACACATCCCTGCAATAAAATACATAATCTTTTTTGAATCAGCGTTGACTTTTCGCTGTAAGCCTCCCTTAGGAGCTTCTTCGCCTTTTACTTCAGCGGAATCAGCGTTGACTTTTCGCTGTAAGCTCTGCATTCCCTTAGGAACGACTTTGGAGCTTCTTCGCCTTTTACTTTCGGCGGAATCAGCGTTGACTTTTCGCTGTAAGCTCTGCATTCCCTTAGGAACGACTTTGGAGCTTCTTCGCCTTTTACTTTCGGCGGAATCAGCGTTGACTTTTCGCTGTAAGCTTTGCATTCCCTTAGGAACGACTTTGGAGCAAAAAACTTACACTGCGCTCCTTTTGGAACGACTTTTTGTTGCTTCAAAGAATTTAATAATCCGAAGGTCCTCCTTGCTATTGCAAATTTTCAAGCTCCGACAATTTAAGCCTGTATAGAAGATATGTTTTCCTTGTGGCAAACAACAAAACTATCACTTGAAATTTAAAAAGTGTCCTTTATTACACGGAAAATAAAACTGAATGGAAAAGACTGCTGTCAAGGTAGGATATTTGTCAATAGATGTGCTTCGACTCTGGCACAGTGCTATTGACTGTGCGAGCTTCGGATTGTTCTCTGAAGTCCCTTTGATGTGGAGCATATTGGCCCCCTTCTGGCTGTTGACCTTGTTGCAGCGGTGGTGGAGGCGGAGGTTGTTGCCAGGAAGCTTGGGGTTGACTCGCCGAAGCAACAGAAACTGCAGGGTGATTGCCTACGTATTCTGGGATGTAAGGCGAATGGTACGAAGCAGTATGCATGACCTGCTTCGGCTGAGCTTGTTGTGCTGCAGCTTCGGCTATCTCCTTTTGCTTCTGGATGGTAACATGGCACATCCTGGTGGTATGGCCCTTGTTTTCACCACAGAACAAGCAAAATATTCTCCTTGGTTGATCTCCAAATCTTCCGCCGAAGCCCCTGGCGCCTCTGCCTCTTGGAGCTGGTGGCCGGAAGAAGCTTTGCTGTTGCCCCGAAGCCTGTGAGGAGCACTGCGGTCTGTGCTGCTGACTCCCCTTATCATCATTTTGAGTAGAGTTGTGAATTGACCTGACGTGCCTCGGATAGAATCTTCCTCCGAAGCCCCTGGTCATTTCAGAAAACCTGAAAGCCTCCTCCCTTCTTTGGCGAAAATCATTGTCAGCACGAATATACTCGTCCATCTTCTGAAGCAGCTTCTCCAAAGTTTGAGGAGGCTTCCTAGCAAAGTACTGAGCTGAGGGTCCAGGCCGAAGTCCCTTGATCATGGCCTCAATGACAATTTCGTTGGGCACCGTTGGTGCCTGCGCCCTCAAACACAAGAACCTTCTGACATACGCCTGAAGGTATTCTTCGTGATCCTGAGTGCACTGGAACAGGGCCTGAGCAGTGACCGGCTTCGTCTGAAACCCTTGGAAGCTGGTTAACAACATGTCCTTCAGTTTTTGCCATGAAGTGATCGTTCCTGGTCGAAGGGAGGAATACCAGGTTTGAGCAACACTCCTGACAGCCATAACAAAAGACTTTGCCATGACTGCAGCATTGCCACCATACGAAGATACTGTTGCTTCGTAGCTCATCAAAAACTGCTTCGGGTCTGAATGGCCGTCGAATATGGGAAGCTGGGGCGGCTTGTAGGACGAAGGCCAAGGTGTAGCCTGCAGCTCAGCGGACAGAGGAGAAGCATCATCAAAAACAAAATTTCCATGATGGAAATTGTCATACCAGTCATCTTCGTTGAGGAAACCCTCCTGATGAAGGTTTTGGTTCTGAGGCCTTCGGTTCTGCTCATCGTGAGTAAGATGGCGAACTTCTTCAGAAGCTTCGTCTATCTGCCTTTGCAGTTCAGCTAGCCTGGCCATCTTTTCCTTCTTCCTCTGCACCTGTTGATGAAGCATCTCCATGTCTCTGATCTCTTGGTCTAGCTCATCCTCTTGCGGTGTCGGGCTGACAGCCTTCCTCTTCTGGCTTCGGGCCTCCCGAAGAGAGAGAGTCTCCTGATTGGGGTCCAGCGGTTGCAGAGCTGCAGCCCCAGTTGCTGAAGTTTTCTTCGGCGCCATAGCGAAGGTTTATGATCGCCGAAGGTGTTAAAAAACTCAAAGGGTGGTAGTGAGTTCACCGGAGGTGGGCGCCAATGTTGGGGACTTGTTCTCAAATGCTTTGAATTAAGAACAAGGCAACATAGAAAATGTTAATCGGAAAAGTCTTTCGTCCTTCGAAGCATTATTTCCCTTAGGATATAATGATTTTCGGGCGAAGGTTATGAGGGTTATACCTTCATAAATACACTATACAGTGACGAAGGATGAATCATAAGGAATATGAAGGATAACATAGACAATTGTATATTATTATTAACTTATTTTTGCATTATTATTACGTAGAAACAGAAATAACATCGAATTACAAATGTACCTTCAGCTTGAAGGAGATGAAAGTACAAGCATGACGCAAAAGTGAATGCCAGAATCCACGTGAACATTACGGGGGTACTGTTCACCTATTTATAGGCACGGGACACAGCCCATACAAAATTACATTCATGCCCTTTACACTTGGTAGTAATTCTATAGTAATCCACCGAGGTCCGAATAGCCTTTTCATCTTTAAGTCGGTTTCTTTTTCCGCTATCACGCCGAAGCTTTCCCGCTCACATCTTCGGCGTTGTATCAACCTTCGTATTACTTGGACTTCTCCTACTGTGATATCGACTCGAGTCCGAAGATACCTGTTCACACATTATACTCCAGAAACACTGTTAAATCCTGTTTTTGAGGACCTTCGGATGCCGAAGGCCCCCAACACATTATATTGTGAGATTAGAAGTGCCAATTTTTTTAGAAATATAATTACATACTTATTATTTATTTATTTTCATATCATTTCTCTTTTTCTCCTTTTTCCTCAAATCTTCTTCTCAATATATTTTATTTTTATTCATATTATTATTGTTTTAAATGCACAAATAAAAATCCAATATGATGCAATGGTCTATTTGTGTTTTAGTAAAGATTTACTCATGATAAGTCACATGATTCAAAGGTAAATAACAAACCGCATAAGAAGGTCAACCCTTTTATAAGCGCTATAATTTTTGGTATTACAGCTGGGGAGAAACTCATAAATACAAACCGCATAAGAAGGACCCAGCGTAGCCCGTATCCTGGGATGAAGTTTTAGAAGTGGGAGAAACTCCTGACGAGCAGTATACCGAGAAAGGCAGAATTCTCGCCGGCATGATCGCCGACAAGCTCAGGACCGAGAGCGAGAACAAGCCGAGCAGGGCGCAAGGTTGCGCCGAGAGAATCCCCTCTTTGCTCGAAACCTGAACCCTGACTTTGCCCGCGCAATGAACACGCCGAGCGAAGTCGGAGGAGTGCTGGCCCAGATAGCTGATGGCCTCCCGCGAACTCCGAACGCTGAAGGTTATCGGCGGCTGCTTACTCGTGTAGCTAACCACCTTCTACCTATCGCACATCCCCCGAGCGACCTACGACACACCATCAACAGTCGACGAGACTTGCGGAGCTCCATCAACGCTTCACGCGACCAGCGACACGAAAATGAGATAAGACGCCGAGAGGAGTAGGACCGGGACCACGGCATCCTGGCTCAAAGTCACACCGCCCGAATTAAGTCGGTTGCGGCCTCAAGTAGTGGCCTGATCCGGGGACGGTCGAGATGACACATCACCGACTCCCCTCCCCGGGATCGACACCATGAACACCGACATGAAGACACAAGCGGAGTCTCCGCGCTTACTCCGTGTCTCCGGGCCATCTAGTGGCCCCTAACTTCAAAGTCTCCAACGTCGACAAGTACGAGCCTAAGAAGGACCTGGGGGGCTGGTTGGTCGTCTACACGACCCTCCCCTGGGCCGTCGGGGCAACAGAAGACATAATGACAGCATATTTGCCCATCATCCTTGGGCAAGATGCACTATAGTGGCTACGACATCTACCACGACACTGCATCGACGATTGGAGCGACTTCAGTCGGTGGTTCATCGCCAACTTCCAATCCCTCTCTGACAAGCCGATGCAGCCATGGGACCTCAAATCCATTTGGCGCTAGGGCGATGAAACACTTCGGTCATACCTCAAGAGGTTTCAGACCATGAGAAACCGCATCCACGAAGTCACCGTGCAGCGGTGATTGAAGATTTCTACCGGGGATCTAATGACTCGGCCTTCGTCCGAGCCATACTACAGAAAGCTCCGACCACCTCTAAACAACTATTTTGAGAGGCGGACCTCTACATTACCGCCGATGAGCGGGCCCAGGACCTCATCGGAGGAACGAAACCTGCACCACCTGCACCACGGCGCGACACGAACCAGCAACCTGACAAGCGCTAGGAGAAGAGGCCTCGTGAGGAGGTACATGCCACCGGACCACCCGTCGCTCAAGCCCGAGGTGCGCCCCGTGGAGGCGAACAGACACTGGATGACATCCTCGACGCCCAGTGTCCGTACCACAAGGACATGCACCACACCCTATGGAACTGTAGGGACTTCAAGCACTCCGTCAAACACGGCCGACCGTTCCAGCCTCTACCACCTCCCCCACCATGAGGAGGGCCTGGCGAGCCTAGGCAGCCTCGGCAGCAAGAAGGGGGAGGGGGCGGAGTATTCCCACGCATTGATAGGGAGGTCAACGTCATCTTTGGAGGACACGGATCGTAGGAGAACAGGAGCAGTAGAAGCTCAACGACCGGCAGGTCCTGGCGACAACCACCAGTGCCCAAACTCCTTATCAGTGGTCAGAGCATGCAATAACCTTCAACCGAGCGGATCAGTGGGTTAACTTCGACCACCCCGGCAAGTACCCGCTCCTCGTTGATCCGGTGATCTGAGAGAGCAGGGTGAAGAAAGTACTAGTGGATGGGGGAAGTAGCATTAACGTTACCTTCCCTCGGACGCTCCTAGCCTTGGAGTTGCACTCAAAGACCTCACCGAGTTAGATACACCCTTCTTCAATATCGTGCCGACCAAAGGAGAGTACCCACTCGGGCACATCTACATGCCCGTCACCTTTGGGACTCCGGAGAACTACAGAACCGAGTTCCTAAGGTTCGAGGTGGCACGCTTCGACTGCGGGTACAACGCCATCATCGGTAGACCAGGACTGGCGAAGTTCATGGCCATTCCACACTACTCGTATATGATATTGAAGATGTCGGGACCTCAAGGAATCATCTCCGTGCGTGCTGACTTCCAAGGCACCGCAGAGTGCTTTCAGGGAGCCATCCAAGCAGCCCTCACTACCGGACCCCCGACAACTCCCCCCGCACAGGCGGACATCAAGCCGGAGGAAGATCTCACAATACCCACTAACGAAGCTTAGGTTGTGACCTCTATACGGTCGACTAAGGAGACTAAGAGGATCAACCTAGGATTCGTCAATGAGTGCAAGACTGCCATCATCAGTTCCAACCTCGACGACAAATAGGAAAGCGCGCTCGTCCGGTTCCTGCAAGATAACTGAGACGTATTTGCATGACAACCTGCGGATATGTCGGGAGTCTTGAGAGAACTGGCCAAGCACAAATTGAAGGTCTATCCTCAAGCAAGGCCGATTCGACAGAACCTGCGTCGTTTCACGCCTGATAAAAGAGAAGCTATTCGCGCCGAGTTAGCCCGCTTAATGACTGCAGGGTTCATTAGGGAGGTGCTGCATCCCGAGTGGCTAGCAAATCCTATTCTTGTACTCCAAAAGAATAAAGTGGATTGGCGCATGTGTGTCGACTATACTGATCTCAACAAGCATTGTCCTAATGATCCCTTCGGGCTCCCTAGAATAGATCAGGTAGTCGACTCGACTACTGGCTATTCTATGCTATCCTTCCTAGATTGCTATTCTGGATACAATCAGATCTGATGCGTCACGATGCCCAATCTTCATGACGTAGGATCAATCTTTAGATAACTAGCTTCAAAGAAGCCAAGATAACTTGTTGCAAGCAGCAATAACTAGTGCAACCTGACAAATAAAACTCGAAGCCAACCACCGTCTTTAACCGGTAGCCTGAATCGAGGATTCACCCAACCACACTCTCAAAGAACCAACCAACACAGCCTACAATCAATCGAGGAGACCTCAAAGGGAGTAGGAGCACCACTTGGGAGCAGATAAAGTCGCCGCTTCTGTAATCCTGTGAAGGAATTCACAAGAGCAAAGGGGTAGAGATCACTCTCAATATTTGTTAGCACACAGCTGAACAAAGGGGTTCTGTTTTAGATTATCATAAGCTACCTTACATCAAGATATAGGGGGGTATTTATACTAGTAACAACTAGCCTTAGAGAGGTATAAACACGAAACAAAAGTATTTTCACGTGCTGATGTGAAGGAGCCTCTTCGGGAGATCTGCAGAGCTGAATTCCGTGTGGTTGTTTGACTTCTGCGCAGCCTTTAGTATTTTGATAATAACTTTTCCTAGGTATCTCCAAATGATGTGAGACTAGTTGCGTTGGAAAGCTAACTTGATAAGCTTTCTCACCATATATAGCATGCTTAATGAAACTTCGTAGAATGATGTAGTTTAATACGAAAACGTGGTCATCAAGAAGACTGTTGACCTTCTGACCAGTCAGCACTAAAGTAGGTCGGCTGCCTTTCTGGTAGATTTGATTAAGTCGGCTTTAGAAGCATTAGAAACTAGACTTCAATAGCTTTCCAAAAAGTACTTATGGGCCTTCATAGCTTTTGGGAATCAAAAGATATGACTGTTTCTTCTGGACGGTTCTGTTGCGCTGGACTGACTCGGACATAGCTCTTCTTGTTGATTCGCCCTTGATATGTTTTGTCCTTCCTCTTTGGTGAACCTAAGTAATATCAACATACACGACTTAGGTAGCATAAATTTCTCATTAGTGTTTAATTGAAATTCATAAAGTAGCGCGTGCACCTCTTACTGTAGCTTCTTAGCTCGGCTACGTGTAATTGGCCCATCAAAGGCTTGGGTTGGTGATGATGTTGGTTGTACTTGAGTTGATGTAGTATGACTTGGGGGTTGTAATGTGTTGCTTAATGGCAAGGTCGTATCATCCTCCCCCCTTGAAAAGGAGTCGTCCTCGACTCCGAAGTGTCTTCACTTGTATATGGTAAGAGGTCAGCAACATTGAACGTGTTGCTCACGCCATAGCTTGGTGGAAGATCTATCTTGTATGCATTATCATTGATCTTGGCAAGAACACGAAATGGACCATTCCCTCGTGGCATCAATTTGGATTTGGGCAGATCAAGAAAATGCTCTTTGCACAAGTGAATCTAAACCACGTCCCCCGATTTAAATAACACTTCTTTCCTATGCTTGTTCATGCTTGCAGCCTTGCAGACTGCTTTGAGCTCAATTGTTTCATTGGTCTTCTCATGTATCTTTTTTATATATGTCGCATACTTGGAAGCTTCCATATTGGTTCTTTCATTCGTTAGAGCTGGCCAATCCTTGATGGCTTTCACCTTGGATTCATCCACCTCTATTCCTTTTGCTGAAACAACAAAGCCAAGAAACACAACATGGTCTGTGCAAAAACTGCACTTCTCAAGATTAGCAAATAATTTCTCTTTTATAAGATCATCTAAAACTTTTTGAATGTGTTTCACATGTTCATCAAAAGATTTGTTGTAAATTAAAATATCATTGAAGTAGACAACAACAAATTTTCCAATGAAAGTTCTTAAGACATGGTTCATTAATCTCATAAAAGTGCTAGGAGCATTTCTCAAACCAAATGGCATCATTAACCATTCATACAACCCAAATTTTGTTCTAAATGCAGTCTTCCATTCATCTCCAGTTTTCATTCTTATTTGATGGTATCCACTTCTCAAATCAATTTTAGTAAAAATTGTGGAATCACTTAATTCATCAAGCATGTCTTCTAGCCGTGGAATAGGATGGCGATAGCGAACGGTAATATTATTTATAGCTCTACAATCAACACACGTCCTCCAAGATCCATCTTTCTTAGGTACTAAAATCACAGGAACAACACAAGGGCTTAAGCTTTCATGAACAAAACCTTTATCAAGAAGTTCTTGCACTTGCCTTTGTATTTCCTTAGTTTCTTCAGGATTGGTTCGATATGGTGGACGGTTAGGAAGTGCAGCCCCTAGAATAAGATCGATTTGATGCTCAATCCCTCGAATTGGAGGTAGTCCATCCGGGGTTTCTTGTGGAAACACATCTTCAAAATCCTGCAAAAGATCAGCCACAACACTAGGAAGAGATGTTATGTCGTTAGGAGAAATCAAAACATCTTTGTTCACAAGTACAAAGAGCACTTGATATGGGTTGTTCCTCACTTCTCTCAGCTCAGATTTTGTGGCTAGCATAACTAGATATTCTCCCTCTTCCTTCTTTTTATCTCTTTAATTTGGCTTGTAGCACTTGCTCATCGAATTATGGATGGCACTCAATTTCTTTTGCTCTTCTCCTCTACTTGTTGTACTAATTTTAGTTTTCTTTTGTAAGTGTTCAGCCATGATTTGTTGAGGGGTCATAGGCTTGAGTACAAACTTTCTCCCTTTCAGATCTAGCGTGTATTTATTTATTCTTCCATAATGCCAAGAATATCGGTCATATTGCCAAGGTCTTCCTAGCAGCATGTGACACACAGACATGGGTGCAACATCGCATTCCACTGTGTCAACATACTCTCCAATCTTGAACGGAACTTTCACCATATAACCAATCTTGATATCTCCCGATTCATTCAACCATTGGACATGATATGGATGAGGGTGTCGCTGCAACTTCAAACCAAGCTTTTCAACCATCTCACGACTTGCAAGATTATGGCAGCTCCCTCCATCAATGATCACCTTTACTACTTTGTCTTGCACTTTGGCTCGCGTTTGAAAAAGATTATGTCGCTGTCCAATTTCAGTTTCTTTCATTTGAACACTCAAGATTTGTGTAACCACAAGAGTAGTACCATGCTCAAATTCACATCCCGTATGTTCTTCAGATTTATCAATGTCATCTTCATTTCCTGCTTCAGCTTCCTCTTCACTAGCTAACGTATATTCTCCATCATCAGTCACAAGGATCACACGATTATTTGGACACTCCTTTATGACATGACCACGACCTCCACACTTAAAGCACTGAATACCACTACTCTTGGCTGTTGAACCCACTGATGTTGAAGTGGATGCTGCTGGTTTATAACTCGTGTTTGGAGCAGCATCGTTCTTTCCACTAGAATTGCCTTCAATATTGGATCGCAAACCTCCAGTTGAACCTTTTGTCGCTGAGGATGCAGCAGTAAACCTTGAGATTGATTTGCTTCCTCCAATCATGGTTTGTGCACCATATGACAAGGGCTTGGTGTTCTTAGCATCTTGTTGCAGCTGGCTTTCAGCTTTGGTGGCTTGATGTACCAAATCAATAAGACTTTGGTACGGCTGAAACTCAACTATACGCTGAATGTTGCGGTGTAACCTAGCCATGAAACGTGTAATGGTTTGCTCTTCATCTTCATACACATTGGCTCTAATCATGGCCTTCTCCATCTCCTTATAATACTCCTCAACAGAGAAACTTCCTTGCCTTAAATTCTGCAATTTATCAAAAAGATCATGCTGATAATGCTTCGGCACAAAACTAATTCTCATTTCTCGCTTCATCTCTTGCCAAGTAATAATAGGGTCCTCTCCATCTTCTTCATGATCACAAAGAAGTTGCTCCCACCAAATCAGAGCATATCCTTCAAACTCAAGAGATGCCATTGCAAGTTTCTTCTCCTCTGAATAATTATGTAGGCGAAAGATTTTCTCCACCTTCAATTCCCATGTGAAATAATCTTTAGCATCAGATCTACCATCAAATTTTGGCATGGTAAACTTAAGCTTCCCAAATCTCTCTTCTTGGTTGACGCCTTGTAATACTCAAAATTGTATAAAAGGATTATATAGTGATTTCCTTATTATATGTGCCTCGTTTGCATCATAAAAAAAGCATACATAAAATTTAGAGATGAACTAAAACAAAGGATAAAAAAATATGCATCATGTTGGAGTTATATGTTTGTGCATTGAATGAAATAATAAGATAATAATTCTTAGAAGTGGAATTAAACCCTAAATTTAAAATTAGGGTTTTTGAAAATGAGAAGAAGAGAAATGATAAAAAAATAGTAATAATAATCTAAATATATTTACAAAGTTGGTATTCTAAATTCCACAACATGAATTGAGACTAAATTAAGCACAAGTTTGAATTCAAATTCAAAATTTAAATTGGATTTGGGAATAGAAGAAGGAAAGCTGAAATAGATAAAAAAAAAGAAAAGAGAAGTCAGGTTGCCACCTGGGCTGGATTCCCCTGCATTCGGCCCACTCCCGAACTCAAGCCGCGCGGCCCAGTACTCCCTCCATTCCGCGCGCACGCAGCCATCTGACGGATGGGGCCCACTGGCAGTCTCCTATGTGTGCGTGTTTACCGTTGATCCCTCTAGTGCGCGGGACCCGCATGTCAGCACCTTCTCCCCGTCCTTCACAACGGCTGGCGTGGAAGTCGCCGCCATTGCCGGGGTCATGGGTGACCTTCCCCTCCGCTCGGACCTGGACTCCAGGAGATAAAAGGGAGCCTCTGTGACCCATCCTTCCCCTGCTAACTTCTCGCCCTCCCTCGCGCCCGCAGTCCGTTGAAAAACCGCCGCTGCTACCGCCGCCACGGGCTCGGGTCTGGCCGCCGTCATCGTCCGGCAAGTGTGTGGGTGCGCGCGCCTCGGAGTGGGTCGGAGTGCGTGCGACGTAGTCCCGATGGTGATCGCAGGCTTCTCTGCACCGGAACGCAAGCTGTCTCACCGAGTTTCCTCGTCGCCGCCGTGCACATCGCCTGGACCCGCACCGTGCCGTCGTCGGGTGGTCTCTGCACCTCAATTCTCGGTGAGTAGCCATTTCTAGTGTTCGCGCGACAGTAGTGACCATCTAGCGCTGGTAGAATTAGGGTTTAGTGCTTGGTATCGCCGGGCAGTGATGTTCGCCGGCGTATATCGCGGTGGCGAGGTGCGCCGCCGCGCTCGGCCGTCGGTGGGGTGAAGACGACCCCTCGGTCGTTCATCCTAGATCGGACGTGGAGGATTAGATCCCGTGCGGTGAAATGGTGGCCGTCGATCTGATATCGGACGCTCGTGATTAGACGGAGGGTAGTGCAGGTAGCGGCCGTAGGATCTTAGATGGGCGGAGCAGATTTAATCACGCATACCCCCCCTGGGCGATCCAATCTGGACCGTCCGATTGATAATGAGCGTCTTAGATTAGACATAACTTACCCCTTCGTTTATTTAAATCTGAGCCATCCAATCTAGATCCATCGGCCAGGATTCAAGGAAACCCCTTCGGCCTGCACCTTTTGCTAAAGAGACCCTAGGGTTAAAGGATATCAACCCGCCGTCCAAAGAGTGGAGCGCTGTGCCTGGGAAATTTTATGCGAGCAGCCCCTGCGTTTATCAGAAATCGAGGCCCAGTCCAGAGGATTAGAAAATCAGAGAAATTAATTAAGAAATAGATTTTTATGTGTAGAAATAATCCTAGAATTTGTATAATTCATAGAAAATGCATAGGAACTCCAAATTGGTCCATTCTAGTTCCTAAATTTTTGTAATAATATTGTCTACGCATTAGTGCCTCTGTTCTGACATGACAAACACATTAAAATTATTCTTTCACTTAATCTTGTATTAAATGCATAAAACCTTAGAAAATCCATAACTTAAAATATATAACTCCAAATTTAATGATTCCAGTTCCTGTGATCATATTTTAATGTCTAGTTTATTACTGTATATTATATGTGCATGTTTGATGTGATGTTAATTTTTGCTATACTATGTATGTATTGTGTTGATGCGAGTAGACGAGCAGGCTACACAGGAAACTGAGGTTCAACAAGTTGAGATAGCTGAGCAGGAGCTCGTGGAAGGCAAGTTGTGCCCTTGATCACTTCTTTTACCTATTCATGTTCTTATTAATCATAATGATCTGCATAGGTTAATTTTGATGGGACCCAATAGGATACCCTAGATTTGACTATCTTTATACCTTGCTTCACCACTGGTTTTACTACTAAAGTTTTGGGTAGTACATGCTATTGCTTTATGTGGATTGGGTATAGAGATATTCAGCACTCATTGTTATACTTCTTATTATCTGTTTTATTCTTTACTGTTCATTTAAGATCATTATGTTAATGGGAACATGGAGAACCACCCGGGAAAATAGTGCTACCACAAGGGTTTAATGGGACGCCCTTGGCTGATTAACTAGGAAAGCTAGTGGAGGGCTACCTTACCCGAAAGGGGCAAGGGCAGTAGGGGAGTGGTCAGTGTAGGGAGGTCCTTGGTTGATTTTGCTGCGATGGCGGTCAGGCAAGAACCCTGCATTGGAGCTTCCTATAAACTGTAGCGGGTAGTCTGAAGCTAGTGGAACTTTGTAAAGGCCTCGTAGTGGTACCCTGCCTCGCTTCCTTGGTAGAGGTGTATGGGGTCTGATCAACTCCGTGGCAAATGGGTAACACGACTTGTGGGTAAAGATGTGCAACATCTGCAGAGTGTAAAACTGGTATACTAGCCGTGCTCACGGTCAAGAGCGGCTCGGACACTCACATGATTAAATTATGGAACTTAAACTTAACCTATCATTTCATTGCATTTGGGATTATTTTATTATTACTTTTACTTATTATTACTATGGTTTGGTATTTACTTACACTTAGTAACTGCTAATAAAATTTTGACCAACTTATAAAAGCAATGCTCAGCTTCAGCCTTTATTTCATTGATCAGCCTTACACTTCATGAATTCCCACCTTTGGTGAGTTCATGCCACATTATTCCCCACGACTTGTTGAGCTATGATTGTATGTGAGCTCACTCTTGCTGTCTCACACCCCCCCCACAGGAGAAGAACAGGTGGTCGAAGAGGAGCGACCTAACACTAAGGCATTCGACTTGATCTAGGTGGCGTTTCTCAGTTGACATTGGCGCCGACGATCCTTAGTTCGTTTTACATTTATTCTTTTACTTTGTAATAAGTCTTCCGCTATGTAATAAATACTCTGATGTTTATGACATTTATCTCTATACACTCTGTTATTATATATGTTGTCTTCTTTGGCGCATGTATGAGATGCACCCGGCTTTGTTCCTTTAAAACCGGGCGTTACAGAAGTGGTATCAGAGCAAATGTTGACTGTAGGACGAAACCTAGATAGAAATGGAAAAAACCCTTACCTACTTATCTTTTTCTGATTCATTCTACACTTACCTTACTCTGATTCTTTCTACACTCATCTTGATCCTGTCTCACCTTCTACTGCTCTACTCTGATCATTCTTATCTTCTCTAATCTAAGACAAGATGGATTTCAAACCTTGGAATCCCTACCCCTATGACATTCTTAAGAGTTAGGGAACCCGAGACAAAATTTAAAACTATTTTCTTAAAAAAAATGTTGGTTGATTGTGCTGATGCTAAATGCCTGATTTGCTTCTTTGATTGACTGAATTATTATAGATGGACATCTTAGTATGTACCACCATAAGTTAATAAATTAGCTATGGTAGGTAAAACATTAAACTGCTTAGCTAATAAATCCCCCAAAGTAACATGATTTGTAATTACTGCCTTGTCTACTATTCTCTTACCATATGTGTCTAACTCAGATGGTCAATACCAGGAGGGGTGGTGGAATTGATCTGCCTCCTAATCAACACACTCGAAGGATATATAGACAACCTCAGCCACAGCCAGCAGAGATGAATCCTCCTAATCCTCCACCAGGTGGAGTTGACCCACTGGTTGCTGCTCAGATGGCGGTGATGCAGCAAATGGCGGACACTATGGCTGATATGCGTGCCCAGATGCAGCAAGAACGCCAAGAGATGCGTTAGGAAAGAGAAGTATACGCCAGGAGCTGCGCCAGGAGAGAGATGAGATACGCCAAGAAAGGAGGGCGCAACAACAGCAGCTGCAACAACAACTTCAACAACAGCAACAACAGCAACAAGTGCCATTGCCTCCACCACCACCACCAGTTCCACCTCGTGATAAGCACCGGGAGTTTATGAGTCATAAGCCACCGACCTTCGCCAGTTTGCCAGATCCACTTGATGCAGATGATTGGCTGAAAGCAATTGAGAAGATGCTCAACATTGCACAATACACTGACCGGGAGAAGGTTTTATATGCTTCTGGACGTCTGACTGGTCCTGCTGCTGCCTGGTGGGATTCTTATACTGCTGCCCATGATGCTGCGGATACTATTACTTGGGCAGAGTTCAGTACACAATTCAGGAACTACCATATTCCAGCTGGGATGATAAAAATCAAGAAGAAGGAGTTTCTGTCATTGAAGCAAGGCAATATGTCGGTCAGCGAGTACAGAGACAAATTTATTCAGCTGTCGAGGTATGCTCCGGAGGAGGTTGCTGAGGATGAAAGAAAGCAGGAGCACTTCATTGAAGGACTGAATGGACCCTTGCAATATGCACTGGTTGCACACACTTTTCCATCATTTCAGAGGCTACTGGATAAGGCTCTTGCTATTGAACACAAGCGTGTTCAACTGGGTGATTTGAAGAGGAAGGCTATCTCACAAGGACAGGGTAGCAGTAGTGTTCGTCCTCGCTACAGTTCACCACAGGGTACACCGACTCGACCGGGAGGACCACGCCCAGTTCAGCAATCACCACTGAAGACTCCACCTCCTCGACAAGCTACTCCCACTGGCACCCCGACGAAGTTGGCAGGACAGAGTCCGGGCACTAAATGTTTCAAGTGTGGGAAGATTGGTCATTATGCAAATGTCTGCCCACAGAGGATTGCTACTACTCCAGCTCAGAACAAGCAATAGACCCCTAGCAAGGGATATTCCATAGCCAGGGTGAATCAAGTCAGCGTTGATGATACTCCTGATGGTGGTGACCTCGTAATTGGTATGTTTTATGTTAATGCAATTCCTGCAACCATATTATTTGATTCTGGTGCTACACATTCATTCATGTCTGCTAGATATGCCAACACAAATGAAATACCACTGCTGAATATGAGAAAACCCATGATAGTAATTACACCTAAAGGGCCTGTTGAGGCGAATCAAATGACACGTAGATTGACCTTGACCATTATGGGTAGAGAATTTGGAGCTACTGCTATAATATTAGAGTCAAGCAGTATAGATCTGATCCTTGGTATGTCATGGCTAAGAAAGGCAAAGGCCGTTATAGCATGTGGTAGAGGTACCGTAGAACTCACTACCACCAAAGGAGAAAGATTTCAAGTTAATATTGCAGTAACCTCCTCATCCATGCGTGCAATGTTCTTTATGCCTGAGGAGTTTGTTGGTGACAACATCCGGGTGGTTAGAGATTTTCCGGATGTCTTTCCAGAGGAGTAACCAGGGATGCCACCTGATAGAGAAGTTGAGTTTGTTATTGATCTCTTACCTGGAACCGCCCCTATTTCTAAACGGCCATATAGAATGTCCGTAGAGGAGTTGAAGGAACTAAAGAAGCAGTTAACTGAGTTACAAGAGGCTGGGTACATTCGTCCGAGTTCCTCACCGTGGGGAGCACCGGTACTGTTTGTACAGAAGAAGGATGGATCACAAAGAATGTGTGTGGATTATAGATCTCTTAATGATGTTACGGTGAAGAACAAGTATCCATTACCCCGTATTGAGGATTTGTTTGATCAGATGAGAGGAGCTAGAGTATTCTCGAAGATTGATCTCCGATCGGGATACCATCAGATGAGGATTAGACAGCATTCTCGACTCGATATGGATTATATGAGTTTACTGTTATGTCGTTTGGATTGACCAATGCACCGGCATATTTCATGAATTTGATGAATAAGGTGTTTATGGAGTATTTGGACAGATTCGTCGTGGTGTTCATCGACGATATTCTTATCTATTCTAAGAATGAAAGCGATCATGAACAACATCTAAGGTTGGTGCTACAGAAGTTGCGAGATAATCAACTCTATGCTAAGTTCAGCAAGTGCGAGTTTTGGATTGACAAGGTGCCATTCCTTGGTCATATTATTTCTAATGGAGGAATAGCAGTGGATCCTGCTAAAGTGAAGGAGATAATGGAGTGGAGAGTGCCCAATACAGTTACTGAGATTCGGAGTTTCTTGGGACTCGCAGGATATTATCGGAGATTTATTGAGGGATTCTCTAAGATTGCCAAGCCTATGACATCGCTTTTGGAAAAAGGAAGAGAATTTAAGTGGGATGAGAAGTGCCAAGAAAGCTTTGATCAGTTGAAGGAGAGATTGATGTCACCTCCAGTATTGATTATGCCAGATCTGCAGAAGGGATTTGACATTTACTGTGATGCATGTGGCCAAGGACTTGGATGTGTGCTTATGCAAGAAGGACATGTGATTGCCTATGCATCTCGTCAGTTGCGGAAGCATGAACTGAACTACCCCACTCATGACTTGGAACTAGCTGCCGTTGTGCATGCACTTAAGATTTGGAGACACTACATTATGGGAACTAAGTGCCAAGTATACACGGATCACAAGAGTTTGAAGTATATATTCACTCAGAAGGATCTCAACCTTAGGCAACGCCGTTGGTTGGAGCTTATTAAGGATTATGATTTGGAGATTCACTATCATCCAGGCAAGGCGAATTTGGTTGCAGATGCCTTGAGTCGGAAGGAGCATGTTCACTCCGCTTTCGTTGTCCAGCTACCTGATGAATTAGCAAAAGATTTTGAGAGACTCAATTTGGGAATTGTTACTCATACTTAAGGAGTTACCATTGAGTTGGAACCTACCTTGGAGCAAGAGATTCGTAAAGGTCAGGTTGGTGATGCTAAGATCCAAGAGATTAAGGATCTAATCACGGATGGTCGAGTTCCGGAATTCACGGAGGATGAGCAAGGTACTATATGGTTCAAAGATCGGATATGTGTTCCAGAGATCGATAGCCTCCGTGAGGCTATATTGAAAGAAGCTCATGATTCTAATTACTCCATCCACCCTGGAAGCACTAAGATGTATCAAGATTTGAAGCAAAAGTATTGGTGGTATGGACTGAAAAGAGATGTGGCTGCTCATGTGGCAAAGTGTGATGTATGTCAATGAGTCAAGGCCGAACATCAAAGACCCGCTGGATTATTGCACCCATTGAAGATACCTGAGTGGAAATGGGAAGAAATTGGTATGGATTTTATTGTTGGACTACCCCGCACTCCAGCAGGATATGACTCTATTTGGGTAATTGTGGACAGATTGACAAAGGTGGCTCATTTTATACCTGTGAGGACTAATTATACGGGAGCCAAGCTAGCAGAATTGTATATGACTCGGATAGTTTGTCTACATGGAGTGCCTAAGAAGATCGTGTCTGATCGAGGATCACAATTTACTTCTCGATTTTGGAAGAAGTTGCATGAGAGCTTGGATACAAAGTTGAATTTTAGTTCAGCCTACCATCCTCAGACTGATGGACAGACAGGGAGGACTAATCAAGTGCTGGAAGATATGTTAAGAGCTTGTGCTCTCAAGCATGGTGGAAGTTGGGAGAAGAGCTTACCCTATGCTGAGTTTTCTTATAATAATAGCTACCAGGCTAGTTTGAAGATGTCACCATTTGAGGCTTTGTATGGCAGAAAATGCAGGACTCCCCTATATTGGGATCAGACTGGAGAAAGACAGTTCTTTGGGCCTGAACTGATTCAAGAGGCGGAAGAACAAGTTCGAATGATAAGAGAAAATTTGAGAATCGCACAATCAAGGCAGAAGAGCTATGCTGATAATAGGAGGAGACTCCTGGAGTTTAAGGAGGGTGATCATGTCTATTTGAAGGTGTCACCACTTCGGGGTATGAGGAGATTTAAAGTTAAAGGAAAGTTGTCCCCTCGCTTCATTGGACCTTTCCTGATCTTAAAGCGAGTGGGAGAAGTTGCATATCAATTGGAGTTACCCGATCATCTGTCAGATGTACATAATGTATTCCATGTGTCTCAGCTAAAGAAGTGCCTCAGGGTACCTGAGGAGTAGTTACCAATGGAGGACCTTAGTGTTCAAGATGATCTGACCTATGCTGAGTACCCTATCAAGATTCTGGACACCCTGACTCGAGTTACAAGAAATAAGGTGATAAAGATGTGCAAAGTTCAATGGAGTCACCACGATGAAGATGAAGCAACTTGGGAAAGAGAAGAGCTTCGTATAGATTTTCCTCACCTTTTCCCTAGATCTTCTTAAATCTCGAGGACGAGATTATTTTTAAGGGGGGTAGGATTTGTAATACTCAAAATTGTATAAAAGGATTATATAGTGATTTCCTTATTATATGTGCCTCGTTTGCATCATAAAAAAAAGCATACATAAAATTTAGAGATGAACTAAAACAAAGGATAAAAAAATATGCATCATGTTGGAGTTATATGTTTGTGCATTGAATGAAATAATAAGATAATAATTCTTAGAAGTGGAATTAAACCCTAAATTTAAAATTAGGGTTTTTGAAAATGAGAAGAAGAGAAATGATAAAAAAAAATAGTAATAATAATCTAAATATATTTACATAGTTGGTATTCTAAATTCCACAACATGAATTAAGACTAAATTAAGCACAAGTTTGAATTCAAATTCAAAATTTAAATTGGATTTGGGAATAGAGGAAGGAAAGCTGAAATAGATAAAAAAAAAGAAAAGAGAAGTCAAGTTGCCACTTGGGCTGGATTCCCCTGCATTCGGCCCACTCCCGAACTCAAGCCGCGCGGCCCAGTACTCCCTCCATTCCGCGCGCACGCAGCCATCTGACGGATGGGGCCCACTGGCAGTCTCCTATGTGAGCGTGTTTACCGTTGATCCCTCTGGTGCGCGGGACCCGCATGTCAGCACCTTCTCCCCGTCCTTCGCAACGGCTGGCGCGGAAGTCGCCGCCATTGCCGGGGTCATGGGTGACCTTCCCCTCCGCTCGGACCTGGACTCCAGGAGATAAAAGGGAACCTCCGTGACCCATCCTTCCCCTGCTAACTTCTCGCCCTCCCTCGCGCCCGCAGTCCGTTGAAAAACCGCCGCTGCTACCGCCGCCACGGGCTCGGGTCTGGCCGCCGTCATCGTCCAGCAAGTGTGTGGGTGCGCGCGCCTCGGAGTGGGTCGGAGTGCGTGCGACGTAGCCCCGGTGGTGATCGCAGGCTTCTCTGCACCGGAACGCAAGCTGTCTCACCGAGTTTCCTCGTCGCCGCCGTGCACATCGCCTGGACCCGCACCGTGCCGTCGTCGGGTGGTCTCTGCACCTCAATTCTCGGTGAGTAGCCATTTCTAGTGTTCGCGCGACAGTAGTGACCATCTAGCGCTGGTAGAATTAGGGTTTAGTGCTTGGTATCGCCGGGCAGTGATGTTCGCCGGCGTATATCGCGGTGGCGAGGTGCGCCGCCGCGCTCGGCCGTCGGTGGGGTGAAGACGACCCCTCGGTCGTTCATCCTAGATCGGACGTGGAGGATTAGATCCCAGTGCGGTGAAATGGTGGTCGTCGATCTGATATCGAACGCTCGTGATTAGACGGAGGGTAGTGCAGGTGGCGGCCGTAGGATCTTAGATGGGCGGAGCAGATTTAATCACGCATACCCCCCCTGGGCGATCCAATCTGGACCGTCCGATTGATAATGAGCGTCTTAGATTAGACATAACTTACCCCTTCGTTTATTTAAATCTGAGCCATCCAATCTAGATCCATCGGCCAGGATTCAAGGAAACCCCTTCGGCCTGCACCTTTTGCTAAAGAGACCCTAGGGTTAAAGGATATCAACCCGCCGTCCAAAGAGTGGAGCGCTGTGCCTGGGAAATTTTATGCGAGCAGCCCCTGCGTTTATCAGAAATCGAGGCCCAGTCCAGAGGATTAGAAAATCAGAGAAATTAATTAAGAAATAGATTTTTATGTGTAGAAATAATCCTAGAATTTGTATAATTCATAGAAAATGCATAGGAACTCCAAATTGGTCCATTCCAGTTCCTAAATTTTTGTAATAATATTGTCTACGCATTAGTGCCTCTGTTCTGACATGACAAACACATTAAAATTATTCTTTCACTTAATCTTGTATTAAATGCATAAAACCTTAGAAAATCCATAACTTAAAATATATAACTCCAAATTTAATGATTCCAGTTCCTGTGATCATATTTTAATGTCTAGTTTATTACTGTATATTATATGTGCATGTTTGATGGGATGTTAATTTTTGCTATACTATGTATGTATTGTGTTGATGCGAGTAGACGAGCAGGCTACACAGGAAACTGAGGTTCAACAAGTTGAGATAGCTGAGCAGGAGCTCGTGGAAGGCAAGTTGTGCCCTTGATCACTTCTTTTACCTATTCATGTTCTTATTAATCATAATGATCTGCATAGGTTAATTTTGATGGGACCCAATAGGATACCCTAGATTTGACTATCTTTATACCTTGCTTCACCACTGGTTTTACTACTAAAGTTTTGGGTAGTACATGCTATTGCTTTATGTGGATTGGGTATAGAGATATTCAGCACTCATTGTTATACTTCTTATTATCTGTTTTATCCTTTACTGTTCATGTTAAGATCATTATGTTAATGGGAACATGGAGAACCACCCGGGAAAACAGTGCTACCACAAGGGTTTAATGGGACGCCCTTGGCTGATTAACTATGAAAGCTAGTGGAGGGCTACCTTACCCGAAAGGGGCAAGGGCAGTAGGGGAGTGGTCAGTGTAGGGAGGTCCTTGGTTGATTTTGCTGCGATGGCAGTCAGGCAAGAACCCTGCATTGGAGCTTCCTATAAACTGTAGCGGGTAGTCTGAAGCTAGTGGAACTTTGTAAAGGCCTCGTAGTGGTACCCTGCCTCGCTTCCTTGGTAGAGGTGTATGGGGTCTGATCAACTCCGTGGCAAATGGGTAACACAACTTGTGGGTAAAGATGCGCAACCTCTGCAGAGTGTAAAACTGGTATACTAGCCGTGCTCACGGTCAAGAGCGGCTCGGACACTCACATGATTAAATTATGGAACTTAAACTTAACCAATCATTTCATTGCATTTGGGATTATTTTATTATTACTTTTACTTATTATTACTATGGTTTGGTATTTACTTACACTTAGTAACTGCTAATAAAATTTTGACCAACTTATAAAAGCAATGCTCAGCTTCAGCCTTTATTTCATTGATCAGCCTTACACTTCATGAATTCCCACCTTTGGTGAGTTCATGCCACATTATTCCCTACGACTTGTTGAGCTATGATCGTATGTGAGCTCACTCTTGCTGTCTCACACCCCCCCCCCACAGGAGAAGAACAGGTGGTCGAAGAGGAGCCGCCTAACACTGAGGCATTCGACTTGATGTAGGTGGCGTTTCTCAGTTGACATTGGCGCCGACGATCCTTAGTTCGTTTTACATTTATTCTTTTACTTTGTAATAAGTCTTCCGCTATGTAATAAATACTCTGATGTTTATGACATTTATCTCTATACACTCCTGTTATTATATATGTTGTCTTCTTTGGCGCATGTATGAGATGCACCCGGCTTTGTTCCTTTAAAACCGGGCGTTACACGCCTCTATGATGACAACAACCATAGCGATGTTGGGACTGATCATCATCCCCAAATTCAGATTCTTCATTGTCATCATTTCTTCGATTCCGGCCTCTTCCTCTACCACATGCAGCACCTTGATTTCTCCTCTCATGTTCACTTGCTCTTCTAGAATAATTTCCTTCACCTTCCTCCCTGTCTTCATCATGATTTCTTGCACCATCAGGGAGCCGATGTCGACCTCTGATTTCAGCCATAAGTGTCTGAAGATCTTGTGCCAACCGATCTTGCTTGTCTTCTATGCTTCGTTTGAGCTCATTGAATTGTATCATGGTGACACATTCTTCAATCTCAACGTTGGGATCCATCTTCCTGCGAAAATAGTGGCAACAAGGCAACAAATATAGGTGGAATATGAAGCTATATAGAATCTCACAACCTCACCACTCTTACCAACCAAAGCTCTTATGAGGTCCCTGTGGGTTGCAAGAAAAATGTGTGGTGGTAACAAGAAAGTGATGGTTAAGCGAATACAAGACCAGAGTACCGATTATGATGCCTTATATGTGGAGCTTGGTGGGGAATAGTAAACAAGGAATGCAATCTGAATCCTAGTTGTTGTAAAGTTAAATAACAATCCAACTAGAAGTTCACTGCCTAGTGCTGACCACAAGATTCGAGTGATGTAAGTAGATCAAACACACGCGCAAAGAAATTTCAGATTTGATGCAAATCAAGGAGTATGATTGGAATGCAAGTGTTGCGATCAGACCCAACCAAAATTTTGCACCAAATAACAACAGCAAACTGGTTGAACAACTTGATGAACTTTCAGCACTTGTGCACATAAACAAACCGATCGTTCTTCTTTTCTTTGACAATCTTGCTCAACACTTTTTTTGGGTACTTTTTTTCTTCTCTTTTTTTTGATACTCTTTTTTATAGAACTAAACACAGAGATTTGATATGGTATTGCACACTTTATAATAATTAACAAAGATCTCAACCAGCAGCTATAACTTAAATAGGATCAAAGTTAACGCGAAGGAAATGATGAGGGTTTTCAAATTTTTCTTTTTGTCGATATTTTCAGATATATATAAGAGGCTCAAAGGGAACACAAAGGATAGAGTGACCAGCAACTAAACAAAGACTCTAAGGACTGAAACTTAACAAAACTCACTAGAACAACAGATTGAAACAAAGGGCTATGATAAAATATTTTATGGCTTTTTAATGGATAAGACGAACACAAAATATATGTAGCTAAGGGTAAAGAATCCTACCGTGGCAACTGAGGCTTTGATACCAAATGATGCGTCACGATGCTCGATCTTCACGATGTAGGATCAATCTTCAGATAAATAGCTTAGAAGAAACTAAGATAACTTGCTGCAAGCAGCGATAACTAGTGCAACCTGACAAATAAAACTCGAAGTCAACCACCGTCTTTAACCGGCAGCCTGAATCGAGGATTCGCCCAACCACACTCTCAAAGAACCAACCAACACAGCCTACAATCAATCGAGGAGACCTCGAAGGGAGTAGGAGCACCACTTGGGAGCGGATGAAGCCGCCGCTTCTGTAATCCCGCTAAGGGCATGTTCGGTTCTACCCCAATCCATATGGATTGAGGAGGATTGAGGGGGTTTTAATCCCTAGTAAGTCAAAATCCCTCCCAATCCATATCAATCCCCTCCAATCCATATGGATTGAAAATAACCGAACAAGCCCTAAGGAATTCACAAGAGCAAAGGGGTAGAGATCACTCTTAATATTTGTTAGCACACAGCTGAACAAAGGGGTTCTATTTTAGATTATCATAAGCTGCCTTACATCATAGACATAGGGGGTATTTATACTAGTAACAACCAGCCTTAGAGAGGTATAAACACGAAACAAAAGTATTTTCACGTGCTGATGTGAAGGAGCCTCTTCGGGAGATCTACAGGGCTGAATTTCGTGTGGCTGTTTGACTTCTGCGTAGCCTTCAGTATTTTGATAATAACTTTTCCTAGGAATCTCCAAATGACGTGGGACTGGTTGCATTGGAAAGCTAACTTGATAAGCTTTCTCACCATATATAGCATGCTTAATGAAACTTCATAGAATGATGCAGTTTAATACGAAAACTTGGTCATCAAGCAGACTGTTGACCTTCTGACCAGTCAGCACTAAAGTAGGTCGGCTGACTTTCTGGTAGATTTGATTAAGTCGGCTTTAGAAGCATTAGAAACTAGACTTCAAGAGCTTTCCAAAAAGTACTTATGGGCATTCATAGCTTTTGGGAATCAAAAGATATGACTGTTTCTTCTGGACGGTTCTGTTGCGCTGGACTGACTCAGACATAGCTCTTCTTGTTGATTCGCCTTTGATATGTTTTGTCCATCCTCTTTGGTGAACCTAAGTAATATCAACATACACGACTTAGCATAGCATAAAGTTCTCATTAGTGTTTAATTGAAATTCATAAAGTAGCGGGTGCACCTCTTGCTGTAGCTTCTTAGCTCGGCTACGTGTAATTGGCCCATGAAAGGCTTGGGTTAGTGATGATGTTGGTTGTACTTGAGTTGATGTAGTATGACTTGGGGGTTGTAATGTGTTGCTTAAGGGCGTGGTCATATCAAGATCAGCCTGGCAAAAGAAGATGAAGAGAAGATTGCTTTCATTATCCCGTTTGGAGCTTTCTGCTATACCTCCATGCCATTCAGCCTCAAGAACACGGGAGAAACCTACCAGAGAGCCATCCAAACATGCTTAGATGATCACTGGGGCAAGCGGGTGGAAGCTTACTGTCGATGATGTGGTTATCAAAATAGAAAACTCAAAAAACTTCATTGAAGATTTGCAGCTAGTCTTCAACAGCCTAAGGCGCTATCAGTGGAAGCTTAACCCAGAAAAGTGTGTTTTCGAAGTACCGGTAGGGAAGTTACTCAGATTCATTATCAGCCACCAAGGAATTGAAGCTAATCCAGAAATAATCGAGGCCATCATGAGAATGGAAGTGCCACGATCACAGAAAAAGGTGTAGAGGCTTTCTGGATACATGGCAGCCCTGAGCAGGTTCATATCAAGGCTAGGCGAGAAAGGCATGCCATTCTACAAATTACTCAAAAAGGTGGACAAGTTTCAGTGGACCATGGAGGCACAGGAAGCTCTAGAGGCACTGAAGAAGTTCTTGACCACACCACCAGTGCTCAAGCCGCCTCACCAAGCTACACCGAGTCAGTCAGCGGAAGATCTGCTGTTATACATCTCCTGCACGACTCATGTGGTAAGCACCGCGTTAGTAGTCGAGTGGGTGGAGGAAGGACATGCATACCCGGTGCAACATCCAGTCTACTTCATCAGTGAAGTCCTCAGGCCCTCAAAGATAAAGTATCCTCAAGTCTAGAAACTGCTATATGCGGTACTCCTAACCGCTCGCAAGCTCCATCACTACTTTGACGACCACAAAGTCATAGTAGTCACAGGATTTTCGATAGGAGACATTCTCCACAACAAAGAAGCTATCGGAAGGATAGCCAAGTGGGCGTGCAAGCTAGGAGCTCACGACATAGAGTTCCGACCCCGCACGGCAATAAAGACTCAGGCACTGGTCGACTTCGTATCAGAGTGGACTGAGCACCAAGTCTCGGACAGCCCAAAAGTTACTGAGGTGTGGAGAATGTACTTTGATGGCTCATTGAAGCTGCAAGGAGCGGGTGCAGGGATTCTCTTTATTGCTCCTAGAGGTGAGCAACTCAAGTATGCACTCCAGCTACTGTTTCCAGCATCAAATAATGCAGCAGAGTATGAAGCACTGATCCACGGGTTAAGCATCGCCGTATCACTCAGCATCAAGAAACTGATGGTATATGGTGACTCGCTAGTGGTCATAAGCTAGATAAACAAAGACTAGGACTGCTCGACTGATTCCATGGGCAAGTACTACGCAGTTGTGCGAAAACTAGTGGACAAATTCGAAGGATTGGAGTTCCATCACGTGGAAAGAGACCGCAATGCAGCAGCAGATGCGTTGTCGAAACTAGGATCCAATCAGGCCAAGGCTCCACCTGGGATCTTCGTCCAAGAAATATCACAACCGAGCATCCTCTCAAATCAGGTAGAAGAGTGCAACGCTTTGTGTGGCGGAACTGCCCGAATTATTCCAACTTAAGTGCCTAAGTCCCACCTTAGAGGCTAGATCACACTTAAATAGGAATAATTCGTCAGTCCCTCGGATCTAGTCCGACGAGGCCACTAACAGGATCAAGTACCACGTACTCACTCGATGGTGAGGCACAGAGCAAATACAATAAAGCATAAAACCATGTATTAAGGAGTATTAAATTTATTACAACATCATCAGAGTTTTACGAAAAGTAGTGATCGTTGTTTGGGATGCAGCGGAATAACTAACGATAAGTAAATGGAAGGATGGGGAAGCCTGTCCCATCACTCCTCATGCTCCTCCTTAGCCGAGGTAGGAACCCACTCGACTGTCCAACCCAGTGGCAAGATGGACGGCCAAGTCACTCCAGCAACCATGTCCTCCAGAGAACCTATAAAATTATGCCACAAGCAAGGCTGAGTATACTAATACTCAGCTAGACTTAACCGGTGTGAGGAGTCTACTCCTCTACCTCTAGACATGCAGCTGTTTGGTTGAGGGGTTTGCTTGCCAAAAGCACTAACTGAGTCTAAAAATCAAGTTTTAGCTTTTTTAAGTTTTAGTGTGACTCTCTTAAGACTAAATGTGTACCTATCTAATCATACATGGTATCAAACATTTAGCAATCAACAACTTTGTCAAGTCATCACATTTCCACTTGTTACTCAATGCAGTACAATGGATCAAGCAGTCTCATTAGCTGAGAGAAGCATACGATTCGGATCAAGTTTTTATCCTTGCAAGGTAAACCTAAACACACGACATATAGGGGCACTCCGTCCCCACACACATCAACCGTCCCCATCGATTCCCCGCCAGAAGATCAGGGCTCACCGCCTTGGCGTACAATGCCTCACTGACCCCGACTGCCGTCGTGCAGTGACCGCACTTGTACCCACCATAACCAGAATGGGAGACCACGTCTCAGGTCGCGTGAGGGGTAAAGTCTACTGCCAGGTTCACTTAGGTACTAGGCTTACCGATTTACCATATTTCTCGGCATGTGTTTAGTACATTCAAACGCTTGACACTGGTATCCTGCACGTTAATCCTTATTCCAATTTCATCTCGTAGACCACGCATCCCCATGGATTCGTGTCCACAGACCATCATCATTCTGATATAAAAATGGATACAACCAATTCCTGACCTCGCGCGAGTGCTAGAAAAATCACTCGACTTCTACCGAGATCCCTAATTAGTAAAGCAGCTACTCGACCTAGCATACTAGTATCCATCTCAAAAGGAATCCTGAGTTCATGCAACTAAGGTTTCAGTCAACTCCTACACTTAAGTGCACAGTACAAGCCTACAAACATTAAGTGTAGTAAAATAGTATATATAAACGGTTATGCATAAAACCGGGGCTTGCCTTCCAAAGCTGGGGCACGCAGGTCCTCAATGGCAGGCTCTGGTGCTGGCTCCTGAGCTACCTCCTGAGCAACTCCTTGCTCCGGCACGAGGATGTACTCCCCGTCAGCGAGATTACAATCTATCGAAGCAATGCATGAGATATATGCATAAGTATGACATGAACATTTGTAAGGGTTATGCATAGTAAAATAGCATTAACTTTAGTTTTTATCTAGGGCTTCTTTTTGGATATACTTAAGGGTTTTGTATTTTCATCTATTTTTCCCGAGGTTTCCCTCTTCTTTCTAGTGCTTCCTATTAAGCCTTTTTGATCCATCAGGAAAAGTTAATATTTTCCAAAAATGTTATAAAAATTACAGTGGGTAACTATCAACATTTGTGTGTTCTCCTAAAAATTTAAGTGGACATAAATTCATATACTACTTGTACAAAATTAACAAAAGCAAGTGGAAAAGGGCATTTTACACTATGGCTATGATTTAAGTGAGGTTTCTGTACCAATTTTTATTTTTGTCCAGATTCATAGGTGATATTAGGCCTCTGTGCTAAAAATCACAGAAAAAGACCTACTAGATATTTAGTTGTGATTTTCTAAAGTTTAATGCCAAAAAGGTACTTATAACTAACTTGTTATTTGAAAAATATCAACAACATAACTCATATTTTTTCTATGTTCATAAAAACAAAACATTTATTATCCCAAGGTTTGGGGTGTTTTCTCCTTAGGGTTATTTTTCTAGGATTTTTCTAAGTTTTCCTTGTTTTCATAAAATAAAAGGTATCTCATTTCTTTTGTACTAAATAAAGGTCTAATAAAATTTTCCAGTGAACTATATTAAATAAGTGAGCTAACAAAAATATGGTTGTTCTCTGGTTCTTATTTTAAGCTACCTCTTCTATTTTCTTTAATTTTGAGCTAAAATGATTTTAAATAGTAAAACCTACCTTAATTTGGTGCACTGAGGGGTTTACTATTTTTAAATAAATTAGGGAGTGATTAAGTACTTCCCTGATTTTTCTTAACCTCAGTCTAACAGTGTAACTATTTTTCCCTCTTTTATTTAGCTTTTGGCCAGAACACTATTTAATTCAAAACTCTGAATTCTTCTGCAACACTTAGGGGGTTTTGTATTTTTCCTAAGTAGTTTACTTTATTTAGAATTTGGCAAAATTAGTTTGACTAAATTTGGTTGAATAAAACTGATGTTATGAATTTTACCAGCTCTGGTTGTATTTAAATTAGAAATGTTAAAAAGGTTTTCTGGAAATCCAGTTTACACCGAGGACCGTGGGCTTTTCCTAAACCAATCCTTCAACTTATACCCCTGTGCAACTATTCATCTGAGTCGCTGACATTTCAAAAACCCCCCTGACTTCTATTCCTTCTACCCCGAGGTCCCTCCCCCCTTTTGAATAGTACCCGCGGCAAGAAAAAGGGTGGCGTGGCTTACCGGCGGCAAGGGAGGTCTGGCGAAGGGTGGGGTTGGCTTCGGGAGGTCCTTGCGGTCACAACGAGGTACGACTCGACGACGATGATGGCCGAAATCAGCCGGTCCACGTGCGCAGGCGGGCGAGCTCGTCGGCGGTGAGTGCTCCGGCCTATCCACGGCGATACAGGTCAATCCAATGGCACGGGGAGCTTCACGGGATGCTAATGAGTCGACCCGTGCAAGGAATTGAAGAATAACTCACCGTGGAGCTCAATCCACGTTCGCCAGCGGTCGGGCGAAGTCCGGTGACCTTGATCCAGCGTCTCCGGTGAGGCAGAGCTCGATTCCTCGCTCTGGGAGCTTCACCGAGGCACGTAGAGTCCTCTCGAGGGTTGGACGGGGTTGGGAATGGCTCTGCTGGCCGGTCTACGGTGGCGGGGATCGGGCGGCCACTGGCACGCCGTTTGCAGGGCAAGCTCCGGCGATCTCTTACTCCGGTGAGGTCGGGAGCGCACGGGAGCGTATGACTGAAGCCTTGGCTGGCTTTATAGGCACGGGCACGGGCAGGGGACACGGGCGTGGCTTGGCGCGGCGCGGCGCGGGGCGCGCGGGGTCGGGCGCTGGGCGTGCTCTGGCGCGTTCAGGGCGCGTCGAACACGTGGATGTGTTCTTCTGCCCTTGTTCAATAGCTTGCCGAGATCACAAACTTGCGAATCTTGGCAAAAATTCAGCGCAGGCCTCTTCCTAGGCACCTATGGCTATCTCTTGTATGTGAGTTCCAAGGGAAGATAAGCCTTAGGTCAGAAGATTTTCGGACGCCAAATCTAGCTTGTCCCACTGTCCACTCTGCGACAAAAGTGATGCCAAATCAAGTCAAACAAATTTGGCTTGGCTTCAAACTTTTCTAGTGGGTGCCTTAGGTGGTTTGGCACCTTTTTGGTATTCAAACCAAGTGGTTTTGGCGCCATTTACTAAGTGAACACGTTTGATCTTTAGATTAGGGTTAGATTTTGACTTAGAGGAGATTAGAGAGCTCTAGTGTGCTCTCTACTTAAGGGGTGAATTTGGGGTCTTTTAGGGGTCTTTTTGTAATGTTTCCCCTCTGCATTTTGTAGGTTATAATGTCACTTGGACTTTGGTTAAGGATTAGAATTAAGGTTTGGCAATTTGATGAACTTATCCACTGATCCTTTGCTTGGAAGTCTAGTGCCTTTAGGGGTCTTTAGGGCTTAACCACTTTGGCTCAAGATGACAATTGTTCAAAAGGTTTGGGTGAAGCTTTTGTCATTATCATTTCTTAGCTAACCCATGTTTCCAAGGTTTTAGGTGCTTCTTCTCCTCCCTTTAACCACATGTGACAACAAGTCATCAGTGCATAAATGAAGCCAGTGTGTTGGTAACACCTGGGGTGTTACAGCCCTCCCCCTTTAAAGGAATCTCGCCCCGAGATTTTGGGTAGGGATCCTTTAGGGGTACCAAGAAGGTGTGCTAGTGTGTTGCCTTTTTCCTTTAGCCAAGTTTCTCTAGTTAACTGCTCTTCGAATGTCATTCTCTTTGCAACTTCAGAAGGAAGTCCTTTTAAAGTTATTTTCAAAGCTTAGTATACCTTGAACATCTAAGTTTCTCTTATATGTAGATTCAAAGGGAAGGTGGGGGTGGGGTTTTTGGATTACGTACCGACTCTTTTGGGCAGAAAGTCGGGGAAGCGAGAACATAGAAAATCCTCAGTCTCCCATGTAGCCTCTTCTACTGAATGGTGACTCCGCTAAACCTTATACATCCTGATTGACCTTGCTCGAGTTGATCTCTCCTTTTGATCCAATACCTTGATGGGGTGCTCTTGATAGGACAAGTCTGGTTCTATCTCCAATTCTGGTTCAGGTAGTACTTCTGTGGGTAAGCGACACACTTTCGTAGCTGAGATACGTGAAACACATCATGAACTGCTGACATATGGGGTGGCAACTTCAATTGATATGCTATAGGTCCACAAGTCTCCTTGATCTCATAGGGCCCAATGTAGCGAGGAGCTAACTTTCCCTTGATCCCAAACCTTTGAACACCTTTGGTGGGTGACACCTTAAGATAAACGTGATCTCCCACATCAAACTGTAGAGGCTTCCTCCTTCTGTCATGATAGCTCTTTTGCCTGGCCTGAGCAGCTTCTAGGTTCTTCTTAATAACTCTGACTTTCTCCTCTGCTTCAAGTACCAGGTCAGGTCCAAATATTTCCCTCTCTTTAGCTTGAGACCAATTTAGCGGTGTCCTACACCTTCTCCCATACAAGGCCTCAAAAGGTGCCATCTTTAGGCTAGACTGGTAGATGTTATTATAGGAGAACTCTGCCAATGAAAGACACTTGTCCCAATTCTTCCCATAGTGTAACACACAGGCTCGCAACATGTCCTCGAGAATTTGATTCACTCTTTCTGTCTGACCATCTGTGTGAGGATGGTATGCTGAGCTTCTTATTACACGGGTCCCAAGTGCCCTTTGGAGCTGCTCCCAAAAGCGTGCCACAAACAGTGCTCCTCTGTCAGATACAATCATCTTCGGAATTCCATGCAAACGCACTATTTGATTAACATAGATTTCTGCATATTTCTCTATCTTGTGGGTCGTATGCACTGGCAAGAAATGAGCTGTCTTGGTCAATCTATCCACGATGACCCAAACTGAATCGTTGTGTCGGGAGGTATTTGGCAATCCCATGATAAAATCCATGCAAATGTCCTCCCATTTCCAAGATGGTATGGGAAGGGGCTGTAAGGTGCCTGCTACCTTCAAATGACTAGCCTTGACTCTTTGGCAAGTGTCACACTCAAATATATACTTAGCAATTTCCCTTTTCATTCTGGTCCACTAGTACAATGATCTGAGATCATGATACATCTTGTTACTGTGACGGAACCTCCCAAGTCATTAGGCCCACCTACAGTTGTCCTTGTCCAACGGACCTCAGACAACCCTATAGGTGCCCCTGAATCACTTGACAAATTCGGTATCTGCTTTTCTTACCATTCCCAAGAGTGTTTCACCCGTCACACAGACATTACAGATCATCGGAGATACGAAAATGCGGAAGCGATTACATAAACTTACCTTTATTTAAAAGTAAGACAAAGTTATATATTATAGACCAGGATATAATTAACTGAGTGCAGAGTATTACAGAACCAAGGGAGGCAAAAACCCCTCCCGATAAGTAACAAACAAAAGTTTTTATGGAGGAACCCTTCCTCCCGCAGCTCTATTCTTGGTTTTCTTCTTTTGAGACCACCTTGGAACAGAAACAACAAAAGTTTGTCGCTTCTTCACCTAAAAACAATAGGGAATAAAACCCTGAGTATGGAATTACTCAGCAAGACTTACCCGACTAAAGAAAAGACTCTCAAGGGTATGCTGGTTATTAGGGAGTCAAGGTAAAGTTTCTCAATAATCAAAGACTCTGTTTGCAGAAATGCTTACTAAAGTGGATCCTTAAAAATCCAATTTTACTTGTCAGGTTAAGTAAGATTACCTGTCTCTAGAGTTCTCTCTACCCTAATTCAATCACTTGACCTGCACAAGCCAATTTCTTAACAAACCTTCATCTTTACTGGAGTTCTACGTATAAGGCAGTGACCAAGTCTTCATAACCGCGAAGGTACGGCGATCCGAATCGATTATACTCAGCTGAGGATCTCCAATCACACGACATATGTAGCACTTAACCCTTGCATATGTCAACTCGCCACCGGAAAGACCAGATCAGGTTCACGCCAACCGAGAGCACAGATACACCACCGTCCAGCCTCTTGCCACGGAAGGTACACGCTACTCTCGCCATCTCTCCACTCCCATTGCGTGGTATCTTATTCTGGCCTTAGTCTGCCCGAGGCAAAGCTTACCCATGACGAGGCATGTGACCAGTTAAAGGGTCCTCGGTCATCAAGCCTACATCGAGACGGTCCTTAATCGACTAAAACGGAGACAGTACACCGAGACTCTCCTTCTTGGGCAAGTCACCCGCCCGGTCTCAGCTTAATCATTTCCAATCCCAAAGTTTGGTACCTGGCAGAGGTACATCTTTTCTGATGTTGAACCCATCATGGACCATGATGGATCCACCATCAAATTTTATTTTCGAAAACATCCCTCCCACTTTGCCACATCATCTTTTGTAAAAACAAAACCTTTTTATTTGCTAAAGCAAGACTAAGCATAGTAAAAACTTTTTTTATAAAACAGGGATTCAAAGGAAGGTAATCAAATTCAAGGAAGGTAATGCAGGAATTGTTTTATCAATCAACTCCTATCACCTAATGCATCAAGCAAGTGAGAAAGATTTTAAAAGAGTCAAGGAGGTGGCAAATGCACCGGGGCTTGCCTTGGTTTACAGGTGATTCAGGCTCAGTTCCACATATGTCAAAATAAAAACAGCTGTACGACTGATGTTCCTGAGGTGGTGGTGAAGTCTTCTCTCTTTCTACTTCAGCTTCTTCATTGTTTTCTAAAGATAATCATACATAATAATGAATGCCCATGTAATGTTTATGAGAATGCAAATATAATAAGAGTTCATTAGCTAAAGTCTTGAATACAATTTTCCTTCACAGTTCTCCAAGAAAACTAGGGTTTCCGGAGTTAGTAAAGGAATTCAAAGGGCAAGGGGTAGGGTTTTGGGTTCTAGTTATCAAACAAGGTTCAAATCATACCAAACTCGACCCAAGGCTTCTAAATAATGTATAAAGGTCATCTAAAAAGTTTAGAGATTTTTGGAATTATTATTGATTTTCTAAAAATCTAGAAACAATGCTTTAGGCTAATTTAAATGATCCAAAATTCCCTTTTTGACCTAAAAATCCTAAAACTATTTTTATAAAATACTATGGAAAATTAGGAATCTAAGAAAATTGGTTTGACATTTTTAGGATTTTTCTATAATTTCTTACAGATTTCCAGAGCTTGCTAGAAAAAGAAAAAGAAAATTAATGAACAGTCCCGGGCCGAAACCAGCCCGAGCCAGCCCAGCTAGGGCAGAAACACGCCCGCGCGCGCGCCCGTAGCGACTTTGCAAAAACACCCGCGGCATTCTGGATAACCTGAAGTGAGCACTAGCACTGTTTTCGGGAGTCGCTGACAGCTTGCAAAAAAACCCCTAAATTTCTATTCCTTTACGAGCCAAGGTCCCCGACGGTGACGAGCGCAGCAGAGCTCCGGTGAGCTCCTGGATCGGCCAAACGGGGCAAGGACTGGTGCTCTACTTCGGCCGAAACCGAATTCAAGTCTTACCCCATGTTTCCCCCCAGTCAATTGCATAATTCGAGCTCTAAATCACCCTGTCCACGGAGACAGCGCAAAGAATGGATGAACAGAAGTGTTCCCGGTGATCTAGGGTAGTCTAACTCAATTAGGTGGGTCGGCGAGCATCACAGACGCATGAGAATGCTGAAACGAGGGAGCAGAGATCATGAACCGACCTAGAACAAGCTAGCCATGGCGTGGACTCTTTCAGGATGGCGGAAAACGGATTTGGGGAAACAGAGCAATTCGTGGGCTCTGGTGAGTAATTGAAGGCACGAGTGGGTGGATTGGATGCTCGAATACCTAACGAAGCTGAGGGTATGCTCAATTTATAGGCTCCGGGGGTGGTGGCTTATAAATCGGGGAGGGCGCGGTGGTGGCTGGAGAGAAGAGGGTGTACTGGCGCAGCGATTAGTGGCTTGTACCGTGGCGAGCTCACCGGCGATTACCGGATATGCTTAACGCGACCTACTGCGATGTGGTAAGACGCCCGGGTACGTGGCAAACGATCGGCAGGCAGCCAACGCCGGCGAGCTTATCTTTACAGGCCGCAAATCATGGGGGGGCACGATGGCTGGCCACCGGAGTTATCCCTAGGTGAAGATCTTCAACAACCTGACAGCTCGACTTTGAGTGTGTTTTTCTTCCATTTCTTTATAACAACTATGCTTACACTCTTAAGCAAAGTTGTTCCCCTTTAATAGAGCTACAAAGTTGATGTGGTGCTCTAAGGTGAATTCTCACTATTTTCAAAGTTATAAAGCTCCAAACTTGAGCCAAAATACTAATTTTCAGACTTAGGTCTATAGGGTTTAAGTGGTGCTTTTTGCAATTAGACCCAAAACTTAGGGTTTAACCTGCAAATCCACATATTTGTGATCCATATGACTTAGGACACTTTATTATCATGGTTTTTGCACTTTAGTCCAAAAGTGGACTAATTTTGCACTTAACCCCCTAGGGTTTGGATTTAGGGTTTTTCCAGGGTTCCAATTAGGGTTTTTGGTATCTCAGGGATGTAAATGCAATGTAGGTCCATCCTTAATAACATTTTATGATTATTTCACTTAATCTTTGGGGTTTTCTCTATTTGGGTCCTGTTTTACCCTTCTAACCCTATTTAAGGCTAAGTACCCTATACTAGGGTCTTATTTGCAAAACACCATATCAATACAACTTGCTTGAAATTTTTACCTAGTGAATGCACTCTAGGTGTGTCAAACATATGAAATGCTGATGCTTATGATGTTATGCTCAAGTTTTAGTAACAGTAACACCCGGGGTGTTACATCCTTCCCCCCGTAAAAGAATCTCGTCCCGAGATTAAAAGTCCTAGGGTAAGTAGTGGAAAAGGAAATGCTTCACGTCTTTATTTCCGGAGTTTTGGTACAAGGCGGGGGTGGTTGGGGCTCACTCCTTTATTACAATAATTTTATACACTTTACAAATTACAAGAGGCTAAAAAGTCTGGGAAATTCTTGTCTAAGAAGTATTGAGTTTCCCAAGTAGCCTCATCTTCGGAATGCTGGTTCCACTATATCTTGTAAAACTTGAGAGTTTTTCTTCGGGTAACCCTGTCCTTTTGATCCAAGACTCGAATAGGATGCTCTGAATATGCCAAGTCTGGCTCTAGGACAACATCTGTTACTTCGATGGTTCGATCTAGAACCCGAAGACATTTCTTCAACTGAGATACGTGGAACACATTATGTATAGCAGACAAGGTTTCGGGTAACTGAAGTCGGTATGCTACTGGTCCATATCATTCAAGGATAGGAAATGGACCAATATACCAGGGTGCAAGCTTCCCTTTAACCCCAAAACGTGATACACCCTTCATTGGTGAGACTTTCAGATAGACATAATCTCCCACGAAGAAGTACAAGGGTTGTCGTCGCTTGTCTGCATAAGTTTTCTGACGAGCTTGAGCTTTCTTCAAATTATGAATTATTCTTTGAACTTTTTCTTCGGTCTCTTTCACCATATCATGCCTGAAGAAGTACCTTTCACCAGGTTCAGACCAATTTAGCGGAGTACGACATCGTCGTCCATATAAAGCTTCGAAGGGTGCCATCTTAATGCTTTCTTGATAGCTATTATTATATGAGAACTCCGCTAATGGTAAACAATCGTCCCATTTCTGTGGGAACTCTAGAACACATGCTCGCAACATATCTTCGAGTATCTGATTTACCCTCTCAGTCTGCCCACTGGTTTGAGGATGATAGGCTAAACTATGGAGCAACTTAGTACCCAGGGATTTATGAAGTTCTTCCCAGAATTTGGATACGAATTGAGGTCCACGATCCGACACTATAGTCTTTGGAACACCGTGCAAACTGAGAATGCGAGCTATATACAGTTCCGCATATGTGATGGCTGGATATTTTACTTTGACTGGAAGAAAATGGCAATCTTGACTGGAAGAAAATGATAATCTAAATGGAGTCAAAGCCTTTTGCCGTTCTGGGTAATCCCACAATGAAGTCCATACTGATATCCTCCCATTTCCTTGTTGGTATTGGTAATGATCGTAATGGACCAGCAGCCTTCATGTGTATGGCCTTAACACGTTTACAAGTGTCACATCTAGCCACATAGCGTGTGATTTCAATCTTCATCTTCGTCCACCAATAATGCTGTTTTAGATCTTGATACATCTTAGTGCTTCCGGGATGAATAGAATAGCGACTAAGATGTGCTTCATCTAGAACTTGCTGGCGGACTTCTTCATTCTTTGGCACAACTATGCGGTTGTTGAACCATACAACACCTTGGTCGTCTTCTCTGAAACAGTTGGCTTTTCCAGCCCTTATCTTCTCACGTACATGTTTCATACCCTCATCATTCTTTTGTGCGTCAATTATCCTTTGTAGGATGACTGACTCCAGCTTCAAGTGATTTGAAACCCCTGCTGAATCATTCCCAGGTTCAGATTTTCCATCTCCTGGCACAATGTAATGTCAGAAGTCCTCATGGTTAAACAATGGCAGGAGGCCTTGCGACTGAGTGCATCTGCCACTACATTTGCTTTGCCTGGGTGATAATGGATCTTCAGTTCATAGTCTTTGATTAGCTCGAGCCATCTCTTTTGTCTCATATTGAGCTCAGACTGGGTAAAGATGTATTTCAAACTTTTGTGGTCTGTATAAATATGACAGACATTCCCCAGCAGATAATGACGCCATATCTTCAGGGCATGAACTACTGCAGCTAGCTCCAGATCATGAGTGGGATAATGCTCCTCATGCCGGTGCAACTGCCTTGAAGCATACGCGAATACTTGGCCCTCTTGCATTAATACGCAGCCGAGACCACTGCTTGATGCGTCACAATACACATCAAAGGGCTTATTAATATCTGGTTGAGCCAATACCGGAGCAGTGGTTAATAATATCTTCAATTTCTCAAAAGCTTCATTACACTTTGAAGACCAATTGAATTTAGTCTCATTCTTCAATAGACTTGTGATTGGCTTCACAAGCTTAGAAAAAATCTGGTATAAATCGGCGGTAATAGCTAGCTAGTCCAAGAAAGCTTCAAACTTGATGAACAGTGGTCGGGGGTTTCCACTCCAAAATATCCTTGACTTTGCTGGGATCTACCGCAATCCCCTTGGCAGATAACACTTGTCCCAAGAATTGGATTTCTTCCAGCCAGAACGCGCATTTACTGAACTTAGCATATAACTGATGCTCCCTTAAGCACGTCAATACAATCCGTAAGTGTTGACCATGCTCCTCTTCATTCTTGGAATATATCAAAATATCATCTATGAAGACCACCACAAATTTGTCCAACTCGGGCATGAATACCGAGTTCATCAGATAAGTGAAGTGGGTAGGAGCATTCGTCAGTCCGAAAGACATTACCAAGTATTCAAATAAACCATACCGCGTAGTGAATGCGGTTTTGGGTATATCCTCGGGCCTAATACGGATCTAATGATAGCCCGACCTGAGATCAATTTTAGAAAATACCCTCGCTCCACTCAGTTGATCAAACAAAATATTAATCCAAGGAAGAGGATACTTATTCTTGATAGTGACCTCATTAAGGGGTCGATAATCCACACACATCCTCAATGTTTAATCCTTCTTCTTAACGAAGATGGCTGGACAACCCCATGGTGACGAGCTTGGCCGGATGAATCCTTTTTCAAGTAGATCTTGCAATTGAATCTTGAGTTCTGCCAATTCATTTGGAGGCATCTGGTACGATCTTCTAGAAATGGGAGCCGTACCGGGCTTTAGTTCAATTACAAACTCTACATCTCTTTCGGGTGGCAATCCAAGCAAATCTTCTGGAAAGACATCTAGGAACTCGCATACTACCGGAATATCCTTGATCTCCGGTATAATGGTTTCATTAATTCTGCAAATTGGTCTAGCTGGAATAGCTATGGGGATAGACAAAAGAATTTCTTCTTGGCCATAACTCAACCTGATTGTTCTCAGATCAGTGTTGAGAACTGCTTTATGTTGGGCCAACCAATTCATGCCCAAAATTACATCTATGTCTTGGCCTTTTAGAACAATCATCTTAGTAGGAAAGTCCCGTCTAGCCAAGGTTACGGGCACTTGGTAAGCCACTTCTTTGGTAAAGATTTGTCCCCCAAGCGAATGTATTTTAAACCCTTCCCTTGATTTAGTATAAGGAATGCAGTGTTTCTCCATGAACTTTTTGCTTATGAAAGTATGTGATGCACCCGAATCAAAGAGAATAAGTGCAGGGTGATTGGCTACGAGGAACGTACCCATCATCACCGGTTCGCCCTCCGGTGTGGTAGCCACTTGAGTGTAGTAAACCCATCCAGTTTTCTTTGTGTTCTTGCCCGAAGTATTGTTGCCAGCATTTCCCTTGGAGCTTCTAGAACTCTGTTGATTATTTGCTTGATTTTGCCTTGGGTACGGACAGTCCTTAATGAAATGTCTGGACTTCCCGCAGTTGAAGCAGCCGGTAGATGAGCTTGGAAGAGCAGGGAAACGAGTGCCAGGGGCACCCGGCTGATTTGTAGTAGTGGAGGCAGGGGTAGGATGGATAAACACTGGTTGTTTGAATGGGAAGGAGGGTGGGCGTGATGAAGAACGTCCCTGATTAAAAGGCCAGAGAACTAACCATTGCCTTTTCTCGGGGCCCTAATTAGGCCTGTTGCCTCCATTCCCCTTGGACTTTCCAGAACTTGCATATTTAGATCCAACTGCCAACGTTGTGCTGACAGCCCTTTCGTAGGTGAGGTCGATGCAGGTGGCCATTTTCCTTTACATCCGATCATTTAAACCCCTTATGAAGCAGTTCTTTTTCTTTATGTCGGTGTTGACTTGGTCAATCGCATACTGAGATAAGTGATTAAATTTATTGAGATACTGGGTGATAGTATCTCCGCCTTGCTTCAACTTCATGAATTCCTCCTGTTTCATGTGAAGGACTCCTTCAGGTATGTAATGTTCTCTAAAGGCCAGCTTGAATTCATCCCATGTAATCTGATGATCGGTCGGCTGAACAGGCCACAAAGTTTCCCCACCATGTACTGGCAGGGCCTCGTAGTTGTTGGGCTGTGAACAAGGGCTTTTGAGTTTCTGAACATCGAAGAAGCCCAAATTTTTGCTCAATGACACGAATCCATTCATCCGCCTCTAAAGGATCTTCTGCCTTGATGAACAACGGAGGGCGCGTCTCGGAGAAGTCCAAATAAGATGTCTCCCGGGGGCCTTGCGGATAGGCCCGCCCGCCTTGTTGTTGAAGTGGTTGGCCTACCATCTCCCGTAGAAAGCAGGTATTTTCTGCTGTAGCATTTACCAAGGCAGCGATGGCCACGGCAAGTGTCGGGGGGTACTAGAGGTGGATTCGGGGTCGCCTCCCTCCCACGGGAGGTACCAGCCCCATCCTGAGCGCGAGTCCTGGAAGACATCTGAGGCAAAGAACATTGGAAGCAATATGATATGCCATACAAACCATCCATTTCACATTAAAAAGGTAATGTTACAGACTCGTACTTTACAATAGGATTACACCACCTATTACACAATAGTACTACTTCTACCTATACTATTCCTGCTTCCTATCACTCTTGGTAGCCTCACTGTTGGGCATGAAAAGGTCCATTTCGCCATCAAAAGCTTCTCCCGCTACTTGAGAAGGTCCGGCTTTTGTCCCGACAGGATCCGCAGGTACACTGGGGTGTAGTTGTGAGTACAATACATGAACTTCTTCATGTAGAGTATTACAATAACCCTGCAAGGTATCAATAGCTGAGCTAAGTTCTTCTACTCGGGCTCGAGCTTTCACCTCCTTAGCCTAGGCAAGCGAACGAGAGTGAACCGCCCAGTCGAGCGCTAGATCTCGATCCGCGAGCTGATCTTGCAGGCGGCGGATGTCGCATCTCAATTCATTGATCCTCTCGCCATCCACGACCCATATGTTATTCCTGCGACAGAGTTCTGTTTGAAGTTGATTGACTTGTGCTTCTAGATCTCCAATCGGATAGTTGCTTCCACTACTGCTGTCATCATATCTCGGGGCAAGTTGGTGACGAGGTACACCGATCGGCCCGGTCGACTTGCGTGTAGTCTTCCTTGTACGTGGCAGCATCTTTCTAAAGGGGGAATCTTATTGGCATAATTCTTAGCATGATGCATGTGTAATTACAGAACCAACCTTAGTTGATTCACACCTTCTATACATTGCACTCTTCCTATCTGGTCTTTCATATAAACTCTTCAGAGATAGTAGATAAGAAGGGAAGAAATTTTCTAGATAAGTCTTAGAAAATTCTTTTGAAGATGACTCATAATATCTGCAGAGATGGGCTTCGCTCCGATACCAGCTGTGACAGAACCTCCCAAGTCATTAGGCCCACCTACAGTTGTCCTTGTCCAACGGACCTCAGACAACCCTGTAGGTGCCCCTGAATCACTTGACAAGTTCGGTATCTGCTTTTCTTACCTTTCCCAAGAGCGTTTCACCCATCACGCAGACATTACAGATCATCAGAGATACGAAAATGCGGAAGCGATTACATAAACTTACCTTTATTTAAAAGTAAGACAAAGTTATATATTACAGACTAGGATATAATTAACTGAGTGCAGAGTATTACAGAACCAAGGGAGGCAAAAACCCCTCCCGGTAAGTATCAAACAAAAGTTTTTATGGAGGAACCCTTCCTCCCGCAGCTATATTCTTGGTTTTCTTCTTTTGAGACCACCTTGGAACAGAAACAACAAAAGTTTGTCGCTTCTTCACCTAAAAACAATAGGGAATAAAACCCTGAGTATGGAATTACTCAGCAAGACTTACCTGACTAAAGAAAAGACTCTCAAGGGTATGCTGGTTATTAGGGAGTCAAGGTAAGGTTTCTCAATAATCAAAGACTCTGTTTGCAGAAATGCTTACTAAAGTGGATCCTTAAAAATCCAATTTTACTTGTCAGGTTAAGTAAGATTACCTGTCTCTAGAGTTCTCTCTACCCTAGTCCAATCACTTGACCTACACTAGCCAATTTCATAACAACCCTTCATCTTTAGTAGAGTTCTACGTATAGGGCAGTGACCAAGTCTTCATAACCGCGAAGGTACGGCGATCCGAATCGATTATACTCAGCTGAGGATCTACAATCACATGACATATGTAGCACTTAACCCTTGCATATGTCAACTCACCACCAGAGTTCTTAAGACCAGATCAGGTTCACGCCAACCGAGAGCACAGATACACCACCGTCCAGCCTCTTGCCACGGAGGGTACACGCTACTCTCGCCATCTCTCCACTCCCATTGTGTGGTATCTTATTCTGGCCTTAGTCTGCCCGAGGCAAAGCTTACCCATGATGAGGCATGTGACCAGTTAAAGGGTCCTCGGTCATCAAGCCTACATCGAGACGGTCCTTAATCGACTCAGACGGAGACACTACACCGAGACTCTCCTTCTCGTGCAAGTCACCCACCCGGTCTAAGCTTAATCATTTCCAATCCCAAAGTTTGGTACCTAGCAGAGGTACATCTTTTCCGATGTTGAACCCATCATGGCCATGATGGATCCACCATCAAATTTTATTTTCGAAAACATCCCTCCCACTTTGCCACATCATCTTTTGTAAAAACAAAACCTTTTTCTTTGCTAAAGCAAGACTAAGCATAGTAAAAACTTTTTTTATAAAACAGGGATTCAAAGGAAGGTAATGAAATTCAAGGAAGGTAATGCAGGAATTGTTTTATCAATCAACTCCTATCACCTAATGCATCAAGCAAGTGAGAAAGATTTTAAAAGAGTCAAGGAGGTGGCAAATGCACCGGGGCTTGCCTTGGTTTACAGGTGATTCAGGCTCAGTTCCACAGATGTCAAAATAAAAACAGCTGTCGGCCTGATCTTCCTGAGGTGGTGGTGAAGTCTTCTCTCTTTCTACTTCAGCTTCTTCTTTGTTTTCTAAAGATAATCATACATAATAATGAATGCCCATGTAATGTTTATGAGAATGCAAAGATAATAAGAGTTCATTAGCTAAAGTCTTGAATACAATTTTCCTTCACAGTTCTCCGAGAAACTAGGGTTTCCGGAGTCAGTAAAGGAATTCAAAGGGCAGGGGGTAGGGTTTTGGGTTCTAGTTATCAAACAAAGTTCAAATCATACCAAACTCTACCCAAGGCTTCTAAATAATGTATAAAGGTCATCTAAAAAGTTTGAGGATTTTTGGAATTATTATTGATTTTTCTATAAATCCAGAAACAAAGCTTTAGGCTAATTTAAATTATCCAAAATTCCCTATTTGACCTAAAATCCTAAAACTATTTTTATAAAATACTATGGAAAATTAGGAATCTAAGAAAATTGGTTTGACATTTTTAGGATTTTTCTATAATTTCTTACAGATTTCTAGAGCTTGCTAGAAAAAGAAAAAGAAAAATAATGAACAGTCCCGGGCCAAAACTAGCCCAAGCTGGGCCAGCTAGGGCACAAACGCGCCCGCGTGCGCGCCCGTGGCGACTTTGCAAAAAGACCCACGGCATTTTGGATAACCTGAAGTGAGCACTAGCACTGTTTTCGGGAGTCAATGACAGTTTGCAGAAAAACCTCTGAAGTTCTATTCCTTTACGAGCCAAGGTCCCCGACGGTGACGAGCGCAGTAGAGCTCCGGTGAGCTCCGGGACCGGCCAAACGGGGCAAGGACTGGTGCTCTACTTCGGCCGAAACTGAATTCAAGTCTTACCCCATGTTTCCCCCAGTCAATTGCATAATTCGAGCTCTAAATCACCCTGTCCACGGAGACAGCGCAAAGAATGGATGAGTAGAAGTGTTCCCGGTGATCTAGGGTAGTCTAACTCAATTAGGTGGGTCGACGAGCATCACAGACGCATGAGAATGCTGAAACGAGGGAGCAGAGATCATGAACCGACCTGGAACAAGCTAGCCACGGCGCGGACTCTTTCAGGATGGCGGAAAACGGATTTGGGGAAACAGAGCAATTCGTGAGCTCTGGTGAGTAATTGAAGGCACGAGTGGGTGGATTGGATGCTCGAATACCTAACGAAGCTGAGGGTGTGCCCAATTTATAGGCTCCGGGGGTGGTGGCTTATGAATCGGGGATGGCACGGTGGCGGCCGGAGAGAAGAGGGTGTACTGGCGCAGCGATTAGTGGCTTGTACCGTGGTGAGCTCACCGGTGATCACCGGATATGCTTAACGCGACCTACTGCGACGTGGTAAGACGCCCGGGTACGTGGCAAACGACCGGCAGGCAGCCAACGCCGGCGAGCTTATCTGTACAGGCCGCAAATCATGGGGGGCACAACGGCTGGCCACCAGAGTTATCCCTAGGTGAAGATCTTTTGCCTTGGAGTATTATCTGGTCACTGGGGAGCGCGAATCATAACGGCAACGATGATTCACGGCGAGGATTCACCGACAGTGAGGTTCACTGAACCTGACTTGACCAGGACACTTTACCATGGGAATCACCATCAGAGTGCCTGACAGCCCAAGTTTAGGGTTAAATTTCTCTTAAATTTCTATGGCAACTTGTCCAAAGTTCTGTAACAAAGCTGTAGATCAAAGATTCAGCTATAATTTTGCCACAGCAGCTATAGCCAAATTCCTACTGGATCATGTTTGAATTTGTACCCAAAGTCTTTGTAATTGCACTATCAGTATGAAATTCAGACTTCAACAACCTAACAGCTCGACTTTGAGTGTGTTTTTCTTCCATTTCTTTATAACAACTATGCTTACACTCTTAAGCAAAGTTGTTCCCCTTTCATAGAGCTACAAAGTTGATGTGGTGCTCTAAGGTGAATTCTCACTATTTTGAAAGTTATAAAGCTCCAAACTTGAGCCAAAATACTGATTTTCAGACTTAGGTGTATAGGGTTTAAGTGGTGCTTTTTGCAATTAGACCCAAAACTTAGGGTTTAACTTGCAAATCCACATATTTGTGATCCATATGACTTAGGACACTTTATTATCATGGTTTTTGCACTTTAGTCCAAAAGTGGACTAATTTTACACTTAACCCCCTAGGGTTTGGATTTAGGGTTTTTCCAGGGTTCCAATTAGGGTTTTTGGTATCTCAGGGATGTAAATGCAATGTAGGTCCATCCTTGATAACATTTTATGATTATTTCACTTAATCTTTGGGGTTTTCTCTATTTGGGTCCTGTTTTACCCTTCTAACCCTATTTAAGGCTAAGTACCCTATACTAGGGTCTTATTTGCAAAACACCATATCAATACAACTTGCTTGAAATTTTTACCTAGTAAATGCACTCTAGGTGTGTCAAACATATGAAATGCTGAAGCTTATGATGTTATGCTCAAGTTTTAGTAACAGTAACACCCGGGGTGTTACAGTTACTGCCGGGATGCATGGAGAATTTGGAAAGGTGAGCTTCATCCAATATTTTCTTTCTAAGCTCGGGGTTCTTGGAAACAACCAATCGGTCTCCAAACCATAGAATCCCTTTGCTGTCCTAACGGAAACATTTATATTTGTCCACCTTTTGTTTGATCATTTCCTTAATGACTTGAACACCCTTGTCACCAATCTGTGCCATGACTATTTGCTCATGTAAGGTGGGCTCCACTGAAATATAACTTAAAGCACCGGAGGAAACAACTTCTATGTTCAGCTTGCACAACTCATCACACAGGGTGGTGATTTTTGCATCCATACTCACACAGTTGCACTGGGCCTTCCGACTTAAGGCATCTGCCACAACATTGGCTTTGCCAGGATGGTAATGTACATCCAAATCATAGTCCTTGATTAATTCTAACCATCTTCTCTGCCTCATATTAAGATCAGCCTGAGTGAAGATATACTTGAGACTCTTATGATCAGTATAGATATTACAATGAGCTCCCATCTAGTAATGTCTCCATATCTTGAGAGCATGAACTACGGCCGCTAACTCCAGATCATGTGTGGGGTAGTTCTGCTCATGGGGTCTGAGTGCTTGGGAGGCATAAGCAATGACTCTATTGTCTTGCATCAAGACACATCCCAATCTAGTACCTGAAGCATCGCAATAAACCTTGAAAGATTTCGTGTTGTCAGGTTGAGCTAACACGGGTGCTGTTGTCAGATGCTGCCTCAATGTATGAAAGTCATCTTCACATTTCTGACTCCATTCGTACTTTACTCCTTTCTTCAACAATTCAGTCATTGGCTTGGCAATCCTAGAGAAATCCGGAATAAATCGTCGATAATACCCTGCCAATCCCAGAAAACTCCGGATCTGCCGTACAGTGGTAGGAGGTTTCCAATTCATCACTTCTTAGACTTTCTCAGGATCAACAGATACCCCATCCTGAGAAATGGTGTGGCCCAAGAACTTGATTTCCCTCAGCCAGAACTCACATTTGGACAACTTAGCATATAGATGGTGATCGCGCAGTCGCTGAAGTACGATGTGTAGATGCTCAGCATGCTCAGCTTCATTTTTGGAATAAACCAGAATGTCATCAATAAAGACCACCACAAACTTGTCCAGCTCTGGCATAAAGACTGAATTCATCAAATACATGAAATAAGCCGGGGCATTGGTCAATCCGAAAGACATCACCAGGTACTCATAAAGCCCATATCTGGTAGAGAAGGCCGTCTTGGGAATATCACTGGCCCTGATTTTTATCTGATGATAGCCAGAGTGAAGATCTATCTTGGAGAATACTTTGGCTCGCACCAACTGATCAAACAATACATCAATGCGGGGCAATGGATACTTGTTTTTGATGGTCACCGCATTGAGAGGGCGGTAGTCCACACACAATCTCAGACTCTCGTCTTTCTTCTTTACGAACAAAGCGGGACATCCCCATGGAGAAGTACTTGTGCGAATAAATCCCTTGTCCAACAATTATTGCAACTGCTTTTTCAATTCTGCCAACTCTGCTGGAGGCATCCTATAAGGTCTCTTGGATATAGGGGCAGTTCTGGGTTGCAGTTCAATCGCGAACTCTATGTTCCTGTCGGGTGGCATCCCTGGTAATTCATCCGGAAAAACATCTGGGTAGTCACAGACCATTGGGATTTTCTCAACAGGTGACTCTATCATAGTGAAGGCATAGGAACGGGTACAACCCTGGTTAGGCAAATATAATGTGGTTTCACCACACATAGGGGAGTGTATCTCAATGACCCTTGCTGCAATATCAATTACTGCCTGATGCCTTGATAACCAGTCAGTTCCTAATATGATATCCACACTATCCAATCCCAAAATGAGGAGGGTGGTTTTAATTATCAGACTACCAAACTTTATAGGCACATGCCTGTTGATTTGATAGGTGGCAACCCTGCCTCCTGGTGTTGAGATTGTAATACCCCCTATTGGTGTGATGGAAAGGTAACTGGCTTTGGCACTAAATTTTGCACTGATAAAACTGTGTGATGCACAAGAATCAAAAAGAATGATTGCATGATAATTCAAAACAGAAAAGATACCAGTCATGATGGGTGCTCCCTCTGGAATGTCAGCCATGGTGGTGAAGTTCAGCCTACCTTGCCTTACTTGCACCTTCTGCCTCTTGCCTTGATTCTGGTTGGAGTTCTGTCCCTGCCTCTGCTGATTTCTGGGGCAATTCTTGGCATAGTGTCTAGTGTTACTACAAGTGAAACACCTGTTGTCATTGACCTGACGATACTGCTGCTGCTGTGGCTGATTGTTGTTCCTCTAAACTAGGAGCTGAGAGCGGTTGGGTGCCTGCTGCTGCTGCTGTGGTCGGATCACCCAACGTCCTTGCTGCTGCTGAGGTCCCCTGTTCTGAGTGTCAAATACAATTCTGAAGCGCTGAGGCTGAGCTGAAGGTCCTGCCACAGGGGTCTTCCTCTTCTTTTCTGCCTGGCGGGCTGTGATGCAGTCTTCCTGGGAAATGGCCATGTTGACTAACTCATTATAGCTGTTGGCCTTGACTGTGTTGAGACGGTCGCGGAGCTTAGTGCTAAGGCCCCTCTTGAACCTGTCCCTCTTCTTCTCATCAGTGTCTGCGTGGTATCTAGCATACTAACACAGGTCATTGAAGGCCTGAGCGTACTGCAACACAGTACGATTCCCCTGAGTGAGTGCCAGAAACTCATTAAGCTTGCGATCCATAATGCCTGCTGGTATATGATGCCCTCTGAAAGCTGCCTTGAACTCTCTCCATTCCACCACGTGGTCAACTGGCTGCATAGCAAGGAAGTGGTCCCACCATGTCCGCGCGGGTCCGCGAAGCTGCTGGGTGGCGAACCTGACCTTAGCCACATCTAAACAAACTCCATTGAGTAGTGAGAATTTGGATTCCACTACCCTGAGCCATACATCAGCATCAAGCGGATCCTCTGCCCGAGTGAACAACGGCGGCTGCATGCTGAGGAACTCCTGATAAGTGGCTACTGCTGGGGGACGCTGATGGTGATCACCACCACCATAGTGCTGAGGTGGCGGCTGACGCTGAGCTAACTATCGCAGAATCTCATTCTGCTGAGCCATCAACTCCTGCATGGTAGGAGGTGGTGGCGGTGGTGGAGGAATGCGTTCATTCTGTCCACGACACGCTCTTCCTGCCATCTGAAAAATTAAGGATCCTCTCAATATCATACTTCTGATGTTAGGGTTCATACGTGGCAAAAGATTTGAAAGGGTAAAACCAATATTTTCTTGCATAATTCATAAGATATACTACGTGGCATAAAACTTTTATTCATAAATTTAAGCTGACATCATTCATCATCCATACTTCCAAAAGAGTTTGTTACGATTACATCAGTGACCCCGAAAGACTCAACTCTGTCTAGCCTAGTACCCAAGGGTGCAAAAGCTAAGGTAGCTTCGAGGAGTTCTACCGCCACACACTTCTAACTCTATCCCTGCAACCTAGTGAGCAAACGAGGCAACGCTTGACTCGGGGGAAGGTGGTCTCCCTGAGCCAGCAGTGTCCAAGCTTGATGCAGGCTCCGGCTCCTCTCCTCCCTCGATGTCGACATCCTCGTTGGCCTCCATAACCTCAATGGTGTTCTCCCTGGTTCCCACTAGCTCCTCAAGCTCCTGGATCTCGTTGGACATCTGTTCCACTTGTAGGTCCTTTTCCACCATCTTAGTGGATAGGTCTACCACAAGTTCCTCTGTTATCCAAGGTGATCTTGGTAGCCTCCAACAATGCCATTAGATGAGACATTGCCTCTCCTCGCATCTTTTGCAGACGATACAGAGCATCCATGCATCGCACAGTCAAGTGAGCAGTCTACCCTGGGTAAAGAGCCCATATATCCTTTGTATGCTCCACTCGGTCTTTCCACATTGGGTCGTCCTCCTTTTCATCGGGGAACAAGCCAATGGGATGAGTAAACAGCTCCAAGGGGTGAAAACCACAGAAGGTGGTCAGCCCGTGGAGAGCAATGGCCTCGATAGTATCCTCAGCCTGGTATCTGAAAGACTCGAAGTCCAACGAACGCCAGCCTGGCTGTAAGGGATGAGGCTCCAGGGTCATCCTCACCCTACAGCGGGGCACCCGGTGCTTCTCGAACAACTGCACCGTGTACTGGGGAGGCGTCGTGTAACCTTCTCCCTAAAGTACCTCCCACAAGATACGGGGAAAACCCTCTCGTGCAAGTCCGTCCGTGTGGGAATGTGTGTTCCCTCCTTCCGAGGACCCGTGAGAAGTCATCTGTGCACGGTTAAGCGTAAGTGAAAAAGAAAAAGAATTATAAAATAAAAGGGAATCAAAGCTTGGCCTATCGAAGGTTACGATAAGGTCACTGAATGTACTTAATCTGTCATTATCATGTATTAAAGTTTTTACCTAATTACCAAGTAGTTTAAGTAAAGGATGCATGCATGCTCGTTCTAAACGACCTTATTTCAACTCAGAGGGAATAGGGAAAAACCCCCATCCCTTATAGTAGCCTGTAGGGCTTACCCAATTAGCCACCTAGCTACCCCTCTATCATCCTAAGGCTTCACGTCCTAGGTCTATCCAACATTTGTTTCTAACAAGTTTTACTTTCGAAAAGGATGGTATTTATAGTTTATTGATTCCTCTGTGGTGGTACGATCTCCGATACCAGCTGTGGCGGAACCACCCGAATTATTCCAACTTAAGTGCCTAAGTCCCACCTTAGAGGCTAGACCACACTTAAATAGGAATAATCCATCAGTCCCTCGGATCTAGTCTGACGAGGCCACTAACAGGATCAAGTACCACGTACTCACTCGACGGTGAGGCACAGAGCAAATACAATAAAGCATAAAACCATACATTAAGGAGTATTAAATTTATTACAACATCATCGGAGTTTTACCAAAAGTAGTGATTGTTGTTCGGGATGCAGCGGAATAACTAACGATAAGTAAATGGAAGGATGGGGAAGCCTGTCCCATCACTCCTCATGCTCCTCCTCAGCCGAGGTAGGATCCCACTCGACTGTCCAACCCGGTGGCAAGATGGACGGCCAAGTCACTCCAGCAACCATGTCCTCTAGAGAACCTGTAAAATTATGCCACAAGCAAGGCTGAGTATACTAATACTCAGCTAGACTTACCTGATGTGAGGAGTCTACTCCTCTACCTCTAGACATGCAGCTGTTTGGCTGAGGGGTTTGCTTGCCAAAAGCACTAGCTGAGTCTAAAAATCAAGTTTTAGCTTTTTCAAGTTTTAGTGTGACTCTCTTAAGACTAAATGTGTACCTATCTAATCATACATGGTATCAAACATTTAGCAATCAACAACTTTGCCAAGTCATCACATTTCCACTTGTTACTCAATGCAATACAATGGATCAAGCAGTCTCATTAGCTACGAGAAGCAGACGATTCGAATCGAGTTTTTATCCTTGCAAGGTAAACCTAAACACACGACATATAGGGGCACTCCGTCCCCACACACATCAACAGTCCCCATCGATTCCCCGCCAGTAGATCAGGGCTCATCGCCTTGGCGTACAATGCCTCACTAACCCCGACTGCCGTCGTGCAGTGACCGCACTTGTACCCACCATAACCAGAATGGGAGACCACGTCTCAGGTCGCGTGAGGGGTAAAGTCTGCTGCCAGGTTCACTCAGGTACTAGGCTTACCGATTTACCATATTTCTCGGCATGTGTTTAGTACATTCAAACGCTTGACACAGGTATCCGCACGTTAATCCTTATTCCAATTTCATCTCGTAGACCACGCATCCCCATGGATTCGTGTCCACAGACCATCATCATTCTGATATAAAAATGGATACAACCAATTCCTAACCTCGCGCGAGTGCTAGAAAAATCACTCGACTTCTACCGAGATCCCTAATTAGTAAAGCAGCTACTCGACCTAGCATACTAGTATCCATCTCAAAAGGAATCCTGAGTTCATGCAACTAAGGTTTCAGTCAACTCCTACACTTAAGTGCACAGTACAAGCCTACAAACATTAAGTGTAGTAAAATAGTATATATAAACAGTTATGCATAAAACCGGGGCTTGCCTTCCAAAGCTGGGGTAGGCAGGTCCTCGATGGCAGGCTCTGGTGCTGGCTCCTGGGCTACCTCCTGAGCAACTCCTTGCTCCGGCACGAGGATGTACTCCCCGTCAGCGAGATTACAATCTATTGAATGCAATGCATGAGATATATGCATAAGTATGACATGAACATTTGTAAGGGTTATGCATAGTAAAATAGCATTAACTTTAGTGTTTCTCTAGGGCTTCTTTTTTGGATATACTTAAGGGTTTTGTATTTTCATCTATTTTTCCCAAGGTTTCCCTCTTCTTTCTAATGCTTCCTATTAAGCCTTTTTGATCCATCAGGGTTAGTTAATATTTTCCAAAAATGTTATAAAAATTACAGTTGGTAACTATCAACATTTATGGGTTCTCCTAAAAATTTGAGGTGGACATAAATTCAGATACTACTTGTGCAAAATTAACAAAAGCAAGTGGAAAAGGGCATTTTACACTATGGCTATGATTTAAGTGAGGTTTCTATACCAATTTTTATTTTTGTCCAGATTCATAGGTGATATTAGGCCTCTGTGCTAAAAATCACAGAAAAAGACCTACTAGATATTTAGTTGTGATTTTCTAAAGTTTAATGCCAAAAAGGTACTTATAACTAACTTGTTATTTGAAAAATATCAAACAACATAACTCATATTTTTCCTATGTTTATAATAACAAAAAATTTATTATCCCAAAGTTTGGGGTGTGTTCTCCTTAGGGTTATTTTTCTAGGATTTTTCTAAGTTTCCTTTGTTTTCATAAAATTAAAGGTATCTCATTTCTTTTGTACTACATAAAGGTCTAATAAAATTTTCCAGTGAACTATATTAAATAAGTGAGCTAACAAAAATGTGGTTGTTCCCTGGTTCTTATTTTAAGCTACCTCTTCTATTTTCTTTAATTTTGAGCTAAAATGAATTTAAATAGTAAAACCTACCTTAATTTGGTGCACTGAGGGTTTTACTATTTTTAAACAGATTAGGGATTGATTAAGTACTTCCCTGAATTTTCTTAACCTCAGTCTAACAGTGTAACTATTTTTCCCTCTTTTATTTAGCTTTTGGCCAGAACACTATTTAATTCAAAACTCTGAATTCTTCTTCAACACTTAGGTGGTTTTGTATTTTTCCTAAGTAGTTTACTTTATTTAGAATCTGGCAAAATTAGTTTGACTAAATTTGGTTGAATAAAACTGAAGTTATGAATTTTACTAGCTCTGGTTGTATTTAAATTAGAAATGTTAAAAAGGTTTTCTGGAAATCCAGTTTACACCGAGGACCCTGGGCTTTTCCTAAACCAATCCTTCAACTTATACTCACCTATGGATTTTTTACAAAGAAATTACCAGAAATCCAAGAATGTGATTTATGGCAAGGAAACATATGTGGGGTGAGGTATACGAGCCTCTAGTCTGAAGACAATGGCCACACAAACCCCATTTTTATCGAAAATTGTCATGAACGACCATTTTCAATAGTACCGAAGGCTAACACCTTCATATTTTTTATGAAGAAATGGTCTGCACCAAAAATCAAAAAATGTGATCTATGGCAAGGAAACATATGTGGGTGAGGTATACGAGCCTTAGGTCGATGATCGATGGCAACGCAACCCCCATTTTTGTCGAAAATAGTCATAAATGGCCATTTTCAATAATACCGAAGGCTAACACCTACGTATTATTCACAGAGAAATGGTCTCCATCAGAATTAAAAATGTGATCTATGGCAAGGAAACATATGTGGGGTGAGATATAAAAGCCTCTGGTCGATGATCAATGGCCATACAACCCACATTTTTGTCGAAAATGGCCATGAACGACCATTTTTAATAATACCATAGGCTAACACCTACGGATTTTTTGACGAAGAAATGGTCTCCACCAAACATCCAAGAATGTAATCTATGGCAAGGAAACATATGTGGGGTGAGGTATATCAGCCTCTGGTCGATGATTGATGGCCATACAACCCCCATTTTTGTCAAAAATTGCCAAGAACGATCATTTTTAATAATACCGAAGCATAACCCCTACTGATTTTTGACGAAAAAATGGACTCCACCAAAAATCCAAGAATGTGATCTATGACAAGGAAACATATGTCGGTTAGGTATACGAGCCTCTGGTCGATGATCGATGGCCACTCAACCCCCATTTTTTATCGAAAATAGCCATGAACAACTATTTTTATTAATATCGAAGGCTAACACCTATGGATTTTTATCAAGAAATGGTCTCCACCAGAAATCTAAGAATGTAATCTATGGCAAGGAAACATATGTGGGGTGAGGTATATGAGCCTCTGGTCGATGATCGATGGCCACACAACCCCCATTTTTGTCGAAAATAGCCAAGAATGATCATTTTCAATAATACCGAAGGCTAACACCAATAGATTTTTGACGAAGAAATGGTCTCCACCAAAAATCAAATAATGTGATTTATGGCAAGAAAACATATGTGGGGTGAGGTATACGCACCTTTGGTCGATGATCAATGGCCACACAAGCCCCATTTTTGTCGAAAATAGCCATAAACGACCATTTTCAATAGTACCAGAGGCTAACACCTTCGAATTTTTGACGAACAAATGGTCTCCACAAAAAATCCAAGAATGTGATCTATGGCAAGGAAACATATGTGTGTGAGGTATAAGATCCTCCGGTCGATGATCGATTGCCACTCAACCCCCATTTTTGTCGAAAATAGCCACGAACGACCATTTCAATAATACCGAAGGCTAACCCCTACATATTTTTGACAAAGAAATGGTCTCCAATAGAAATCTAAGAATGCGATCTATGGCAAGGACACATATGTGGGGTGAGATATACGAGACTCTTGTCGATGATCCATGGCCACACAACCCCCATTTTTATCGAAAATAGCCATGAACGACCATTTTTAATAATATCGTAGGCTAACACCTATGGATCTTTGACGAAGAAATGGTCTCCACCAGAAATCCAAGAATGTAATCTATGGAAAGGAAACATATGTGGGTGAGGTATATAAGCCTCTGGTCGATGATCGATGGTCACGCAACCCCCATTTTTGTCGAAAATAGCAAAGAACGATCATTTTCAATAATATCAAAGGCTAACACCTACAGATTTTTTACGAAGAAATGGTCTCCACCAGAAATCCAAGAATGTGATCTATGGCAAGGAGACATATGTGGGGTGTGGTATACGAGCCTCTGGTCGATGATCGATGGCCACGCAACCCCCATTTTTGTCGAAAATAGCTAAGAACGATCATTTTCAATAATACCGAAGGCTAACACCTACGGATTTTTTACGAAGAAATGGTCTCCACCAGAAATCAAAGAATGTGATCAATGGCAAGTAAACATATGTGGGGTGAGGTATACGAGCCTCTAGTCGATTATCAATGGCCACACAACCCCCATTTTGTCAAAAACACCCATGAACGACCATTTTCAATAATACTGATGGCTAAGACCAACCGATTTTTGATCAAGAAATGGTCTTCGCCAGAATCCAAGTATGTGATCTATGGAAAGGAAACTTATGTGGGGTGAGGTATATGAGCCTCTAGTCTATGATCAATGGCCACACAACCCCCATTTTTGTCGAAAATAGCTATGAACGACCATTTTCAACAATATCGAAGGCTAACACTAAGGATTTTTTATGAAGAAATGGTCTCCACCAGAAATCCAAGAATATGATCTATGGCAAAGAAACATATGTGGGGTGAGATATACGAGCCTCTGGTCGATGATCGATGACCACTCAACCCCCATTTTTTCGAAAATAGCCATGAACAACTATTTTTATTAATACCGAAGGCTAACACCTATGGATTTTTATATAGAAATGGTCTCCACCAGAAATCCAAGAATGTAATCTATGGCAAGGAAACATATGTGGGGTGAGGTATATGAGCCTCTGGTCAATGATCGATGGCCACACAACCCCCATTTTTGTCGAAAATAGCCAAGAATGATCATTTTCAATAATACCGAAGGCTAACACCTACGGATTTTTGATGAAGAAATGGTCTCCACCAAAAATCCAATAATGTGATTTATGGCAAGAAAACATATGTGGGGTGAGGTATACACGCCTTTGGTCGATGACCAATGGCCACACAAGCCACATTTTTGTCGAAAATAGCCATGAACGACCATTTTCAATAGTATCGGAGGCTAACACCTTCGGATTTTTGACGAACAAATGGTCTCCACAAAAAATCCAAGAATGTGATCTATGGCAAGGAAATATATGTGCGTGAGGTATAAGATCCTCTGATCGATGATCGATGGCCACTCAACCCCCATTTTTGTCGAAAATAGCCATGAACGACCATTTCAATAATACCGAAGGCTAACCCCTATATATTTTTGACAAAGAAATGGTCTCCAATAGAAATCCAAGAATGCGATCTATGGCAAGGAAACATATGTGGGGTGAGATATACGAGACTCTTGTCGATGATCCATGGCCACACAACCCCCATTTTTATCGAAAATAGCCATGAACGACCATTTTTAATAATATTGTAGGCTAACACCTATGGATCTTTGACGAAGAAATGGTCTCCACCAGAAATCCAAGAATGTAATATATGGAAAGGAAACATATGTGGGTGTGGTATATAAGCCTCTGGTCGATGATCGATGGTCACGCAAACCCCCATTTTTGTCGAAAATAGCTAAGAACGATCATTTTCAATAATATCGAAGGCTAACACCTACAGATTTTTTACGAAGAAATGGTCTCCACCAGAAATCCAAGAATGTGATCTATGGCAAGGAGACATATGTGGGGTGTGGTATACGAGCCTCTGGTCGATGATCAATGGCCACGCAACCCCCATTTTTGTCGAAAATAGCTAAGAACGATCATTTTCAATAATACCGAAGGCTAACACCTACGAATTTTTTACGAAGAAATGGTCACCACCAGAAATCCAAGAATGTGATCAATGGCAAGTGAACATATGTGGGGTGAGGTATACGAGCCTCTAGTCGATTATCAATGGCCACACAACCCCCATTTTGTCAAAAATACCCATGAACGACCATTTTCAATAATACCAATGGCTAAGACCAACGGATTTTTGACGAAGAAATGGTCTTCGCTAGAATCCAAGAATGTGATCTATGGAAAGGAAACTTATGTGGGGTGAGGTATATGAGCCTCTAGTCTATGATCAATGGCCACACAACCCCCATTTTTGTCGAAAATAGCCATGAACGACCATTTTCAACAATACCGATGTAACACCCGGTTTTAAAGGACAAAGCCGGGTGCATCTCATACATGCGCCAAGAAGACAACATATATAATAACAGAGTGTATAGAGATAAATGTCATAAAACATCAGAGTATTTATTACATAGCGGAAGACTTATTACAAAATAAAGTAATGAAGATAAAACGAACTAAGGATCGTCGGCGCCAATGTCGACTGAGAAACGCCACCTAGATCAGATCGAACTCCTCAGTGTTAGGCGGCTCCTCCTGAACCACCTGATCTTCTCCTATGGGGGGGTGTGAGACAGCAAGGGTGAGCTCACACATGATCATAGCTCAACAAGTTGTGGGGAACCAGTGGACATAAACTCACAAAGGTGTGAGTTCATGTGATGTGTAAGGCTATTCAATGACAGGGGTTAAAGCTGAGCATTGCTTTTAAGTAGTTGGTCAAAATTTTATTAGCAATTACTAAGTGTAAGTAAATACCAAACCATAAGTAAAGTAATAGAACAAAATTAATAACAAACCCATGCATATGCGAATGACAAATTGAATTTAAGTTCCATAATTTAAACATCAGAGAGTCCTGAGCTGCTCGTGACCGTGAACTCGACTAGTATACCAGTTTTACACTCTGCAGAGGTTGTACCCTTTACCCACAAGTCATGTTACCCATCTGCCAAGGGATCGCGACTTCCCATACACCTCTACCTAGGAAGCGCGGCAGGGCAACACTACGAGGCCTTTACAAAGTTCCACTAGCTTCCGAAAACCCGCTACAGTTTATAGGAAGTTCCAATGCAGGGTTCCTGGCTGACCGCCATCGTAGCAAAATCAACCAGGGACCTCCCTACACTGACCACTCCCCTACTGCCCTTGCCCCTTTCGGGTAAGGTAGTCTTCCACTAGCTTTCCTAATTAGTCAGCCAAGGGCGTCCCATTAAACCCTTGTGGTGGCACGTGGTTCTCAAGTTAAGCTCTATGTTCCAATTAACATTAATGATCTCAACATGAACATAAATAGAATAACAAAAAGAACTGGAACATAGAGGTAATAGATAATTATCCCAAAACCATGTAAAGCAATAGCAAACTACCCAAGTGAATCAGGGGTAACAAGGTAATGAGATAAACAATCTAGGGTAACCTATCAGGTCCCATCAAAATTAACCTATGCATGGATAAATGATATTAAGGAACATTATTGGGTAAAAAAAGTGGTCAAGGGCACAACTTGCCTTCAATGAGCTCCTGCTCAGCTACTTCAACCTGCTGCTCACCAGGGTCCCCAGCAACGGGCTCTTCTACTCGCCACAATACAAACAAGCACAGTACATATAGAGAAATTAACATTACACCAAACATATATACAAAATACACAGTAATAATCTACACCTTAAAATAAAATTCTAGGAACAGGAATCATAATTTTTGGAGTTATAGAATTTAAGTTATGCATTTTCAAAGGTTTTATGTGCTTTAAATAAGATTAAGTGATAAATAAATTTATTACTGTTTTCATGACATAACAGAGGCTCTAGGTGATAAAGAATAAAATTACAAAATTTTAGGAACTGGAATGGATTAATTTGGAGTTAGTATGAATTTTCTATGAATTATCAAAGTTCTAGCAATTATTTTGTATTAAAAAGTAATTTCTATAATTAAATAACTGAATTTAAAGAGCTATGGACTAGGCCTCAATTTCTGTAAATGCCAGGGGCCTTAGGACAAGAAACCCGAGACACAGTCAACAGTTACAATGGACCGCGGGTTGTTTCCCTAAAAACAGAGGGGTCTAAGTGTAACTACGCAGCTGAGGGAAGTGCGGATAGATTCCGACCGTCGGATCCGAGGTGAGCGCTCCTGATTAGATCCACCCATTACGAACCGGTACGTAACATGGTCACTCGGATCAAGATCTGACGGCCCCGGTTTAATGACTCCTAAAGCGATGACCACCAGCCGATCACGATCGGACGGATAGCGGTCGCCCAAGCCGAACGGGTGAGTACATCTAATCTCGACCGTCCTGTTCAAATCAAACGGCAGGGATGACTTCTCCGTCCCCAACGCCGACGGTGAGGCCAACCCCAGAAATACACGGCGGTGCGCCATGGCCGGCATTCACCGATACCAGATCCTGTGCCTAAAACTTCGATCCGAACCGAAATACACGTAATTCTAACGGTGGTGAACATTATAGGTGACTCGTTACCGGGAATTGGAGTGCCGAGGTATGCAGTTCACGGGGTGGAGCGGATCCGATTGTGCCGCGGCGAGATTCCGGTCACCCAGTGGTCGGCTTCTTCCTCTACGGTGCCGAGCTACTCACCAGCAATCCCCGAGCACCCAACGGGCCCCTGGATGCCAACCGTGGCGAGGGCAATCTCGGCGACTACCCAGTTCGCGATGCCCTCTCTCTCTCTTCACAGTTCTCCGCTTCACTGATCGCCGTGGCTACCGTATGACTTGGAAAACGAAGGGGGGGGGGATGAAAGGAACGGAGCAGTCGGTTCTTATGTATGCGGTCGGGCACCAGATTCTAGCCACGGAGCTCCAAGTCCCGCGGGCGACTTCCACCATGAACGGTAGGTTTGTTGAAGCCGCGATGACAACCCAGGCCCACCGTTCAGAGACAAGCGAGAATGAGCGGCTGGGGCGCGGGGAAAGCGGAGACTGTCCCGTGGGTCCGCGAGCGCAGTGACACGGGTGGGCGACGTGAGTATGGACAGTGGGGTCCACAAGTCGGCGCGCGCGTTATGCAGGTGGGCTGCGCAGGAGAGAAGGGCTACTGGGCCGAATTCAGGTTGTTGGCCCATCCAGGTATAGTATTCCTTTTTCTTTTTCTTTTATTTTCTTCTTTCTCCATTATTTCACAAATTCAATTTAAAATACCAATTCAAATTCAAACTTGTGACTGGTTCATTCATATTGGTGCAATTAAAAGTATTAGGTTTGAGAATATTTATTCAAATATATTATTCATGTTTTCATATTCCTTCTCTTTTCTAGATTCAAGAATTTCTTTTAGGATTTAATTTTCCCCCTTTTGGTCTTTATTATTTTCTTGTTATAAAATGCACACAAAAATAAAATATTCGGCATGATGCAAGGATTTAGTAGCATATCTTTTTATTAATTGTTCTTGGACATGGTGTTCACATATGATGATGCATAAAGATCAAACTCACATAAAGAGAAAATTGTTCCTCTATTGGCATTATTCCTAGCAATTTACAAAGTGGGTGTCACAAATCCTACCCCCCTTAAAAATAATCTCGTCCTCGAGATTAAGAAGATCTAGGGAAAAGGTGGGGAAAATCTATACGAAGCTCTTCTTCTCTTTCCCAAGTTGCTTCATCTTCACCGTGGTGACTCCATTGGACTTTGCACATCTTTATAACCTTATTCCTTGTAACTCGAGTTAAAGTATCCAAAATCTTGATCGGGTACTCCGTGTAAGTCAAATCACCCTGAACACTGAGCTCTTCCATCGGTAACTGTTCCTCAGGGACACGGAGACACTTCTTTAGTTGAGATACGTGGAACACATTATGCACATCCGATAGACTAGCAGGTAACTCGAGTTGATATGCCATCTCCCCAACTCGCCTAAAGATCAAGAATGGTCCAATATAGCGAGGGGACAATTTGCCCTTAACTTTAAGTCTTCTCATTCCACGAAGTGGTGACACCTTGAGGTACACATAATCTCCTTCTTCAAATTCCAGTGGTCTTCTTCTATTATCAGCATAACTCTTTTGCCTGGTTTGAGCCACTCTCAAATTCTCTCGAATTATACGGACTTGTTCTTCTACTTCTTGAATCAATTCAGGCCCAAAGAACTGTCTCTCTCCAGTCTGATCCCAATACAAAGGAGTCCTGCACTTTCTCCCATATAAAGCTTCAAAAGGTGACATCTTCAGACTGGCTTGATAGCTATTATTGTATGAGAATTCAGCATAAGGTAGACTCTTATCCCAACTTCCTCCATGTTGAAGGGCACATGCTCTCAACATATCTTCCAATACTTGATTAGTTCTTTCAGTCTGTCCATCAGTCTGAGGGTGATAAGCCGTACTAAAATTCAACTTCGTACTCATATTCTCATGAAAGCTTCTCCAGAATCTTGAGGTAAACTGTGAACCTCGATCAGACACGATCTTCTTTGGTACTCCATGCAAACACACAATCTGAGCCATATATAACTCTGCTAGCTGAGAACCTTTATATGTAGTCTTTACAGGAATAAAGTGAGCCACTTTAGTCAATCTATCCACAATCACCCATATAGCATCATATCCCTTCTGGGTGCGAGGCAATCCAGTAATAAAATCCATACCAATCTCTTCCCATTTCCACTCGGGTATCTTCAGTGGATGCAATAGTCCAGCTGGCCTCTGGTGTTCAGCCTTAACTCTTTGGCATATATCGCACATAGCCACATGTGCCGCCACATCTCTCTTCAATCCATACCACCAATACTTCCGCTTCAAATCCTGATACATCTTAGTACTACCAGGATGAATAGAATAATCCGAATCATGAGCCTCCTTCAATATAGTCTCTCGAAGGCTTTTAATATCAGGAACACACATCCTGTCCTTGAACCATATAGTGCCTTGCTCATCTTCCGTAAATTCCGGAACTCGACCTTCAGTAATCAGATCCTTAATCTCTTTTATTTTAGCATCACCAATTTGTCCTTTGCGGATCTCTTGCTCCAAAGTAGGTTCCACATCAATAGTAACTCCCTCAGTATGAGCAACTATCCCCAGGTTAAGTCTCCTGAAATCCTCAACAATCTCATCGGGTAGCTGGGCAACAATAGCTAAATGAACATGCTCCTTTCGACTCAAGGCATCTGCAACCAAATTTGCCTTGCCCGGGTGATAGTGAATCTCCAAATCATAATCCTTAATAAGCTCCAACCAACGGCGTTGCCTAAGGTTGAGATCCTTTTGAGTGAATATATACTTCAGACTCTTATGATCCGTATACACTTGACACTTGGTCCCCATGATATAATGTCTCCAAAACTTAAGCGCATGCACAACGGCTGCTAGTTCCAAGTCATGAGTGGGGTAGTTCAATTCATGCTTCCTCAACTGACGAGATGCATAGGCGATCACATGACCTTCTTGCATAAGCACGCATCCCAAGCCTTGGCCACATGCATCGCAATAGATATCAAATCCTTTCTGTAGGTCTGGCATAACCAATACTGGTGGCGACATCAACCTCTTTTTCAATTGCTCAAAGCTGTCTTGGCACTTCTCGTCCCACTTAAATTCTCTTCCTTTCTCCAAAAGCGAAGTCATAGGTTTGGCAATCTTAGAGAACCCTTCAATAAATCTCCGATAATATCCTGCGAGTCCCAAGAAACTCCGAATCTCAGTAACTGTAGTGGGTACTCTCCATTCCATTATCTCCTTAACCTTAGCAGGATCCACTGCTATTCCTCCATTAGAAATAATATGTCCAAGGAATGGTACCTTGTCAATCCAAAACTCGCACTTGCTGAACTTGGCATATAGCTGGTTATCTCGTAGCTTCTGTAGCACCAATCTCAGATGTTCCTCATGATCGCTATCACTCTGAGAATAAATAAGAATATCGTCGATGAATACCACGACGAATCTGTACAAATACTCCATAAACACCTTGTTCATCAAGTTCATAAAATAAGCTTGGTGCATTGGTTAATCCAAATGACATAACAGTGAACTCATATAATCCATATCGAGTCGAGAATGCTGTCTTAGGAATATCCGATGGTCTAATCCTCATCTGATGGTAACCGGATCGGAGATCAATCTTCGAGAATACTCTAGCACCTCTCATCTGATCAAATAAATCTTCAATACGGGGCAACGGATACTTGTTCTTCACCGTAACATCATTAAGAGATCTATAATCCACACACATTCTTTGCGACCCATCCTTCTTCTGTACAAACAGTACCGGTGCTCCCCACGGCGAGGAACTCGGACGAATGTACCCAGCGTCTTGTAACTCAGTTAACTGCTTCTTAAGTTCCTTCAACTCCTCTACGGACATCCTATATGGCCGTTTAGAAATAGGGGCGGTTCCAGGTAAGAGGTCAATAACAAACTCAACTTCTCTATCAGGTGGCATCCCTGGTAACTCCTCTGGAAAGACATCCGGAAAATCTCTAACCACCCGGATGTTGTCACCAACAAACTCCTCAGGTATAAAGAACATTGCACGCATGGGTGAGGAGGTTACTGCAATATTAACTTGAAACCTTTCTCCTTTAGTGGTAGTGAGTTCTACGGTACCTCTACCACATGCTATAACGGCCTTTGCCTTTCTTAGCCATGACATACCAAGGATCAGATCTATACTGCTTGACTCTAATATTATAGCAGTAGCTCCAAATTCTCTACCCATAATGGTCAAGGTCAATCTACGTGTCATTTGATTCGCCTCAACAGGCCCTTTAGGTGTAATTACTATCATGGGTTTTCTCATATTTAGCAGTGGTATTTCATTTGTGTTGGCATATCTAGCAGACATGAATGAATGTGTAGCACCAGAATCAAATAATATGGTTGCAGGAATTGCATTAACATAAAACATACCAATTACGAGGTCCCCTCCATCCGGAGTAGCATCAACGCTGACTTGATTAACCTTGGCAATAGAATATCCCTTGCCAGAACTTGGAGTTTGCTGCCTGTTCTGAACTGGAGTAGTAGCCATCCTCTGTGGGCAGACATTTGCATAATGACCAGTCTTCCCACACTTGAAACATGTGGTGCCTGGACTCTGTCCTGAAAACTTCGTCGGTGTGCCAGTAGGGGTAGCCTGTCGAGGAGGTGGAGTCCTCAGTGGTGATTGCTGAACTGGGCGTGGTCCCCCCGGTCGAGTCGGTGTACCCTGTGGTGAACTGTAGCGAGGACGAACACTACTGCTACCCTGTCCTTGTGAGATAGCCTTCCTCTTCAAATCACCCAGTTGAACACGCTTGTGTTCAATAGCAAGAGCCTTATCAAGTAGCCTCTGAAATGATGGAAAGGTGTGTGCAACCAGTGCATACTGCAAGGGTCCATTAAGTCCTTCAATGAAGTGCTCTTGCTTCCTCTCGTCTTCAGCAACTTCTTCAGGGGCATATCTGGATAACTGAATAAACTTGTTGCGGTACTCGCTGACTGACATACTTCCTTGCTTCAGCGACAGAAATTCCTTCTTCTTGATCTTTATCATACCAGCTGGAATATGGTAGTTTCTGAACTGTGTACTGAATTCTGCCCAAGTAATAGTATCCGCAGCATCATGGGCAGCAGTATAAGAATCCCACCAGTCAGCAGCAGGATCCGTCAGACGTCCAGAAGCATATAAAACCTTCTCCCGGTCCGTGCACTGTGCAATACCCAGCATCTTCTCAACGGACTTCAGCCAATCATCCGCGTCCAGTGGATCAGGTGAGCTTGCAAATGTAGGTGGCTTATGACTCATGAACTCTCTATGCTTGTCTCGGGGTGGAACTGGTGGTGGTGGTGGAGGCAGTGGCACTTGTTGCTGCTGTTGCTGTTGCATTTGTTGTTGCAGCTGCTATTGTTGTGCCCTCCTTTCCTGGCGTATCTCATCTCGCTCCTGGCGCAACTCCTGGCGTATATCCTCTCTTTCCTGACGCATTTCCTGGCGTTCTTGCTGCATCTGAGCACGCATATCAGCCATAGTGTCTGCCATTTGCTGCATCACCGCCATCTGAGCAGCAACCAGTGGGTCAACTCCGCCTGGTGGAGGATTAGGAGGATTCATCTCTGCAGGTTGTGGCTGGGGTTGTCTGTATATTCTCCGAGTGTGTTGGTTAGGAGGCAAATCGATTCCACCACCCCGCCTGGTATTGACCATCTGAGTTAGATACATATGGTAAGAAAATAGTAGACAAGGCAGGTATTTACAAATCAGGTTACTTTGGGGAATTTTATTAGCTAAGCGGATTAATATTTTACCTATCCTAGCTAATTCAATACCTTATGGTGGTACATACTAAGATGTCCATAATTCAATCAATCAAAGAAGCAAATCAGGCATTTAGCATCAGCACAATCAAACAACATTTTAAATAAAGAAAATAGTTTTAATTTTGTCTTAGGTTCCCTATCTCTTAGAAAGATCATAGTCATAGGATTCCAAGGTGTGAAATCCATCTTGTCTTAGAGTAGAAAAGATAAGAATGATCAGAGTAGAATAGCAAAAAGGTGAGACGAGATCAAGATGGGATAAGTATAGAATGAAACAGAGTAAGGTAAGTAGGAAAGGGTTTGTCCATTTCTATCTAGGTCTCGTCCTACAGTCAACATTCCCTCTGATACCACTTCTGTAACACCCGGTTTTAAAGGACAAAGCCGGGTGCATCTCATACATGCGCCAAGAAGACAACATATATAATAACAGAGTGTATAGAGATAAATGTCATAAAACATCAGAGTATTTATTACATAGCGGAAGACTTATTACAAAATAAAGTAATGAAGATAAAACGAACTAAGGATCGTCGGCGCCAATGTCGACTGAGAAACGCCACCTAGATCAGATCGAACTCCTCAGTGTTAGGCGGCTCCTCCTGAACCACCTGATCTTCTCCTGTGGGGGGGTGTGAGACAGCAAGGGTGAGCTCACACATGATCATAGCTCAACAAGTTGTGGGGAACCAGTGGACATAAACTCACAAAGGTGTGAGTTCATGTGATGTGTAAGGCTATTCAATGACAGGGGTTAAAGCTGAGCATTGCTTTTAAGTAGTTGGTCAAAATTTTATTAGCAATTACTAAGTGTAAGTAAATACCAAACCATAAGTAAAGTAATAGAACAAAATTAATAACAAACCCATGCATATGCGAATGACAAATTGAATTTAAGTTCCATAATTTAAACATCAGAGAGTCCTGAGCTGCTCGTGACCGTGAGCTCGGCTAGTATACCAGTTTTACACTCTGCAGAGGTTGTACCCTTTACCCACAAGTCATGTTACCCATCTGCCAAGGGATCGCGACTTCCCATACACCTCTACCTAGGAAGCGCGGCAGGGCAACACTACGAGGCCTTTACAAAGTTCCACTAGCTTCCGAAAACCCGCTACAGTTTATAGGAAGTTCCAATGCAGGGTTCCTGGCTGACCGCCATCGCAGCAAAATCAACCAGGGACCTCCCTACACTGACCACTCCCCTACTGCCCTTGCCCCTTTCGGGTAAGGTAGTCTTCCACTAGCTTTCCTAATTAGTCAGCCAAGGGCGTCCCATTAAACCCTTGTGGTGGCACGTGGTTCTCAAGTTAAGCTCTATGTTCCAATTAACATTAATGATCTCAACATGAACATAAATAGAATAACAAAAAGAATTGGAACATAGAGGTAATAGATGATTATCCCAAAACCATGTAAAGCAATAGCAAACTACCCAAGTGAATCAGGGGTAATAAGGTAATGAGATAAACAATCTAGGGTAACCTATCAGGTCCCATCAAAATTAACCTATGCATGGATAAATGATATTAAGGAACATTATTGGGTAAAAAAAGTGGTCAAGGGCACAACTTGCCTTCAATGAGCTCCTGCTCAGCTACTTCAACCTGCTGCTCACCAGGGTCCCCAGCAACGGGCTCTTCTACTCGCCACAATACAAACAAGCACAGTACATATAGAGAAATTAACATTACACCAAACATATATACAAAATACACAGTAATAATCTACACCTTAAAATAAAATTCTAGGAACAGGAATCATAATTTTTGGAGTTATAGAATTTAAGTTATGCATTTTCAAAGGTTTTATGTGCTTTAAATAAGATTAAGTGATAAATAAATTTATTACTGTTTTCATGACATAACAGAGGCTCTAGGTGATAAAGAATAAAATTACAAAATTTTAGGAACTGGAATGGATTAATTTGGAGTTAGTATGAATTTTCTATGAATTATCAAAGTTCTAGCAATTATTTTGTATTAAAAAGTAATTTCTATAATTAAATAACTGAATTTAAAGAGCTATGGACTAGGCCTCAATTTCTGTAAATGCCAGGGGCCTCGGGACAAGAAACCCGAGACACAGTCAACAGTTACAATGGACCGCGGGTTGTTTCCCTAAAAACAGAGGGGTCTAAGTGTAACTACGCAGCTGAGGGAAGTGCGGATAGATTCCGACCGTCAGATCCGAGGTGAGCGCTCCTGATTAGATCCACCCATTACGAACCGGTACGTAACATGGTCACTCGGATCAAGATCTGACGGCCCCGGTTTAATGACTCCTAAAGCGATGACCACCAGCCGATCACGATCGGACGGATAGCGGTCGCCCAAGCCGAACGGGTGAGTACATCTAATCTCGACCGTCCGTTCAAATCAAACGGCAGGGACGACTTCTCCGTCCCCAACGCCGATGGTGAGGCCAACCCCAGAAATACACGGCGGTGCGCCATGGCCGGCATTCACCGATACCCGATCCTGTGCCTAAAACTTCGATCCGAACCGAAATACACGTAATTCTAACGGTGGTGAACATTATAGGTGACTCGTTACCGGGAATTGGAGTGCCGAGGTATGCAGTTCACAGGGGTGGAGCGGATCCGATTGTGCCGCGGCGAGATTCCGGTCACCCAGTGGTCGGCTTCTTCCTCTACGGCGCCTGAGCTACTCACCAGCAATCCCCGAGCACCCAACGGGCCCCTGGATGCCAATCGTGGCGAGGGCAATCTCGGCGACTACCCAGTTCGCGATGCCCTCTCTCTCTCTTCACAGTTCTCCTCTTCACTGATCGTCGTGGCTACCGTATGACTTGGAAAACGAAGGGGGGGATGAAAGGAACGGAGCGTCGGTTCTTATGTATGCGGTCGGGCACCAGATTCTAGCCACGGAGCTCCGAGTCCCGCGGGCGACTTCCACCATGAACGGTAGGTTTGTTGAAGCCGCGATGACAACCCAGGCCCACCGTTCAGAGACAAGCGAGAACGAGCGGCTGGGGCGCGAGGAAAGCGGAGACTGTCCCATGGGTCCGCGAGCGCAGTGACACGGGTGGGCGACGTGAGTATGGACAGTGGGGTCCACAAGTCGGCGCGCGCGTTATGCAGGTGGGCTGCGCAGGAGAGAAGGGCTACTGGGCCGAATTCAGGTTGTTGGCCCATCCAGGTATAGTATTCCTTTTTCTTTTTCTTTTATTTTCTTCTTTCTCCATTATTTCACAAATTCAATTTAAAATACCAATTCAAATTCAAACTTGTGACTGGTTCATTCATATTGGTGCAATTAAAAGTATTAGGTTTGAGAATATTTATTCAAATATATTATTCATGTTTTCATATTCCTTCTCTTTTCTAGATTCAAGAATTTCTTTTAGGATTTAATTTTCCCCCTTTTGGTCTTTATTATTTTCTTGTTATAAAATGCACACAAAAATAAAATATTCGGCATGATGCAAGGATTTAGTAGCATATCTTTTTATTAATTGTTCTTGGACATGGTGTTCACATATGATGATGCATAAAGATCAAACTCACATAAAGAGAAATTGTTCCTCTACTGGCATTATTCCTAGCAATTTACAAAGTGGGTGTCACAAATCCTACCCCCCTTAAAAATAATCTCGTCCTCGAGATTAAGAAGATCTAGGGAAAAGGTGGGGAAAATCTATACGAAGCTCTTCTTCTCTTTCCCAAGTTGCTTCATCTTCACCGTGGTGACTCCATTGGACTTTGCACATCTTTATAACCTTATTCCTTGTAACTCGAGTTAAAGTATCCAAAATCTTGATCGGGTACTCCGTGTAAGTCAAATCACCCTGAACACTGAGCTCTTCCATCGGTAACTGTTCCTCAGGGACACGGAGACACTTCTTTAGTTGAGATACGTGGAACACATTATGCACATCCGATAGACTAGCAGGTAACTCGAGTTGATATGCCATCTCCCCAACTCGCCTAAAGATCAAGAATGGTCCAATATAGCGAGGGGACAATTTGCCCTTAACTTTAAATCTTCTCATTCCACGAAGTGGTGACACCTTGAGGTACACATAATCTCCTTCTTCAAATTCCAGTGGTCTTCTTCTATTATCAGCATAACTCTTTTGCCTGGTTTGAGCCACTCTCAAATTCTCTCAAATTATACGGACTTGTTCTTCTGCTTCTTGAATCAATTCAGGCCCAAAGAACTGTCTCTCTCCAGTCTGATCCCAATACAAAGGAGTCCTGCACTTTCTCCCATATAAAGCTTCAAAAGGTGACATCTTCAGACTGGCTTGATAGCTATTATTGTATGAGAATTCAGCATAAGGTAGACTCTTATCCCAACTTCCTCCATGTTGAAGGGCACATGCTCTCAACATATCTTCCAATACTTGATTAGTTCTTTCAGTCTGTCCATCAGTCTGAGGGTGATAAGCCTGTACTAAAATTCAACTTCGTACTCATATTCTCATGAAAGCTTCTCCAGAATCTTGAGGTAAACTGTGAACCTCGATCAGACACGATCTTCTTTGGTACTCCATGCAAACACACAATCTGAGCCATATATAACTCTGCTAGCTGAGAACCTTTATATGTAGTCTTTACAGGAATAAAGTGAGCCACTTTAGTCAATCTATCCACAATCACCCATATAGCATCATATCCCTTCTGGGTGCGAGGCAATCCAGTAATAAAATCCATACCAATCTCTTCCCATTTCCACTCGGGTATCTTCAGTGGATGCAATAGTCCAGCTGGCCTCTGGTGTTCAGCCTTAACTCTTTGGCATATATCGCACATAGCCACATGTGCCGCCACATCTCTCTTCAATCCATACCACCAATACTTCCGCTTCAAATCCTGATACATCTTAGTACTACCAGGATGAATAGAATAATCCGAATCATGAGCCTCCTTCAATATAGTCTCTCGAAGGCTTTTAATATCAGGAACACACATCCTGTCCTTGAACCATATAGTGCCTTGCTCATCTTCCGTAAATTCCGGAACTTGACCTTCAGTAATCAGATCCTTAATCTCTTTTATTTTAGCATCACCAATTTGTCCTTTGCGGATCTCTTGCTCCAAAGTAGGTTCCACATCAATAGTAACTCCCTCAGTATGAGCAACTATCCCCAGGTTAAGTCTCCTGAAATCCTCAACAATCTCATCGGGTAGCTGGGCAACAATAGCTAAATGAACATGCTCCTTTCGACTCAAGGCATCTGCAACCAAATTTGCCTTGCCCGGGTGATAGTGAATCTCCAAATCATAATCCTTAATAAGCTCCAACCAACGGCGTTGCCTAAGGTTGAGATCCTTTTGAGTGAATATATACTTCAGACTCTTATGATCCGTATACACTTGACACTTGGTCCCCATGATATAATGTCTCCAAATCTTAAGCGCATGCACAACGGCTGCTAGTTCCAAGTCATGAGTGGGGTAGTTCAATTCATGCTTCCTCAACTGACGAGATGCATAGGCGATCACATGACCTTCTTGCATAAGCACGCATCCCAAGCCTTGGCCACATGCATCGCAATAGATATCAAATCCTTTCTGTAGGTCTGGCATAACCAATACTGGTGGCGACATCAACCTCTTTTTCAATTGCTCAAAGCTGTCTTGGCACTTCTCGTCCCACTTAAATTCTCTTCCTTTCTCCAAAAGCGAAGTCATAGGTTTGGCAATCTTAGAGAACCCTTCAATAAATCTCCGATAATATCCTGCGAGTCCCAAGAAACTCCGAATCTCAGTAACTGTAGTGGGTACTCTCCATTCCATTATCTCCTTAACCTTAGCAGGATCCACTGCTATTCCTCCATTAGAAATAATATGTCCAAGGAATGGTACCTTGTCAATCCAAAACTCGCACTTGCTGAACTTGGCATATAGCTGGTTATCTCGTAGCTTCTGTAGCACCAATCTCAGATGTTCCTCATGATCGCTATCACTCTGAGAATAAATAAGAATATCGTCGATGAATACCACGACGAATCTGTACAAATACTCCATAAACACCTTGTTCATCAAGTTCATAAAATAAGCTGGTGCATTGGTTAATCCAAATGACATAACAGTGAACTCATATAATCCATATCGAGTCGAGAATGCTGTCTTAGGAATATCCGATGGTCTAATCCTCATCTGATGGTAACCGGATCGGAGATCAATCTTCGAGAATACTCTAGCACCTCTCATCTGATCAAATAAATCTTCAATACGGGGCAACGGATACTTGTTCTTCACCGTAACATCATTAAGAGATCTATAATCCACACACATTCTTTGCGACCCATCCTTCTTCTGTACAAACAGTACCGGTGCTCCCCACGGCGAGGAACTCGGACGAATGTACCCAGCGTCTTGTAACTCAGTTAACTGCTTCTTAAGTTCCTTCAACTCCTCTACGGACATCCTATATGGCCGTTTAGAAATAGGGGCGGTTCCAGGTAAGAGGTCAATAACAAACTCAACTTCTCTATCAGGTGGCATCCCTGGTAACTCCTCTAGGAAAGACATCCGGAAAATCTCTAACCACCCGGATGTTGTCACCAACAAACTCCTCAGGTATAAAGAACATTGCACGCATGGGTGAGGAGGTTACTGCAATATTAACTTGAAACCTTTCTCCTTTAGTGGTAGTGAGTTCTACGGTACCTCTACCACATGCTATAACGGCCTTTGCCTTTCTTAGCCATGACATACCAAGGATCAGATCTATACTGCTTGACTCTAATATTATAGCAGTAGCTCCAAATTCTCTACCCATAATGGTCAAGGTCAATCTACGTGTCATTTGATTCGCCTCAACAGGCCCTTTAGGTGTAATTACTATCATGGGTTTTCTCATATTTAGCAGTGGTATTTCATTTGTGTTGGCATATCTAGCAGACATGAATGAATGTGTAGCACCAGAATCAAATAATATGGTTGCAGGAATTGCATTAACATAAACATACCAATTACGTGGTCCCCTCCATCCGGAGTAGCATCAACGCTGACTTGATTAACCTTGGCAATAGAATATCCCTTGCCAGAACTTGGAGTTTGCTGCCTGTTCTGAACTGGAGTAGTAGCCATCCTCTGTGGGCAGACATTTGCATAATGACCAGTCTTCCCACACTTGAAACATGTGGTGCCTGGACTCTGTCCTGAAAACTTCGTTGGTGTGCCAGTAGGGGTAGCCTGTCGAGGAGGTGGAGTCCTCAGTGGTGATTGCTGAACTGGGTGTGGTCCCCCCGGTCGAGTCGGTGTACCCTGTGGTGAACTGTAGCGAGGACGAACACTACTGCTACCCTGTCCTTGTGAGATAGCCTTCCTCTTCAAATCACCCAGTTGAACACGCTTGTGTTCAATAGCAAGAGCCTTATCAAGTAGCCTCTGAAATGATGGAAAGGTGTGTGCAACCAGTGCATACTGCAAGGGTCCATTAAGTCCTTCAATGAAGTGCTCCTGCTTCCTCTCGTCTTCAGCAACTTCTTCAGGGGCATATCTGGATAACTGAATAAACTTGTTGCGGTACTCGCTGACTGACATACTTCCTTGCTTCAGCGACAGAAATTCCTTCTTCTTGATCTTTATCATACCAGCTGGAATATGGTAGTTTCTGAACTGTGTACTGAATTCTGCCCAAGTAATAGTATCCGCAGCATCATGGGCAGCAGTATAAGAATCCCACCAGTCAGCAGCAGGACCCGTCAGACGTCCAGAAGCATATAAAACCTTCTCCCGGTCCGTGCACTGTGCAATACCCAGCATCTTCTCAACGGACTTCAGCCAATCATCCGCGTCCAGTGGATCAGGTGAGCTTGCAAATGTAGGTGGCTTATGACTCATGAACTCTCTATGCTTGTCTCGGGGTGGAACTGGTGGTGGTGGTGGAGGCAGTGGCACTTGTTGCTGCTGTTGCTGTTGCATTTGTTGTTGCAGCTGCTATTGTTGTGCCCTCCTTTCCTGGCGTATCTCATCTCGCTCCTGGCGCAACTCCTGGCGTATATCCTCTCTTTCCTGACGCATTTCCTGGCGTTCTTGCTGCATCTGAGCACTGCATATCAGCCATAGTATCTGCCATTTGCTGCATCACCGCCATCTGAGCAGCAACCAGGGGTCAACTCCGCCTGGTGGAGGATTAGGAGGATTCATCTCTGTAGGTTGTGGCTGGGGTTGTCTGTATATTCTCCGAGTGTGTTGGTTAGGAGGCAAATCGATTCCACCACCCCGCCTGGTATTGACCATCTGAGTTAGATACATATGGTAAGAAAATAGTAGACAAGGCAGGTATTTACAAATCAGGTTACTTTGGGGAATTTTATTAGCTAAGCGGATTAATATTTTACCTATCCTAGCTAATTCAATACCTTATGGTGGTACATACTAAGATGTCCATAATTCAATCAATCAAAGAAGCAAATCAGGCATTTAGCATCAGCACAATCAAACAACATTTTAAATAGAGAAAATAGTTTTAATTTTGTCTTAGGTTCCCTATCTCTTAGAAAGATCATAGTCATAGGATTCCAAGGTGTGAAATCCATCTTGTCTTAGAGTAGAAAAGATAAGAATGATCAGAGTAGAATAGCAAAAAGGTGAGACGAGATCAAGATGGGATAAGTATAGAATGAAACAGAGTAAGGTAAGTAGGAAAGGGTTTGTCCATTTCTATCTAGGTCTCGTCCTACAGTCAACATTCCCTCTGATACCACTTCTGTAACACCCGGTTTTAAAGGACAAAGCCGGGTGCATCTCATACATGCGCCAAGAAGACAACATATATAATAACAGAGTGTATAGAGATAAATGTCATAAAACATCAGAGTATTTATTACATAGCGGAAGACTTATTACAAAATAAAGTAATGAAGATAAAACGAACTAAGGATCGTCGGCGCCAATGTCGACTGAGAAACGCCACCTAGATCAGATCGAACTCCTCAGTGTTAGGCGGCTCCTCCTGAACCACCTGATCTTCTCCTGTGGGGGGTGTGAGACAGCAAGGGTGAGCTCACACATGATCATAGCTTAACAAGTTGTGGGGAACCAGTGGACATAAACTCACAAAGGTGTGAGTTCATGTGATGTGTAAGGCTATTCAATGACAGGGGTTAAAGCTAAGCATTGCTTTTAAGTAGTTGGTCAAAATTTTATTAGCAATTACTAAGTGTAAGTAAATACCAAACCATAAGTAAAGTAATAGAACAAAATTAATAACAAACCCATGCATATGCGAATGACAAATTGAATTTAAGTTCCATAATTTAAACATCAGAGAGTCCTGAGCTGCTCGTGACCGTGAGCTCGGCTAGTATACCAGTTTTACACTCTGCAGAGGTTGTACCCTTTACCCACAAGTCATGTTACCCATCTGCCAAGGGATCGCGACTTCCCATACACCTCTACCTAGGAAGCGCGGCAGGGCAACACTACGAGGCCTTTACAAAGTTCCACTAGCTTCCGAAAACCCGCTACAGTTTATAGGAAGTTCCAATGCAGGGTTCCTGGCTGACCGTCCATCGCAGCAAAATCAACCAGGGACCTCCCTACACTGACCACTCCCCTACTGCCCTTGCCCCTTTCGGGTAAGGTAGTCTTCCACTAGCTTTCCTAATTAGTCAGCCAAGGGCGTCCCATTAAACCCTTGTGGTGGCACGTGGTTCTCAAGTTAAGCTCTATGTTCCAATTAACATTAATGATCTCAACATGAACATAAATAGAATAACAAAAAGAATTGGAACATAGAGGTAATAGATGATTATCCCAAAACCATGTAAAGCAATAGCAAACTACCCAAGTGAATCAGGGGTAACAAGGTAATGAGATAAACAATCTAGGGTAACCTATCAGGTCCCATCAAAATTAACCTATGCATGGATAAATGATATTAAGGAACATTATTGGGTAAAAAAAGTGGTCAAGGGCACAACTTGCCTTCAATGAGCTCCTGCTCAGCTACTTCAACCTGCTGCTCACCAGGGTCCCCAGCAACGGGCTCTTCTACTCGCCACAATACAAACAAGCACAGTACATATAGAGAAATTAACATTACACCAAACATATATACAAAATACACAGTAATAATCTACACCTTAAAATAAAATTCTAGGAATAGGAATCATAATTTTTGGAGTTATAGAATTTAAGTTATGCATTTTCAAAGGTTTTATGTGCTTTAAATAAGATTAAGTGATAAATAAATTTATTACTGTTTTCATGACATAACAGAGGCTCTAGGTGATAAAGAATAAAATTACAAAATTTTAGGAACTGGAATGGATTAATTTGGAGTTAGTATGAATTTTCTATGAATTATCAAAGTTCTAGCAATTATTTTGTATTAAAAAGTAATTTCTATAATTAAATAACTGAATTTAAAGAGCTATGGACTAGGCCTCAATTTCTGTAAATGCCAGGGGCCTCGGGACAAGAAACCCGAGACACAGTCAACAGTTACAATGGACCGCGGGTTGTTTCCCTAAAAACAGAGGGGTCTAAGTGTAACTACAGCAGCTGAGGGAAGTGCGGATAGATTCCGACCGTCAGATCCGAGGTGAGCGCTCCTGATTAGATCCACCCATTACGAACCGGTACGTAACATGGTCACTCGGATCAAGATCTGACGGCCCCGGTTTAATGACTCCTAAAGCGATGACCACCAGCCGATCACGATCGGACGGATAGCGGTCGCCCAAGCCGAACGGGTGAGTACATCTAATCTCGACCGTCCTTTCAAATCAAACGGCAGGGACGACTTCTCCGTCCCCAACGCCGACGGTGAGGCCAACCCCAGAAATACACGGCGGTGCGCCATGGCCGGCATTCACCGATACCCGATCCTGTGCCTAAAACTTCGATCCGAACCGAAATACACGTAATTCTAACGGTGGTGAACATTATAGGTGACTCGTTACCGGGATTTGGAGTGCCGAGGTATGCAGTTCACGGGGTGGAGCGGATCCGATTGTGCCGCGGCGAGATTCCGGTCACCCAGTGGTCGGCTTCTTCCTCTACGGCGCCGAGCTACTCACCAGCAATCCCCGAGCACCCAACGGGCCCCTGGATGCCAACCGTGGCGAGGGCAATCTCGGCGACTACCCAGTTCGCGATGCCCTCTCTCTCTCTCTTCACAGTTCTCCGCTTCACTGATCGTCGTGGCTACCGTATGACTTGGAAAACGAAGGGGGGGATGAAAGGAACGGAGCGTCGGTTCTTATGTATGCGGTCGGGCACCAGATTCTAGCCACGGAGCTCCGAGTCCCGCGGGCGACTTCCACCATGAACGGTAGGTTTGTTGAAGCCGCGATGACAACCCAGGCCCACCGTTCAGAGACAAGCGAGAACGAGCGGCTGGGGCGCGGGGAAAGCGGAGACTGTCCCGTGGGTCCGCGAGCGCAGTGACACGGGTGGGCGACGTGAGTATGGACAGTGGGGTCCACAAGTCGGCGCGCGCGTTATGCAGGTGGGCTGCGCAGGAGAGAAGGGCTACTGGGCCGAATTCAGGTTGTTGGCCCATCCAGGTATAGTATTCCTTTTTCTTTTTCTTTTATTTTCTTCTTTCTCCATTATTTCACAAATTCAATTTAAAATACCAATTCAAATTCAAACTTGTGACTGGTTCATTCATATTGGTGCAATTAAAAGTATTAGGTTTGAGAATATTTATTCAAATATATTATTCATGTTTTCATATTCCTTCTCTTTTCTAGATTCAAGAATTTCTTTTAGGATTTAATTTTCCCCCTTTTGGTCTTTATTATTTTCTTGTTATAAAATGCACACAAAAATAAAATATTCGGCATGATGCAAGGATTTAGTAGCATATCTTTTTATTAATTGTTCTTGGACATGGTGTTCACATATGATGATGCATAAAGATCAAACTCACATAAAGAGAAATTGTTCCTCTACTGGCATTATTCCTAGCAATTTACAAAGTGGGTGTCACAACCTGAAGGCTAACACTAAGGATTTTTTATGAAGAAATGGTCTCCACCAGAAATCCAAGAATATGATTTATGGCAAAGAAACATATGTGGGGTGAGATATACGAGCCTCTGGTCGATGATCAATGGCCACACAACCCCATTTTTGTCAAAAATAGCCATGAGCGACCATTTTTTATGAAGAAATGGCCTCCACCAGAAATCCAAGGTCCCATGGTGATGTCCAGTCGCTTCAATGAGGCTAGGTCGAGGAAATTGTGTGTGGAGCCTAAGTCTAGCAATGCTGTTAGGTGATGGCCATGTATAGAGAGCACGATCTGCATTGTGTCTTCAGTCGCTTCAATGAAAATAGCCATGAGCGACTAGACATCTCCATCGACCCTTGCTGCTACTACCTATTATGGTTGGGCAGACATACAAGAGAAGGGATGAGGATGGCGAGTCCTAGGTCGCCTGAAGGAATAAGTCTGCTATAGGGGAGTTTGTTAAGATAGGGATTCAAGCTGTTTAGATCAGCCTATTTGTTAGGAGATTTCAGTTGGTTCAAGCTGTTTAGATCAGCCTATTTGTTAGGAGGTTTCAGTTGGATATAGGCCTATATAAGTAGGACTTTTGTAATCCGCCAGATAGGCAAGAAGTAATAAAGATATTGCTCCCTACCCCTTGTTCACCTACTGCCTCTCCTCTCGGGTAGCCACGGCGCCTAGACCATCTTCTAGGCGACGAGCCACCATGCCCCGCCCTCCAGTTTCCCACCAATACAACCTACGCAATATCGATCGTATCACTACCATGTTGGCGACCGTAGGACCCCCCTCTTCCATCTACGACGACAGCGGTGACCCTTTGGGGTTCAACGGCTACAAGCAGTTCTCTTGAGCCAGCGCACCTTGAAGTCCGACAAGGCCTGGCTGGCATCGTATCACCTCACCGCCCATGCACATACGTGGTTCTGGCGACTGGAACACGAAGAGCGTCAGGTCACGTGGCCACAATTTAAGATCATGTGCTAGCAGCGCTTTGGTTCCCTCGCAGCAGTGGCGACTTCTGCTGCCACGTTTGCCACGCCCTCGTCGCCGACACCGCCCCCATCATCAGGGGCAGCCATCACTGGCTCACCACTACCCTTGACCCCAAGAGCGACGTCCAGGAGAGGGCGGTTGCTCTGCGACAGACGGCGGTGGTCGTCCACCTGCAGGTTGCAACACACGGTTTCCTAGCGTGTCGGTGGGTGAAGCAGATGATGGTGGTGCTCCATTGCGGGGGAGCCGTATATGCACCAGTGTGGCCGAGCAATGTGGTGGTTGTTCACCTCCTCGTACAAGAGCCTGCAAGACATGGCGCCCCTATGCAATGCTTTGTCTGGCGCTGGCCCTTATCTGTGGCGGCCGGAAAACTACCACGACTACTCTCCTTCGTATAAGGGGGTCTGCTGGCCTCGCCACCATCTGCTCCAACCACACCACCCTCTGTGCACTGGTGGTCGTGGGACCATGAGGGGCTGCACTGCATGGGATCCACTTGCTGCAGGCAACACCAACGCCGGCCTCCACAGGCCCGCCTCCGAAGGTTGTTGTGTCTTTACCTTCGTGGTTCCAGCTCGCGGCCTCCTCTTCGTTGTGCAACGTTTCCTTGGGACACAGGATGATGCTTGCAATTGCAGTATATCTAGAATAATTAACAGATGAGCCGAGATGTAAAAGGTTAATTTTTCGGTGATAGGTTAGGTCACTACAGGTCGTTTGTTGGATGCTGCAACTCGAGGACGAGCTGCTTGTCTAGGGGGTGTAGTGTCAGGACCTAAGGAGGCCTACGGAGGGGCTGCGGCAGCAGTAGCCATGGGCCCTCCAAGGGGGATTAGATAAGGATAGTTAGAGATGAGATTAGAAAATTAGTTGAGATTATCTAGGAGATTAGTTAAGATTATCAAGGAAGGTTATCAGTTACTAGTTTGTTGAGAGTTTTTAGGAGAGTTTTAAGGAGATAAGGATCTCTAGCTAGACAGGGGCGACTAGCTGGCCTATTTATGTAATTAATGGATGAGAAATAAAGTAGGAAAGAATTAGAAGGGAGAAACCCTCTGCTTGCTCGGCCATGGGCAGAGGCCCCTGGCCGACGTTTCCGCCCATCGATACCCCTATCCAATCTCTCACCGATCTAGCGACCATAACATTCTTCTTAACAGATAATCTGGTGGAGGATCTATTAAGCGATTTTGAATACGAACTTCAGCCACCATATTTGTTGTACCGAAATGCTGCCCAAGAAGTAAATGAAATTTGGTTTTATAACCAACATGAATGTGAAGCTGTCGCAAGCCTTTTTGGAAGGTAAAGCTTCTCCCTTTTCTGCTCCACATATGCTGGTGGGTATAGAGTTGTTATGTGTAATTCAAGCAATGTTTAACTCGAAAGTGGTAGACTGTTATCGCGTAAGAAATGGGTGGATCTTAAGTCTTAACTATCTAGGACTGAACAATGCCAACAAAAGGCAGTTTCTGTAGGTGGAACTACAATGCTGAATATACAGGTTGTAGGACCTAACTTGTGATGTGGATATTTCGAAACTTCGTAACTAAAAATTGATCATTACTCATTTTGATAGTTTCATACTGCAATCTTAAGCCTCTCTAAAAAATATTTGTTGTGCATTCACTGATTTGTGAGCAAACATATATGTAAGGTTATGTGGTCATTTAGGAGTTAATACATTTGATATGTAAATCATGAATAACGCATATTGTTATATGCCATTCAAGTTATAAGTTTTCCTCCAATCCTCAGAGGAGGTGGTATGCCCATCTCAAAAGAAAACCAGAGGGGGTTGAAAAGAAAAAAAATGCATTTGTTTTGTTCCTAACAAGTGAAATTCCAAAATGACAAAATGGTGAGGAGATTCATGTGATAATAAATTTATTTCAGTACATATATATGTTGTATGATAGAACTTTGATCTTGTGAATAACCTGAGATTTCTTGCAAAGACGTAACTTAATCACATCAATTGATCTCGCTATTAATTAGTACTAGTTGGTTACCCGTGCGTTGCGACGGCTCACAACAATACCCACGTAAATTATTCACCAAAAAGATCTCAAGATTTTTTATTGGTTGTCTCCACTCTTCGCATAATATTTTTTATGAACGCACGGGTATCATAGACAGCAAATCAGAGACCCTCATCCCTCGCCTCCCCCACTTCCAAGGTTTCGTGGAGCACGAGGGGAAGGGAAGAGGCAGGCATACCTGTTCGTTGCCGGAGAAGGACACGATAAAGACCTGGGCATCTGGAGGCGACATAGGTAGTATACCACTACATATATAGGGAGAGAGCATGCAAGCGGAGAAAGAAGTTCAGTCAAAGCAGCTCCAATCCAAGAGGCACTTGCACCAGGCGTCAGTCCGAGAAGGGCGAGAGAATGCGAGTGTCTTCCCAGCCCTGGACCCGCCGAAGCGACACAACACCACCACCAACTCCGTAGCATATGTCGACTGCTACCACGCTACGGGCCTTAGTTATCCAATATCTCAGACCTAGACTCCTCATCGCTAAGATAACCTAAGCGTGGTAGGCGCCACCATGTCCTCCTCGACGGCACGCACGGAGAAAGGCTAGAAGCATGACCGACTCGCCCCGTACCCGCGTCGACGAGCGTCAGTCGGCTCACGGCTGCGACCGTAGGCGGGGGCAGTAGGTTGGGGTGGAAGAATAGGGCGAAGGCAGGGAAGACGAACGGGACGTCCGACGATGGTAAAAACGATGGTGCTCACATGATGTGGAACGTCCTCGTGGACGTGCAATAGCTACTGCGCGAGTCGGTGTCGGGGCTGGTGTCGGACGAATATGGGGAGGAGGCGCCTAGCGCGGAGATGGAGGCATGAGGGGAGAGAGAAAAGAAGTAGAATGACGAACGAAGTGGTGGCAACTGAGGCGAGGACCATCATTATCGTGCGCTAGGCACGACCCATTTAATAGTGCCTGGACCAACCCGGTACGAGCGTCGTGCGGTGCTTGGGCCGTAGCCTCGGCCCGTAGTGCTGGCCCGACCCGCACAATTATTTTTTTTTATTTTACAAAAAAAATCATATATACATATGTACAATTTATATTAAATATTATAAACACTTGAGCATGAAGTTCTACTGGTTAGACAACTTCATCCAGTGTCTTCCACCCTTCTTCCATCAGGGTGTGGATTCAAACCCCACCTCCTGCACCGCTTTTTAACATATCATATTTGTTGCACCGCTTTTTAATATTTACGCTGACTTAATTTGGAAGAAATGTAGGGATTTTTTTGTAAAAGGATGATGCAGGACGACCGTTGAAACTGGTGCTTTTAAGTATAACAAAGATTACCTCTGTCCATCCTTTAAGGTGCATTTTTGTAGTATACAAATCCCTTGGTGCAACTTATGTATATATGTTAGACATGCATATAATTTTACTAATCCATGGTCAAAACTTGTATACTTTATGTGGTTCAAATCAAATTACCTTACAGTAATGGCTCAACGGGTATTTATTACTAGCAAATAATCCTCATTTCATACATTAGGGTCACAGTTATTATAGGAGACTCTAATATGATCTGTGTAATTACGGAAACTTTCCCTTTTGCTCAAATTTTGTTTTGTACATTTTCTTGCAGAATACTACTGAATGCTTATGTATGCAAAAGTGCCTCCAAAACCACACAAAAAGGTATTTTTTTGTTAGACTTTTTGGATCCACATTCGAAGCTCCGCTGTGATCAATATATTGGATTTACCTATGTAGTATCTTGTAATGTGCAACAGCGAGTTTGAAGAACTGGAGGCTGTTCCGACATCTGCTGCTATAGATGGCCCCCTCGAACCTCCGCTGTCATCCACTGCTCTAGTTTCTGATGAATCACTTTGGTTAATTACTTTAATGTATGTTCTCTTCCAGTTTCGTGAAACTCTGTTTCCTTATAAGATGCATTTCAGTCCATTTTTATATATTTTTGCAGTAGCTTAAGTTGTGGTCAATAGTAAATGTTCTTCATGTATCTGGAGTCTCCAAATGACGATGGCCATTGCCACATCCTGATTGATACAGTGCATAGAGTGCTTCTTGCTTGTCATGGTTAAATATAGTTTCGCTGCTAGCATTGGGAGTGTATCAAGTGCACAAATGTCTGCCAGAGCACATCCATTGACCGAGGCCAAGCCATGCCGCCAGCCATTCAACGAATCTTCTAACACCAGCTTTCTTTGCACCTCCATCACTCTCTTCAACATCTGTGGCACCACTGGCTTCATCCATGATCCCTACAGCACCGCCTCTTCATCCAGCTTCAACAGCTGCTCAACGTCCTCCATATGGCACAACAACGGACTTGTTATTTCGAACAATTAAGCTGATATAGGCACTGATCAATTAAGCTGATATAGTTTTATAGTACACTGTTGTGATCATGTGGAAGAATTTATATGCTATATTTCTACGCGACTCGAGTAGCGTGTTATAAGGTGCGGAGTAGAATCAATTTTCGCCAAATTTAGGATAGGCTTATATCTAAATTTGAGAAAGCGGTGGAAATTCAAAATAAGGGGATGCAAACAACCCCTAAGAGTATTAGGATCATGAAATTTTATATTGTGTGGTTTAGATGTAGATTTCTGAACAATCTGATTCAAGCTGTAAGCAATGAGAAAAAACTTATGAGAAAGCTAAAATAGGTTTGGTTGTCAAACGATAGATTCTTGTTCTTGGTAACATGAATGTCATGAATGTAAAAGGTGAATCTAAATTGAATTAGAACAGTCAATAGTTTTTTAGAAACCTATTCTGTTATTGTACCTATTTTAATCGAGATTTCTAGTTTTTTTTGGCAGCGAGTCTGTTTTAGAAGTCGGTTTTGCAGGGAGGGAGGGAGCGAGCCATCCATCGTTGCATTTTTAAGCTCAGTTTCTGCACAATGTACATACTACTACTTTTGGCAACTTTCGTGGCGGTCACCGGAATGTGAGCATGAGCAGGAACCCCAGGAGCGCCGCGGCTCCGACGCCGGAGCAGCAGAGGTCGACGACGCCATCCCGCCAGGCCTTCCGCTGCTTCCTGTCGGCCCTCCGCTTCACAAACTCTTGGTACCGCGCCTCAGCCTCCTGTTGGGCCCCGCGTCCCCGCCTAGCGCCCGCCATGGCCGCGGCCACCACGGCCAAGCCATCCCGACCGCTGACGCCGCCGCCCTCGGCGTCCTCCATGCACAGGGTCACCTCCCTGACGTGCCCGTACCGCTCGTCGCACGTGACGGCGGCGTTCAGCACGACGCCGTCGCCGAGCACGAGCGCGAACCGCACCACCGTCTCCCCGGTGAGCCACCTCCGGTCCACGGACACGGGGCGGCGGCTGGAGGCGTTGACGGCGCGGCCGGATGCCGGGTCGACGAGGACCCAGCTGAGCTCGAGCTCTGCCGGGTCGATGGGCGCCGCCGGCGCCGTGAAGCCTTCCTGCGCGAGGGCGTCGACGCGGAACGGCGCGCCCAGGAACCAGCCGGACGACGCGTCGGTCTCCACGGCGCGGGACATGACGCAGGCGCCCGCCTGGCGGAGGTCGACGGCGGAGACGAGGCGCGCGGGCAGCGGGCGGCCGGCGGGCGTCGGCCGTGCCAGTGGCAGTGCCGCCGCCGGCACGGCGGGGAACGGGAACGCGTCGGCAAAGAGTCGCCGGTAGTGGTGGGCCTTGCCGGTGTGGGCGTCGCGGAGCGAGGGCCAGAGCGCGAGGCAGAGCGCGCGCCAGGTGGCCGGGTCCGCGGCGAGGTCGCGGAAGGCGGCGCACGCGCAGGCGAGCGCGGCCAGCGACGCGCCGTCGAGGCGGCGGAGCACGAGCGCCAGGACGTCCGCGGGCAGGTCCTCGATGGATGTCGCGCTCTCGGCGCCGCCCCCTGCAAACGCCGGGCAGCACCGGTCGACGATCGCCATCGCCGTGAGCTGGTAGGATCGCAGAGTCTGGTTGCGACGGAAGTGGTGGAGAGAGGTTTCTTGCTGCGGCAGCTTTGGATGCGACCGATGACCGAATCCGCCAATCCGGTGCTTGGATGCGGCTGCTACGATGATGAGCGTTGAGTAGAGCTCCTAGTCGCTGTCGTAAAAGACGGCTTGGTGTTCGTCATGTTGATGCTGCCAAACCACGGACGTATAATCCGCTTTGACTGACACGTCACCGTCATCCAACTCCAACTGCACGGCACGGTATGGAAAAACTATTCGTCGCATAGTATACTTTTACAAAACTAATCGTTGATGTTTATTTATTAGTTGATTCGTTCTGGTATGAAACTAAAACAACAATAGAATGCCCAATCCAATTATTAAAATTTTACTCTTTTTTTTTTTGGAGTTGCTCTAAGGTCTAGGGTCTAGGAGTTTCTTCGCACGTACTGTATGCCGGTATGCGTAAAAGAAAAGAAAATAAAAACAGAACTGTTCATTACTGTTTACTGGCTAAAACTGAGCCCAAAACCGGCCTATTAAGGGTCGGCCCAAAAGCGACACGAGCTCCGTTTCTCCATGGAGATCATTCATAATCACGATGCGTCGGGCCCATCTGCACATTCAACACTCAAAGATGTGACGCACTGACGCAGTTTTCAGGAAATAATTTTTTTCTCTACCTATAAGAGTCTTCGTGTAGTAGTTCCTTTTCATTTTTCTTTTTGACTCTTTTTTCGTTCCCTTGAGCTCAGCTCTTCTGCGCTGTACCCTGCTTTCAGGAACGGCTACGTTTCCATTTGTGGGTGTTAGGATCGCAGGTGGTAAAAAGGAGACATATAGTTTAACGTCGAAAAAACTCTCCTAATGTGGAGGAGAAAAAACCACGGGAAAACATATTTATTAAGGTTAGTTTGGGAACTACATTTTCCCATGGAATTTTTATTTTCCCAAGTAAAAATAAATAATTTCCATTGGAAAAATATGATTCCCAAACTAGCCCTTATATGTTGTTCAAGTACACGGTACAAGAGGGACCTATTTATATAGACAAAGGAGATAGAGATATGGTCACATGATCTTATCCAACAAATCTCCCCTTGACGTTAAATCTATAAAATTATTTTCCCAAACACCACTAGGATGCTAAATTTGAATATCAACCAAGTCTAAGAAATCATTAGACTTGGAACTGGAGCACGGCTTCATATCATTAAAATAACCTCTCTTTTGGAACGCAATAGAAACAACTTCATCCTCAACTGTTGAACATTGCGAGTAATAGAGATTATTCAAACGGTTGCCCTTGAAGATAATACGCGTCGGTACCCTGAATCAGAGGTACCTCTTACTACAGTATGAAGACATGGTGCCCGTACGGCGTTCCCTAGCCGCACGGTGAACGACGCTCGACCCCACCATGTGGGCGGCTCGAAGGGCACCATGTGGCAAGGAAAGATGATACATCCCAGGATGTATCAATCGAACCGGACCTCCGCGAGGGAGCGCCGGACCCCTGTACGCACAACCCAGACCCCCGATTACGGTCCGAGGACTCCCGAGTAAGCATGCAGGGTCACTTGGATGGGATCCAGATCCCTCCGAGTGAGGTCCGGGCCGCAACGAGGTCCCAGGACAGGGGAAACCTTGGCATAAGCAATGGTCCAGTACTGACACGTGTTAGGGCATTACCCTGCGCGCATGCGCCCCCCGCTCAGGCGGAGATCCGATGCAGCCACGTGGCTTGTTGCCCGTGACGTAAGCCAGCGGACGGAGCCTGACGTAAGGCCTCTAGGCCGCGCGGTCTCTGCATTTATTGCAGAAAGGACGCGCCGCCTGTCCGCCCTGCTGACAGGCGATGTGCCCTCACAACATTTAATGTGTCCTGTCCACTCCACTGGCAGGCGGCGCTAGGGCCATCCTGCAAACGGCGCACCTGTCCAGTCCATTGTCAAACAGTGCGTCTGTGCTGCGCGGCGCACTGTGTTCATCATCCCTTATACGAGAAGGTTCCCCTGCACGTTGGTGCAACGCAGATCTCGGATGCTAGGGCGGAAGAAGATTGCTCCAGCAGCAGACACTGGCAGCTTCAAGTACTACACCCGTTATGTTCCTGGGCCCACATGTTGGGGCTCATTACACTTGTGCATACCCCCTTAGCTATAAAAGGGGAGGCATGCAACGTTACAAGGGGGCCATCCAAGGAACACACTCAGACTCCTTCAGGCTTACACACGACTCAAGCTCTCAAGCAATACAACAAACAGTGGAGTAGGGTATTACGCTTCGGCGGCCCGAACCACTCTAAACCCTTGCGTGTTCTTGTGTTCATTCCTACATCTCGCAACAGGCAAAACGCTTAAGCCCCTTCCACATCTTAGGACTTAGGGCGGGTGCACTCCGCCACCCGGCCGGAGAATTTCCTCTCCGACATTTGGCGCGCCAGGTAGGGGCTTGGCATTAGGTTTTTGCTTATTTCCTCGCTCAGCATGATGGTGCAAATCGTGGAGCACCGCGCCGAGACTTCAACGGATTTCCTGGTGGAGGAAGAAGTTGTTTCTTCCATGCCACAGGTTTCCAACCGCCCAGTGTCGAGCACTGCTGCTGTGCACGCTGCACGGCAGCATACAACTGCGCAAACATCCCGGACTCTGTCGAGAGCGGCCCCGGGAGCGTTGTCAGCAGCCAGGGAGTTGCTGCGACACCCTCCAAGTTCCACAACCTCACCAGAGGCCATGAAGCAGTGGTGGGACGACGTCGACCGACTGCTCGGCATGGCACATTCTACCTCGACCAGGTCGAGGCCACGGTCATCCCGGCGCCAACATGAGGCGTCGGCGTCTGTGCGCTCACCCTCAGTGAGGGGCGCACAGACCAACGACCTCCAGGGCCGAACTCAACTGCAGGTGCGCGGGAGAGGACGCCCGGGTCTCTTTGGAGAGGGCGCGTGAGCGCCGCCAAAACATCGAGGGTCGCAACCTCGATCAAGACTTCACCGCGATAGCACCACAGACCCCAATGGGCACCCGGTCCCAAGCGGGTGTCCCCTTGGCCGGCGTGGGCTGCGCCTGCTCTCGCGGATCATCTCCGCGCGGTGTCATGGCCACCCAAGTTCCGGCCGCACCTGCCGGAAAAGTACGACGGAACGTCAATCCTGTCGGAGTTCCTGCAGGTGTACGTCACCGCATCACAGCAGCAAGTGGAAACACCGCTGTGATGGTGACATATTTCCATGTCGTCTTGTCTGGTCCTGCCCGGACTTGGCTCATGAACCTCGCCCCAGGGTCAATCTACTCCTGGGAAGAGCTCTGCGCGCGGTTCATTGCGAATTACGCCAGCGCTTACCAGCAGCACGATGTGGAGGCCCACCTCCACGCGGTAAGGCAGGAGCCCGAGGAGACTCTCCGGACATTCATCTCCCGCTTCACTAAGGTGTGAGGTACTATACGTCGTATTTCCGATGCTTCCATCATCACGCCCTTCCGACAGGGAGTACGTGATGAAAAAATGTTGGAAAAGTTAGCCACGCATGACGTGGAAACTGTCCCCACACTCTTCGCTCTGGCCGACAAGTGCGCCAGAGCTGCCGAGGGTCGTGCATAGCACTCGGCCCCACAGACCGGAGCTGCCCAGTCGGGTGGTGAAAGTCGCCTAGAGGGGGGTGAATAGGGCGAATCTGAAATTTACAAATAGTCAAGCACAACTACAAGTCGGGGTTAGCGTTAGAAATATAAGCGAGTCCAAAAGAGAGGGCGCAAAACAAATCACAAGCAAATAGAGAGTGAGACATGGTGATTTGTTTTACCGAGGTTCGGTTCTTACAAACCTACTCCCCGTTGAGGTGGTCACAAAGACCGGGTCTCTTTCAACCCTTTCCCTCTCTCAAACGGTCACTTAGACCGAGTGAGCTTCTCTTCTCAATCACACGGGACACTAAGTCCCCGCAAGGACCACCACACAATTGGTGTCTCTTGCCTTGGTTACAATTGAGTGTTCACAAGAAAGAATGAGAAAGAAAAGAAGCAATCCGAGCGCAAGAGCTCAAATGAACACAAGTGTCACTCTCTCTAGTCACTATTTGATTTGGAGTGATTCCGGACTCGGGAGAGGATTTGATCTCTTTGGTTGTGTCTAGAATTGAATGCTATAGCTCTTGTAAGGTGTTGGAAGGTGGAAAACTTGGATGCAATGAATGGTGGGGTGGTTGGGATATTTATAGCCCCAACCACCAAACTAGCCATTTGGTGGAGGCTGCTGTCGAATGGCGCACCGGACAGTCCGGTGCGCCAGCCACGTCACCCGGCCGTTAGGGTTCGACCGTTGGAGCTCTGACAGGTGGGGTCTTCTGGCTGTCCGGTGGTGCACCGGACAAGTAATGTAGACTGTCCGGTGCGCCTTCTGACGCTGCTCTGACTCTAGGCGCGCACTGTAGCGCATTGAATGCGGTTGCAGTCGACCGTTGGCGCTGAAGTAGTCGTTGCTCCGCTGGCACACCGGACAGTCCGATGAATTATAGCGGAGCGCCCTCTGATTTTCCTAAAGGTGACGAGTTTGGAGCTGAGTTCCCTGGTACACCGGACACTGTCCGGTGGTGCACCGGACACTGTCCGGTAGCACACCGGACAGTCCAGTGCGCCAGACTAGGGCACACTTCGGTTGTCTTTTGCTCTCTTTGTTTGAACCATTTCTTGGTCATTTTATTGGTCAATTGTGAACCTTTGGCACAAACTAGTTAGTCCAATTATTTGTGTTGGGCAATTCAACCACCAAAATAAAAAAGGTGTAAGCATAATTCCCTTTCAATCTCCCCCTTTTTGGTGATTGATGCCAACACAAACCAAAGCAAATATGGTAGTGCAGAATTGGACTAGTTTGCATAATGTAAGTGCAAAGGTTGCTTGGAATGAAACCAATAAATATTACTTACTAGATGCGCATGGATAGCTTTTCTTCTTATTAACATTTTGGACCATGCTTGCACCACATATTTTGTTTTGCAAAATGTTTTGAAAATTCTTTTCAAAGTTCTTTTGCAAATAGTCAAAGGTAAATGAATAAGATTTTGAGAAGCATTTTCAAGTTTTGAAATTTTCTCCCCCTGGTTCAAATGCTTTTCCTTTGACTAAACGAAACTCCCCCTTAATGAAATCCTCCTTTTAGTGTTCAAGAGGGTTTTAGATATTAATTTTGAAGAGGGTATACCAATTTGAAATTATATCAAAATAAGATACCAATTGAAAAACTTCTTTTAATACTAATTAAAAGGCTACATTTTTTGAAATTGGTGGTGGTGCGGTCCTTTTGCTTTGGGCTAATACTCTCTCCCCCTTTGGCATGAATCGCCAAAAACAGATGCTTGAGTGAAATATAAGCCCTTTTAAACTACTTTCTCTCCCCCTTTGGACGGAAGTAAAGGAGTGAAGATTATACCAAAGTTGGAGAGTTAGTGCGGAGCGATGGCGAAGGATGAATGATTCGATGGAGCGGAGTGGAAGCCTTGTCTTCGCCGAAGACTCCTTTTCCCTTTCAATCTATGACTTAGCATGAAATGGACTTGAAAGAACACATTAGTCATAGCACATGAAAGAGATGATCAAAGATATATATATGAGCTATGTATGCAAAATATCATTCAAAATTCCTAGAATTAAGAATATTTAGCTCATGCCTAAGTTTGGTAAAGGTTTGTTCATCCAATGGCTTGGTAAAGATATCGGCTAATTGTTCTTTGGTGCTAACATATGCAATCTCGATATCCCCCTTTTGCTGGTGATCCCTTAGAAAATGATACCGAATGACTATGTGTTTAGTGCGGCTATGCTCGACGGGATTATCCGCCATGCGGATTGCACTCTCATTATCACATAGAAGAGGAACTTTGGTTAATTTGTAACCATAGTCCCTAAGGGTTTGCCTCATCCAAAGCAATTGCACGCAACAATGGCCTGCGGCAATATACTCGGCTTCGGCGGTTGAAAGAGCCACAGTATTTTGCTTCTTTGAAGCCTAAGACACCAGAGATCTTCCCAAGAACTGGCAAGTCCCCGATGTGCTCTTTCTATTAATTTTGCACCCTGCCCAATCGGCATCGGAATAAACAATTAAATCAAATGTGGATCCCCTGGGTACCAAAGGCCAAACTTAGGAGTATAAACTAAATATCTCAAGATTCGTTTTATGGCCCTAAGGTGAGCTTCCTTAGGATCGGCTTGGAATCTTGCACACATGCATACGGAAAGCATAATATCCGGTCGTGAAGCACATAAATAGAGTAAGGAACCTATCATCGACCGGTATACCTTTTGATCTACGGATTTACCTTTCGTGTCGAGGTCGAGATGCCCATTGGTTCCCATGGGTGTCTTGATGGGCTTGGCGTCCTTCATCCCAAACTTGGTTAGAATGTCTTGAATGTACTTCGTTTGGCTAATGAAGGTGCCCTCTTGGAGTTGCTTCACTTGAAATCCTAAGAAATACTTCAACTCCCCCATCATAGACATCTCGAATTTTTTAGTCATGATCCTACTAAACTCTTCACAAGTAGATTCGTTAGTAGACCCAAATATGATATCATCTACATAAATTTGGCATACAAACAAATCATTTGCAAGTGTTTTAGTAAAGAGAGTAGGATCGGCTTTTCCGACTTTGAAGCCATTAGCAATAAGAAAATCTCTTAGACATTCATACCATGCTCTTAGGGCTTGCTTGAGCCCATAAAGCGCCTTAGAGAGTCTATAAACATGGTTAGGATACTCACTGTCTTCAAAGCCGGGAGGTTGCTCAACATAGACTTCTTCCTTGATAGGTCCGTTGAGGAAGGCACTTTTCACGTCCATTTGGTAAAGCTTAAAGCCATGGTAAGTAGCATAGGCAAGTAAAATGCGAATTGACTCAAGCCTAGCTATGGGTGCATAGGTTTCACCGAAATCCAAACCTTCGACTTGTGAGTATCCCTTGGCCACAAGTCGGGCTTTGTTCCTTGTCACCACACCATGCTCGTCTTGTTTGTTGCGGAAGACCCACTTGGTTCCTACAACATTTTGGTTAGGACATGGAACTAAATGCCATACCTCATTTCTTGTGAAGTTGTTGAGCTCCTCTTGCATTGCCATCACCCAATCCGAATCTTGAAGTGCTTCCTCTACCCTGTGTGGCTCAATAGAGGAAACAAAAGAGTAATACTCACAAAAATGTGCAACACGAGATCTAGTGGTTACCCCCTTATGAATGTCGCCGAGGATGGTGTTCACGGGGTGATCTCGTTGGATTGCTTGGTGGACTCTTGGGTGTGGCGGCCTTGGAACTTGCTCATCCTCCTTGTCTTGATCATTTGCATCTCCCCCTTGATTATTGCCGTCTTCTTGAGGTGGCTCATCTTCTTGATCTTCTTCTTCATCATCTTGAGCCTCATCCTCATCTTGAGTTGGTGGAGATGCTTGCATGGAGGAGGACGGTTGATCTTGTGCTTGAATGGGCTCTTCGGATTCCTTAGGACACACATCCCCAATGGACATGTTCCTTAGCGCGACGCACGGAGCCTCTTCATCATCTAATTCATCAAGATCAACTTGCTCTACTTGAGAGCCATTAGTCTCATCAAACACAATGTCACAAGAAACTTCAACTAGTCCAGTGGACTTGTTAAAGACTCTATATGCCCTTGTGTTTGAATCATATCCTAGTAAAAACCTTCTACAGCCTTAGGAGCAAATTTGGACTTCCTACCTCTTTTAACAAGTATAAAACATTTGCTACCAAAGATTCTAAAATATGAAACATTTGGCTCTTTATCAGTTAGGAGTTCGTAAGATGTCTTCTTGAGGATTCGGTGTAGATACAACCGGTTGATGGCGTAGCAAGCGGTGTTGATCGCCTTGGCCCAAAACCGATCCGAAGTCTTATACTCATCAAGCATGGTTCTTGCCATGTCCAAAAGAGTTCTATTCTTCCTCTCCACTACACCATTTTGTTGTGGCGTGTAGGGAGAAGAGAACTCATGCTTGATGCCCTCCTCCTCAAGGAAGCCTTCAATTTGAGAATTCTTGAACTCCGTCCCATTGTCGCTTCTAATTTTCTTGATCCTCAAGTCGAACTCATTTTGAGCCCGTCTCAAGAATCCCTTTAAGGTCTCTTGGGTTTGAGATTTTTCCTGTAAAAAGAATACCCAAGTGAAGCGAGAATAGTCATCCACAATAACTAGACAGTACTTACTCCCGCCGATGCTTATGTAAGCGATCGGGCCGAATAGGTCCATGTGGAGGAGCCAAGTGGCCTGTCAGTCGTTAAGATGTTCTTGTGTGGATGATGAGCGCCAACTTGCTTCCCTGCTTGGCATGCGCTACAGATCCTGTCTTTCTCAAAATGCACATTTGTTAGTCCCAAAATGTGCTCTCCCTTTAGAAGATTGTGAAGATTCTTCATCCCAACTTGGGCTAGTCGGCGATGCCAGAGCCAACCCATGTTAGTCTTAGCGATTAAGCAAGTATCAAGTTCAGCTCTATTGAAATCAACTAAGTATAGCTGACCCTCTTATACTCCCTTAAAAGCTACTGAATCATCACTTCTTCTAAAGACAGTAACACCTGTATCCGTGAAAAGACAGTTGTAGCCCATTTTACATAATTGGGAAACAGAAAGCAAGTTGTAATCTAAAGAATCTACAAGAAAAACATTGGAAATAGAATGGTCAGGTGATATAGCAATTTTACCCAATCCTTTGACCAAACCTTGATTTCCATCCCCGAATGTGATAGCTCGTTGGGGATCTTGGTTTTTCTCATAGGAGGAGAACATCTTTTTCTCCCGTGTCATGTGGTTTGTGCACCCGCTATCGATGATCCAACTTGAGCCCCCGGATGCATAAACCTACAAAACAAATTTAGTTCTTGATTTTAGGTACCCAAACAGTTTTGGGTCCTTTGACATTAGATACAAGAACTTTGGGAACCCAAACACAAGTCTTTGATCCCTTGTATTTGTCCCCAACATACTTGGCAACTACCTTGCCGGATTTGTTAGTCAAAACATAAGATGCATCAAAAGTTTTAAATGAAATGCTAGGTTCATTTGATGCACTAGGAGCTTTCTTCTTAGGCAATTTAGCATGAGTTGATTGCCTAGAACTTGATGCCTCACTCTTATACAAAAAGGCATGATTAGGGCCAGAGTGAGACTTCCTAGAATGAATTCTCCTAATCTTATGCTCGGGATAACCGGCAGGGTACAAAATGTAACCCTCGTTATCCTGAGGCATGGGAGCCTTGCCCTTAACAAAGTTAGATAATCTTTTAGGAGGGGCATTAAGTTTGACATTGTCTCCCTTTTGGAAGCCAATGCCATCCTTGATGCCAAGGCGTCTCCCACTATAAAGCATACTACGAGCAAATTTAAATTTTTCATTATCTAGCTCATGCTCGGCAATTTTAGCATCTAATTTTGCTATATGATCATTTTGTTGTTTAATTAAAGCCATGTGATCATGAATAGCATCAATGTCAACATCTCTACATCTAGTGCAAATAGAAACATGCTCAACTGTAGATGTAGAGGGTTTGCAAGTTTTTAGTTCAACAATCTTAGCATGTAAAATGTCATTTTCACTTCTAAGATCGGAAATGGAAGCATTGCAAACATCTAAGTCTTTAGCCTTAGCAATCAATTTTTCATTTTCAATTCTAAGGCTAGCAACAGAAGCATTCAATTTTTCAATCTTAGCAATAGAAATAACATGATCATTTCTAAGATTGGCATATGAATCATCACACACATTTGAATCAACCTTAGCAATTAATTTAGCATTCTCATTCCTAAGGTTGGCAATGACATCATGGCAAGTGCTTAGCTCACTAGATAATTTTTCACATTTTTCTACCTCTAGAGCATAAGCATTTTTAACCTTAACATGCTTCTTGTTTTCCTTAATTAGGAAGTCCTCTTGGGAGTCCAAGAGTTCATCCTTCTCATGAATAGCACTAGTTAATTCATTCAATTTTTTCTTTTGTTGCATGTTAAGATCGGCAAAAAGAGTAAGCAAATTGTCCTCCTCATCACTAGAATTATTCTCATCACTAGAGGTTGCATATTTAGTGGAGGATTTGGATTTAACCTTCTTCTTTTTGCCATACTTTGCCATGAGGCACTTGTGGCCGACGTTGGGGAAGAGGAGTCCCTTGTTGACGGTGATGTTTGCGGCGTCCTCGTCGGAGGAGGAGTCAGTGGAGCTCTCGTCGGAGTCCCATTCCCGGCAAACATGGGCATTGCCACCCTTCTTCTTGTGGTACCTCTTCTTTTACTTTCTTCTCGCCTTCTTGTCGTCGCCCCTATCACTGTCACTAGAAATAGGATATTTTGCAATAAAGTGACCGGGCTTACCACATTTGTAGCAAACCTTCTTGGAGCGGGGCTTGTAGTCCTTCCCCCTCCTTTGCTTGAGGATTTGTCGAAAGCTTTTGATGATTAAAGCCATCTCCTCATTGTCGAGCTTTGAGGCGTCGATGGGGAGTCTACTTGATGTAGAATCTTCCTTCTTCTCCTCTGTTGCCTTGAATGCGACGGGTTGTGCCTCGAGCGTGAAGGTGGCGCCTTGCTCGATGATTTTCTTTGAGCCTTTGATCATTAGCTCAAAGCTCACAAACTTCCCTATAACCTCCTCGGGAGACATTAGCGTGTATCTAGGATCACCTCGAATTAATTGAACTTGTGTAGGGTTAAGAAAAACGAGGGATCTAAGAATAACCTTGACCATCTCATGGTCATCCCATTTGGTGCTCCCGAGGTTGTGCACTTGGTTCACCAAGGTCTTCAAGCGGTTGTACATGGCTTGTGGATCCTCTCCTTGGTGAAGCATGAAGCGACCGAGCTCCCCCTCGATCGTCTCCTGCTTGGTGATCTTGGTCACCTCGTCTCCTTCGTGCGCGGTCTTGAGCATGTCCCAAATTTCCTTTGCGCTCTTCAACCCTTGCACCTTATTATACTCCTCTCGACTTAGAGAGGCGAAGAGTATAGTAGTGGCTTGGGAGTTGAAGTGTTGGATTTGGGCCACTTCGTTCGAATCATAGTCTTCATCCCCTACGGATGGTACCTGTACACCAAACTCAACAACGTTCCAAATGCTAGTGTGGAGTGAGGTTAGATGATGCCTCATTTTGTCACTCCTCATATTATAATCTTCACCGTCAAAAACCGGTGGTTTGCCTAATGGAACGGAAAGTAAAGGAGTACGCTTTGAAATACGGGGGTAGCATAGGGGTATCTTACTAAACTTCTTATGCTCATGGCGCTTAGAAGTTATGGACGGCGCGTCGGAGCCGGAAGTGGATGGCGATGAAGAGTCGGTCTCATAGTAGACCACTTTCCTCATCTTCTTCTTCTTGTCGCCACTCCGATGCGACTTTTGTGAGGAGGATGCCTTATCCTTCCCCTTGTTGTGGGACTCTCCCGATGGAGCCTTCCTGTGGCTGGTAACGGGCTTGTCGCCGGTTCCCATCTCCTTCTTGGCGTGATCTCCCGACATCACTTCGAGCAGTTAGGCTCTAATGAAGCACCGGGCTCTGATACCAATTGAAAGTCGCCTAGAGGGGGATGAATAGGGCGAATCTGAAATTTACAAATAGTCAAGCACAACTACAAGCCGGGGTTAGCGTTAGAAATATAAGCGAGTCCAAAAGAGAGGGCGCAAAACAAATCACAAGCAAATATAGAGTGAGACACGGTGATTTGTTTTACCGAGGTTCGGTTCTTGCAAACCTACTCCCCGTTGAGGTGGTCACAAAGACCGGGTCTCTTTCAACCCTTTCCCTCTCTCAAACGGTCACTTAGACCGAGTGAGCTTCTCTTCTCAATCACACGGGACACTAAGTCCCCGCAAGGACCACCACACAATTGGTGTCTCTTGCCTTGGTTACAATTGAGTTTTCACAAGAAAGAATGAGAAGGAAAAGAAGCAATCCAAGCGCAAGAGCTCAAATGAACACAAGTGTCACTCTCTCTAGTCACTATTTGATTTGGAGTGATTCCGGACTTAAGAGAGGATTTGATCTCTTTGGTTGTGTCTAGAATTGAATGTTATAGCTCTTGTAAGGTGTTGGAAGGTGGAAAACTTGGATGCAATGAATGGTGGGGTGGTTGGGGTATTTATAGCCCCAACCACCGAACTAGCCGTTTGGTGGAGGCTGCTGTCGAATGGCGCACCGGACAGTCCGGTGCGCCACCGGACACTGTCCGGTGCGCCAGCCACGTCACCCGGCCGTTAGGGTTCGACCGTTGGAGCTCTGACAGGTGGGGTCTTCTAGCTGTCCGGTGGTGCACCGGGCAAGTACTATAGGCTGTCCGATGCACCTTCTGACGCTGCTCTGACTCTGGCGTGCACTGTAGCACATTGAATGCGGTTGCAGTCGACTGTTGGCGCTGAAGTAGCCGTTGCTCCGCTGGCACACCGGACAGGCCGGTGCGCCACCGGACACTGTCCGGTACCTCACTGAACAGTCCGGTGAATTATAGCGGAGCGCCCTCTGATTTTCCCGAAGGTGACGAGTTTGGAGCTGAGTTCCCTGGTACACCGGACACTGTCCGGTGCGCCAGACCAGGGCACGCTTCGGTTGTCTTTTGCTCTCTTTGTTTGAACCCTTTCTTGGTCATTTTATTGGTCAATTGTGAACCTTTGGCACCTATGAAACTTATAATCTAGAGCAAACTAGTTAGTCCAATTATTTGTGTTGGGAAATTCAACCACCAAAATCAAAAATGTGTAAGCCTATTTTCCTTTCAGGTGGCTCGGGTGCCGTCCCCCGGGACGGTAAGAAGAAAAAGAAGAAGGACCGCGACTACCAGAAGTCGCGGTCCACCGCTCTAGTCATCGTAGCCGCGATCGGGGGCTGGGGCGACCGCAACAAACGCCCACGACCGCAGAGGGGTAACAGCGGCTCATGCCCTGTACACCCCAACAGTTGCCACAGCGCCGCGGAGTGTCGCGAGATCATTGACCTCGCGAAACGCGTCAGCGAGCGGCACGAGCAGTCTTCCAAGGACGGCTCCCCACCTCGTCGCCGACCTGGCAAAGAAAAGGTCGACGACGGCGAGGTGGCTGCGGCTGAACGGGACCTCGGGTATCAGTCACCCGAGGGGGACCTGAAGGATGTCTTCGCCGGAGGCTCCTACTCCGGTGGGGACAACTAGATGGACCCCTAGAGGGACCCCGTGCTCCCCGGTCAACAAGGCCGAAGCCTGCCTTCCCACGGAAACCCCACTAGACCCCCCATGGGTCCAGGCTTCTGACAAATCCATGTAGAAAGGGCTACAGCACGAGGACGAGGACTCCCTCATCAAACGCAGATGGGAACCCAGGGTCGGGACCTAGTCCTATGGCAAGTACCAAACCAAGAAGGGCTCCACAACTCTACTCCAGCTTGGGAAGGACCCTTCAAGGTGGCGGGAATACACCGACCCGGGGGTGACTATCTCGCTATGACTGAAAGAGTACCTCTTCCTCACCTCTGGAGCATCTCTGTAAGTTCTATCCATAGGAGCAAGTCTGAGGGGTCGAATTTTTCTCCCTTTTGTAACTAGGTAACGCATACGTGTACGCCAACCCGATGAGATCCGCCCTCATAAGCCTGGCCTGTTGGTCTGCACCCATGCACGACAGGTTATAAAGAAAAGATTTACCCCCTCAGATGTGCCTCTATGATAGCTTTATCGTACTGCTCCATGGTCTTACCTTGCAGTTTTTTGGATCTTATTTTATCTAACCCACCCGAACGGTTCCCTTTCCATCAGACATAATGACATCTGAATTGAACAGCCAGGCTTGTAGTTTAGGACCTCTCTGCGAAAGCAGGAGGGCCCGACAGCCTGGGAGACGGTTCTAGAGAACGGAAGCCCATTCCATGGGTGGTCCGGAGCCTGTGTGGCCGCTTAGCCTAGTTCCGTACCCGAAAGCCTGCACACTCCACCACTCCGTGACGGGTACCTAGTATTAGGAGCTATAAGTCCTGTGGGTCCTGACAACCTGGGGTCCGGAACTAGAGAATGGACATTTGTCTCCTAGGGTGGTCTGGAGCCCGTGTAGTGTAAACCCTAAAAATGAATTAGGAGTTCATGTATTCCTTCTACGTCTTTTTATAGGAAGTAACACTAAGAAATAGAGTAAACATAAGATAACATAGAAATATCATCCATCTAGTATGATAAAATATTCTTCTCATGAAATTTAAAGAATGATCATAAATAAAAATATATTCAATATTAAGTAATTCTTGGTAAAAGAGAATACATTATTTTACTCTAAATAAGTGAAATAGTGGATATTCATTTCGGGGTTAGCTTGAAATTTGATCCCACACTCATAAGTAACATAATATATGTACATGACATGCCTTCAGCCTTTAACTAAATAAAGGAGCAAAATAAATAAAATAAATATATAAGTATATAAAGATACACGCCTAGCATTCATGCCGATATTTTGAATGTTGCATCTAGACTAGAGTTTGAAACTCTGATTTGAATTCAAATCTGAAGTAGAAAATATTAAACAGAAAATCATCCTTTTCTTCCATGATTAAACAATAGGGAGAAGAATAAATAATAATAGTAAACAAATAATATTATTGCAAGTTGTAGGAGTATTATTCATATCATAATTTGTTTGATCTTTGAAATCTTAACTTTAAAATAAGAATTTAAACATAGTTTGAATCCTAAAAATGGGAATTTGAAAATAAAAAAAAAAGAGAATGAACATCTATTCACCTGGGCCACATCTGTTAATCCAGCCCACCTAAACTCTTCTTCTCTGTGTGGCCCAGCCACTGTGGGCGTGTGGTCAGCCGACCAGTGGGCCATCCCCGTCAGCTTCTTCTTCCCTTGCTGCACGCTTGTCTCTCCATTGTGACACTGCCAGCCTCACCCCGCTTGTCAGCCTAGCCTTGTGAACCACGCGCCACCTCCACGTGGGACCAAAATACCGGAAGCTCCTCCATGTTCGGTGTTTATTGCGGAGGATGTAGCTCATGTGCTCGCGGAAATATCTCAACAGAACACCACCATCTTGGGAGCTGCTCGGCAAACTATAAAACAAGAAGCTCGCGGCCGCCCCGTCCCATCCAGCCGTGGACGGAGGTCCGCATCAAAGCTGGGCTTGGGATCTCCATGGGACGTGTGCAGGATTCTAGAAGGCACCTCGTGCGTGAGCGGCGACCAAAGCACGCTTCGTCGGTGACCCGTGGCGCCACGGTGCAACTGCATGGCGGGGTCAACACCTGAAACCCCATGATCCTTGGAAACTGGGTGCATGGGTGAGATTAAGGCCACCGTGAATCATCGCTGCCACTGGTGCAGAGCTCCGTTCGCCTGGGGAGAGAAGAACTAGATCGTGATCTCCCTGCGTCGGTGCTTGGACGGCGACTTCATGGACGAACCGTGCTGCACCGCTACGGCAATGGAGGGCCGCCGCTCCCTCTCCTCCTCGGTCCACGCCTAGCCGCCGCCTTGGGATCTGGCCGCACCGTCGTGCTCTGCGAGACCCTTGCCTCGGTGCCTGAAGATCTTGCGCTGCCACCGTCGAACCGGACATATGCTCTCGGTAGGGTCTCACCCTTGGGAGTGGGGGCTTCGACTCGTTCTCTAGGAGTCGCCCGTGGTCTCACCCTACACGATTGGATCGCGGAGCACCGGCGATTGCTCGTCGTCAAGTGACATTGCTGCTGCGCCGCTGGTTGCGCGGTCACCTCATTTCTTCTGCCTGTTAGCCGGTAAGGACCCATAACCATCATTTGCCATGGCATGCGCTAGGTGTTGCTCCCATACCTGCCTAGAATCGAGCAGCGGTAACCCCGGGTGGCTGTATGCCGGCGATGGTCGCCGCCGTGGTCTGCTCGCCTCAGTGCGATTCGGGTGGGGGGAATTAAAGAACGCTTGTGGCCGTTAGATCCTAACGGGTGGCCCAGATTAGCGCAGCCATGCCCCTTTGCCTGTGTGTGATCGGGACCGTTGGTCTCGTGATCCAAGAACTCTGGTCAAATGCTGGTTTATAAAGAGATAGATCTAATCCTGACCGTTGGAATCGATCTGACGGTCCAAATTAGAGCGTACCCCTTCGCGGTGTAACATTTGCTAAAGAGCCCCCGTAAAACCCTATAAACAACCCGCAGTCCACACTGTGGGAGTTCTGAGCCTTGGTGTCTTTTGCGTAGAACCCCCTGGGTTTCTGTTAAATAGTGGCCGCAGTCCAAGTAACTCAGAAATCTATTAAATTAAATATAGAAATTCTTTTTAATGCAAAATAATGTCCCAAACTTAGGAAATTCATAACTTGATGAATTTAGCTCCAAATTGATTCATTCCAGTGGCATTAATATTGTTTAAGTATTGTTTATTACCTAGTACCTTTGTCTAACCATGAAACTTGATTTAAAATTATTCACATGAATAACTCTATTCTAGGTATTAAATAACTTCAGAAATTCCTAACTTAACAATCGTAGCTTCCGAATTTAGTGGTTCTCGATCCCACGATCTCAAAGCGATGCGTAGATTATTATTATACAGTTTGTTCTTATGTATGCTGTAATGTTAATTTTGCATATGCCATGTTTGTTTGTATTGCTACGTTTAGCAGTGAGGCACGTGTCATCTGAAGAGCAAGTGGTACCTGGAATCTCAAGTGCCAGGCAAGTTGTGCCCTTGATCACTTCTTTTTACCCAGTCATGTTCTGATTAATCATAATGATCTGCATAGGTTAATTTTGATGGGACCCAATAGGTTACCCTAGTTTGACTATCTTTATACCTTGTTTACCACTGAATCTTTGGGTAGTACCTGCTATTGCTTTATGTGGTTTTGGGTATAGAGATACACATTACTATTCATGATTATACTTTTATTATCAGTTGTTATTCACTGTTCATGATACGATCATTATGTTAATTGGAACATGGAGAACCACCCGGGAAAACAGTGCTACCACAAGGGTTTAATGGGACGCCCTTGGCTGATTAATTAGGAAAGCTAGTGGATGACTACCTTACCCGAAAGGGGCAAGGGCAGTAGGGGAGTGGTCAGTGTAGGGAGGTCCTCGGGTTGATTTTGCTGCGATGGTGGTCAGACGAGGGATTCCTGCATTGGAGCTTCTTATAAACTGTAGCGGGTTTTCTGAAGCTAGTGGAACTTTGTAAAGGCCTCGTAGTGTTACCCTGCCTCGCCTCCTCGGTAGAGGTGTATGGGATTGGCCGTCTCTTGGCAGATGGGTAACATGACTTGTGGGTAAAGATGCGCAACCTCTGCAGAGTGTAAAACTGGTATACTAGCCGTGCTCACGGTCATGAGCAGCTTGGACACTCACATGATTAAATTATGGAACTAAATTCAATTTGTCATATGCATTGCATCGCAGGTGATGTTGTTACTTTTATTCTATTACTTAATTGGGTTTGGTATTTACTTATACTTAGTAATTGCTAATAAAATTTTGACCAACTTTAAAAGCAATGCTCAGCTTCAACCATCCTCTTTGGTAAGCCTTACACTTCACGTGAGCTCTCACCTTTGGCGAGTTCATGCACATTATTTCCCACAACTTGTTGAGCTATGAACGTATGTGAGCTCACTCTTGCTGTCTCACACCCCCCACAGGTCAAGAACAGGTACCACAGGATGAGGCGCTTGGAGGATGTTGTGACGAGTTCGTGAGAGGTCTAGGCCGTCGTCTCCCATTCAACTTTGGGTTGCTGGACCGTTGTCTCCTTATAATGTAATTATTTATTTTGTATAGAACTCCTGTTATATAGTAAAGATGTGACATTCGATCCTGTGCCATGATTCATCATATGTGTGAGACTTGGTCCCAGCACACCTGGTGATTATGTTCGCGCCCGGGCTTTGGACCCCTAAAACCCGGGTGTGACAGAAGTGGTATCAGAGGAATGTTGACTATAGGACGAAACCTAGATAGAACTAGACAACCATTCTCTACTTAGCTTTGCTACTCTGATTCTTTTCTAAACTTATCTTAATCTTTTCTCATCTAATTCCGCTTCACTCTGATTATTCTTACCTTTTCTTTCTAAAGAAAAATGTGGATTTCACACATTGAAATCCCATACCTAAAGTGATCTTTAGGAATAGGAGACCCACTCTTAGGAACAAAATCAAAACTATTTTTGTGAATATTTTTATGCTTGAATGTTTGTTCTTGTGATACATGTCTGATTTGGATCTTTGATTGAGTGTGATGAGTTGTGGAGTAATGTCCACAATTACATATGCATATACATATAGGCATAAATATAAATAAATAAAATTCATAAGATAACTAATCAACTTAGAATATCCCCCATTAAAATATATCTAGCTTAATAGATCCATCTTATCTTAAAAGATACTCTATTACCTTAGTAGACTCATCTTATCTTGAAAAGATTTTATCTCATCCTAATAGATCTAACTGACCTTAAAAGATTCTATCTTTATGGATCCATCTTATCCTAATAAGCATACTTATCCACCCTAGTTTAACAACCATGATCTAATCCAAAGTAATTAGATATTATCTAGTCTAATCTAGTTATAACCAATCTAATCTAAACCCTACTTAATCTAATATGATCTAATCTAGTGTGAGTGACTTAATGCTAGTACAAAGGATAAAACCATACTCCTAATTCACTTAAGCCTAAGTTAGTGCCATAGATCAACTTAGCCATACACTCCCAATAGGTTACATAATCCATCTATGTGAACCGATTGATAAAAAAGTCCCATCCATAGACCCCAGCTATCTTAACTACATCTCCCTAGTTCAGATGGAGACACCAAGATTGGAGACCAAAGATGATCAACCTCATCAAGAAAGGTTGAGCACCAACTCAAGTCTTCAAGGATCAAGTGAGATCACCAAGATGAGTCAAGATCCACAATCTTGGATGGAGTCTTTTCTTACCCTACTCTTTCTTACCCAAACCTATAAATGCTTTAAAGATATCTTTTATCCCGTATAATAAGGTGACTATACATATATATACCCATGCTCTCATAACCACTGTCTAAATAACATGAAACTTCTTAATTCTTAAACTAATTAGAAGTTAAAGGCTAAACTAAAAATAAAGTTTTTTTACATCCCTTTCATACAAATCTCGAGGACGAGATTTCTGTTAAGGGGTTAGGATTTGTAAACCCTAAAAATGAATTAGGAGTTCATGTATTCCTTCTACGTCTTTTTATAGGAAGTAACACTAAGAAATAGAGTAAACATAAGATAACATAGAAATATCATCCATCTAGTATGATAAGGATATTCTTCTCATGAAATTTAAAGAATGCTCATAAATAAAAATATATTCAATATTAAGTAATTCTTGGTAAAAGAGAATACATTATTTTACTCTAAATAAGTGAAATAGTGGATATTCATTTCGGGGTTAGCTTGAAATTTGATCTCACACTTATAAGTAACATAATATATGTACATGACATGCCTTGAGCCTTTAACTAAATAAAGGAGCAAAATAAATATAATAAATATATAAGTATATAAAGATACACGCCTAGCATTCATGCTGATATTTTGAATGTTGCATCTAGACTAGAGTTTGAAACTCTGATTTGAATTCAAATCTGAAGTAGAAAATATTAAACAGAAAATCATCCTTTTCTTCCATGATTAAACAATAGGGAGAAGAATAAATAATAATAGTAAACAAATAATATTATTGCAAGTTGTAGGAGTATTATTCATATCATAATTTGTTTGATCTTTGAAATCTTAACTTTAAAATAAGAATTTAAACATAGTTTGAATCCTGAAAATGGGAATTTGAAAATAAAAAAAAGAGAATGAACATCTATTCACCTGGGCCACATCTGTTAATCCAGTCCACCTAAACTCTTCTTCTCTGTGTGGCCCAGCCACTGTGGGCGTGTGGTCAGCCGACCAGTGGGCCATCCCCGTCAGCTTCTTCTTCCCTCGCTGCACGCTTGTCTCTCCATTGTGACACTGCCAGCCTCACCCCGCTTGTCAGCCTAGCCTTGTGAACCACGCGCCACCTCCACGTGGGACCAGAATACCAGAAGCTCCTCCATGTTCTGTGTTTGTTGCGGAGGATGTAGCTCATGTGCTCGCCGAAATATCTCAACAGAACACCACCATCTTGGGAGCCGCTCGGCAAACTATAAAACAAGAAGCTCGCGGCCGCCCCGTCCCATCCAGCCGTGGATGGAGGTCCGCATCAAAGCTGGGCTTGGGATCTCCATGGGACGTGTGCAGGATTCCAGAAGGCACCTCGTGCGTGAGCGGCGACCAGAGCACGCTTCGTCGGCTGACCCGCAGCACCACGGTGCAACTGCATGGCGGGGTCAACACCTGAAACACCGTGATCCTTGGAAACTGGGTGCGTGGGCGAGATTGAGGCTGCCGTGAATCATCGCTGCCACTGGTGCAGAGCTCCGTCGCCTGGGGAGAGAAGAACTAGATCGTGATCTCCCTGCGTCGGTGTTTGGACGGCGACTTCATGGACGAACCGTGCTGCACCGCTACGGCAATGGAGGGCCGCCTCTCCCTCTCCTCCTCAGTCCGCGCCCAGCCGCCGCCATGGGATCTGGCCGCACCGTCGTGCTCTGCGGGACCCTTGCCTCGGTGCCTGAAGATCTTGCGCTGCCACCGTCGAACCGGACATATGCTCTCGGTAGGGTCTCACCCTTGGGAGTGGGGGCTTCGACTCGTTCTCTGGGAGTCGCCCATGGTCTCACCCTACACGATTGGATCGCGGAGCACCGGCGGTTGCTCGTCGTCAAGTGACATCGCTGCTGCGCCGCTGGTTGCGCGGTCACCTCATTTCTTCTGCCTGTTAGCCGGTAAGGACCCATAACCATCATTTGCCATGGCATGCGCTAGGTGTTGCTCCCATACCTACCTAGAATTGAGCAGCGGTAACCCCGGGTGGCTGTACGCCGACGATGGTCGCCGCCGTGGTCTGCTCACCTCAGTGCGATTCGGGTGGGGGGAATTAAAGAACGCTTGTGGCTGTTAGATCCTAACGGGCGGCCCAGATTAGCGCAGCCATGCCCCTTTGCCTGTGTGTGATCGGGACCGTTGGTCTCGTGATCCAAGAACTCTGGTCAAATGCTGGTTTATAAAGAGATAGATCTAATCCTGACCGTTGGAATCGATCTGATGGTCCAAATTAGAGCGTACCCCTTCGTGGTGTAACATTTGCTAAAGAGCCCCCAGTAAAACCCTATAAACAACCCGCAGTCCACACTGTGGGAGTTCTGAGTCTTGGTGTCTTTTGCGTAGAACCCCCTGGGTTTCTGTTAAATAGTGGCCGCAGTCCAAGTAACTCAGAAATCTATTAAATTAAATACAGAAATTCTTTTTAATGCAAAATAATGTCCCAAACTTAGGAAATTCATAACTTGATGAATTTAGCTCCCAATTGATTCATTCCAGTGGCATTAATTTTGTTTAAGTATTGTTTATTACCTAGTACCTTTGTCTAACCATGAAACTTGATTTAAAATTATTCACATGAATAACTCTATTCTAGGTATTAAATAACTTCAGAAATTCCTAACTTAACAATCGTAGCTCCGAATTTAGTGGTTCTCGATCCCACGATCTCAAAGCGATGCGTAGATTATTATTATACAGTTTGTTCTTATGTATGGTGTAATGTTAATTTTGCATATGCCATGTTTGTTTGTATTGCTATGTTTAGCAGTGAGGCACGTGTCATCTGAAGAGCAAGTGGTACCTGGAATCTCAAGTGCCTAGGCAAGTTGTGCCCTTGATCACTTCTTTTTACCCAGTCATGTTCTGATTAATCATAATGATCTGCATAGGTTAATTTTGATGGGACCCAATAGGTTACCCTAGTTTGACTATCTTTATACCTTGTTTACCACTGAATATTTAGGTAGTACCTGCTATTGCTTTATGTGGTTTTGGGTATAGAGATACACATTACTATTCATGATTATACTTTTATTATCATTTGTTATTCACTGTTCATGATACGATCATTATGTTAATTGGAACATGGAGAACCACCCAGGAAAACAGTGCTACCACAAGGGTTTAATGGGACGCCCTTGGCTGATTAATTAGGAAATCTAGTGGATGACTACCTTACCCGAAAGGGGCAAGGGCAGTAGGGGAGTGGTCAGTGTAGGGAGGTCCTTGGGTTGATTTTGCTGCGGTGGCGGTCAGACTGAGGGATTCCTGCATTGGAGCTTCTTATAAACTGTAGCGGGTTTTCTGAAGCTAGTGGAACTTTGTAAAGGCCTCGTAGTGTTACCCTGCCTCGCCTCCTCGGTAGAGGTGTATGGGATTGGTCGTCTCTTGGCAGATGGGTAACATGACTTGTGGGTAAAGATGCGCAACCTCTGTAGAGTGTAAAACTGGTATACTAGCCGTGCTCACGGTCATGAGCAGCTCGGACACTCACATGATTAAATTATGGAACTAAATTCAATTTGTCATATGCATTGCATCGCAGGTGATGTTGTTACTTTTATTCTATTACTTAATTGGTTTTGGTATTTACTTATACTTAGTAATTGCTAATAAAATTTTGACCAACTTTAAAAGCAATGCTCAGCTTCAACCATCCTCTTTGGTAAGCCTTACACTTCACGTGAGCTCTCACCTTTGGCGAGTTCATGCACATTATTCCCCACAACTTGTTGAGCTATGAACGTATGTGAGCTCACTCTTGCTGTCTCACACCCCCCACAGGTCAAGAACAGGTACCACAGGATGAGGCGCTTGGAGGATGCTGTGACGAGTTCGTGAGAGGTCTAGGTCGTCGTCTCCCATTCAACTTTGGGTTGCTGGACCGTTGTCTCCTTATAATGTAATTATTTATTTTGTATAGAACTCCTGTTATATAGTAAAGATGTGACATTTGATCCTGTGCCATGATTCATCTTATGTGTGAGACTTGGTCCCAGCACACCTGGTGATTATGTTCGCGCCCGGGATTTGGACCCCTAAAACCCGGGTGTGACATGTAGCCGCTCAGCCTGGTCCCGTACCGTGGGCCTGCACGCTCCACCACTCTGCGACGAGTGTCCTAGTACCTAGAACCACCATCCAGGGGGTCCAAACGCACAACTTGGCCTCCCAGACTAGACCCTACAAGTCCCGAGCATGTATCAAAGGATGGCTAGTGTCAGATGACGGGTCCTATGGGTGTACTACTAATGCTCCCTAGCCGAAGCTGTGTGCAGGCCCAGGTCCCAGTCGAGGTTACCTCCTAGGGGCCATCGCCAACTCTTTCTTAGGTACGCTGGTCTGCAGCCTCGACAAATCGAGCCTACATCCTAGGGGGGCCAGGTACCAAGGAAGAATCAGTTACACCACACACAACAGGGACAAGTGGTACACAGATAAGTTCTAATACTGCCTGATAAATAGTACTCAAAAGTACCTTACAAAAAGCAAAAGTATTAGATCCACTTTCAAGTGGAGTCCTAGCTCCATCTCTGCTCTGCAGGAATGGACTACTCTGCACCAGCAAGGCCGTGTTGGAAGCTAGCTCCGGGTGGCCTCACCACCGGCGGCGACCACCTCAACTCCGAGCAGCCCACCAGCGGAGGCGGCCACCTCTGCACCGATGGCTCGCCAGCGAAGGCGGCCACCTTTGCACCGGTGGCTTGCCGGCAATGGCGGCCACCTCAGCGCATGTGAAGAGGTCCTCACCCCCGTCCTCCTACGGGGGTGAGGACAAGACCATCCAAGAACGCGGACGCCGCCTCCACGGCGTACGCCGTCTTGTACGACCCCCCAGGCGGCGTCGGAGCAGTGTGGCCGACGGCGCAGGGGACGCCACAGATGTGGCAGACCTACGCACGGCGGGACCGTCGCCCGTGCGGTGGACGGACAGCCTGCGCCCCGGTTGGCGGCAGGAGGCAGCGTTGGAGGCGGCACCAAAGCCATCAAAGCCAAAGAGATGGAGCCACAGCACGGCTCGCTTCCCACCCCAAAGAGTTGGGGGTGCGGGGGATGGAACCGTGGCTCAGCCCGCTGTCCACCTTCACGAGGCTGGTGATCACCCTTCCCCTCGAATGCTGAAGGAAGAAGCGGGAAGGAGCGTTGCCTCCACGGACATCCCACGGAGGTAGGCGATGATGGCTGCCTGGAAGATGAAGCAGGACACCATGGGTAGAGGCTGGAGGCCAGGCCCCTCCGGCAGCTGCACGAAGAAAGATGGGATCGGTAGGGCCAACCTGCTGAGGAGTTTGGAAACAAAGAACACAAACTCTTCGGCGGCGAGGTCGCCGAGAGGAGCGACAGCAGCACAAGTCCTCCTGGCAAATGCCAGCACACCCCATCCGAACAGGTTGCGCGCCAAGTTGAGTGCCGCCTCGAGCTGGAAGCGCTCGCAAGGGTCTAGCAAGGCCATGGCGACTACGGCAACGCAAAGCAGAGACTTTGAAGGCAAAGGGGCACAGAGAGCTCGGAGGCGAAAGGACGCCGCGAGTGGGAGAGAAGCAAGGCATGGCTGCTGCTCGAGGGATGAACCCCTCTTTAAAGGCAGACTCCCCTGCTCGAAGCGTCACGAGAAGCCTCCCCTGATACACACCGGGGTATCCATCCCATGTCACGGGGGCCCGGTCCCACAGGCCATACAACTGGCGCGCTGGCCTTTGAGTGCGAAGAAGGCAAACTGCCGCCCTTCATCTTCGCTACGACCAACGGTCAAGAAGGCGAACAGCCACACAAGGAGCACGCTACCGCCCCGCGGTAGTGCGCCTCCTCGTCTTCGTTGCAACTAGCAGTCCAACCTCCGGCATGGAGGCCCAGGCCCACATGTCATGCACCCGGTGCAGTCGATTTCTGGGTGCAGAAAAATCACACCCCGCTCACACCAATACAGCGACTCGAGGCCGCCGCAGAAGATTGAGAAGATAAATTTTCAAAACCAATGCAGCGACTTGAGGCACCTCGTGCATGGCCCAACAAAGACATTAAGTGCGGAGGTCACGGGCCAGTCAACCGCGGGACATGTGTGGCAGTCGGCGTGACCATGGGCAGGCCGACAGTAATTGCATCAACGGACGCGCAGGAGCAGCGAGCCAATCGCTAGTCAAACTTTGGCCCCACCTGCAGGCTCGCATCCTCCCCTAAGGCGGGCCCGGGGGCCACTGTCAGTACCCTGAATCAGGGGTACTGAAAGTCGCCTAGAGGGGGGGTGAATAGGGCGAAACTGAAAATCTCAAAAATAATCACAACTACAAGCCGGGTTAGCGTTAGAAATAAAATAGAGTCCGCGAGAGAGGGCGCAAAACAAATCGCAAGCAAATAATGAAGTGGGACACGCGGATTTGTTTTACCGAGGTTCGGTTCTCTCAAACCTACTCCCCGTTGAGGAGGCCACAAAGGCCGGGTCTCTTTCAACCCTTCCCTCTCTCAAACGGTCCCTCGGACCGAGTGAGCTTTTCTTCTTCTCAATCAAACGGGAACAAAACTTCCCCGCAAGGGCCACCACATAATTGGTGCCTCTTGCCTTGGTTACAATTGAGTTTTGATCACAAGAACAAGTGAGAAAGAAAGAAAGCGATCCAAGCGCAAGAGCTCAAAAGAACACGGCAAATCTCTCTCGCTAGTCACTAAAGGCTTGAGTGGAATTGGAGAGGATTTGATCTCTTTGGTGTGTCTAGAATTGAATGCCTAGCTCTTGTAAGTGGTTGGAAGTTGGAAAACATGGATGCGATGAATGGTGGGGTGGTTGGGATATTTATAGCCCCAACCACCAAACTTGACCGTTGGTGGAGGCTGTCTGTTCGATGGCGCACCGGACAGTCCGGTGCACACCGGACATGTCCGGTGCCCCCGCCACGTCATCAGTGCCGTTGGATTCTGACCGTTGGAGCTTCTGACTTCTGGGCCCACCTGGGTGTCCGGTGCACACCGGACAACCACTGTTCATTGTCCGGTGCGCCGGTATGGGCGCGCCTGACGACTGTGCGCGCAGAGCGTGCATTAAATGCGCCGCAGGTAGCCGTTGGCGCCGAAATAGCCGTTGCCCCGCTGGTACACCGGACAGTCCGGTGCACACCGGACATGTCCGGTGAATTATAGCGGAGCGGCTGCCGCGCGAACCCGAGGCTGGCGAGTTGAGGAGGCCGCGCTTCCATGGAGCACCGGACACTGTCCGGTGTACACCGGACAGTCCGGTGAATTATAGCGAAGCGGCCTGAGTAATTCCCGAAGGTGGCAAGTTCGAGTTGGGGTCCTTGGTGGCGCACCGGACACTGTCCGGTGTACACCGGACAGTCCGGTGCCTCCAGACCAGAGGTGCCTTCGGTTGCCTTTTTGCTCCTTTGTTGAATCCAAAACTTGATCTTTTTATTGGCTGAGTGTGAACCTTTTGCACCTGTATAACTTATACACTAGAGCAAACTAGTTAGTCCAATATTTGTGTTGGGCAATTCAACCACCAAAATTATTTAGGGACTAGGTGTAAGCCTAATTCCCTTTCAATCTCCCCCTTTTTGGTGATTGATGCCAACACAAACCAAAGCAAGTATAGAAGTGCATAATTGAACTAGTTTGCATAATGTAAGTGCAAAGGTTGCTTGGAATTGAGCCAATATAAATGCTTACATGATGCGCATGGATTGTTTTCTTTGTTTTTGACCTATTGGACCTTATTTGCACCATAAGTTTTGTTTTTGCAAACTCTTTTGTAAATTCTTTTCAAAGTCCTTTTGCAAGATAGTCAAATGTAAATGAATAAGATTTTGCAAAGCATTTTCAAGGTTTTTGAAATTTTCTTCCTTTGTTCCAAATGCTTTTCCTTTGACTAAACAAAACTCACCCTCAAAAAGGTCTCCTCTTAGTGTTCAAGAGGGTTTTAAGACATCAATTTTGAAAATACTACTTGCTCCCCCTTTAGAACATAATAAGATACCAATTTGAAATTGACCAATTGAAAATCTCCAATTTTTAAAATTAGGTGGTGGTGCGGTCCTTTTGCTTTGGGCTCATACTTTCTCCCCCTTTGGCATGAATCGCCAAAAACGGATACTTTGAGTGAGATATAAGCCCTCATGAAGTACTTTCTCCTCCTTTGGTCACAAAATAAATGAGTGAAGATTATACCAAAGTTGGAGAGATGCTCGGAGTGACGGCGAAGGGTGAGTAGTAGAGCGGAGTGGAAGCCTTTGTCTTCGCCGAAGACTCCAATTCCCTTTCAATATACCTATGACTTGGTTTGAAATACACTTGAAAACACATTAGTCATAGCATATATAAAAGAGACATGATCAAAGGTATATTTATGAGCTATGTGCTGCAAGTTTAGCAAAAGAAGTTCCTAGAATCAAGAATATTAAGCTCATGCCTAAGTCTGGTAAAAGATTGTTCATCAAGAGGCTTGGTAAAGATATCGGCTAATTGATCTTTAGTGTTAATGTATGAAATCTCGATATCCCCCTTTTGTTGGTGATCCCGAAGAAAATGATACCGAATGGCTATGTGTTTAGTGCGGCTATGCTCAACGGGATTATCCGCCATGCGGATTGCACTCTCATTATCACATAGAAGAGGAACTTTGATTAATTTGTAACCGTAGTCCCGCAGGGTTTGCCTCATCCAAAGCAATTGCGCGCAACAGTGGCCTGCGGCAATATACTCGGCTTCTGCGGTAGAAAGAGCGACCGAATTTTGCTTCTTTGAAGCCGAAGACACCAAGGATCTTCCCAAGAACTGGCAAGTCCCCGATGTGCTCTTCCTATTAATCTTACACCCTGCCCAATCGGCATCCGAATAACCAATCAAATCAAATGTGGATCCCCGAGGGTACCAAAGCCCAAACTTAGGAGTATAAGCCAAATATCTCAAGATTCGTTTTACGGCCGTAAGGTGTGATTCCTTAGGGTCGGCTTGGAATCTTGCACACATGCAGACAGAAAGCATAATGTCCGGTCGAGATGCACATAAATAAAGCAATGAACCAATCATCGACCGGTATACCTTTTGATCCACGGACTTACCTCCCGTGTCGAGGTCGAGATGCCCATTTGTTCCCATGGGAGTCTTGATGTGCTTGGCATCCTTCATTCCAAACTTGCTTAGAATGTCTTGAGTATACTTCGTTTGGCTAATGAAAGTGCCCTCTTGGAGTTGCTTGACTTGAAATCCTAAGAAATATTTCAACTCCCCCATCATAGACATCTCGAATTTTTGTGTCATGATCCTACTAAATTCTTCACATGTAGATTTGTTAGTAGACCCAAATATAATATCATCAACATAAATTTGGCATACAAACAAATCATTATCAAGTGTTTTGGTGAATAAAGTAGGATCGGCTTTGCCGACTTTGAAGCCATTTCCAATAAGGAAATCTCTAAGGCATTCATACCATGCTCTTGGGGCTTGCTTGAGCCCATAAAGCGCCTTAGAGAGCCTATAAACATGGTTAGGGTACTCACTGTCTTCAAAGCCGGGAGGTTGCTCAACATAGACCTCCTCCTTGATTGGTCCATTAAGGAAGGCACTCTTCACGTCCATTTGATAAAGCTTGAAGCCATGGTAAGTAGCATAGGCTAATAATATGCGAATTGACTCAAGCCTAGCTACTGGGTGCATAGGTTTCACCAAAATCCAAACCTTTCGACTTGTGAATACCCCTTGGCCACGAGTCGAGCTTTGTTCCTTGTCACCACACCATGCTCGTCTTGCTTGTTGCGGAAGACCCACTTGGTTCCTACAACATTTTGATTAGGACGTGGAACCAAATGCCATACCTCATTCCTTGTGAAATTGTTGAGCTCCTCTTGCATCGCCATCACCCAATCCGAATCTTGAAGTGCTTCCTCTACCCTGTGTGGCTCAATAGAGGAAACAAAAGAGTAATGTTCACAAAAATGTGCAACACGAGATCGAGTAGTTACCCCCTTATGAATGTCAGCCGAGGATGGTGTCGACGGGGTGATCTCGTTGTATTGCTTGGTGGACTCTTGGGTGTGGCGGCCTTGGTTGTTCATCCTCCTTGTCTTCATTATTTGCATCTCCCCCTTGATCGTTGCCGTCATTTTGAGGTGGCTCATCTTCTTGATCTTCTTGTTCAACCTCTTGAGCCTCATCCTCAATTTGTGTTGGTGGAGATGCTTGCATGGAGGAGGATGGTTGATCTTGTGCACTTGAAGACTCTTCGGATTCCTTAGGACACACATCCCCAATGGACATGTTCCTTAGTGCTATGCATGGAGCCTGTTCTTCACCTATCTCATCAAGATCAACTTGCTCTACTTGAGAGCCGTTAGTCTCATCAAACACAACGTCACAAGAAACTTCAACAAGTCCTGAGGACTTGTTAAAGACTCTATATGCCCTTGTGTTTGAGTCATATCCTAGTAAAAAGCCTTCTACAGTTTTAGGAGCAAATTTAGATTTTCTACCTCTTTTGACAAGAATAAAACATTTGCTACCAAAAACTCTAAAATATGAAATATTTGGCTTTTTACCGGTTAGGAGTTCATAAGATGTCTTCTTGAGGATTCGGTGAAGATATAACCGGTTGATGGCGTAGCAGGCGGTGTTGACCGCCTCGGCCCAAAACCGATCTGGTGTCTTGTACTCATCAAGCATGGTTCTTGCCATGTCCAATAGAGTTCGATTCTTCCTCTCCACTACACCATTTTGTTGTGGAGTGTAGGGAGAAGAGAACTCATGCTTGATGCCCTCCTCCTCAAGGAAGCCTTCGATTTGAGAGTTCTTGAACTCCGTTCCATTGTCGCTTCTAATTTTCTTGATCCTTAAGCCGAACTCATTTTGAGCCCGTCTCAAGAATCCCTTTAAGGTCTCTTGGGTATAAGATTTGTCCTGTAAAAAGAACACCCAAGTGAAGCGAGAATAATCATCCACAATAACTAGACAGTACTTACTCCCGCCGATGCTTATGTAAGCGATCGGGCCAAATAGGTCCATGTGTAGGAGCTCCAGTGGCCTGTCACTAGTCATGATGTTCTTGTGTGGATGATGAGTGCCAACTTGCTTCCCGGCTTGGCATGCGCTACAAATCCTGTCTTTCTCAAAATGAACATTGGTTAGTCCTAAAATGTGTTCTCCCTTTAGAAGCTTGTGAAGATTCTTCATTCCAACATGGGCTAGTCGGCGGTGCCAGAGCCAACCCAAGTTAGTCTTAGCAACCAAGCAAGTGTCGAGTTCAGCTCTATCAAAATCTACCAAGTATAGCTGACCCTCTAACACTCCCTTGAATGCTATTGAATCATCACTTCTTCTAAAGATAGTAACACCTATATCAGTAAATAGACAGTTGTAGCCCATTTGACATAATTGGGATACAGAAAGCAAATTGTAATCTAAAGAATCTTTAAGAAAAACATTGGAAATAGTATGGTCAGGTGATATAGCAATTTTACCCAATCCTTTGACCAAACCTTGATTTCCATCCCCGAATGTGATAGCTCGTTGGGGATCTTGGTTTTTCTCATATGAGGAGAACATCTTTTTCTCCCCTGTCATGTGGTTTGTGCACCCGCTGTCGAGTATCCAACTTGAGCCCCCGGATGCATAAACCTACAAAACAATTTTAGTTCTTGATTTTAGGTACCCAAACGGTTTTGGGTCCTTTGGCATTAGAAACAAGAACTTTGGGTACCCAAACACAAGTCTTTGATCCCTTGTGTTTGCCCCCAACAATCTTGGCAACTACCTTGCCGGATTTGTTAGTTAAAACATATGATGCATCAAAAGTTTTGAATGAAATAGCATGATCATTTGATGCATTAGGAGTTTTCTTTCTAGGCAACTTGGCACGGGTTGGTTGCCTAGATCTAGATGTCTCACCCTTATACATAAAAGCATGGTTAGGGCCAGAGTGAGACTTCCTAGAATGAATTTTCTTGATTTTGCTCTCCGGATAACCGGCAGGGTACAAAATGTAACCCTCGTTATCCTGAGGCATGGGAGCCTTGCCCTTAACAAAGTTAGACAAGTTCTTAGGAGGGGCATTAAGTTTGACATTGTCTCCCCTTTGGAAGCCAATGCCATCCTTGATGCCAGGGCGTCTCCCATTATAGAGCATGCTTCTAGCAAATTTATTTTTTTCATTTTCTAAGTCATGCTCACTAATCTTAGCATTAAGTTGTGCTATGTGATCATTTTGTTTTTTAATTAAGGCTAGGTGATCATGGATAGCATCAACATTAATATCTCTACATCTAGTACAAATGGAAATATGCTCAGTAGATGTAGAGGGTTTGCAAGTTTTTAATTCTATAACCTTAGCATGTAGTATATCATTCTCATCCCTAAGGCTAGAAATGCAAGCATCAAAATCTCTGGCCTTAGCAAGCAATTTTTCTTTTTCATCTCTAAGGCTAGCAAGAGAAACATTCAACTCATCAATTCTAGCAAGTAAATCAATATTATCATCTTTAGAATTGAAAGTTGAAACATTGCAAACATGTGAATCAACCTTAGCATTTAATCTAGCATTTTCATTTCTAAGGTTGGCAATAGTGTCATGGCATGTGCTTAGCTCACTAGTTAATTTCTCACATTTTTCAATTTCTAGAGCATAAGCATTCTTGACCTTAACATGCTTCTTATTTTCTTTAATAAGGAATTCTTCTTGAGAATCTAAGAGATCATCCTTCTCATGTATAGCACTAATCAATTCATTTAATTTTTCTTTTTGTTGCATGTTGAGGTTAGCAAAAAGAATGCGCAAGTTATCCTCCTCATTTTTATTATCATCCTCATCACTAGATGTTTCATATTTAGTGGAGGACCTTGATTTTACCTTCTTTTTGCCATCCTTGGCCATGAGACACTTGTGGCCGACGTTGGGGAAGAGGAGTCCCTTGGTGACGACGATGTTGGCGGCGTCCTCGTCGGAGGAGGACTCGGTGGAGCTCTCGTCGGAGTCCCATTCCCGGCAAACATGGGCATCGCCGCCCTTCTTCTTGTAGTACTTCTTCTTTTCTCTCCTCTTTCCTTTCTTGTCGTCGCCCCTGTCACTGTCACTAGACATAGGACATTTTGCAATAAAGTGACCGGGCTTACCACACTTGTAGCAAACCTTCTTGGAACGGGGTTTGTAGTCCTTCCCCTTCCGTTGCTTGAGGATTTGCCGAAAGCTTTTGATGATTAAGGCCATCTCCTCATTGTCGAGCTTGGAGGCGTCAATTGGTTGTCTACTTGATGTAGACTCCTCCTTCTTCTCCTCCGTGGCCTTGAAGGCCACCGGTTGCGCCTCGGACGTGGAAGGTTCGTCAAGCTCGTTGATCTTCTTTGAGCCTTTAATCATGCATTCAAAGCTCACAAAATTCCCGATAACTTCCTCGGGGGTCATTAGTGGATATCTAGGATTACCACGAATTAATTGAACTTGAGTGGGGTTAAGGAAAATAAGAGCTCTTAAAATAACCTTAACCACCTCGTGGTCATCCCACTTTTTGCTCCCGAGGTTGCGCACTTGGTTCACCAAGGTCTTGAGCCGATTGTACATGTCTTGTGGCTCCTCCCCTTAGCGAAGACGGAAGCGACCGAGCTCCCCCTCGATCGTTTCCCGCTTGGTGATCTTGGTGAGTTCATCACCTTCGTGCGCCGTCTTGAGTAGGTCCCAAATCTCTTTTGCATTCTTCAACCCTTGTACTTTGTTGTATTCCTCCTTGCTTAGAGAGGCGAGGAGAATGGTTGCGGCTTGGGAGTTGAAGTGCTCGATTTGGGCCACTTCGTCCGTGTCATAATCCTCATCCCCTATTGATGGTACCTGTACTCCAAACTCAACAACATTCCATATACTTTTGTGGAGTGAGGTTAGATGAAATTTCATTAAATCACTCCACCTAGCATAATCTTCGCCGTCAAAAGTTGGCGGTTTGCCTAATGGAACGGAAAGTAAAGGAGTATGTCTAGATGTACGGGGATAGTTTAAGGGGATCTTACTAAACTTCTTGCGCTCTTGGCGCTTAGAAGTTACGGACGGTGCATCAGAGTCGGAGGTGGATGTTGATGAAGTGTCGGTCTCGTAGTAGACCACCTTCCTCATCCTCTTGTGCTTGTCCCCACTCCGATGCGGCTTGTGAAGAAGAAGATTTTTCCTTCTTCTCCTTGTGGTGAGAAGAGGAAGATCTTTTCTCCTTCCGCTTGGAGGAGTTCTTCTTCTTCTCCCTTCTCTTGGTGCGGGACTCTTCCGATGAAGTGCTCCCTTGGCTTGTAGTGGGCTTGTTGTCGCCGGTCTCCATCTCCCTCTTGGTGTGATCTCCCGACATTACTTCGAGCGGTTAGGCTCTAATGAAGCACCGGGCTCTGATACCAATTGAAAGTCGCCTAGAGGGGGGGTGAATAGGGCGAAACTGAAAATCTCAAAAATAATCACAACTACAAGCCGGGTTAGCGTTAGAAATAAAATAGAGTCCGCGAGAGAGGGCGCAAAACAAATCGCAAGCAAATAATGAAGCGGGACACGCGGATTTGTTTTACCGAGGTTCGGTTCTCTCAAACCTACTCCCCGTTGAGGAGGCCACAAAGGCCGGGTCTCTTTCAACCCTTCCCTCTCTCAAACGGTCCCTCGGACCGAGTGAGCTTTTCTTCTTCTCAATCAAACGGGAACAAAACTTCCCCGCAAGGGCCACCACACAATTGGTGCCTCTTGCCTTGGTTACAATTGAGTTTTGATCACAAGAACAAGTGAGAAAGAAAGAAAGCGATCCAAGCGCAAGAGCTCAAAAGAACACGGCAAATCTCTCTCGCTAGTCACTAAAGGCTTGAGTGGAATTGGAGAGGATTTGATCTCTTTGGTGTGTCTAGAATTGAATGCCTAGCTCTTGTAAGTGGTTGGAAGTTGGAAAACTTGGATGCAATGAATGGTGGGGTGGTTGGGGTATTTATAGCCCCAACCACCAAACTTGACCGTTGGTGGAGGCTGTCTGTTCGATGGCGCACCGGACAGTCCGGTGCACACCGGACATGTCCGGTGCCCCCGCCACGTCATCAGTGCCGTTGGATTCTGACCAGTTGGAGCTTCTGACTTCTGGGCCCGCCTGGGTGTCCGGTGCACACCGGACAACCACTGTTCATTGTCCGGTGCGCCGGTATGGGCGCGCCTGACGACTGTGCGCGCAGAGCGCGCATTAAATGCGCCGCAGGTAGCCGTTGGCGCCGAAATAGCCGTTGCCCCGCTGGTACACCGGACAGTCCGGTGCACACCGGACATGTCCGGTGAATTATAGCGGAGCGGCTGCCGCGCGAACCCGAGGCTGGCGAGTTGAGGAGGCCGCGCTTCCATGGAGCACCGGACACTGTCCGGTGTACACCGGACAGTCCGATGAATTATAGCGAAGCGGCCTGAGTAATTCCCGAAGGTGGCAAGTTCGAGTTGGGGTCCCTGGTGGCGCACCGGACACTGTCCGGTGCCTCCAGACCAGAGGTGCCTTCGGTTGCCTTTTTGCTCCTTTGTTGAATCCAAAACTTGATCTTTTTATTGGCTGAGTGTGAACCTTTTGCACCTGTATAACTTATACACTAGAGCAAACTAGTTAGTCCAATATTTGTGTTGGGCAATTCAACCACCAAAATTATTTAGGGACTAGGTGTAAGCCTAATTCCCTTTCAGGTACCCCTTACTACAGTATGAAGACGCGATGCCCGTATGGCGTTCCCTAGCCGCACGGTGAACAGCGCTCGACCCCACCACGTGGGCGGCTCGAAGGGCACCATGTGGCAAGGAAAGATGATACATCCCAAGATGTATCAGTCGAACCGGACCTCCGCGAATGAGCGCCGGACTGTACGCACAACCCGGACCCCCGATTACGGCCCGAGGACTCCCGAGTAAGCATGCCAGGTCACTTGGATGGGATCCAGATCCCTTCGAGTGAGGTCCGGGCCGCAACGAGGTCCCAGGACAGGGGAAACCTTGGCATAAGCAATGGTCCGGTACTGACATGTGTCAGGGCATTACCTTGCACGCATGCGCCCCCCGCTTAGGCGGAGATCCGATGTAGCCACGTGGCTTGTTGCCTGTGACGTAAGCCAGCGGACGGAGCCTGACGTAAGGCCTCTAGGCCGTGCGGTCTTTGCATTTATTGCGAAAAGGACGCGCCGCCTGTCCGCCCTGCTGACAGGCGATGTGCCCTCATAGCATTTAATGCGTCCTGTCCACTCCACTGGCAGGTGGCGCCAGGGCCATCCTGCAAACGGCACACCTATCCAGTCCATTGTCAAATAGTGCGCCCATGCTACGCGGCGCACTGTGTTCATCATCCCTTATACGAGAAGCTTCCCCTGCATGCCGGTGCAATGCAGATCTCAGATGCCAGGGCGGAAGAAGATTGCTCCAGCAACAGACACTGGCAGCTCCAAGTACTACACCCGTTATGTTCCTGGGCCCATATGTCGGAGCTCAGTACACTTGTGCATACCCCCTTAGCTATAAAAGGGAAGGCATGCAACGTTACAAGGGGGCCATCTAAGGAACACACTCAGACTCCCTCAGGCTTACACACTACTCAAGCTCTCAAGCAATACAACACACAGTGGAGTAGGGTATTACGCTCTAGCGGCCCGAACCACTCTAAACCCTTGCGTGTTCTTGTGTTCATTCCTACATCTCGCAACAGGCAAAACGCTTAAGCCCCCTCCACATTTAGGACTTTGGGCGGGTGCACTCCGCCACCCGGTCGGAGAATTTCCTCTCCGACGATACGGTTGCCATGAGAAACCTTAAGAACACCATCAATAGCAGCAAAATTGAATCCCATTGCTTCTAAAGTGCTCAAAGAAATAAGATTTCTCTTCAATTTTGGAACAAAACGGAAATCGATAAGTTTCTTAATACTGCCATCATGAACTTGGATATAAATAGAGCCGATTCCAATAATCTCACATGTGGATCCATCTCCAATAACAACCTCACCAGCATGAGACTGAACATAATCAGAAAACCAATCTCTATGCGAACAAATATGAAAAGTGCAAGCGGAATCGAGAATCCAAGAAGATCACTTTTCAACAGAGACAACAAACAGAGCTTCTCCAATATCCAAAGTTTCAACAAAACTGGCTTCAACAGAAGACTTATCCAATTCTTTTTTCTTTCTCTCCTCTTTATTTCTCACCTTGGGGCATTGAGAAATATGATGAGTATTTTTTCTGCAATAACGGCAATAAAGGTTGGATTTATAATCTCTAGATCCCCGAACAATTAAACCTTCACCTTTGGGTTCAGAACGAGAATCAACATCAAATTTTTCTTTGGACAACAAATTTGACTTAACATTCTCAAAGGACAGTGAAGTATGATTACCATAAAGCATAATTTCCTTAAAATGCTTAAAAGAAGGGGGGCAATGAGACTACCAACAAAATTGGCTTATCTTCATCATCTATCTTCACATCCAGACTCTCAAGGTCGACACAAATAGAATTAAATTCATTGAGATGTGACTGAATAGATGTACCTTCCGCCATACAAATAGTATAAAGGCGCTCTTTTAGATGGAGCTTATTAGCAACTCTTGGTCATATATAGCTCCTTCAATTTCTTCCACAATTCTGCTGCAGATTTTGCATTCAGTACTTCACGCAGAACATTCAGGAGATAAATTGAGCTATAAAGCGAACAAAGCCTTTTTATCAAGATCTTCCCATTTATCATCAGTCATATCAGCAGGTCGCGGTTGTAATATCTTTCGCACACATAACTGAGTAAGAACAACCTTCATCTGAATCTACCAAATAGCAAAACTGATTTTGCCATCAAACTTCGGAATATCAATTTTAGTCGACATTGTAATCCGAAATAAAAATTATTCCAAGCAAAACAGAAAACCGTGTGCAATTTAGTGGGTGTACGTAGCAATAATAGATCACTTTTACAACCAATAGTAGCTTTTTTTCCTTGAGAGTGCATATGGGTGTATGTGCGTTGGGTGCTTGCTGTTCCTTTGTTCCTGGGCACAAGCAAAGTAGCACACGTTGCACATATAACGTGCTGACCGTGAGAACACCAGACCAGGCAGCAGGGATCGCGCAAGAGACAGCGCGGATGAGTGCGCCACACGTGATTTTGATGATGGATTCGACGAAGAACCGGCCGACGGCTGCACCAGCGGGAACGAGAGCGACGGCGGCTCTCAAGCGGAATGGAAGTCTGGTGGCGGCGACGGAGAGGAGAAAAAATCACTGTGTCTAACACTAGCTCTAGATACCAATTATTAGGATAGTAGGTGGTAAAAAGGAGACACGGAGTTTAACGTGGAAAAAACTCCCCCAATGTCGTAGGGGAGAAAAAACCACGGGAAAAATAGATATATTATATATTGTTCAAGTACACGATACAAGGGGGCCTATTTATATAGGCAAAGGAGATAGAGATAAGATCACATGATCTTATCCAACAAGATAGAGATATGGTCATATGATCTTATCCAACAGTGAGGAATAGTAATTTTATTTTCTTATTTGGTTTGGAAGGGATCGAAACGGATGGGAGATAATTAAGGTGTCGTTTGGTTCACAAAATATAACGTAAATGGTAACGATAATGGTTCGCACTCGATTACCAACGGTAACAAGTTTGTATAGGCCGGTATCAATTCCTAGTATATTATCTGATTACGGTACACTTAAACAAACATGATTTAACGTTATCTGTTACCCATTACATTAAAAATATGTGAACCAAACAACACCTTAAATTCTTTCCTACCTAGTTAAAATTGAATAAGAGAAAGAGATTTAAACTCCTCGATCTACAATCCATGTGCAACCGAACAAGGTCTTACATACTTACGGGGAATATTAGCTTTCTGTTAGCATATAACAAGTGAAAGGCAACAAATGACGTAAAAAATGAGAATAGATCAAAGCGTGGCATTTTCTGGTGAGGATTGACTTTTTATCTGCAAAAAAGTTGGGGGCTCAAACAAGCAAAAGAGATTCAAATTAAAGGGTGAAGGGGTGTACTGTGAGTCTGCGACCAGACGCTGCTGCGGACCAGCTTTATTTCGGCCAGAAAATGCCACACATGAGCTTTTGTTTTGATGGCCAGTCTTTATTTAACTTTACGAAAAGCTTTTTATGCTCTAACCCCATCACCAGGAAGGAAAAACATTATAACAGAGTATATGTGTATCCTCCTCCGTGTTTCTACTGTTTTACTGTAGGAAGGAAAGAAGGAACTATAGCAGAATATTAATTCTCTATAGCAAAGTTTATATCTTTATCTTAATTAATTCTCTATACTTTTATTATGTATCTTGGTTGTGTACTTTGTTTTTCTAGCTTAGTTGGATAGGCTAGAGATAGGATTTGAACCTAGATTGCATAACTCTTTTTATATTAGAGATAGAAAAAACCTTAGTTGTATAACAGGATAGACTATTTATCAGTTTTGGCCTAATGAAAATTACAGGTCATAGTTTTATAAGTAGTTTCTAGATTGCCTAATTCACCCCTCTTTCTAGGCGTCGCAATCCTTTTGAAGACCTGATTGCTAGCTACTAAAAATTAGCTAAAATTAAGATCTAGTGCATCCAAACAGAAAGACTAGATATTTTTTTACCCAAACTTTTAACCAATTACTTACCAACTAAGCTAGCTAATTTTAACAAGCTGAACTTATAACTAGCTCTAGCTCTAGCTCATCTAGAGTGACCCTGTAAATGTATGTCTGCCTCATATATTTCTCACGAGCGAGGTTTCTGTCACGATTGTGTGCTTTATCACTCACATGTTACAGTGACACACGTCTCGAGCACCTCTTAACATATCATCGCAAAACTTTTCGAGCATTAACAATGCTGATCTTTTAAAGAGCACCGATATACAAAAAATGCACATTGACTCGTGAAGACTCTTTTTCGCTAAGGATAACAGGGAAAAGGTGAGCTACCTTTGCCAAAGATAAACCACTTATCTTGAGTTTGTATATAAAAGCGGCAACACTTTGGAAAGGATTATTGGGAAAAGCCAAGTCTCTAGGAGTCACCATTATCTCCGAATTGTCCAGATCCTAGCTACAACAAAATAATGTCATTATTATATATATATATATATGATTCGTCAAAAAATCAACGACATTACTATGTCTGGTTTATCTAGCATGACTTCGGTGATCATCATAACAACCTAATTACTAGGACTGATGTATCTCTACTCCTATATAAAGTATCAATTTCCATCGTCTTTCTTCAAAAAAATATCCTTATACTTCTTTATGATCTAACTCATGGTGCACCATCATCGTACATCGTCAAGTGACGTGGCCCGTTACCTCCTAGACGAGCCATAAGAAAGCACCCAAACACAACACGGCATGAAGCTGCACACGACGCAGTTATCTCGGATAGTACCACATCGCTAGCTAAAGGAGGACGAGCAGTCGAATTAGCTATAGAAAAAGGGACTTGTCTCCTTTCCAGCTTATATCTTTCTCGATCTTTTGACTAAGATAAAGTACAACATCTACAGTTTAATATCTATAATGTGGGTCATATGTCTATTTAAATTTATTTTATGGGAAGGGTCCATTTTAATTTTAAATTTATTTTTTATGGGGAGGGTCCATCACACGGGATTGCCACTAGACCATCACGTGTCATACAACCGTTGCACTATACCATCAATTATGATTGGTATACCATCGCAACGTTCATACATTGTACTAGTATGCTAAAATGTTTTAGATAGTATAACCCAATTACTAGGACCCATGCTTTCAACTTAACTCCTATCGAGCTACTAACCTTCATCCCTTTAGAGTGTATTTAGTTCAGCTTTCCGAACTAGATTCACTATAAAAAAATCTGAAATCTCAACCAAACGACTACAACAACATAATAGATTCTTAAAAATCTACACATTCATCTATTCAATTCAGAATCACCTTCTATCCTATTTTTTAGATTTATACCATCCATGTTATCAAGTTATCATACTCTTACAAAATCTACATTTAACAACTATTTCAACCAAACATATTTTAGCTTTTTCACAATCATCACCCTGCAACAGCTTTCTCAAAGTTCACAACTAGAATAAGTTTTCTAGGAATCTACAGCTAAACTAAATAGACCTATACACACTACACCAAACAAAGATAAAAATAAAGACCTATACACACTACACCAAATGCCTTTTAACACCAAGTTTGTGTTTGAGCTAGGAACCTTCTTCTTGCCTTTCTTCTTTTCATCACATACAAAAGCATATGACATTGATGAAGTGGCCTACTCTTGACTCATCTTTCGTGACATCTCAAATGCCACAATCTTTCCGATCACGAGCACCGATGTCATTTGACTCAAGTCCTCCAAGTTTCAAAGGATAGTGATAATGTTCCCATATTTTTATTGTGGTAGCAAGGAGATGATCTTCTTCACAATGTCTGTATCACCTATCTTATTAATTCCAATAAAATTAAGCTCATTAACGATAAGAATCATACAAGAATACATATATCTAACAATCTCATTGTCTTTCATTTGAAAAGAATTATATTCATTCAAGACTATGCAATGTTTTTTTGCTCACGGACATTAGATGTGCCATCACAACGCTCATGTAATTTAAGTCAAATCTCATTAGCAGTTTTCAAAATAAACACTTGATTGAAAATATCCATGCTAAGAGATTCATACAAGCAATTTTTAGCTCTAGTATTCAAATGAATTTCTTTCTCGTCACTCTCGGTGATCTTCTTGGAATTTCTAGGGGTTTCATCCCATCGCGAGTGACTCTCCAAACACTTAGATCAACCACTTCTAGGTAACAAGTCATTCTAGCACTACAATAAAGGAAATTAGTGTCGTCAAAATGTAGTGGCATATGGGTATCAATCCCCTTCCTCTAAAAAGGTTCGACTCTATTAGCGGTGAAGCTAAAATGTTCCAAACCTAGCTTTGATACCAATTGAAAGGAACACATACACCTAAGAGGGGCGGTTGAATTAGGACTTCTAAAAATCTCACTAATCTGGGCCATAAATAAATCCCTAGAACAAAACATATGCAAATAAGTAAACTAGAAAGTGCAAACTAGGTTTTGCCTAAGTGTTGCTATCTCTATTGCAAAGGGGTTATGCAACATAAATTCCAACCCTATATTTAAACTATGAATAGTAAAGATTGCAACTTAAGTAGTGAATGTAAATGTGGAAGCTAAAGACAAAGGTAGAGATGTAAACCCTCGTGGACAATGCTGATATTTTTATCTAGGTATTCAGAACCACGCAAGTTCCCGATTAATCCTCGTTGGTGTCCCTATGCAAAGGGTAGCCCACGCGAGGGCCAAACACCACGGTCAAGTAACTCCATACAGAGTCGCAAACCTTCTCCACGCGTAAGTGGTGCTCAGCTTTCGGCTCCTTTTGGATGCTCCCTATCGTCTTCACTATCAAGCTTTCGGTGCCGTGGGTCTCGTTGCGTCCAGTACACGGTGGCGGCAGCACCACAAATGCAGTTGATGCGGTCCCGCAAGACTCTCGCCCCACTCAATACAATATTACAACGACCCACGCAAGATCAGGGGGTTTGGTGGGTTTTTTCTAAACTCACTTAACTAACTAGGAACAATCTGGAGCAAGTGTAATAGAGGACTAACTAACCTAAACACTTCGCAAAGCACCTATGCTAATCATCGAGTGATTGTATTAAGCGTTTGGGTGTTTGGAGCCTTGAAGATGTGTATCACATGTGTTGGTATGTTGCTTGGGATCCCACACCTTCAAATGGCTGGTGAGGTGGTTTATATAGAGCCCCCACTGAATTCTAGCCGTCTGAGAGAAATCAGACTTTTCTGCACGTCAGCTAGCCGTTGGCTTTGACTGCACTATAGACGGTCCGGTGTGCCACCCGCACGGTCCAATGCCACCATGTCAGATGACCGTTGGAGACTAGTAGTTGGGACCACGGTCCGGTGCACCAGCTGCCCGAGAGCCATTCTGCGGAGTTCTCTACGCACACGGTTCGGTGCGCTAGCTTGCAGCCCATTTCTTGAATCTTCTATCTTCTTTTCTTAGGTTTTTTTGTTCTCGTGTCTTGGACTTGTGCTGAGTATTCTAAGTCTTCTAGGAGTCTTTTAGGTCTTCTTTTGAGTTGTTACATCCTCAAAGCCTAAATCCAATCCGCTTCGCATCCAGTGAACTACAAAACACAAATAACTTGGAAAACATTAGTTCACTGGTTATGTTGTTCATCAAACACCAAAATCACTTATAGTCCGTTTGGATGTCGATATTAAAGCACAAAATTAGAAAGGAATCAGCTTTGCTAAATTTCGTTGTTTGGTTGCATATAGAATTGAGATTTAGAATCAGAGGCCTGATTCTCTGTAATTGGACTATAACTAAAAACTCCCTCTCCCAATACAGAGCGTCACCCCTCTGTATTGCGTGGAATTAGACCACATAATTCTAAACTCCAATTCTATAATTCTAAACAATATAATATATTGGAATTACATCTCATTTCAATTTCATGGCTGATTTGATATTGAACCCAATTCAATTCCATGTCCTCTAATATCGACATCCAAATAAAGCATTAGACAAATGGACCGGGGTCTATTTTCCTTACGAGAAAACCTTAGACAAGGTGCTAACTTCTACATCCTTCTTGGGCTTTCCTCTTCTCTACCTTAAAGAGAGGTGCGAGGGGTGTGTGTGTGTGTGAATTCCAAGAGATTGGATCGGAAGAGGGAAGGAGTTGGTGTCGGCCTGTTGGCCGGTTGCCACCTCATGCTATGAGTGAGATCAAGGGAATTATGTGGATAGCTAGCTTCTTGCATGCATGTTACATGTGTCAATTGGGTAGGGTTAGATTTTCTTGGTATGGTTGGATTTTGCTAACCACTAACATGCATGGCAACGCCAAACTCTTTGAATCTAAATCTGTAAAATCGTATACGAAAAAAAAAAAGAGCCAGCAATACATCTTTTAAGAAGAAAGTAGTATGGGGCTTCTCCTCTTTTGAGATAGGGCAAAAGGCAGACGTAAATTAAACACACAAAAGCACACGCAATCAACCACACAGAGATTACATATATAGCTCGTGGAAAGTATAGACAGTCATGGGGGAGAAAGAGATTTCAACACATATGCATGCCGTCAATTTTTATCTACGAACGAAAAGCAGCAAACGACAAGTGGACAGCTGGTCTTCATATTTTAAATATCATCAGATGTTGGGCGAGACGAGATCGATTAAATATATTTATTAATTATATATATGATTCCAAAGCGCCAAATTAACTTTAGGCCCTAATGACCAGGGGAGAGATGCTTATCGTTTGTGGTCTCTTGCTTGCTGCTTTCATCCCCTGCTGCCTAATTAAGCTTTTTCCACACCTGGCCCCCATTGCTTTGAGATACATGGCAATGGAGATCTAAAGCGCAAAAAAGAGGATCGTTCGTCTCAAACGGCATCACCATACACTAAAAGCACGCACCTTTTGGTGTCATCTCTGAATGAGAGATTGCAACAAGCTCGTTGTTGCCAACTTTCTACAAACCCCAAGTCCTTGTTCTTTATTAGCCATGCTACTGCTTTTGGACAGCACTATCTGTACCAAAAACATACGCAATGATCGCTACAAATACCAAAAGATTTGTGCTGCTGCTGAGAGTACAGGACAAAAATTAAACCACTATACACAAGCAACCACTATATATACAACTTTGAAATTCATGCTTTAAAGCGCGAAACCTACCCTTCTTATAAATTAGATTAATACTCAAATAAGGTTCCAACAACTGAAAACCTGAAAGACAATTCAATATGATATATATACTACGTACGAGAGTTGCTATATATTTTTTAATTTGAGGCAAGACATCCAACTAGTGCAATTAAAAAGACAACTCATAAGAGACAATTCATAATCTTATCTATATTTAAACAATAATAAGATTTTTAATCAGACTGAAACATACAAGTACAACATACAAGCCGCAGAGGGTACGTAGTAAGGAAACCTAGCCGACGAAATGCACGCGCATGGGTTTAATGTTGTCAGTTTGTGGGCAATGGTTTCAACGAATTCCACCAGAAATCTGACAAATAATTCATGCTTGTCGTTGCAATTAATTAATCTATACAGCTTTACGTCCAACAGAATCTGAAAGACAATTAATTCAATAATCCATTACTAGCTGTCGCTTGTTCAAACAGCTAGGAAGGAAACCAAGCATATATGCATGGGATTACTGCGTTGTGTCAACGAACCACATCAACTGCTGCATGCTTTATTTCTTGAGTACAGTAAAATAAAGATAGTTTTTAGCTTTGACCAATGACCATTAAAATCTTTCTGAATGTTTAAATTCATCATTTTGGATAATAATACTAGAAGAAGAAGAAAACGCCGTCTACAGAATTTTGGATCAACATGGCATCATACCAAGAACCACTCGCTTCCTCCCCTTCGCCGTCAATGGCGCAGGCATTCAAATCCAAGCTGAAACGTGGCACGACTCCTTTCTCTGCGTCATCACCTTCCACCTTGCTGTCGACGTCACTCGTAATCCTTTGCTTCACAGGCCGCGGGGATGAAGAAACCCTAGGCGACGATCTCGACTCGAACGCTTCACAGCACACTACGATGGAGTCCTCCAAGCTGACGACACCACCATCGCAACCCCTCACAGTTCCGTTCTCCATGGAACCCATGATGCCGGCTTCTAGTTTCGAGTGGTGCTCGACGCCATCGATCAGGACGACACGGTGAGGGTTCTCGCGGATCGCCTCGTAGAACGTCTGCATGAAGCCTCCGTGCTCGTTGTCCGGCGCCGGCGGCGACCTCTGCCTCTTGAGGCTGTGCTTGCCGGGGCTGCTGGAACCGGAGTGATCCGGTGCGAGCTTTGACGCTGCTGCGGCGATGCTGGTGAACTCGTCGTGCGAGCCAAAGACAAGCCTGGCGAGCTCCCGAGCCATGGACATCTTGCCGTCGTTGTCCCTCCCTCGGAAGAGGAGCCACGTTGCCGGGGTCGGTCGCGCCGTCCTCGTCACGCCGGAGCGGCGCTGGAGCACGGCGCTGGCGATACCCGGAGCTATGTCTCTGTGGCGCGGTACGCGCGTCTCCAGCGCGCGGCAGAGGATCTTGAGATTCTCCGCGCTGAGCTCGGTGAAATTTGGCCGGCGGCGGCAAGCCGTCGTCGCGCCGTCCGATGAGTTAGAATTAGATCTAGACACCGAGTTATTAGAGGATCCTGAATTAGGGTTTGCGGGCGACAGCTGATCGTATGGCTCGGCCAGTGGACCATCGTGCCGGCGGTTCAGCAACAGCTTTTGCTGCTGCTGGTCCATGAGATCATGCCATGGCACGCAGCTCTTGTTGGTGTCGTCATGATGATGGGTAAAGCCACAGTGGGAGGAAGAAGCCGGAGATGAGAAGCTCAGCGTGAGCGCCGATCCAGTGACTACTGGACCTTGGCAACGGCGAATCCACGAGGGGACGCTCGCCGGCGCCACCACCGTGCCGGCGCCGCAGTGTGTTTCTGTTTCCTCACTGAAAAAAAAAACACACGTTGATGGATGATGACTAAAAAAAATTAAATAAAGTGATCGAACCGAGCATGCATGCGACACTACTGATGAAGGTTGTGGTGTACCTTTCGCCGCCGAGGCTCAACGACGCGACGCTGCCGTCCGGCACGACGACGGGGCGTAGTCCCAGGACGGTCTCCAGAGAAGGCTGCCCTGACCTACAGCTCGTGTAGGACGCATAGGCCGCGAACCCCAGCACCCAGAACATGTCCTTGTCGCGGCCTCCGCCGCCGCGCACGAGGCTGCTCAACTCTATGACCGCGTGCTCGACGGGGCAGTAGTGGCGGAGGCCACGCGCGCTGCGGTCACTTGTCGTCCACAGCGCGGCGGTCCAGGCCTCCGCCGCGTAGCCGAGGTCCTCGAGGACGAGCACGACGCCTTTGCCGGCGGCGCAGCACTCGCGCACGAGCGCGCACAGGTCGCCGGCCCTGGCCTCGACCTCCTCCCTCGGCATGCGCTGGAAGGACGCGGCCGAGAAGGGTACGAACTGGGCGTTCTTGAGGCGCTGGTGCTGGCGCCGCAGATCCCCCTTGCTCACCTTGTCCATCACCGCCTTGACCACCCTCTCCGCGGCGGCGGCGCTCTCGCCGACGGCCGCCACGCACCGGTTCGTCCCGCTCGCCATGCAGTCGAGCACGCGCGCGGCGTCACCTACGACTTGGACGCCGTCGGCCTTGGCTCTGGGCTCCTTGGTAATGGTACTCGGGGAAGCGCTGCTGCTGCTTGCCGTGTTGGAGGACTGCTCCGACGACGAGATGGCCTTCTCGACGTTGGCCTTGACCTCGGCGCTCGAGAAGCCGGCCTCGCGCATGACGCGGCTGACGCTGGGGTCGTCGAGGATGGAGATGACGAGTTGGTCGAGCTCCACCTTGGCAGCGACGTTCTGCTGGTGCTGGCCGTCCGCGGCCGAGCCGCCGCCCCGGCGCTGGTTCCCCTGCGCGCGCTTGAACGCGGCGGCGAGCGCGTTAGACAGCACCGGCTCGCGGTGGCCGGAGTGGATGTGGAACTCGAACATGGCCGGCGGCGGGGCCGGGGCCGGGCCCCCCGCCGTCGCGAGGCGGTTGAGGGCGACGTTGAAGCAGAGCTCCAGCGCCTTGCACTGGAGCGGGTGGGAGGTCGCCCGCGACCGGAGGCAGGCGGCGCGGAGGAGGCCCCCGGCGTCCAAGAGCACGGCGCTGGCGACGTGCAGCGGCGTGACCTGCGCGTGCCCCCGGCGGCGCGCCAGGCTCACCGCCTGCCGCATCACGGCGGCCGTGCCCCCCGCCAGCTTCTGCTGCACCGCGCAGCCGCCGCTACGCATCTCTGCTCCTTGCCTGAGGAGCGTACTACGCCTGGCTCTGCCGGTCGAATCCTAGGCACTGGCTGCAGCTCGATCTTCTGGCGCCTGCAGATGGACGCATGCATCGAGGTTATATGAAACGCGCGCAGAGCAGACTGGCACTAGTAGCACGGTCTTGTCACCATTAGGCACGTACGGAATACGATGAAATGACCTATGAACCGTGCGCTGCTATATCATTCAACACGATAAATACCAAAACCTTCCATCAACTCAGAAAGATATCAACATTTAAAATCTAAACTTCAAATTCAAAGAATAACATACACAAAAAATCGCATTCATAGATCACACCGCACGGCCACATATAACAATAAAATACCAAATTAACTATTATATTAAAAACATGTCTAGGTAAAACTTAACCCTAAACAAAACAACAACAAAAAAAGAGCATATCCAGTTCCATATAAGTGTCATTATTCGTTAAACCACCAAATATCCCGCTTAACAATGTCACAAAACCATTACATAAATGCTAGCACTTATCAAGATAGAGTGATTCAAAGTTCTCTTCTAGCTCCTTATCCTCTCAGACCATGATGTATGTGAGCCACTGAGTGCCTCCATAGTTAAAGAGGCCAGCCTTTGCTGCCGCTCCTCCATGATCCTGCCAGTTGTCCTAAAAGTAGGCTGTCAAGAAATAGTTGAAATATGCACAATTAAAATACCTTTAGCAAGGACTAGATAAGTTCTTAGTTTGTATTGATGCCACAGGATCATGATGTGAAATCCATTATCCTACTAGGTAGTTCTATCATAGTTCATGTAGGCTACAAGTTTAGAATCATCACTACCGTTAGAGGCAGAAGCAGAATTGGTTGCCTGTACCAAGGTAGTGGCATGAACAGTTCTAGACAAAACAAGATTCTCCTCATGCAAACAAAAGCAAAATTTGTGAATCATAGGTCAGATCACAATTCTAGTTACCATTTCGATACTTCTTTAGGTGTACAACAATCTTAACAACATGACGAACCATAAGTGGGCAGTAGGATAGTACACACCAGATAGCAACTGTAGACTAATAAAAGAGTTCAAGAAATGCCAGTATTTTAGTTGCCATAGCCTAGTTTTCATCAATCAAAAGGAAAGAACCACCTCTACTTCTAGGGTATTGAGCCTCAATAAAAGTATTGTAAGTACTCTTGTGAGGTAGCAGGTGTTTGAGCATTAGGTATGTGGAGTTCCACCTAATAACCATGTATATATAGTCCACACTTCCTAGGTCTATCACCAACAAAATGCAATAAGCCTTATATGTAACGATGTTTTGGTTAGAAGTGTTTAGGGAGAATATTGTTGTTATGAAGTCCTCAATCAGAGGAATAATTATAATGAGAGTCTCTTTAACTGTCAGGTTTATAATGCGACGAGCATAATATTATTGCAGAAACATATTAGAACCCAAACACTCTCTAAGTACATGTTTTAGTTTATCCATGTAATTTTTATTACCAGATGCAATGTCCAAAGTTACATGAAAAATCTTGTTAACTATATGATACTCATTAAGCACATTTAATGCTCAACAATGTTCTCAGCATTATGAGATGCATCAATAATCCTTAACCCAAGCACCCTCCTTCTCTAGTTTTCAATCAACATTAATGTAATAACCCACAACACTAAGATAATCCTCTTTAGCATTTGTCAAACAAATATTAGAAGTAGTAGCAACAAAATATTATGAAGTCTTTTAAAGAGCCTACTAACATAGAATGCTTATTAGCAAAGTAATACAGACGATCGCTAACAGTGGTTTTCCTAGAGACAAGAAAACACTTGGAGTTATGAGTAGTTTTAATGTATTCTTCTGAAGCCTCAGTTTCCCCTACATGGATACGAAGGTCTAGCCTAGTAATGAAATGAACAAGCTAAACACGAGCTACCTTAAGACTATACTTCAAGTGATGAACACTACCATCAGGATGGAAATTAATGAGTCTAAGACATGTGACTTCTACACCTATTAACACACTTATATCTATGCCGAGTGAGATGGCTAGTGCCACCACTAGAAAGAATATAGTATTGCTTATGGCAATGGAGGAACTTGGTTGCACGCGTGGCTTACTTACCAATCAATATTATGAAGACCTTCAAGAAATATTCCTAGATTTTCAAGGTGGAAGGGCGGTTCAAAGGGGTAGGTTGTGGCTAGTTGGAGCTGCCAGTCTTGTCACTGTCTTGGCTGGCGGTGGCAGCTCTAGCACCATTGCCAGCAGGATCCTTGATCTAGTCAAGGGGAATGGGATAAGCAGCGGAACAATCTAAAAGCTCCTTGGTGTCCATGCAAAGATTGTCCTCATCTCTAGGCAATCCACATAGTCAAATCTCCTTATTTATAATATTGGAGTGCTCGATTCCATCATCCACCATATCTCCATCCTCTAGTTCCTTGATGACTACCATAAAAGCAAGCAAAAAATAATGGTCATAATATTATCTAGGTTACGATTAGGGTTAGGGTTTGAGAAGGGATGATCACCTCAATGGTCGAAGCCCCAAAAGAAGCCTTACAATGGTTGTCAATCGAGGGTATAGATATGTACCACTGATAATATTTGGCAAGAGACTTTGGTGTGTTGACTTGCTACCCACCACACATGTCGAGTCCTAGCACGATTCTCAGAAAGATGAGCATGGGGAACATGTCAAACTTATGACATGATTAAGGGACTTAGAGAGGTTCAAGACGCTACAGCGTTATACCCTACGTCCCCTTTTGTAATACTCAAATTGGTATACACAAAATACAGAGTGAATTCCTCAATTTCATGTGCCATATTTGCATCCTAAGAAAAGAGCACACACACAATTTAGAGATGAATTCAAACAAATGAGAAAAAAATGCATCATGCTGGTTTTCATTTTGTGTGCATTTTGTGACAATATAACAATAATGTAAAAAAAAATAATAAATATGTTAATACCCAAATTAGGATTTAAACCCTAAAGAAGATTCTAATGTTGAATCAAGAGAAGAAAATACCTTCATATAAGATCAAATAAATATATAACTTAATCAAACCAGGTTCATATTGGTATTTGGAATTATAGAGCGGATTAAGTATGAACTTCACACCTACAAATTCAAAATTTGGGATTTAAAGTTGAATTTAAAAGAGAAAAGAAAAGGGAAAGTAGAAATATAAAAGAAAAATAAAAAGAAAAAGGGATAAGGCACCTAACCGGGCCCTGACCTCATTTTTGGCCCAATCCCCGTTTCCTTCCGCGCGGCCCAACCACGAAGTCACCGCGCGCGCTGGCCACTATGCGCCTGTCAAGCGGGGCCCGTTGCTCGGTCTCATGGATGCACGCGCTCGTGCTTTTGCGCTCGCTTACGCGTGGACCCTCGGGCTGACACCCTCGCGCTCGCGCCTCCACTGAACCATGGCCCCATACGTCAGGATCGTCCCCAACGACTTCACTGAGCTCCACGCGGGCGCGTGCAACCGTCCGCCCGACAATGGCGGCATGCCCTGAAGACCCGGCATGCTCTGCGGACTGCATGGCGCCCCATCCCGTGTCCATATAGTTCAAGCGCTCCCCTGAATCGGTCGACTAATGCTTGCCCTATCCACCATAAGAACTGAGGGAGTAGAGAGAAGCGCGACGTCGCCGGGAATTTGCGCTCCGTGTGTGCTGCGCTCGGAGCTGATCAATCACTTGTAAGACCTCCCTCATTGCTCCGCATGTCCTTCCTTGTTTCAATTTGAGCGGAATTGAGTTAGATTGGAAAGCGGGTTCTGGGCAATTGCTCGTCGGTGTGGCGCCTAGGCCGCCATTGCCGCCGACCCTGCGTCTCGGCGTTACCGCGCGATTGCCGCTGTTGAGACACCCATTCGGTCCGGTGCGTTTTGGATCAACTCACTGTAGGTAACCCTAGGCTCGTCGGGCGGAATCGACAACAGCGAGCCCACGAATTTGTCGCAGTTGAGGAAGGTCCGCGCTGGTCCGCCGCGGACCATGGTCAGCTCCCCTAACCTCACCCCTGTGACACCCCAGTGTCACCTAGGGTTTCTCTCAAATACCAACCCAAGAACCATTATTTTATGTGAACCAAAATAAGCATGAGCATCAAAATAACTTAAGAATGAAGATTTCCCCAAGCATATACTTAGAAGTGTCATGATCAAGACAATTAAGTATTTTAAAAGGTAAGAATATGTAACCCTAATAAAAACCCTAAATAAGCCCCATGAGCAAAATTTAAGAAAATAAGGAGAAGGGTATGAAAAATTTAAAAATATGACTTGAGCCAATTATAAAAGTTAAAGTACATTAAATAAGCAACAAGAAAGGTTGAGAAAGCTTAGCCCAATTAACTTAAATAAATTCTCAAATCAGCCCTTGAACTATGAACCCTTAGAGAAATTCAGATTTCTGAATTTCTGAATTTCAGACCTCTTCTCAAAGATCAAATGCGTTCTCTGTCTTTCGAAACTCAAAGCCAGGAGATCCAAACATCAAAGTTGTGCCAAATTCCCTTGAACACATCCTGGAAAAGTTTGAACTCAAACCAAATTCATTTGACACGGTTTTGGCGCAGTTTGACCTCGGGACCAGGCATTCTGACACTGGCACCTTGGTGACGCTACAACTCCCTGTCCCTAGCCTAAAACCGCGCGACGTCCATACACAAAAGACAAAGCTTAGTCAGGTGAACAAATCCTTCACAGCGATCTTGCCCAAATTCGCGAAGATTTGCTCCCAATCGGTGCTTGAACAGGGGCAGAGGCAACGGGAACACGTGTTCGACCGTGGCTGAAACCCCTGGTTCACGCCCGTTCGCGCACCGCGCCTCCCAGTGCACGCCCGCGCGCACTCGCCGGTCCACGACCGCCCGTGCATCGCGCCGTGCCTATAAAGCCTCCCCAGGCGCACCTCACTTCGCCCCGCACTCACCCTCACCGGCCAGCCGCTTTCCCTTAGCTCCGGCGAGCTCCATTCCGCCCGCCATTGCCGCCAGAGCTTCGGCCATCGTGGCTAGCCCACTCCAGCCATCCTCTGGGCAAGCCAGTGCTTCGGCTAGCTCCACCAGTAGCCCGTGAAGCTTGCCAAGCCCTCGGACCCGGCCGGACTTCACCGGAGGCCCGAGATCGACCTCACCGGACTTCGGTCTTCCGCCGCCGCGCGAGGACCGAGCTATCCAGTGAGTCTCCGACCAATTCCTTGCACCCATATCTTCTCTGGCATCCCGTGAACCTCCCTGACCCATCCAATTGATCTATCTCGCCATGATCAGGCCGGACTCCTCGCCGCCGACGAGCATCCCCGCCTGCGCGCGTGGACCGACCGACTCCGGCCATCCCCGACGGCGACCCGCACCTTGTTGTGATCCCCGAGACCTCCCCTACGTCCTCGACCACTTCACCGGAGCAATCTCACCGCCGGTAAGCCCCTCCGCCCTTTCTTCCGCCGCGGTTACTGTTTGAGGTAGACGAAGGACCTCGGGTTAGGATCCTTAGAACCCGAGGGGTTTTCTGTAACGTCAACGACTCATGTGAATAGTAGCCTAAGGACTGATTCGCGAGGAAAACTTAAAAACCCGCCAGGGACCCCAGTGCAAAGTAGATTTCCATTAAACCATTTCTGTTAATCTTTTTAAAATGACCAGAGAACTTAGAAAATTCATAACTTGATGAATTTTTCATAAAAAGTTGTCAAACCAATTTTGCTAGCTCCTGAATATCATGAACTGTCATTTAAAAATGATAAACCCTATGCTTTCTGTTCTAAATTTTAGAGTTTAAAATTAAAAACAGAAACCCACCAAACCTTGTTTAATTAAGAAAAATTAGTTTTTCTCCTGTGCTGAACTCAAGAAAATTTGTAGTTGTTTAAACCTCATTTAGACACTGTTTAAAAATAGTAGGAACCCCAGCATTAGAAATTATGATGTAGTTATTCATTTAAAGCTAATTTGTCCAAAACTTAGAGAAAATCAGAAAGGCATTAGAAATTAATGAACAATGATTAAGATTATTTTTCCTAGTTTACTTATGTAACAAAGAACCTAGGAAAAATACATAAACCATTATTTGGACCAGCTCTAAATTAAAATGATTTATTTAGCCTTATATAGACTAAAAATCAATTATTAGAATGGCAAAACTATAACCAAAATGATTAATAAAAATCTAGTGGACTTACAACCCCCAGAGCCCCACTACAAAAATAAAGGCCACCTCAGTTCAACTTTTTAAGTAAGGAGAATAAATACAAAAAGATAATGAGGCATTTTGAAAATAAATCATAAGCAACCCCTAATGATGTAATAATGGGCAACCAAAAATTAGCTAAGTCTATTCTGAGATGAACTACCAGAGAAAAATGCAAACCCCTGAAAAAGAAGCAAATTCCTACCTATTGCTAAAGATTTATGAGAAAGGCCACTTAATTCAAATAATGCATACCACCCCTTTCCTTAAGCAAAATGATGCCAAACTTCAGAATGATTGCTCTTGCACAAAACAATAACTAAGAAAAATAAGAACTTTGTTGTTTGATATTTTTCAAATATAGTGGTAGTAGAAAGCACCTATTTGGCTAGAATCTTGAGAAAACCATAGAAAAATAATTAAAAGGTATTAATGACTAGAAATTTGTATCAAGTCGTGTTATAACACCCAAAAGCCAGCAAAAATAAGTTTTAGAGAATTACCCACTGTTAGATAACAGCTGTAGTTCAAAGCACCCCTTCTGCCCTAGGATTTGATAATTTTATCCAGAGAAAACTATTCACTTTCTGATTCCCAAATTTTGAGACAGAGAAACATACACTAGTACCCAGCCACTGTAATTATTTCAGAATTTTTAGAATTTTATAAAAGCAACTTGTAGCTCAAACCCACTCCAAAACATTAAAAAGAATAAAAGAAAAGGGAAGAAGAAATAAACTTCACCCCAATAAGTCTAACTTGAGAACTTATCCATTCTCCCTAAGACTTAAAAGGAATTCGGTGGAACCCCAAAAATTAAATCCACTACTTGCCTTAGCTAAGTTAACTTAATTTACCAAGTATACCACCAAAGGGTCTTACTCCAGTAAAGTTAACTTGTTTTACTCATGTAAATCATACACCCTTAAAGTTGTAATTTCTAAAAGCACATATCATATCATGCATATATCTTACGCATTGCATTCATTAGATTGTAATCTTGCCGACGGAGAGTACGTGCTCATCCCCGAGCAAGGACCTGTCTGAGAGGAAGACCAGGAGCAGGCTTCAGAGGCTGCTGTTGAGGATCTCCCTGCAGCCCCAGCAATTGAAGGCAAGCCTCGGTTTTATGCATAACCGTTTATATATGCTATTTTACTACACTTAATGTTTGTAGGGTTGAAATGTGCACTTAAGTGTAGGAGTTGTTTGAAACCTCTAGTTGCATGAACTTAGGATTCCTTTTTGAGATGAATACTAGTATGCTAGGTCGAGTAGCTGCTTGCTAATCAGGATCTCGGTAGAAGTCGAGTGATTTTTCTAGCACTCGCGCCAGGTCAGGAATTGATTGTATTCATCTTGATAACAGGGTATATGTTGGTCTATGGACTTGGATCCAGGGAGGATGTCTTGTCCATGAGACGGGAAAAAGAATTAAGGATTAATGTGTGGATACCTGAGTCAAGCTTTTGAACGTACTAAGCACATGCCGGGAAATATGGTAACCGGTAAACCTAGTACCTGAGTGAAGCCGGGCGTGGACTTTATCCCTCATGCGACCTGAGACTGGGTCTCCCATGCTAGCTATGGTGGGTACAAGTGCGGTCACTGCACGGCGGCAGTCGGGGTCAGTGGAGCATTGTATGCCAAGGCGGTGAGGCCTGGACGCGAACGGGGAATCGATGGGGACGGTTGTCATGTGCAGGGTCGGAGTACCCTGACATGCCGTGTGTTTAGGTTTACCTTGCAAGGTTAAAACTCGATTCGAATCGTCTGCTTCTCGCAGCTAAAGAGACTGCTTGATTCCTTGTACTGCATCGAGTAAGAAGCGAAATGTGGTTACATAAGATAACTTGTTGATTGAATAAATTGATTGTTACCATGTATGCTTAGAAGGAGCAACCTAGCTAAGTTAATGATGATAGAACCTGGAAAGCTAAAACTTTGCTTTTAGAAACAGCTAGTGCTTTTGGCAAACCAAACCCCTCAGCCAAACAGCTGCATAGTCTAGAGGTAGAGGAGTAGATTCCTCACACCGGGTAAGTCTAGCTGAGTATTAGTATACTCAGCCTTGCTTGTGGCACAATTTTTGCAAGTACCATTCAGGAAATGGTTGATGGTGTGACTTGGCCTACCACCCTGCCACCGGGTTGGACGGTCGAGTGGGATGTTGCTCCGGCAGGAGAGGAGCACGAGGAGTAGTGGGCTAGGCCTTGCCCATTTCCTCGATACCGACGACATCGATTATCCGCTGCACTTTATTTTGTGAACTCTTATTTGCTACTCAAAAACTCCGATTTATGTAATAACTCAGTACTTAATTTGAGGTTTCCTGTTTTATTGTATTTCTCCTGTGACTCACCTTCGAGTGAGATTGTGGAATTTGATCCTGGTTAAGTGGCTCCATCAGACTAGATCTGAGGGACTGACGGGTTATTCCGATTTAAGTGTGTTACGGCCCCTGAGACGTGACTAAGGCACTTAAGCTGGAATAATTCGGGTGGTTCCGCCACAGCTGGTATCAGAGCAAATTCCACCACAGAGGAGGACAATAAACCATGAATACCAATTTTCAAAATCTAAAACTTGCCTAGAAACTGTTATGGATCGTCAGGACTAGACCGTTAGACCTAGGACGAAAGGCCTTAGGCATAGAGGGAAGATGGGTGGCTAATTACTTAGGCCCCGTGGGCCAGTACTTATATTTTTAAGGATGCCCTAAAAAGCACCCTATTTTCTTCTGAGAGGCAACGTTTCTTCTAGCATGCATGCATTAGAAAACATCAAAGGAATTAAAATTTTGAGCTAACCCCCTTTCTTTGAAACCATCCGGGTTCCCTTTTTCTTTTTCCTTCCACCATGATCTTTATCTTTGATTCCCTTCCACAGATGAATTCACCCACCCCCGCCAGTGGAGGAGACTCTCGTTTCAGTTCTGACTTCCTTTCTCGCGATGGCTTTCCTTCCATCTTGTGGGAAGTGCTTAACTCCGCCGGTTACCCTACGCCCCCTTTGTACACGGTGCAGTTGTATGAGGAGCATCGGGTACCTCGTTGTCGGGTCTGGCTGACTTTGGAGGCTCATCCCCTTCAGCCGGGTTGGCGTTCTCTTGATTCTGAGACGATTGGACTCAGGACGGATGACACCGTCGAAGCAGCAGCCATGAAGACTCTGACGACTTTTTGTGGCTACCATCCCCTGGAGATGGTGATGCACCCTTTGGGACTCTTCCCTGCTGAAAGGAAGGATGATCCCATGTGGTGTAATCGTGTGAGCCATGTAAAGGATGTGTGGGCAATGTATCCTGACTTGGTTGGGAGGGTCACTGTTCAGTGCATGAGTGCGCTGTACCGCCTTCAGGCCCTTCAGAGCGACGCTATGGCACACCTTGCCAACATCGTTCAGACCACCAAGCTCACCCTCGATAATCGAGAAGATTTTGTGGTTGATCTATCCACGGAGTTGGTGGAGAAGGATCTGCAGGTAGAGAGGCTGAGCCAGCGCATTGCCACCTTGGAGCAGCAGGTGGAGATCCGAGACAACACTATTGATGTCTTGGAGAACCAGCTTCACGATGTGCAGAGAGAACTCGAAGAAGCGAATGACCACCTGGACATGCACCACTTGGAGATGGAGGCCAATGAAGCAGGAAGCAAGGGAGAAGAGGATCCCGAGGAGCTAGGACCAGCCCCTGGTGCTAATGGGACTACCTCCGCGATGCCCCCTTCACCCGTATCCAGTGTCGCTTCCACCGCTCAGGGTTAAGCAGTCACTTCGACACTTTTAGGCGGATAGAAACCTATGCGAGCTTAGTAATATCACATTTTGGACTAGGCTTATGGGTACTTTCCCCTGATTGATGTAACCCTGTAAACTTTTGAAATCTGTGGGATGTTTGTCACCATGTTATCTTCATTTCGAACCTAATATTATGATTATGGCATTTTTCCTTCCATATGAGATGATATCTTGTCGTTCGAAACTGTGAGTTGGGATAACAATGGCGGCAATCTCTGTTTTCAGATGGCAGCTAGGCAGCGTCGCGGGCATAACGAGCAGGTTCCCCCGCCACCTCCCCCAGCTCCCACAGTGCAGGAGCTGATGGCCCAGCAGAATGAGATTCTGCGATAGCTCTTGCAGCGTTAGCCCCACCCTCAGCAGCATGGTGGAGGCCAGCCTCAGCGACCTCCGGCTATGGCCACTTACCAAGAGTTTCTGAGCACGCAGCCGCCCTTGTTCACCAAGGCAGAGGATCCGTTGTACGCCGACGTATGGCTTCGCATCGTCGAGTCCAAGTTTCCCCTCCTCACGGGAGACTGCCCTGATGCTACCAAGACCCGCTTCGCCGCGCAGCAGCTTCGCGGATCTGCTTGGACTTGGTGGGATCACTTCCGTTCTATGCTCCCCGCTGATCGTGAGGTATCTTGGGAGGAATTCAAGACTGCCTTCAGAGGACACCACAATCCCAGCTGGCATTCTTGATCGGAAGTTGAATGAATTTCTGGCCCTTAATCAAGGAACCCGCACGGTACTGCAGTATGCGCAAGCCTTCAACGACTTATGCCAGTATGCAGGGTACCATGCTGATTCTGATGAGAAGAAGAGGGATCGCTTCCGCAGGGGTCTCAATACCAAGCTGCGGGAACGACTCAACACTGTCCGGGCTGATAGCTTTAATGAATTGGTCAACATGGCCATCTCCCAGGAGGATTGCATTGTTGCTCACCGGGCAGAGAAGAAGAGGAAGGCACCAATGGCAGCACCATCCGCCCAGGCTCAGAGGTTCCGGATTGTTTCTCATAATCAGAGCAGGGGTTTTCAGCAGCAGGCAGGCAGATGGGTGATCAGGCCGCCTCAGCAGCAGCAGCAGCCGGCACCCAACCGCTACCTAGCTCCCGCTCCAAGAAACAACCAACCTCAGCAGCAGAAGTTCCGCCAGGGCAATGGGAACAAGTGTTTCACTTGTGGCAATGTGGGCCACTATGCCAAGAATTGTCCCAGGAACCAGCAGAGGCAGATGCCAGCACCAAATCAAGACAAGGGAAGAAAGCAGGAGGTGCAAGTCAGGCAGGGGAAGCTCAACTTCACCACTCTGGAGGAAATACCTGAAGGAGCTCCTATCATGACTGGTATCTTTTCAGTTTATAATCAACCTACTTTAATTCTGTTTGATTCTGGTGCATCGCATAGTTTCATTAGCCAAAAGTTCAGTGCTGAATGCAAACTGCCATTCTCTCACTCAAAAGGGTCATTCATGATAGTCACACCTGGGGGTAAAATTGCAACTAATCAATTAAACCAAAGTGTGCCTATTCAACTGGGAAGCCACATTGTCAAAACCACTCTTCTGGTGTTGGGATTGGAAAATGTGGACATTATTCTAGGAGCAAATTGGATGACCTTGCACCAAGTTGTGCTTGATGTAGCCAGCCGTACCGTGAAAGTTAATTCTTCGTTCTGTGGGAACTTCACTTTAATTCTGCCCAGTCAAGGTTCTACTCAGTCATGTGCTTTCTCTATGACGGAGTTACCTTTGAAGAAAATCCCAGTGGTCTGTGAGTATGCAGATGTCTTCCCTGATGAACTGCCAGGAATGCCACTGGACCGGGATATTGAATTCGCCATCGAGTTGCAACCGGGAACGGACCCCAATTTCCAAAAGGCCCTACCGGATGCCACCCACTGAGTTGGCAGAGTTGAAGAAGCAATTGCAAGAGTTGCTGGATAAAGGATTTATTCGCCAAAGCACTTTGCCTTGGGGATGTCCAGCATTATTTGTGAAGAAGAAGGATGAAAGCTTGAGGCTGTGTATAGATTACCGCCCTCTTAATGCGGTAACTATCAAGAACAAGTATCCTTTGCCTCGTATTGATGTTCTCTTTGACCAATTGGTCGGGGCCAAGGTATTCTCCAAGATAGACCTTCGCTCTGGCTATCATCAAATCAAGATACGAGCAAGCGATACTCTGAAGACGACATTCTCAACCAGATATGGGCTATATGAATTCTTGGTGATGTCATTCGGGCTGACAAATGCACCAGCATATTTCATGTATCTGATGAATTCTGTTTTTATGCCGAAATTGGACAAGTTCGTGGTAGTTTTCATCGATGACATCTTGGTGTACTTAAGGAGCGAAGAAGAACATGTCGGGCATTTGCATGTAGTGCTTCAACGTCTGCGAGAGCACCACCTTTATGCCAAGTTATCCAAGTGTGATTTTTGGCTAAAGGAAATCAAATTCTTGGGTCACACTATCTCTCAAGCTGGAATAGCTGTTGATCCTGATAAAGTGCAAGAGGTGATGAACTGGAAGCCACCAACTACTGTTCGTCAGATTCGGAGTTTTCTGGGATTAGCTGGTTATTACCGAAGATTTATTCCGGACTTCTCTCGAATTGCGAAGCCTATTACTGAGTTGCTGAAGAAAGAAGTCAAATTTGTCTGGAGTCAGAAGTGCGAAGATGCCTTCCATGCATTAAGGCAGCATCTGACCACCGCACCAGTATTGGCGCAGCCTGACAACAGCAAGCCCTTCGATGTATATTGCGATGCCTCTGGCACCGGGCTAGGTTGTGTCTTGATGCAAGACAACCGAGTCATCGCTTATGCCTCAAGAGCACTCAGGCCTCATGAGCAGAACTATCCCACTCATGACCTTGAGCTAGCAGCAGTGGTTCATGCATTGAAGATGTGGAGGCATTATCTAATAGGGACCCACTGCAACATCTTCACTGATCATAAGAGCCTTAAGTACATATTTACTCAGGCTGATCTCAACATGAGGCAGAGAAGATGGCTAGAGCTGATCAAGGATTATGACCTGGAGGTACATTACCACCCCGGAAAAGCTAATGTGGTAGCAGATGCCTTGAGTCGGAAATTGCAATGCAATTGTGTTCTGATGGATTCCCGTATTAACACCTTGTGTGATGAGTTGAGCAAGATGCAAATTGAAGTGATTCCTTCTGGTTCTTTGTCTCACATTTCTGTTGAGCCAGCTTTGCAAGACCAGATCATCATGGCCCAGCTCAGTGACAAGGGAGTGCAGATCATCAAGAAGAATCTCCATCAGAAGGTCAAGAAGTATAATTGTTTCCGCCAGGATGAGAAGGGTGTGTTATGGTTTAAAAGCAGATTGGTGATTCCTAAGGACCAGGATCTCAAGAAGAAAATCTTGGACGAGGCTCATCTCTCCAAATTCTCTATGCATCCGGGAAGCACCAAGATGTACCATGATCTGAAGCCTTTGTACTGGTGGACTAGAATGAAGAGGGGAGATAGCCCAGTATGTATCAGAATGTGACACCTGTCGGAGGATAAAGGCTAGCCACTTGAAGTCAGCTAGAGCTTTGCAACCCCTGTCCATACCTTCATGGAAGTGGGATGACATCAGCATGGATTTCATTGTGGGTCTGCCCAACACCTCTCGTCATCATGATTTGATTTGGGTTATTGTGGACAGATTGACGAAAGTGGCACATTTTCTTCCTGTGCACACCACTGATAAGGCTCAGAAATATGCAGAATTGTATATTGACCGGATCGTGTGTTTGCACGGATTACCTCGGACCATTGTTTCTGACCGAGGAGCCCAATTTGTTGCCAGATTTTGGGAACAATTGCAAGAGTCTTTGGGAACCAAGCTAATCAGAAGTTCAGCTTACCACCCACAGACTGATGGTCAGACGGAAAGGGTAAACCAAATTCTGGAGGATATGCTGAGAGCTTGTGCGATCGATAGTGGCAAGAACTGGGATAAGCACCTCTCCTTGGCAGAGTTTGCTTATAACAATAGTTATCAATCCAGCCTAAAGATGGCACCTTTTGAAGCTCTCTATGGGAGAAGGTGCAGGACACCACTCAATTGGTCTCAACCTAGTGAAAGAGAAGTCTTTGGACCTGATTTAGTGACTGAAGCCGAAAGGAAGGTCAAACTAATCAGGAAGAATCTAGAAGCTGCTCAGGCCAGGCAGAAGAGTTACCATGATAAAAGAAAGAAACCTCTCCAGTTCGAGGTGGGAAGTTTTGTATACCTCAAGGTATCACCCACCAAGGGAGTGCAGAGGTTTGGGATCAAAGGCAAGCTAGCCCCTCGCTACATCGGACCTTATGAGATCATAGAAGCATGTGGACCCGTGGCATACAAGCTGGAGTTACCTTCAAAGATGTCTGCCATTCACGATGTATTCCATGTATCTCAGCTGAAGAAGTGTGTTTGATTGCCGACTGAGATCTTAGCAGAGCCAGAATTGGAGATAGAGTCAGATCTATCGTACCAAGAGTACCCCTCCAAGATTCTGGATTGCAAGGAGAGATCAACTCGGGCTAAATCGATCAAGATGTACAAGGTCCAGTGGAGTAATCACTCAGAGGAGGAAGCTACTTGGGAAACCGAGGAATTCCTGAGATCCAACTTTCCCGATTGCCTACCTAAGGAAGCTGGTACGTAATCACCCCAACCCCTCCTCCTGCCCTTCGAATCTAATTTTCAAAAATATGATCTTAATTCTGAATGAAGTAACTATGAAGTAAAACTTAAAAGGACTTCCTTCTGAAGTTGCAAAGAGAATGACATTCGAAGAGCAAATTTACCCTAATAATAACAACACTCACCCATTTCCTATAAGTCTCACCCTTCGCTTCACCCCGGGAGGACTCTGGCCCGAATCTCGGGACGAGATTCCTTTAAGGGGGGAAGGCTGTGACACCCCAGTGTCACCTAGGGTTTCTCTCAAATACCAACCCAAGAACCATTATTTTATGTGAACCAAAATAAGCATGAGCATCAAAATAACTTAAGAATGAAGATTTCCCCAAGCATATACTTAGAAGTGTCATGATCAAGACAATTAAGTATTTTAAAAGGTAAGAATATGTAACCCTAATAAAAACCCTAAATAAGCCCCATGAGCAAAATTTAAGAAAATAAGGAGAAGGGTATGAAAAATTTAAAAATATGACTTGAGCCAATTATAAAAGTTAAAGTACATTAAATAAGCAACAAGAAAGGTTGAGAAAGCTTAGCCAAATTAACTTAAATAAATTCTCAAATCAGCCCTTGAACTATGAACCCTTAGAGAAATTCAGATTTCTGAATTTCTGAATTTCAGACCTCTTCTCAAAGATCAAATGCGTTCTCTGTTTTTCGAAACTCAAAGCCAGGAGATCCAAACATCAAAGTTGTGCCAAATTCCCTTGAACACATCCTGGAAAAGTTTGAACTCAAACCAAATTCATTTGACACGGTTTTGGCGCAGTTTGACCTCGGGACCAGGCATTCAGACACTGGCACCTTGGTGACGCTACAACTCCCTGTCCCTAGCCTAAAACCACGCGACGTCCATACACAAAAGACAAAGCTTGGTCAGGTGAACAAATCCCTCACAGCGATCTTGCCCAAATTCGCGAAGATTTGCTCCCAATCGGCGCTTGAACAGGGGCAGAGGCAACGGGAACACGTGTTCGACCGTGGCTGACACCCCCGGTTCACGCCCGTTCGCGCACCGCGCCTCCCAGTGCACGCCCGCGCGCACTCGCCGGTCCACGACCGCCCGTGCACCGCGCCGTGCCTATAAAGCCTCCCCAGGCGCACCTCACTTTGCCCCGCACTCATCCTCACCGGCCAGCCGCTTTCCCATAGGTCCGGCGAGCTCAATTCCGCCCGCCATTGCCGCCAGAGCTTCGGCCATCGTGGCCAGCCCACTCCAGCCATCCTCTGGGCAAGCCAGTGCTTCGGCTAGCTCCACCAGTAGCCCGTGAAGCTTGCCAAGCCCTCGGATCCGGCCGGACTTCACCGGAGGCCCGAGATCGACCTCACCGGACTTCGGTCTTCCGCCGCCGTGCGAGGACCGAGCTATCCAGTGAGTCTCCGACCAATTCCTTGCACCCATATCTTCTCTGGCATCCCGTGAACCTCCCTGACCCATCCAATTGATCTATCTCGCCGTGATCAGGCCGGACTCCTCGCCGCCGACGAGCATCCCCGCCTGCGCGCGTGGACCGACCGACTCCGGCCATCCCCGACGGCGACCCGCACCTCGTTGTGATCCCCGAGACCTCCCCTACGTCCTCGACCACTTCACCGGAGCAATCTCGCCGCCGGTAAGCCCCTCCGCCCTTTCTTCCGCCGCGGTTACTGTTTGAGGTAGACGAAGGACCTCGGGTTAGGATCCTTAGAACCCGAGGGGTTTTCTATAACGTCAGCGACTCATGTGAATAGTAGCCTAAGGACTAATTCGCGAGGAAAACTTAAAAACCCGCCAGGGACCCCAGTGCAAAGTGGATTTCCATTAAACCATTTCTGTTAATCTTTTTAAAATGATCAGAGAACTTAGAAAATTCATAACTTGATGAATTTTTCATAAAAAGTTGTCAAACCAATTTTGCTAGCTCCTGAATATCATGAACTGTCATTTAAAAATGATAAACCCTATGCTTTCTGTTCTAAATTTTAGAGTTTAAAATTAAAAACAGAAACCCACCAAACCTTGTTTAATTAAGAAAAAATAGTTTTTCTCCTGTGCTGAACTCAAGAAAATTTGTAGTTGTTTAAACCTCATTTAGACACTGTTTAAAAATAGTAGGAACCCCAGCATTAGAAATTATGATGTAGTTATTCATTTAAAGCTAATTTGTCCAAAACTTAGAGAAAATCAAAAAGGCATTAGAAATTAATGAACAATGATTAAGATTATTTTTCCTAGTTTACTTCTGTAACAAAGAACCTAGGAAAAATACATAAACCATTATTTGGACCAGCTCTAAATTAAAATGATTTATTTAGCCTTATATAGACTGAAAATCAATTATTAGAATGGCAAAACTATAACCAAAATGATTAATAAAAATCCAGTGGACTTACAACCCCCAGAGCCCCACTACAAAAATAAAGGCCACCTCAGTTCAACTTTTTAAGTAAGGAGAATAAATACAAAAGGATAATGAGGCATTTTGAAAATAAATCATAAGCAACCCCTAATGATGTAATAATGGGCAACCAAAAATTAGCTAAGTCCATTCTGAGATGAACTACCAGAGAAAAATGCAAACCCTTGAAAAAGAAGCAAATTCCTACCTATTGCTGAAGATTTATGAGAAAGACCACTTAATTCAAATAATGCATACCACCCCTTTCCTTAAGCAAAATGATGCCAAACTTCAGAATGATTGCTCTTGCACAAAACAATAACTAAGAAAAATAAGAACTTTGTTGTTTGATATTTTTCAAATATAGTGGTAGTAGAAAGCACCTATTTGGCTAGAATCTTGAGAAAACCATAGAAAAATAATTAAAAGGTATTAATGACTAGAAATTTGTATCAAGACATGTTATGACACCCAAAAGCCAGCAAAAATAAGTTTTAGAGAATTACCCACTGTTAGATAACAGCTGTAGTTCAAAGCACCCCTTCTGCCCTAGGATTTGATAATTTTATCCAGAGAAAACTATTCACTTTCTGATTCCCAAATTTTGAGACAGAGAAACATACACTAGTACCCAGCCACTGTAATTATTGCAGAATTTTTAGAATTTTATAAAAGCAACTTGTAGCTCAAACCCACTCCAAAACATTAAAAAGAATAAAAGAAAAGGGAAGAAGAAATAAACTTCACCCCAATAAGTCTAACTTGAGAACTTATCCATTCTCCCTAAGACTTAAAAGGAATTCGGTGGAACCCCAAAAATTAAATCCACTACTTGCCTTAGCTAAGTTTAACTTAATTTACCAAGTATACCACCAAGGGGTCTTACTCCAGTAAAGTTAACTTGTTTTACTCATGTAAATCATACACCCTTAAAGTTGTAATTTCTAAAAGCACATATCATATCATGCATATATCTTACGCATTGCATTCATTAGATTGTAATCTTGCCGACGGAGAGTACGTGCTCATCCCCGAGCAAGGACCTGTCCGAGAGGAAGACCAGGAGCAGGCTTCAGAGGCTGCTGTTGAGGATCTCCCTGCAGCCCTAGCAATTGAAGGCAAGCCCCGGTTTTATGCATAACCGTTTATATATGCTATTTTACTACACTTAATGTTTGTAGGGTTGAAATGTGCACTTAAGTGTAGGAGTTGTTTGAAACCTCTAGTTGCATGAACTTAGGATTCCTTTTTGAGATGAATACTAGTATGCTAGGTCGAGTAGCTGCTTGCTAATCAGGATCTCGGTAGAAGTCGAGTGATTTTTCTAGCACTCGCGCGAGGTCAGGAATTGATTGTATTCATCTTGATAACGGGGTATATGTTGGTCTATGGACTTGGATCCAGGGAGGATGTCTTGTCCATGAGACGGGAAAAAGAATTTAAGGATTAATGTGTGGATACCTGAGTCAAGCTTTTGAACGTACTAAGCACATGCCAGGAAATATGGTAACCGGTAAACCTAGTACCTGAGTGAAGCCAGGGCACGGACTTTATCCCTCATGCGACCTGAGACTGGGCCTCCCATGCTAGCTATGGTGGGTACAAGTGCGGTCACTGCACGGCGGCAGCCGGGGTCAGTGGAGCATTGTATGCCAAGGCGGTGAGGCCTGGACGCGAACGGGGAATCGATGGTGACGGTTGTCATGTGCAGGGTCGGAGTACCCTGACATGCCGTGTGTTTAGGTTTACCTTGCAAGGTTAAAACTCGATTCGAATCGTCTGCTTCTCGCAGCTAATGAGACTGCTTGATTCCTTGTACTGCATCGAGTAAGAAGCGAAATGTGGTTACATAAGATAACTTGTTGATTGAATAAATTGATTGTTACCATGTATGCTTAGAAGGAGCAACCTAGCTAAGTTAATGATGATAGAACCTGGAAAGCTAAAACTTTGCTTTTAGAAACAGCTAGTGCTTTTGGCAAACCAAACCCCTCAGCCAAACAGCTGCATAGTCTAGAGGTAGAGGAGTAGATTCCTCACACCGGGTAAGTCTAGCTGAGTATTAGTATACTCAGCCTTGCTTGTGGCACAATTTTTGCAGGTACCATTCAGGAAATGGTTGATGGTGTGACTTGGCCTACCACCCTGCCACCGGGTTGGACGGTCGAGTGGGATGTTGCTCCGGCAGGAGAGGAGCACGAGGAGTAGTGGGCTAGGCCTTGCCCATTTCCTCGATACCGACGACATCGATTATCCGCTGCACTTTATTTTGTGAACTCTTATTTGCTACTCAAAAACTCCGATTTATGTAATAACTCAGTACTTAATTTGAGGTTTCCTGTTTTATTGTATTTCTCCTGTGACTCACCTTCGAGTGAGATTGTGGAATTTGATCCTGGTTAAGTGGCTCCATCAGACTAGATCTGAGGGACTGACGGGTTATTCCGATTTACGTGTGTTACGGCCCCTGAGGCGTGACTAAGGCACTTAAGCTGGAATAATTCGGGTGGTTCCGCCACAACCCCTGTCTCCGGTAAGCCCTAGGATAGCTTTGCTTTGCCGTGCACACCATTTTGCACCGGTTGTAGGGTTGGGGGAAACACGGGGTAGCCATCGCGAGTGTACGCCGGCGACTCGCCGCCGTGACGAGGGCGCGGCGCCGCCGTGCGTCGCTGGGGTTAGGGAGTGGATCCGGGGACCATCGGATGGCGCACGGAAGGTCCCGATTAGATCAAGCTTACCCCTTCGTCCGATCGAATGGCGTCCGTAGATGCGGGATCCAGTGGTGCAGAGCAGTTCTACGATTCATTAATTCCGGGACGTCGATCTTGGATCGTACGGTTCCTGCTCCGTACCGGTTCATGAGTTTGTGGCTCTAATCTAGAGTGTAGATCTTAGATCGGACGGTCGATATCGCAGCGTACCCCTTCAGTCTAGCATTTTAGTATATGAAACCCTAGGTTTCTTTTAAATAGAACCCGCCATCCACGGAACTGTGCCTTGTGTCTAGGAATTATTACCCCGAGGCCCCTGAGTTCTTTGTTAATTGTGCGCCCAGTCCAGAGAAATAATAAAGCAGGGAAAATCATTTAGAAAATAGTTTTTAGCACATATTTAAATGCAGAAACTTGTTTAAATTGTAGAAAATTCATATGAACTCCAAATTGGTCCATCCCAGTTGCTAAAATATTGTAATTTTATTCTGCATCACTTAGTGCCTCTGTTTTGGCATGAAAACAGTAAGAAAATTAATTTCTCATCTAATCCTATTTTAATCACATTAAACCTTAGGAAATTCATAACTTGAAATCTATAACTCCAAATTTAGTGATTCCAGTTCCTATGATCTCATTTTAATGTTTAGATTTTTACTGTGTATTTTATTTACATATTTGGTGCAATGTTAATTTTTGCTATACTATGTATGTATTGTGTTGATGCGAGTAGACGAGCAAGCCACTGTGGAATCTGAGGTTCAACAAGTAGAGATAGCTGAGCAGGAGCTCATTGAAGGCAAGTTGTGCCCTTGATCACTTACTTTTTCCCAGCCATGTCCTTATTAATTATAATGATCTGCATAGGTTAATTTTGATGGGATCCTTTATGTTACCCCAGTTTTGGTTATCTTTATACCTTGTTCACCCCTGAAATATTTTTGGGTAGTACCTGCTATTGCTTTATGTGGATTGGGTATGGAGATACACTATTCATGATTATTCTGTTATTATCTTGTTATTATTACTGTTCATGTTAAGATCATTAAATTAATGGGAACATGGAGCAACCACCCGGGAAAACAGTGCTACCACAAGGGTTTAATGGGACGCCCTTGGCTGATTAATTAGGAAAGCTAGTGGAGGTCTTCCTTACCTGAAAGGGGCAAGGGCAGTACGGGAGTGGTCAATGTAGGGAGGTCCTTGGGTTGATTTTGCTGCGATGGCGGTCAGGCGAGGGATTCCTGCACTGGAGCTTCCTATAAACTGTAGCGGGATTTCTGAAGCTAGTGGAACTTTGTAAAGGCCTCGTAGTGTTACCCTGCCTCGCCTCCTCGGTAGAGGTGTATGGGATTGGCCGTCTCTTGGCAGATGGGTAACATGACTTGTGGGTAAAGATGCGCAACCTCTGCAGAGTGTAAAACTAGTATACTAGCCGTGCTCACGGTCATGAGCGGCTCGGACCCTCACATGATTAATTATGGAACTTAAATTTAATTTGACATTTGCATCGCATTTGGGATTATTTTACTATTACTTTTCTTTATTATTATTAAGGTTTGGTATTCACTTACACTTAGTAATTGCTAATAAAATTTTGACCAACTTATAAAAGCAATGCGCAGCTTCAGCCTTTATTTCATTGATCAGCCTTACACTTCATGAACTCCCACCTTTGGTGAGTTCATGCCACATTATTCCCCACGACTTGTTGAGCTATGAACGTATGTGAGCTCACTCTTGCTGTCTCACACCCCCTCGCAGGAGAAGAACAGGTGGTCGAAGAGGAGCCGCCTAACACTGAGGCATTCGACTTGATCTAGGTGGCGTTTCTCAGTTGACATTGGCGCCGACGATCCTTAGTTCGTTTTATATTTATTATTTTATTTTGTAATAAGTCTTCCGCTATGTAATAAATACTCTGATGTTTTGTGACATTTATCTCTATACACTCTGTTATTATATATGTTGTCTTCTTGGCGCATGTATGAGATGCACCCGGCTTTGTTCCTTAAAACCGGGTGTTACAGAAGTGGTATCAGAGGAAATGTTGACTGTAGGACGAAACCTAGATAGAAATGGATAAAACCCTTACCTACTTATCTTATTCTGATTCATTCTACACTTACCTTGATCCTGTCTCACCTTCTACTGTTCTACTCTGATCATTCTTACCTTTTCTACTCTGAGACAAGATGGATTTCACACCTTGGAATCCCTACCCCCATGACATTCTTAAGAGATAGGGAGCCTAAGACAAAATCAAAACTATTTTCTATATTTAAAAATGTTGTTTGATTGTTCTGATGATCAATGCCTGATTTGCTTCTTTGATTGATTGAGATATTATATAAGGACATCTTAGCATGTACCACCATAAGGTAATAAATTAGCTATGGTAGGTAGAACATTAATCTGCTTAGCTAATAAATCCCCCAAAGTAACACGATTCGTAATTACTGCCTTGTCTACTGCTCTCTCTTACCATATGTATCTAACTCAGATGGTCAATACCAGGAGGGGTGGTGGAATTGATTTACCTCCTAATCGACACATTCGAAGGATATATAGACAACCTCAGCCACAGCCAGCAGGGATGAATCCTCCTAATCCTCCACCAGGCGGAGTTGATCCACTGATTGCAGCTCAGATGGCGGTGATGCAGCAAATGGCGGACACTATGGCTGATATGCGTGCCCAGATGCAGCAAGAACGCTAGGAGATGCGTCAGGAAAGAGAAGATATACGCCAGGAGTTGCGCAAGGAGAGAGAAGAGATACGCCAGGAGAGAAGGGCGCAACAACAGCAGCTACAACAACAACTTCAACAACAGCAGCAACAACAACAAGTGCCATTGCCTCCACCACCACCACCACCAGTTCCACCTCGTGATAAGCACCGGGAGTTTATGAGTCATAAGCCACCGACCTTCGCCAGTTCACCAGATCCACTTGATGCAGATGATTGGTTGAAGTCAATTGAGAAGATGCTCAACATTGCCCAATGCTCAGACCGGGAGAAAGTTCTTTATGCCTCAAGTCGTCTGACAGGTCCTGCTGCTGACTGGTGGGATTCTTATACTGCTGCCCATGATGCTGCTGATACTATTACTTGGGCAGAGTTCAATACACAGTTCAGGAACTACCATATTCCAGCTGGGATGATAAAGATCAAGAAGAAGGAGTTTCTATCATTGAAGCAAGGCAATATGTCGGTCAGCGAGTACAAAGACAAATTTATTCAGCTGTCGAGATATGCTCCGGAGGAAGTCGCTGAGGATGAGAGAAAGCAGGAGCACTTTATTGAAGGACTTAATGGACCCTTGCAGTATGCACTAGTTGCACACACTTTTCCATCATTTCAGAGGCTACTGGATAAGGCTCTTGCTATTGAACACAAGCGTGTTCAATTGGGTGATTTGAAGAGGAAGGCTATCTCGCAAGGACAGGGTAGCAGCAGTGTTCGTCCCCGCTACGTACCGCCACAGGGTACACCGACTCGACCAGGAGGACCACGCCCAGTTCAGTATGCTCCACAGGGCTCTCCACGTACACCCACTACTCGTCAGGCCACTCCCACTGGCACCCCGACGAGGCCTACAGGACAGAAGACCGGCCCTACCTGCTTCAAGTGTAGTCAGATTGGGCACTATGCTAATGCTTGTCCGATGGGAAATTCTGGTACACCAGCCAAGAACAAGCAATAGACTCCTGGCAAGGGATATTCTATAGCCAGGGTGAATCAAGTCAGTGTTGATGATACTCTTGATGGTGCTGACATCGTACTCGGTATGTTTTACATTAATGCCTTTCCTGCAAGAATATTATTTGATTCTGGTGCTACACATTCATTCATGTCTGCTCGATATGCCAACACTAATGAGATACCCCTGCTAAATATGAGAAAACCAATGATAGTAATCACACCTAAAGGGCCTATTGAGGCAAAACAAATGACATGTAGATTGACATTGTCAATTATGGGGAGAGAATTTGGAGCTACTGCTATAATATTAGATGCCAGCAGTATAGATCTGATTCTCGGTATGTCATGGTTAAGGAAGGCAAAGGCCATTATAGCATGCGATAGAGGTACTATAGAGCTCACTAGTCCTAAAGGAGAAACATTTCAAGTTAATATTGCAGTAACCACCTCATCCAAGCGTGCAATGTTCTTTATACCTGAGGAGTTTGTTGGTGACAACATCCGGGTGGTTAGAGATTTTCCAGGATGTCTTTCCAGAGGAGTTACCAGGGATGCCACCGGATAGGGAAGTTGAGTTTGTGATTGATCTTCTACCTGGAACTGCCCCTATTTCTAAGCGACCATACAGGATGGCTGTAGAAGAACTGAAGGAGCTTAAGAAGCAGTTAACTGAGTTACAGGAGGCGGGGTATATTCGTCCGAGTTCCTCACCTTGGGGAGCACCGGTGTTATTTGTACAAAAGAAGGATGGATCGCAACTGATGTGTGTGGACTATAGATCACTTAATGATGTCACTGTGAAGAACAAGTATCCATTACCCCGTATTGAGGATTTGTTTGATCAGATGAGAGGAGCCAGGGTATTCTCGAAGATTGATCTCCGATCGGGATACCATCAGATGAAGATTAGACCCTCGGATATTCCTAAGACGGCTTTCTCAACCCGATATGGATTATATGAGTTCACTGTTATGTCATTTGGATTAACCAATGCACCAGCTTATTTCATGAATTTGATGAATAAGGTGTTTATGGAGTATTTGGACAGATTCGTCGTGGTGTTCATCGACGATATTCTTATCTATTCTAAGAATGAAAGTGATCATGAACAACATCTAAGGTTGGTGCTATAAAAGCTGCGAGATAATCAACTCTACGCTAAGTTCAGCAAGTGCGAGTTTTGGATTGACAAGGTGCCATTCCTTGGACATATTATTTCTAATGGAGGAATAGCAGTGGATCCTGCTAAGGTCAAGGAGATTATGGAGTGGAGAGTGCCCACTACAGTTACGGAGATTCGGAGTTTCTTGGGACTTGCAGGATATTATCGTAGATTTATTGAAGGATTCTCTAAGATTGCCAAGCCTATGACCTCGCTTTTGGAGAAAGGAAGAGAATTCAAGTGGGATGAGAAATGCCAAGAGAGCTTTGATCAATTGAAGGAGAGATTGATGTCACCACCAGTATTGATTATGCCAGATCTGCAGAAGGGATTTGACATTTACTGTGATGCATGTGGCCAAGGACTTGGATGTGTGCTCATGCAAGAAGGACATGTGATCACCTATGCATCTCGTCTGTTGCGGAAACATGAATTGAACTACCCTACTCATGACTTTTAACTGGCAGCAGTTGTGCATGCACTTAAGATTTGGAGACACTACATCATGGGAACTAAGTGCCAAGTATACACGGATCATAAGAGCTTGAAGTACATATTCACTCAGAAGGATCTCAACCTTAGGCAACACCGTTGGTTGGAGCTTATTAAGGATTATGATTTGGAGATTCATTACCACCCAGGCAAGGCAAATTTGGTTGCAGATGCCTTGAGTCGGAAGGAGCATGTTCACTCTGCTTTGGTTGTCCAGCTACCTGATGAATTAGCAAAAGATTTTGAGAGGCTCAACCTGGGAATTGTTACACATACGGAAGGAGTTACTATTGAATTGGAACCTACCTTGGAGCAAGAAATTCGTAAAGGTCAGGTTGGTGATGCTAAAATCTAGGAGATCAAGGATCTGATAACAGAGGGTAGTGGCCCGGAATTCACAGAGGATGAGCAAGGCACGATATGGTTCAAGAATCGGATCTGTGTTCCCGATATTGATAGTCTTTGGGAAACCATATTGAATGAGGCACATGACTCAGTTTATTCTATCCATCCTGGGAGTACTAAGATGTATCAAGATTTGAAGCAAAAGTATTGGTGGTATGGACTGAAGAGAGATGTGGCTGCACATGTGGCTATGTGCGACGTGTGTCAAAGAGTTAAGGCTGAACACCAGAGGCCAGCCGGACTACTACATCCACTGAAGATACCTGAGTGGAAATGGGAAGAGATTGGCATGGACTTCATTGTTGGATTATGTCACACCCGGGCTTTAAGGAACAAGCCGGGTGCATCTCATACATGCGCCAAAGAAGACAACATATATAATAACAGAGTGTATAGAGATAAATGTCATAAAACATCAGAGTATTTATTACATAGCGGAAGACTTAATACAAAATAAAAGAATAAATATAAAACGAACTAAGGATCGTCGGCGCCAATGTCAACTGAGAAACGCCACCTAGATCAGATCAAACTCCTCGCCATGTGGCTCCTCCTGAACCACCTGCTCTTCTCCTATGGGGGGGGGGTGTGAGACAGCAAGGGTGAGCTCACATACGATCATAGCTCAACAAGTCGTGGGGAATAATGTGGCATGAACTCACAAAGGTGGGAGTAAATGAAGTGTAAGGCTGATCAATGAAATATGGGCAGAAGCTGAGCTTTGCTTTTATAAGTTGGTCAAAATTTTATTAGCAATTACTAAGTGTAAGTGAATACCAAACCATAATAAATAATAGAACAAAATTAATAAATAATCCCATGCAGATGCAAATGACAAATTGAGTTTAGGTTCCATAATTTAATCATGTGAGGGTCCGAGCCGCTCATGACCGTGAGCACGGCTAGTATACCAGTTTTACACTCTACAGAGGTTGCGCACCTTTACCCATAAGTCGTGTTACCCATTTGCCACGGAGTTGATCAGACCCCATACACCTCTACCAAGGAAGCGAGGCAGGGTACCACTACAAGGCCTTTACAAAGTTCCACTAGCTTTAGACTACCCGCTACAGTTTATAGGAAGCTCCAGTGCAGGAATCCCTCGCCTGACCGCCATCACAGCAAAATCAACCCAAGGACCTCCCTACACTGACCACTCCTCTACTGCCCTTGCCCCTTTCGAGTAAGGTAGCCCTCCACTAGCTTTCCTAGTTAATCAGCCAAGGGCGTCCCATTAAACCCTTGTGGTAGCACTGTTTTCCCGGGTGGTTCTCCATGTTCCCATTAACATAACGATCTTAACATGAACAGTAGAGAATAAAACAGATAATAAAAAGTATAACAATGAGTGATGATTATCTCTATATCCAAAGCCACATAAAGCAATAGCATGTACTACCCAAAAGTTTAGTAGTAAAACCAGTGGTGAAACAAGGTATAAAGATAGTCAAAATCTAGGGTATCCTATTGGGTCCCATCAAAATTAACCTATGCAGATCATTATGATTAATAAGAACAAGAATGGGTAAAGAAAGTGATCAAGGGCACAACTTGCCTTCAACGAGCTCCTGCTCAGCTACTTCTACTTGTTGAACCTCAGATTCCACAGTAGCTTGCTCGTCTACTCGCATCAACACAATACATACATAGTATAACATAAATTAACATCACATCAAACATGCAAATGAAATATACAGTAATAAACTAGACATTAAAATAAGATCACAGGAACTGGAATCATTAATTTTGGAGTTATAGATTTTAAGTTATGAATTTTCTAATGTTTTATGTATTTAATACAAGATTAAGTGATAGATAAATTTTAAATTGTCTTTCATGTCAAAACAGAGGCACTAAAGGATAGACAATAATATTACAAAATTTTTAGAACTGGAATAGACCAATTTGGAGTTCATATGCATTTTATATGAATTATACAAATTCTAGGAATTGTTTTCCTATTAAAACTCATTTTCTAAATAAATTCTATAGATTTTAGATCTGTCTGGTCCGCGCACCAATTAACCAGAAACACAGGGACTAGCGTGCAAGAATTCTTAAGACTCAGAGCGCCCCTAGTGAGGACGGCAGGTTGAATCCGAGAAAATCCAGGGTCTCTTTAGATAATATGCCACGCGAAGGGGTATGGTTGAATCTGAACCGTTCGATCAGAACCCTAGGGCATTGATTTGATCGCTGTGTTTATGAATCGCCACGCCACTGAGGATCTTTGGATTACAGATCGACGACCTGGATTTAAAATGCTATCCACGGCTAAGATGCGCCTAGAAGGGATCCGATGTACGGATTCATTGGTTGAAAGGGTATGTAGAGATCTAATCCCAGCTGTTCACTACGAAACCAACGGTCACCAACCCCCCTTCCTTCTTCCAACGACCAGAACAGCGGCGCCGCCGCCCCTATACGGCGGAACATCGTCGGTGATGGCCCAACGCGCGCACCACTATCTGATTCTCTACGCGGAACACACCTAAATAAAGCAGGGCTCAAAGCGAAACTATGTAAGGGATTCGTACCGGAAATCGTGTTGTTGTGCTCACTGACCCAGGCGTGGGGTAGACAGGGACTCAAGTCGAACTCCGACGAGCAATTCACGCATCAACCCCCGTCGTCAGAGTCAGCCACCGCCACGAATACATCCGGTTTAAGCTGGTGATGCTCCTAAGGTCTGCACCCCAGCCGATGTGACAGTGCTTCAAGCTTCTGCTCGCGGCGGTGCTTCTGTCCTTTCGGCGATGGCGAGCTGCGAGAAGGTATGGCGGCGGCTAGTAGGGCGAGAACCACAGAGGGGTAGAGATGCAATCGGGTAGGGAGTCGTGGCCTTAAAGCATGGAGCTGCGCGTGCCGCGGATTCCGAGTCAGCCGGCGGCATTCCCTCGCTCGCACTCGCGGCTAGCGCGGGGGTTCGGTGGAGACGATAGCGCCGACAAACAGGGCCCACGGTCAGGGAGGCGTCGGTGTAGCGTGCGCACGAGGATGTGCTGCCGCAGGCGGGTGAGGAGTTGGGCCATGCGCAGCGAAAGCAGAATGGGCCGAGAATGCAGCCGCAGGCCCAATTATCTCTTCCTTTTTTTATTTTTTGTTTTCCTTTTCTTTTATTCTCTTTTCTTTCTTATTCTTGAATTCAAATCTCTGTTGTGAATTTGTACTTTAGATTAAATATTCAAACCAAAGATTCCAACATGAAAAGGTACATTTATTTATATATTTTTCTTTATACCCTATATACTCTCTTTATCCTCAAATCCTCTTCTCGTTATTATTTTATTTTTATTCGTATTATTATTGTTTTAAATGCACAAACAAAAATCCAATATGATGCAATGGTTTATTTGTGTCTTAATAAGGATTTACTCATTTTTAAACATGAGTGGTCACATGTAATGATAACTAGAGGTACACATACATGTATAAAGGAAACAATTTCTCCTTTTATTCTTCCTTACAAAGTGGGTATTACAAATCCTACCCCCCTTAACAAAAATCTCGTCCTCGAGATTTAGGAAGGACTAGGGAAAAGATGGGGAGAATCTATTCGTAGTTATTCTTCTCTCTCCCAAGTAGCTTCATCTTCTCCGTGGTGGCTCCATTGTACTTTGCACATCTTTACCACCTTATTTCTTGTAACTCTAGTCAAAGTGTCCAGAATCTATTCCGTATAAGTCAAATTTCCCTGAATTCTGAGCTCTTCCATTGGTAACTGTTTCTCAGGGACACGGAGATACTTCTTAAGTTGAGACACATGGAATACATTATGTACATCAGATAGATTATCAAGTAGCTCGAGTTGGTATGCCATCTCCCCAACTCGCCTAAAGATCAAGAATGGTCCAATAAAACGAGGGGACAATTTGCCCTTGACTTTAAACCTCCTCATTCCACGAAGTGGTGACACCTTGAGGTACACATGATCACTTTCCTCAAACTCCAGTGGCCTCCTTCTATTATCAGCATAGCTCTTTTGTCTGGTTTGAGCTACTCTTAAATTCTCTCGAATTATACGAACTTAATCTTCTGCTTCTTGGATCAGTTCAGGCCCAAAGAATTGTCTTTCTCCAGTTTGACCCCAACATAGAGGAGTCTTGCATTTCCTGTCATACAGAGTCTCGAACGATGACATCTTCAGACTGGCCTAGTAACTATTATTATATGAGAACTCAGCATAAGGTAGACTCTTGTCCCAACTACTACCATGCTAAAGGGCACAAGTTCTCAACATGTCTTCCAATACGTGGTTAGTCCTTTCAGTCTGAGGTAGGCCGAACTAAAATTCAACTTCGTATCCATATTCTTATGAAAACTTTTCCAAAATCTGTAGGTAAACTGTGATCCTCTATCCAAAATGATCCACCTCGGTATACCGTGTAGAGACACACTCCGAGCCATATATACTCTACCAATTGAGAACCTTTATAAGTAGTCTTGACCGAAATGAAATGAGCCACTTTGGTAAGTCTATCCACAACAACCCATATAGAATCCTATCCTTTTGAGGTGTGAGGCAATCCAGTAACGAAGTCCATACCAATCTCTTCTTACTTCCACTCGGGTAGCTTTAATGGGTGTAGTAGTCCAGCTGGTCTCTCGTGTTTAGCCTTAACTCTTTGACACACATCGCACATAGCCACATGTGCAGCCACATCTCTCTTCAATCATACCACCAATACTTCTGCTTCAAATCCTGATACATCTTGGTACTACCAGGATGAATAGATTAATCCGAGTCATGGGCTTCCTTCAGTATAGTCTCACGAAGGCTATCAATCTTGGGAACTCATATCCGATCCTTGAACCATATTGTGCCTTGTTCATCTTTCATGAATTCCGGACTTCGACCTTCAGTAATCAGATCCTTAATCTCTTGTATCTTAGAATCACCCATTTGTCCTTTTGCAGATTTCTTGCTCCAAGGTAGGTTCCACATCAATAATAACTCCTTCAGTGTGAGCAACTATCCCTAGGTTAAGTCTCCTGAAATCCTCAACAATCTCATCGGGTAGCTAGGCAACAACAGCTGAATGAACATGCTCCATTCGACTCAAGGCATCTGCAACCAAATTTGCCTTGCCCGGGTGATAGTGAATCTCCAAATCATAATCCTTAATGGGCTCCAACCAACGGTGTTGCCTAAGGTTGAGGTCCTTCTGAGTGAATATGTACTTCAAACTCTTATGATCCGTGTACACTTGACACTTAGTTCCCATAATATAATGTCTCCAAATCTTAAGAGCATGCACAACTGCTGCCAGATCCAAGTCATGAGTGGGGTAGTTCAACTCTTGTTTCCGTAACTGACGAGACGCGTAGGCAATCACATGTCCTTCTTGCATGAGCACACATCCTAAGCCTTGGCCACATGCATCACAATAAATACCGAATCCTTTCTGCAGATCTGGCATAACCAACACTAGTGGCAACATCAACCTCTTCTTTAATTGATCAAAGCTATCTTGGCACTTCTCATCCCACTTGAACTCTTTTCCCTTCTCTAGAAGCGAGGTCATGGGCTTGGAAATCTTAGAAAATCCTTCAGTAAATCTCCGATAATATCCTGCTAGTCCCAAGAAACTCCGAATTTCCGTAACTGTAGTGGGCACTCTCCACTCCATTATCTCCTTGACCTTAGCAGGATCCACTGCTATTCCTCCATTAGAAATGATATGTCCAAGGAATGACACCTTGTCAATCCAAAACTCGCACTTACTGAACTTGGCATAGAGTTGATTGTCTCGTAGCTTCTGTAGCACCAATCTCAAACGTTCCTCATGATCACTATCACTCTTGAAATAAAAATATCGTCGATGAAACCATGACGAATATGTCCAGATCATGGGCACCTTATTCTTCAGATCCATAAAGTAGCTGATGCACTAGTTAGTCCAAATGACATAACGATGAACTCATATAAAACATATCGGGTCAAAAAATCCATCTTGGGAATATCCGATGGCCTAATCTTCATTTGATGGTAACCCGATCGGAGATCAATCTTCGAGAATACCCTTGCACCTCTCATCTGAATAAATCCTCAATGTGGGGTAATGGACACTTGTCCTTCATAGTGACATCGTTAAGGGACCTATAATCCATGCACATCCCTTGCGATCCTTCTTTCTTCTGTACAAACAGAACTGGCGCTCCCTAAGGTGAAGAATTCGGATAAATATATCCAGCCTCTTGTAATTCCATTAATTGCTTCTTAAGTTCCTTTAGTTCCTCTATGAACATCCTGTACAACCGTTTAGAAATAGGAGCAGTCCCAGGTAAGAGATCAATGACCAACTCAACTTCCATATCTGGTGGCATCCCTAATAACTCCTCTGGAAAGACATCCGAAAAATCCCTAACTGCACGGATGTTGTCACCCACCAACTTCTCATCTACTAAGAATGTCGCTAGTCTGATGGTAGTTACTGCAACTTCAACTTCAAATCTTTGTCCTTTGGAACTGGTGAGTTCTACGGTTCCTTTAGTACAGTGTATATACTGCCTCTGCCTTTCTTAACCATGACATGCCAAGGATAATGTCTATAGTGCTCTCTTCTAACACTATAGGGGTAGTCCATCTGGGTTAGAAACATAGGGTAAGGAAGGAAGAATTATAGACAAGGCGAGTAATTACGAGGAATGTTACTGCGGGGGATTTATTAGCTAAGTAGATTAGTGTGTTATCCACTAAAGCTAATACTTTACCTTATGGTGGTACATGCAAAGATGTCCATATATAATATTTCAATCAATCAAAGAAGCAAATCAAGCATTCCTCATCAGAACAATCAACCAACACACTTTTAAATATAGAAAATAGTTTTGGTTTGGTCTTAGGCCTCCATTTTCTTAAAAATGACATAGGGGTAGGGATTCCAAGGTGTGAAATCCGTCTTGTATCAGAATAGAAAAGGTAAGAATGATCAGAGTAGAACAGTAGAAGGTGAGACAGGATCAAGGTAAGTGTAGAAAGAATCAGAGTACGGTAAGTGTAGAATGAATCAGAATAAGATAAATAGGTAAGGGTTTCGTCCATTTCTATCTAGGTTTCGTCCTACAGTCAACATTTGCTCTGATACCACTTCTGTCACACCCGGGCTTTAAGGAACAAGCCGGGTGCATCTCATACATGCGCCAAAGAAGACAACATATATAATAACAGAGTGTATAGAGATAAATGTCATAAAACATCAGAGTATTTATTACATAGCGGAAGACTTAATACAAAATAAAAGAATAAATATAAAACGAACTAAGGATCGTCGGCGCAAATGTCAACTGAGAAACGCCACCTAGATCAGATCAAACTCCTCGCCATGTGGCTCCTCCTGAACCACCTGCTCTTCTCCTATGGGGGGTGTGAGACAGCAAGGGTGAGCTCACATACGATCATAGCTCAACAAGTCGTGGGGAATAATGTGGCATGAACTCACAAAGGTGGGAGTTCATGAAGTGTAAGGCTGATCAATGAATTATGGGCTGAAGCTAAGCTTTGCTTTTATAAGTTGGTCAAAATTTTATTAGCAATTACTAAGTGTAAGTGAATACCAAACCATAATAAATAATAGAACAAAATTAATAAATAATCCCATGCAGATGCAAATGACAAATTGAGTTTAGGTTCCATAATTTAATCATGTGAGGGTCCGAGCCGCTCATGACCGTGAGCACGGCTAGTATACTAGTTTTACACTCTGCAGAGGTTGCGCATCTTTACCCACAAGTCGTGTTACCCATTTGCCACGGAGTTGATCAGACCCCATACACCTCTACCAAGGAAGCGAGGCAGGGTACCACTACAAGGCCTTTACAAAGTTCCACTAGCTTCAGACTACCCGCTACAGTTTATAGGAAGCTCCAGTGCAGGATACCCTCGCCTGACCGCCATCGCAGCAAAATCAACCCAAGGACCTCCCTACACTGACCACTCCCCTACTGCCCTTGCCCCTTTCGGGTAAGGTAGCCCTCCACTAGCTTTCCTAGTTAATCAGCCAAGGGCGTCCCATTAAACCCTTGTGGTAGCACTGTTTTCCCGGGTGGTTCTCCATGTTCCCATTAACATAACGATCTTAACATGAACAGTAGAGAATAAAACTAGATAATAAAAAGTATAACAATGAGTGATGATTATCTCTATACCCAAAGCCACATAAAGCAATAGCATGTACTACCCAAAAGTTTAGTAGTAAAACCAGTGGTGAAACAAGGTATAAAGATAGTCAAAATCTAGGGTATCCTATTGGGTCCCATCAAAATTAACCTATGCAGATCATTATGATTAATAAGAACAAGAATGGGTAAAGAAAGTGATCAAGGGCACAACTTGCCTTCAACGAGCTCCTGCTTAGCTACTTCTACTTGTTGAACCTCAGATTCCACAGTAGCTTGCTCGTCTACTCGCATCAACACAATACATACATAGTATAGCATAAATTAACATCACATCAAACATGCAAATGAAATATACAGTAATAAACTAGACATTAAAATAAGATCACAGGAACTGGAATCATTAATTTTGGAGTTATAGATTTTAAGTTATGAATTTTCTAATGTTTTATGTATTTAATACAAGATTAAGTGATAGATAAATTTTAAATTGTCTTTCATGTCAAAACAGAGGCACTAAATAATAGACAATAATATTACAAAATTTTAGAAACTGGAATAGACCAATTTGGAGTTCATATGCATTTTATATGAATTATACAAATTCTAGGAATTGTTTTCCTATTAAAACTCATTTTCTAAATAAATTCTATAGATTTTAGATCTGTCTGGTCCGCGCACCAATTAACCAGAAACACAGGGACTAGCGTGCAAGAATTCTTAAGACTCAGAGCGCCCCTAGTGAGGACGGCGGGTTGAATCCGAGAAAATCCAGGGTCTCTTTAGATAATATGCCACGCGAAGGGGTATGGCTGAATCTGAACCGTTCGATCAGAACCCTAGGGCATTGATTTGACCACTGTGTTTATGAATCGCCACGCCACTAAGGACCTTTGGATTACAGATCGACGGCCTGGATTTAAAATGCTATCCACGGCTAAGATGCGCCCAGAAGGGATCCGATGGTACGGATTCATTGGTTGAAAGGGTATGTAGAGATCTAATCCCAGCTGTTCACTACGAAACCAACGGTCACCAACCCCCCTTCCTTCTTCCAACGACCAGAACAGCGGCGCCGCCGCCCCTATACGGCGGAACATCGTCGGTGATGGCCCGACGCGCGCACCACTATCTGATTCTCTACGCGGAACACACCTAAATAAAGCTGGGCTCAAAGCGAAACTATGTAAGGGATTCGTACCGGAAATCGCGTTGTTGTGCTCACTGACCCAGGCGTGGGGCGGACAGGGACTCAAGTCGAACTCCGACGAGCAATTCACGCATCAACCCCCATTGTCAGAGTCTGCCACCGCCACGAATACATCCAGTTTAAGCTGGTGATGCTCCTAATGTCTGCGCCCCAGCCGATGTGACAGTGCTTCAAGCTTCTGCTCGCGGTGGTGCTTCTGTCCTTTCGGCGATGGCGAGCTACGAGAAGGTATGGCGGCGGCTAGTAGGGCGAGAACCACAGAGAGGTAGAGATGCAGTCGGGTAGGGAGTCGTGGCCTTAAAGCATGGAGCTGCGCGTGCCGCGGATTCCGAGTCAGCCGGCGGCATTCCCTCGCTCGCGCTCGCGGCTAGCGCGGGGGTTCGGTGGAGACGATAGCGCCGACAAACGGGGCCCACGGTCAGGGAGGCGTCGGTGTAGCGTGCACACGAGGAGGTGCTGCCGCAGGCGGGTGAGGAGTTGGGCCGTGCGCAGCGAAAGCAGAATGGGCCGAGAATGCAGCCGCAGGCCCAATTATCTCTTCCTTTTTTTATTTTTTTGTTTTCCTTTTCTTTTATTCTCTTTTCTTTCTTATTCTTGAATTCAAATTTGAATTCAAATCTCTGTTGTGAATTTGTACTTTAGATTAAATATTCAAACCAAAGATTCCAACATGAAAAGGTACATTTATTTATATATTTTTCTTTATACCCTATATACTCTCTTTATCCTCAAATCCTCTTCTCGTTATTATTTTATTTTTATTCGTATTATTATTGTTTTAAATGCACAAACAAAAATCCAATATGATGCAATGGTTTATTTGTGTCTTAATAAGGATTTACTCATTTTTAAACATGAGTGGTCACATGTAATGATAACTAGAGGTACACATACATATATAAAGGAAACAATTTCTCCTTTTATTCTTTCTTACAAAGTGGGTATTACAGATTACCCCGCACGTCTGCAGGGTATGATTCTATATGGGTGATTGTGGACAGGCTAACTAAGGTAGCCCACTTTATTCCAGTGAAGACCACATATTCAGGAGCTAAGTTGGCAGAGTTGTACATGGCACTGATTGTTTGCCTACATGGTGTGCCAAAGAAGATTGTGTCAGACCGGGGATCATAGTTTACCTCTCGGTATTGGAAGAAGTTGCACGAGTCCTTGGATACCAGATTGAATTTTAGTTCAGCTTACCATCCACAGACTGATGGGCAGACTGAGAGGACCAACCAAGTTCTAGAGGATATGTTAAGAGCTTGTGCTCTTAAACATGGTGGAAGTTGGGATAAGAGTTTACCTTATGCGGAGTTCTCTTATAATAATAGCTATCAGGCCAGTTTGAAGATGTCACCGTTTGAGGCTTTGTATGGCAGAAAGTGCAGGACCCCACTGTATTGGGATCAAACTGGTGAAAGGCAGTTGTTTGGGCCTGAAATTATACAAGAAGCAGAGGAACAAGTTCAGAAAATAAGGGAGAATTTGAGAACTGCACAATCCAGGCAGAAAAGCTATGCTGATACTCGAAGGAGACAGCTAGAGTTTAAGGAGGGAGATTATGTCTATTTGAAGGTGTCACCACTCCGGGGTATGAGAAGATTCAAAGTCAAAGGAAAGTTGTCCCCTCGCTTTATCGGACCCTTCTTAATCTTAAAGCGAGTGGGAGAGGTTGCATACCAATTGGAGTTACCGGATCATTTCGCAGATGTTCATGATGTATTTCATGTATCTCAGCTGAAGAAATGTCTCACGGTACCTGAGGAGCAACTACCAATGGAAGACCTTAGTGTTCAAGAAGATTTGACTTATGCTGAGTACCCCATCAAGATTCTTGATACATTGACTCGGGTCACGAGGAATAAGGTTATAAAGATGTGCAAAGTGCAATGGAGCCACCACGGTGAAGATGAAGCAACTTGGGAAAGAGAAGAAGAGCTTCACATAGATTTTCCCCACCTTTTCCCTAGATCTTCTTAAATCTCGAGGACGAGATTATTTTTAAGGGGGGTAGGATTTGTAATACTCAAATTGGTATACACAGAATACATAGTGAATTCCTCAATTTCATGTGCCATATTTGCATCCTAAGAAAAGAGAACACACACAATTTAGAGATGAATTCAAACAAATGAGAAAAAAATGCATCATGCTGGTTTTCATTTTGTGTGCATTTTGTGACAATATAACAATAATGTAAAAAAATAATAATAAATATGTTAATACCCAAATTAGGATTTAAACCCTAAAGAAGATTCTAATGTTGAAACAAGAGAAGAAAATACCTTCATATAAGATCAAATAAATATATAACTTAATCAAACCAGGTTCATATTGGTATTTGGAATTTTAGAGCGGATTAAGTATGAACTTCACACCTACAAATTCAAAATTTGGGATTTAAAGTTGAATTTAAAAGAGAAAAGAAAAGGGAAAGTAGAAATATAAAAGAAAAATAAAAAGAAAAAGGGATAAGGCACCTAACCGGGCCCTGACCTCATTTTCGGCCCAATCCCCGTTTCCTTCCGCGCGACCCAACCATGAAGTCACCGCGCGCGCTGGCCACTATGCGCCTGTCAAGCGGGGCCCGTTGCTCGGTCTCATGGATGCGCGTGCTCGTGCTTTTGCGCTCGCTTACGCATGGACCCTTGGGCTGACACCCTCGCGCTCGCGCCTCCACTGAACCGTGGCCCCATACGTCAGGATCGTCCCCAACGACTTCACCGAGCTCCACGCGGGCGCGTGCAACCGTCCGCCCGACAATGGCGGCGTGCCCTGAAGACCTGGCATCCTCTGCGGACTGCATGGCGCCCCATCCCGCGTCCATATAGTTCAAGCGCTCCCTTGAATCGGTCGACTAATGCTTGCCCTGTCCACCGTAAGAACCGAGAGAGTAGAGAGAAGCGCGGCGTCGCCGGGAATTCGCGCTTCGTGTGTGCTGCGCTCGGAGCTGATCAATCACTTGTAAGACCTCCCTTGTTGCTCCGCATGTCCTTCCTTGTTTCAATTTGAGCGGAATTGAGTTAGATTGGAAAGCGGGTTCTGGGCGATTGCTCGTCAGGTGTGGCGCCTGGCCGCCATTGCCGCCGACCCTGTGTCTCGGCGTTACCGCGCGATTGCCGCTGTTGAGCCACCCATTCGGTCCGGTGCGTTTCGGATCAACTCACTGTAGGTAACCCTAGGCTCGTCGGGCGGAATCGACAACAGCGAGCCCACGAATTTGTCGCCGTTGAGGAAGGTCCGCGCCGGTCCGTGGTCAGCTCCCCTAACCTCACCCCTGTCTCCGGTAAGCCCTGGGATAGCTTCGCTTTGCCGTGCACACCATTTTGCACCGGTTGTAGGGTTGGGGGAAACACGGGGTAGCCATCGCGAGTGTACGCCGGCGACTCGCCGCCGTGACGAGGGCGCGGCGCCGCCGTGCGTCGCTCGGGTTAGGGAGTGGATCCGGGGACCATCGGATGGCGCATGGACGGTCCCGATTAGATCAAGCTTACCCATTCAACCGATCGAATGGCATCCGTAGATGCGGGATCCAGTGGTGCAGAGCAGTTCTACGATTCATTAATTCCGGGACGTCGATCTTGGATCGTACGGTTCCTGCTCCGTACCGGTTCATGAGTTTGTGGCTCTAATCTGGAGTGTAGATCTTAGATCGGACGGTCGATATCGCAGCGTACCCCTTCAGTCTGGCATTTTAGTATATGAAACCCTAGGTTTCTTTTAAATAGAACCCGCCATCCACGGAACTATGCCTTATGTCTTGGAATTATTACCCCGAGGCCCCTGAGTTCTCTGTTAATTGTGCGCCCAGTCGAGAGAAATAATAAAGCAGGGAAAATCATTTAGAAAATAGTTTTGAGCACATATTTAAATGCAGAAACTTGTTTAAATTGTAGAAAATTCATATGAACTCCAAATTGGTCCATCCCAGTTTCTAAAATTTTGTAATTTTATTCTCCATCACTTAGTGCCTCTGTTTTGGCATGAAAACAGTAATAAAATTAATTTCTCATCTAATCCTATTTTAATCACATTAAACCTTAGGAAATTCATAACTTGAAATCTATAACTCCAAATTTAGTGATTCCAGTTCCTATGATCTCATTTTAATGTGTAGATTTTTACTGTGTATTTTATTTACATATTTGGTGCAATGTTAATTTTTGCTATACTATGTATGTATTGTGTTGATGCGAGTAGACGAGCAAGCCACTGTGGAATCTGAGGTTCAACAAGTAGAGATAGTTGAGCAGGAGCTCATTGAAGGCAAGTTGTGCCCTTGATCACTTACTTTTTCCCAGCCATGTCCTTATTAATTATAATGATCTGCATAGGTTAATTTTGATGGGATCCTTTATGTTACCCTAGTTTTGGTTATCTTTATACCTTGTTCACCCCTAAAATATTTTTGGGTAGTACCTGCTATTGCTTTATGTGGATTGGGTATGGAGATACACTATTCATGATTATTCTGTTATTATCTTGTTATTATTACTGTTCATGTTAAGATCATTAAATTAATGGGAATATAGAGCGACCACCCGGGAAAACAGTGCTACCACAAGGGTTTAATGGGACGCCCTTGGCTGATTAACTAGGAAAGCTAGTGGAGGTCTTCCTTACCCGAAAGGGGCAAGGGCAGTAGGGGAGTGGTCAGTGTAGGGAGGTCCTTGAGTTGATTTTGCTGCGATGGCGGTCAGGCGAGGGATTCCTGCACTGGAGCTTCCTATAAACTGTAGCGGGATTTCTGAAGCTAGTGGAACTTTGTAAAGGCCTCGTAGTGTTACCCTGCCTCGCCTCCTCGGTAGAGGTGTATGGGATTGGCCGTCTCTTGGCAGATGGGTAACATGACTTGTGGGTAAAGATGCGCAACCTCTGCAGAGTGTAAAACTAGTATACTAGCCGTGCTCACGGTCATGAGCGGCTCGGACCCTCACATGATTAATTATGGAACTTAAATTTAATTTGACATTTGCATCGCATTTGGGATTATTTTACTATTATTTTTCTTTATTATTATTAAGGTTTGGTATTCACTTACACTTAGTAATTGCTAATAAAATTTTAATCAACTTATAAAAGCAATGCGCAGCTTCAGCCTTTATTTCATTGATCAGCCTTACACTTCATGAACTCCCACCTTTGGTGAGTTCATGCCACATTATTCCCCATGACTTGTTGAGCTATGAACGTATGTGAGCTCACTCTTGCTGTCTCACACCCCCCACAGGAGAAGAACAGGTGGTCGAAGAGGAGCCGCCTAACACTGAGGCATTCGACTTGATCTAGGTGGCGTTTCTCAGTTGACATTGGCGTCGACGATCCTTAGTTCGTTTTATATTTATTATTTTATTTTGTAATAAGTCTTCCGCTATGTAATAAATACTCTGATGTTTTGTGACATTTATCTCTATACACTCTGTTATTATATATGTTGTCTTCTTGGCGCATGTATGAGATGCACCCGGCTTTGTTCCTTAAAACCGGGTGTTACACCTTTGAATGAGGTGGTTACCCTGAAATGGTTAAGTGTTTGTCCGTGTGTGTTCACCCAAATGTGGTCTGTGTGTGTTCACCCTACTTGGTATGTACATCCAGAGCATGTCTTGGATGATCAAGAGTTGTATAGTCTAGGGCGTATGTCCCAAAAGTCTCGAGAATGTGGTATTGTGTTATGTAGTTTCCCATGCCACTACAAGACGCATGACAGGTTGTGGAGTACACCGCCCATGTTGTCATAATGACACATTATAGACATACAAAGAAATGTTGGGTCTTGATTATGAGTAGATGGGCACAAAGTGCTTACACCATCACCCATTCCATTGAGTATTCTTTTGTATGCCTTCTACCACTCATTTGACCGGGTACGTAACATGGGTGTTTGAACTCATGGCCCACCTAGAGCCCTAAGGATACTAGCCCCTCCGAGCCCACATGACGCCTCCGGAGCCTCCCTAGTTGAGGCCGGTGTGGTAGGGGTATGGGAGACACATGGTGAGTTTGGAGCCCGGCTGTCCGGGGCTCCCATGCCTCAAAAGAATTTGAGAGGGGCCCATCCCGAGGCACAAAACTAGAGCGATTCACACGGCACAAAACTCGTCTTCTCACACGACAATTTAATTCCAAAATTTCGAGGAATATTTTGAATAGTCTAATTAGACAGAGATGAATATGACATCAAAATCATTATCCTCACTAGCATTCCATGCTCAGGACCATACTCAATGTTTAATTTATGACAAACACCAGGGGTGCTATCGAATTCTTGTGAACATTTTTTTGTTGGATAATGACCCTAGATGCTAGATTTTTAGTTCAAATATTAATACAAATCCATACCAATTCACCCCAATCATAATAGTTTTTTAGCTATGACCATCACCATGTAAAATTTTACCTGGAACGGCAACCTGTCACACCCGGGTTTTAGGGACCCAGGAGCAAACATAATCATCATGTGTGCTGGGACCAAGTCTCACACATATGATGAATCATGGTACATAAACTAATGTCACAACTTTATTACATAATAGGAGTTCTATACAAAATAAATAAATAATTACATCGAAAGGAGACAACAATCCAGCAACCCAAAGTTGACTGGGAGACGACGGCCTAGACCTCTCACGAACACATTGCAACATCTTCCATGCGCCTCATCCAGTGGTACCTGTTTTTGACCTGTGGGGGGTGTGAGACAACAAGAGTGAGCTCACATACGTTCATAGCTCAACAAGTTGTAGGGAATAATGTGCATGAACTCACCAAAGGTGGGAAGCTCATGAAGTGTAAGGCTTAACAAAAAGAATGGTTGAAGCTGAGCATTGCTTTTAAGGTTAGTCAAAATTTTATTAGCAATTACTAAGTATAAGTAGATACCAAACCATAATAATAATAAAACAAAATTAATAACAAATCCCATGCAATGCAAATGACAAATTGAATTTAGTTCCATAATTTAATCATGCGAGAGTCCTGAGCTGCTCTTGACCGTGAGCTTGGCTAGTATACCAGTTTTACACTCTGCAGAGGTTGTACCCTGTACCCACAAGTCATCTATCCCATGTCGCCAGGGTTAGCTAGACCCTTAGACACTACCGAGGTGAATGGCTAGAGATCCACTACGTGGCCTTTACAAAGTTTCACTAGCTTCCGAAAACCCGCTACAGTTTCTGGGAAGAGCAATTGCAAGAATCCCTCGTCTGACCACCATCGCAGCAAAATCAACCCAAGAACCTCCCTGCATGCCTACTCCCCTACTGCCCTTACCCCTTTCGGGTAAGGTAGTCTTCCACTAGCTTTCCTAATTAGTCAGCCAAGGACGTCCCATTTCACCCTTTTGGTGGCACGTGTTTCTCAAGTTAAGCTCCATGTTCCAATTAACATAATATAATGATCTTGACATGAACATAAGTAAAATAACAGAAAAATTGGAACATGGACATAATGTAGTATTAATCCCAAAACCATATAGAGCAATAACAAAACTACCCAAATGATTCAGGGGTAAACAAGGTAAAAGATAATCAGACTAGGGTGACCTATTGGGTCCCATCAAAATTAAACCTATGCATGAATAAGTGATAATAAATAACATTATTGGGTAAATAAATGTGATCAAGGGCACAACTTGCCTAGGAGTTGAGATTCCAGGTACCAGGATGATCTTTAGATTCTCGTGACCTCTCTGCTAGTCGTAGCAATACCAACAAACATGGTATCAACAAAATTAACATCACACCAAACATGAGAATAAACTGTATAATAATGATCTACGTGTCGCTACGAGATCGTGGGTTCGCGAACCACTAAAATCAGAGTTAGCGATTAAGGAGTTATGATTTTATTAAAGATCTATGTGATTAAATTATTAAACTATATTATAAATTGGTTAGTATAAATCATATGAGAAAATATTCTATGAATAATTATCTTCAACTTTAATCTAAGTCATTGTTTGATTAAAGATAATCTAGTCAAATTATAACCATAAGGTCAGAATACTATAATAATATTAAAGAAGTTAATCCAATAAACATAGGATAAACAAATAAAGTATTTACAACATGTCTCATGATAAAATAAGGTTACCAAAGTGTAGATAATTTTGTTACGAAGCTAACGCCACTGGAACAAGTTAAATCGGAGTTATGGTTAAAAGTTACGAATTTCTAAAGATTTAGTAGTGGTGTACAAAAGAAATCAAGTACACAACTTCAGTTTAGGTTTCATGACAAAATAAAGTTACTAGGCGATAAACAATATTAATATAAATTTATTGCAACTAGAAGGGATCAATTCGGAGTTAAAATGAATTAGGTATTGTCGGTACCCTGGATCAGGGGTACCCCTTGCTACAACATGAGGACGCGGTGCCCACGCGACTATCCCTAGTCACGTGGTGAACAACACCCGACTCCCCACATGGATGGCTCCAGGGTCACCATGTGGCCAGAAAAAGCGATACACTCCAAGATGCCATCGGAAAGTGCCGGACCCCTGTACATATGGCTGGACCTCAGGAGCAAGATCTAGGACCCCCGCGAGTGCAACCCGGACCTCCGGGTCGGGTCCCAGACCCTTCTGCGTGGGATCCAGACTACCCACAGCCGGGTCCCGAGACTCAGGGGCAGGGAATACCCAGGCTTGGTTCAGGCAGAGGTCCGGTGCCGCCATGTGTCCAGGCCCAGCCTGGTGCGGACCTGCCCGCATAACGCTACTGCTCCCCGCCCAGGCGGAGACCCGATGCTGACACGTGGCCTACCGCGCGTGACGTAAGCCAGCGGGCAGAGCCTAACGTAAGGCCTCTGAACCGTGCTATCTCTGCATTTATTGCGGAGATGACGCGCCGCATGTCTATCCCGTTGACAGGTGATGTTCCCCTTTAGCATTTAATGTGTCCTGTCCACTCATCTGGCAGGCGGCGCCAGGGCCATCCTGCAGGTGGCGTGCCTGTCCTTTCCATAGCTGAACAGTACGCCTGCGCTGCAAGGTGCACTGTGCCTATCCATCAACGCCGTACGTTGCCAGAGGAGCTTCCCCTACACGCCAAAGCTACGCAAATCGTGGATATCAGGGCGCAAGGAAGATTGCACTAGGACGAACATTAGTTGCTCCAAGTATTACATCCGTTATATCCCTAGGCCCACATGTCGGGGCTCAGTGCCCTTGTACGTGCCCCCTTTGAGCTATAAAAGGGGAGGCATGCAACGTTACAGGACGGACTCTCTTAGACCCAAGTGATCCAAGATACAACTCAAGCTCACGAGCAATACAATACACAGTGGAGTAGGGTATTACGCTCCGGCGGCCCGAACCACTCTAAACCCTTGCGTGTTCTTGTGTGTTCATCCCCCCAATCTCTAACAAGCGAAACGCCTAGGCCCCTCCTCATCTTAGGATTTAGGGCGGGTGCACTCCGCCACCTGGCTGGAGATTTCCTCTCCGACATTTGGCGCGCCAGGTAGGGGCCTGGGCATTAGGTTTTTGCTTGTTTTCTTGCTCGACGCCATGGTTCACATCGTCGAGCACCACGAATTCTTCCCCGAGGATTTCCCCATGGAAGAAGCTGCCTCTTCCATACCATGGGCCTCTAGCCGCCTGGTGCCCGGTGCAGCTGCTGCTGAGCGCTCTGCGCGGCAGCACACCCCTGCGCAGTCGACCAGGGTGTCAAGAGCCACCCATGGCGCGCTGTCTGCAGCCAGGGAGTTGTTGTGCCACCCCCTAGCTCCATGGCCTCGCCGGGGGCCATGAAACAGTGGCATGATGACGTCGACCGGCTACTCGGCATGGCGTACTCTGGCTCTGCCATGCCCAAGCCTCGCTCGTCTCGACGTCAGCATGAGGCGTCCGCGTCAGTGCGCTCGCCCTCTGTAAGGGCTGCGCCGACCGAGGACTTGCGGGCGAAGCTCAACCGCCGGTGGGCAGGAGAAGATGTCACAACCTCTCTGGAGGTGCCAGACGATCTACGGACAGAACTCAACCGCAGGCGTGCGAGCGAGGATGCCCATGTCTCTCTGGAGAGGGCGCGTGAGCGCCGACAAAACATCGAGGGTCGCAACCTGAAGCATCCAGATCCTTTGGGACTCAAATGTGATACAATTACTAGTCCCAGGAGGCTAGTAACCACATTCATTACTTCAAATGGTTATAGAGTCTGAATAATGTTATTACAATACCGGGGGATACAAGCTCGAAAGTGAGCCGAAAAACATAAAGCGCAGTGGAAGATAAAATAGCCCAGGCAACAGGCAGAACTGGGTGAAGACACAACCCCATCAATCAAGCATAGCAGAAAAGAAGTCTTCAGCTGCTGAAAAACATAAATAAATCTGGGTGAATACACTAGGTATTCCGCAAGCCCACCCGGCTCCCGTAAAGAGAAAGTGACCTATAAGGTACATGATTTATATGGTGGAGTTGAGGTCGCTCATGCTTTTTCAGAGAAAGGCAGTATTCGTTGATTATGGTTTTCCCAAGGCAATAGAAGTAACACCTACTTGACCACCACTGAGCTTCCTGCTCCCGTGGTACCACTTTCCTTTCGGAACATACACACACATTTCCCTGTTCCCGGTTGTAGTAGAAACACTAATTGTCATACCATACCAGACTCATCCATACCAGTGGACACAGACTATTCGAATAGGTTTAGACTCTGCGCAGAGGGGTACACTTTACCCACTAGTCCGGCTCTGCGATCTCATGGCCAATGAGATCCGAATCCGAATCTCTTTCTTTCCTCGCACGTCCTAACCTTAACGGTTATACCGGAAGGAGTCAGGCCACCGCCATGTCCAAACCAGACAAAACATTCCCCCTCCTTATCCTCCCGGTGCTCCCCAGCCTTCATAACCCTAGGGTTGGACCGTACGAGTTCAGATCGAGTGGCTGCCCACACAGCCTCAAGTGGTTGTACTTTTTGTGAGTACAGGTAATTAAAGATGACAAACCGGTCCTTATATGAGAGGACAATCCTTCTGCTCACGCTTGAACCAGCTGAGCCAACACCTTAGGCCCTCCCCTAAACCAGGGAGTCCCTGATCATCCCTACTCAAAGGTGATAAGGGTGAAAACCCTTCATCAAACATATTTTGAAAAGCATGCCACTTATACCCTTTTACTTGCCCCATATCTTTTAGTCAAAGTAATAGTTAATGCGGGCTCTCTCATGCTCACCATGCAATTCGATTCCCATCCCATAATCCAGGCTTAGGCAGTGGTAGAGAGAAATAGGTAAATAATGCATCAAGGGAAGGATGGACTTGCCTTCGTCGAAGCTTTCCTGGCACAAGAGGTTAATCTCGGAGGGGTCGGGCTCTTGCCCTTCTTCCGGAGCTAAGAGTTCCGGAGGATCGGGTCCCTCTTCCGCTAATTAAGCATAGACAATAACAATACATCAAACATAGTAACCTTTGTGGGGTGTGCAAATTGTTATTCTTTATTATTTTTGTGCCCTAATAATTTATTTAGACAATTTTTGGTGCATAAAATATTAGCATATAAATATATATGTGAAAATGGGAAAAAGAAAAGGGAAAAAGAAAAAGAGAAGGAATTCTCCAGCCAACTGGGCCGGGGGGGATTTTTGGCCCAACAGGCGCCAGCGCGGGCGGGCGCGCGCGCTTTCGGCCCACCTGGCCCAGCCGCGCGGGGCGAAGGCGGGGGAAACGGCACTGCGGCGCGGGCCCGCACGCCAGAGAGAGGGGGAGAACGACGTTAACGGCACGGAGGGAGGGGCGAGGGCTCGACCGGGGCCGGTCGGCGGCGAGTTCCACGGCGGTTCTCCGCCGCTGGTCCGGTTTTGCGACAGGGGGGCGGTGGCGGAGCATGGGTGGTTGATGGGGATCATAGGGGTGGGGCGAATTTCACCTACGGGGGCCTATGGCGGCCGGTCCGCGGCACTGTGGCGGGTGCCCGCGGCGGTGAAGCCGCCGGTGAGGTTTCCGGCCACAATAGAGTGGGGGAAGTGGCGTGTCGTGAACGTGAGAGTGTGGCGGAGCTCTTGGCACAACTTAATTGAACGGAAGATCGCCAGAGAGGGAGAGGGGAGCTCACTGGAGCGGTGAAGGGAGCACGGCGGCGCTTGCTTGAATGGCTCGGGGAGGAGGGCAGTGGGGGTGGCTGGAGCTGTGTGGCGAAGACGGGGCTCGGGCGGGTCCTTTTATAGGTGCTCGGGGGAGGGAGGGGGATGGGGGAGACGGCGAGCACCGGTGAGCTCACCATGATGGCGGGAATGGTTCTAACGCCGACGCGATGGCTCGGGCAGGCTGGGGGGGTGAGGGGTCGGCTCAAGCACAGTGGCGGGGTTGTCACGGAGGCTGGCGAGCATTAATGGCGAGGCGACGAGGCGAGGGGGCGCTCGGCGGTGGACGCGCCGGTGAGGGATGGGCGAGGGAGATGGAACTGACGAGTGGGCCCTGGCTACCAGCGAGAGGGAGCTGCGCGAGAGGGAGGGGGTGAGGCGCTGACTGGGCGGGGCCTGGGTGTCAGCGGGAGGGAGCCGCGCGCGGGTTGGGCCGCCTGGGCCGGGGAGAGAGGGGGGAAATGAGGGCGCGCGCGGGTTGGGCTGGAAATCGGCCCAGCCGAGGGAGGGGGAGGAGTTTTTCTTTTTCTTTTTCTAATTCTAATCCCTTTCTTCTCCTTTTTCTATTTTTGTTTCTTTTTTATTCTTTTTCTTTGGAGACCAAAAATATTTTCTAAATGATCTTGAGTGAGAAACATAGTCTATGTGAGGTGCTCTAATTATTTCAAGTGTATGCACATGAAGAGAGGTTCTAAGGGTAGGATTAAAGGGGGAAAGGTAAAATAAGGGGGGTGAAATTAGGGGGGGTTAGGGTTTCAAACCTTGGGTGGGATTTTGGGATGTTACAAACCTACCCCACTTAAAGGAATCTCGCCCTCGAGATTTAGACTGGATTTGAGAAAAGATAAGGGTATTCCCTTCTCAAGGAGTCCTCACTCTCCCAGGTAGCTTCCTCTTCTCCTTCTCTGCTCCACTGAACTTTACAGAGCTTTACTTCTGAGGTACGGGTCTTTCTGACTGCTGAATCAAGAATCTTTACTGGTTTTTCACGGTACTGAAGGTCTTTCTGAATCTGTACTGTCTCTTCTTCGATGTGACTTTCTGGTGCTTGCAGGCATTTGCGGAGCTGGGATACGTGAAACACATTGTGGATGTCGGACATGGATTCCGGTAATTCCAGACGCTATGTTGCGGGTCCTACCCTGCCAATGATGGGATAGGGACCTACGAAACGCGGGGCTATCTTCCCTTTTACTTGGAACCTCCTGACACCACGCATTGGAGAAACCTTGAGGTAGACGAAGTCTCCTTTCTCAAATCGGAGTTCCCTCCACCTGTTGTCTGCATAACTCTTCTGCCGACTCTGAGCTTCAAGTAACCTTCTGCGGATCAGTGCAACTTTCTCTTCTGCCTCTTTGACAAAGGCAGGTCCTTCTAGTGCTTTTTCCCCTACGTTGGACCACATGAGAGGGGTCTGGCATTTCCGTCCATACAGTGCCTCGAATGGCGACATCTTGATGCTGGCCTGATAGCTATTGTTGTATGAGAATTCTGTGTAGGGTAGACTAGATTCCCAACTTCTATCAAAAGCTAACACACATGCTCTTAACAGATCTTCAAGGACTTTGTTGACTCTTTCTGTCTGCCCATCTGTCTGAGGGTGATAAGCGGTACTGAAATCTAGCTTGGTGCCCATAGCTTTCTGAAGGCTTGTCCAGAACTTGGATGTGAACTGGGTTCCCCTGTCTGACACTATCTTCCTTGGGATGCCATGGAGTCTGACTATCTCCTTGAGATAAATCCGGGCAAGGGTGGCTCCTCCAAAGGTAGTTTTCACTGGGATAAAATGGGCTATCTTGGTGAGGCGATCTATTATTACCCAGATGGAATCATTCCCTTTTTGTGTTCGGGGCAGTCCAGTTACGAAGTCCATGCCTATTTCTTCCCACTTCCATTCAGGTATTGGAAGGGGTTGTAATAGGCCTGCAGGTTTTTGGTGTTCGGCCTTCGTCCTTTGGCAGATGTCACATCGGGCCACATACTGAGCTATTTCTTTCTTCATCCCTTTCCACCAGTATCTGGTTTTGAGGTCCAGGTACATCTTGGTAGTTCCTGGGTGGATGGAGTAGGCCGAGTCGTGAGCTTCCTTGAGTAGGACCTCTCGAGCCTCCCCTTTTGGTACACACAGATGGCATTTGAACCAAAGGACTCCTTGGTCATCCGTCCTGAGGTCCGGGAGTTGTCCCTTGCAGGCTTTCTCCACAAGTCCTGTTGTCTCTGAGTCTAGACGTTGAGCTTTGCAAATGAGGTCTTCCAGCATTGGTTTGACTTCGAGACTGTCGTTGTTTCCCAGACATGCATTTAGTTGCGCTGATTCTTTCTTCCAATCTTCTAGAAAGTTGGTTCCTTTTATCCCGAATGGTTTTCGACTGAGGGCATCGGCTACCACGTTGGCCTTCCCGGGGTGATAGTGAATTTCTAGGTCATAATCCTTGATCAGCTCCAACCATCTTCGCTGACGGAGGTTGAGATCTGGTTGAGTGAATATATACTTCAGACTCTTGTGATCGGTGAAAATGTGGCATTTGTTTCCGATTAGGTAATGCCTCCATATCTTCAGGGCATGCACTATGGCTGCCAATTCCAAATCGTGGGTGGGGTAATTCTGTTCGTGCGGCTTGAGTAGGCGTGATGCGTAAGCAATGACTTTCTCGTTTTGCATTAGCACACACCCTAAGCCTTGCCTCGAGGCATCACAGAAGACGACAAAATCTTGATGAATATCTGGCAGTGATAGAACGGGTGCTGTTGTAAGTTTCTCCTTTATGACCTGGAAACTCCCTTCACATTTTGGGGTCCACACAAATTTATGGTCTTTCTTGAGAAGTTCTGTCATTGGTCTTGCTATGCTGGAGAATCCTTTGATGAAGCGGCGGTAGTACCCTGCCATTCCTAGGAAGCTTCGAACTTCACTGACGTTGGTTGGCTGCCTCCATTTTGATACTGCTTCCACCTTGGAAGGGTCCACTTCTATCCCTTCTGCGGTTAAGATATGCCCAAGGAAGGCTATCTTTTCCAACCAGAATTCACATTTACTGAGTTTAGCATAAAGTTGGTGTGCTCTGAGTCTTCCAAGGACGATCCGAAGGTGACGCTTATGGTCTTCACGGTTCTTGGAGTAGATAAGGATGTCGTTAATGAAGACTACGACAAACTTATCTAGCTCTTCCATAAACACTTTATTCATGAGGTTCATGAAAAAGGCGGGTGCGTTTGTCAGTCCGAACGGCATCACTGTGAATTCATATTGCCCGTACCGGGTGACAAATGCAGTCTTTTGGATGTCTGCTTCCTTGATCCTTAATTGGTGGTAACCAGACCTTAGGTCTATCTTGGAGAAGTACTTGGCTCCTTGAAGCTGATCGAAGAGGTCGTCAATCCGAGGAAGCGGATACTTGTTCTTGATAGTAACTTCATTTAACGATCGGTAATCAATAAACATTCTCATGCTTCCATCTTTCTTGGAGACGAACAGGACTGGTGCTCCCCATGGTGATGAGCTGGGACGAATGTATCCCTTTTGCTGAAGATCTGCGATTTGAAGCTTTAGTTCTGCCAACTCGGTCGGAGCCATGCGGTATGGTCTCTTCGCGATGGGCACCGTTCCAGGGATCAGATCTATGTAGAACTCCACTTCTCTTTCTGGTGGCATTCCTGGTAACTCTTCTGGAAACACATCCATGAATTCTTCTACCACTGATATACTTTCTATCGCTAGGTTGAACATCATTGGGTCACTGGCGGGTGGCTGTGCCTGACAAGAGACTGACTTTCCCTGCTGGTCAGTGAGGAGGACTGTCTTGTCTGCGCAACTGATGATGCCTTTGTGTTTAGTTAGCCAATCCATTCCTAAGATCACATCAATTCCTTGGGATGGCAAGACGGTTAAGTCTGCCAGGAATACTACCCCACTTAAAAGGATTCTGACTTGGGAGCATTTTAGCTGGCATAGAAGGTCAGACCCTGGGGTTCAGGTGACCAAAGGAATCTCTAGAGGAGTAGAGGGAATGCCATACTTTTCCACAAAGCTAGTGGCTATGAAGGAGTGGGATGCCCCAGAATCGAAAAGTACGGTAGCGGGAGTAAATTCAACAAGGAACTCACCGAGCACTACTCCCGGAGCCTGCTGAGCTTCCTGGGCATCGACGTGATTTACTCGTGCCCTTCCTTGGTACGGAGCCTTGATCTGCTGGCTGACGGCGGAGGGCACCTTGGGGGCGGATGCTGAGGTATTCTTGGGGCCATTCACCGAGTTGGAGTAGGCGGGTCCTGGTGGCTTCAGCTGCGGACAGTTGTTCTTGAAGTGACTGGGATCACCACAGTGCCAACACGCATTTGCCAGGGGTTGGTTGCTTGCCACTGAGGGGGAATGGAAAGAGCTCTGACTTTGCTGGCTGAATCGTGACAAAGTGGGTCCAGCTGGTCTACTGAAGTTTGGCCCCTTGGGTGGAAACCCAAATGATCGAGTCTTCTGGTGCCGGTCTTGCTGCTGAGCCCGGAGGACTTGGAACTTTCTTTTGAGATGCCCTTTTTCCTCCTCCTTTGCCCTTTCAACTTGCATGGCCTTGTTGGATAGGTGAGAGAAACTAAGGAAGTCTTGGCTAGCCAGAATTGTCTTGAGTTCTGGCCTGAGTCCCTTCAGGAAACGGGCCATCTTCTTGCCCTCGGTACTGACGTCATCTGGCGCGTAGCAGGCTAATTCCGTGAACTTGTGCACATATTCGCTGACAGATCTTCCGTCTTGAGTCAATTCTCGGAACTCGTCCTCCTTAAGCTGTACAAGTCCTTGGGGCACATGGTGCTCCCAGAAAGCTGCTTCAAATTCCGCCCAGGTAGCATCCCTGATGGTGACGTTGAAGGTGTCCCACCAGGCTAAGGCCATCTCGGAAAGTTGATGGGCAGCCAGTTGAACACGCTGATTTTCTAGGCAACCGATGGCTTCCAACTTTCTTTTGATCGTGCACATCCAATCGTCGGCATCGAGGGGATTGCTTGATCCGGCGAATGTGGGAGGCTTGAGTCTCAGGAAATCCCCCATTCTGTCTTGCAGTCTTCCACCATTTGGCTATTGATTTTCCAGATTTCGAGTGAGGACCTCGATGAGTCGGGTTTGATTGGCTAGAACTTGGGCTAGGTCTAAGGGTAGTGGTGGGGGTGCGGGGAGGTGGGTTTCACTTTCCTCTCTAACGGCTTCCCCTTCAGCTCTCAGGGGAAACCCTGCTCCAATCCCGGAGGCGGTAGGCGTGGTTTTATCTGAAGCCATCTGCTAGGGAAGAGAGTCACTAACATGCACATGCAAATTGTTTTCAACCAAGTTATTTTATTCATTACACCAGCACAATACAAGCATAAGACTACTACAGGTGGAGCTACACGAGAGCGTTCCCCGAGGTACTACCGAACTCCTTCTCTAAGGTGTCCCCAAACTCCTTGAGAAGATCATCAAGGCTTGCTAGGGATAGATCCTCGGCGTCGGACCAATCATCTACCCTGGGGGAGGTGGGGCTGGAGGGGTCTTCTTCTTCTCCGTTTGGCATCCTCGGTTGGTGGTCTTCTTCTGGATTTTCTTTTTGGGGGCGAGCTTCTTTAGCTTCTTGTCATAGTCCATCTTTAAGGTTCGATAAGCCTCACGGGTGTTGGCCTCCTCGCCTTCTGCTATGTCGAGACACTCTTGGAGGGATGCCTTCTCTTGCTTAAGTTCTCTAACTTGCCGCTCTAGGCTTTCCACTCGGGAGTTTAGGTGGGTGCAGTGGGAGGAGAGGTCATCGTAGTGGTTGTCGAGGGTGTGGAGGTATCCGGCCATGTAGACAATGGTGGGGTCATCCTCGGTGGGATCTCTCCCTGACAGAGCCTGAAGTCTTTTCCTCCAGGTGGGGGTATTTTTGTTGCTGGGTGGGAAATAACGAAGGGAGGTTTCAGAGATCTCTTGGATGTAGTTTTGACATAGCTGTTTAAGGGCTTTTCGGGCTATGCTTTGGCAAGTGTCTGGGAAGCGATGTCCGGTGAAGTTGACTTGGAAGGGAGGGTGGTTTGGGTAGTTTCGGCTTTCTCCCAGGTAGACTGCCATAGAGCACTTTTCTATACCATTTTCGTGGTATTCCTTCCAGACATATTCAGGCTTCTTACGGATCCCCATGCGTAGCGCGCAACTCCGTAAGAGGTGAGGGAATCCTTCTTCCCCTGAGCAATAGGATGTCCTAATAACCCAGGAGTCTTCCATCTGGTAGAAGAAAAGAAGGGTCTGTTAATATCGAGGAAAGGGGAGAGTGTTTCTTGGGGGTAAGAGGTGTTTTCTTGTTAAGGCAACTTTTTAAGGTCAGGGCTGCGGTCTACGGCCAGTCCTACAGGTTCTGATACCACCTGAAGCATCCCGATCCTTTGGGACTCAAATGTGATACAATTACTAGTCCCAGGAGGCTAGTTACCACATTCATTACTTCAAATGGTTACAGAGTCTGAATAATGTTATTACAATACCGGGGGATACAAGCTCAAAAGTGAGCCAAAAAACATAAAGCGCAGTGGAAGATAAAATAGCCCAGGCCACAGGCAGAACTGGGTGAAGACACAGCCCCATCAATCAAGTATAGCAGAAAAGAAGTCTTCAGCTGCTGAAAAACATAAATAAATCTGGGTGAATACACTAGGTATTCCGCAAGCCCACCCGGCTCCCGTAAAGAGAAAGTGACCTATAAGGTACATGCTTTATATGGTGGAGTTGAGGTCGCTCATGCTTTTTCAGAGAAAGGCAGTATTCGTTGGTTATGGTTTTCCCAAGGCAATAGAAGTAACACCTACTTGACCACCACTGAGCTTCCTGCTCTCGTGGTACCACTTTCCTTTCGGAACATACACACACATTTCCCTGTTCCCGGTTGTAGTAGAAACACTAATTGTCGTACCATACCAGACTCGTCCATACCAGTGGACACGGACTATTCGAATAGGTTTAGACTCTGCGCAGAGGGGTACACTTTACCCACTAGTCCGGCTCTGCGATGTCATGGCCAATGAGATCCGAATCCGAATCTCTTTCTTTCCTCGCACGTCCTAACCTTAACGGTTATACCGGAAGGAGTCAGGCCACCGCCATGTCCAAACCGGACAAAACATTCCCCCTCCTTATCCTCCCGGTGCTCCCCAGCCTTCATAACCCTAGGGTTGGACCGTACGAGTTCAGATCGAGTGGCTACCCACACAGCCTCGAGTGGTTGTACTTTTTGTGAGTACAGGTAATGAAAGATGACAAACCGGTCCTTATACGAGAGGACAATCCTTCTGCTCACGCCTGAACCAGCTGAGCCAACACCTTAGGCCCTCCCCTAAACCAGGGAGTCCCTGATCATCCCTACTCAAAGGTGATAAGGGTGAAAACCCTTCATCAAACATATTTTGAAAAGCATGCCACTTATACCCTTTTACTTGCCCCATATCTTTTAGTCAAAGTAATAGTTAATGCGGGCTCTCTCATGCTCACCATGCAATTCGATTCCCATCCCATAATCCAGGCTTAGGCAGTGGTAGAGAGAAATAGGTAAATAATGCATCAAGGGAAGGATGGACTTGCCTTCGTCGAAGCTTTCCTGGCACAAGAGATTAATCTCAGAGGGGTCGGGCTCTTGCCCTTCTTCTGGAGCTAAGAGTTCCGGAGGATCGGGTCCCTCTTCCGCTAATTAAACATAGACAATAATAATACATCAAACATAGTGACCTTTGTGGGGTGTGCAAATTGTTATTATTTATTATTTTTGTGCCCAAATAATTTATTTAGACAATTTTTGGTGCATAAAATATTAGCATCTAAATATATATGTGAAAATGGGAAAAAGAAAAGGGAAAAAGAAAAAGAGAAGGAATTCTCCAGCCAACTGGGCCGCGGGGGATTTTTGGCCCAACCGCGTGGGGTGACGGCGGGGGAAACGGCGCTGTGGCGCGGGCCCGCACGCCAGAGAGAGGGGGGGGAGAACGGCGTTAACGGCACAGAGGGAGGGGCGAGGGCTCGACCGGGGCCGGTCGGCGGCGAGTTCCGCGGTGGTTCTCCGCCGCCGGTCCGGTTTTGCGACGGGGGGCGGTGGCGGAGCATGGGTGGTTGATGGGGATCACAGGGGTGGGGTGAATTTCGCCTGCGGGGGCCTATGGCGGCCGGTCCGCAGCACTGTGGCGGGTGCCCGCGGTGGTGAAGCCGCCGGTGAGGTTTCCGGCCACAATAGAGTGAGGGAAGTGGCGTGTCGTGAACGTGAGAGTGTGGCGGAGCTCTTGGCACAACTTAATTGAACGGAAGATCGCTAGAGAGGGAGAGGGGAGCTCACCGGAGTGGTGAAGGGAGCACGGCGGCGCTTGCTTGAATGGCTCAGGGAGGAGGGCAGTGGGGGTGGCTAGAGCTGTGTGGCGAAGACGGGGCTCGGGCGGGTCCTTTTATAGGCGCTCGGGGGAGGGAGGCGGATGGGGGAGACGGCGAGCACCGGCGAGCTCACCATGATGGCGGGAATGGTGCTAACGCCGACGCGATGGCTCGGGCAGGCTGGGGGGTGAGGGGTCGGCTCAAGCACAGTGGCGGGGTTGTCGCGGAGGCTGGCGAGCATTAATGGCGAGGCGACGAGGCGAGGGGGCGCTCAGCGACGGACACGCCGGTGAGGGATGGGCGAGGGAGATGGATATGATGAGTGGGCCCTGGCTGCCAGCGAGAGGGAGCTGCGCGAGAGGGAGGGGGTGAGGCGCTGACGGGCGGGGCCCGGGTGTCAGCGGGAGGGAGCCACGCGTGGGTTGGGCCGCCTGGGCCGGGGAGAGAGGGGGGGAAATGAGGGCGCGCGCGGGTTGGGCTGGAAATCGGCCCAGCCGAGGGAGGGGGAGGAGTTTTTCTTTTTCTTTTTCTTTTTCTAATTCTAATCCCTTTCTTCTCCTTTTTCTATTTATGTTTCTTTTTTATTCTTTTTCTTTGGAGACCAAAAATATTTTCTAAATGATCTTGAGTGAGAAACATAGTCTATGTGAGGTGCTCTAATTATTTCAATTGTATGCACATGAAGAGAGGTTCTAAGGGTAGGATTAAAGGGGGAAAGGTAAAATAAGGGGGGGGTGAAATTAGGGGGGTTAGGGTTTCAAACCTTGGGTGGGATTTTGGGATGTTACACAGCCTCGATTATGACTTCGCTGCGGTAGCAACGTAGACCCTGACGGGCGCCTGGATCCTGACGGGTGTCCCGTTGGCCGGCGTGGGCTACGTCGCGCTCGCGGATCATCTCCGCGCGGCGTCCTGGCCATCCAAGCTCTGGCCGCACCTACCGGAGAAGTACGATGGTACATCAAACCCGTCAGAATTTCTGCAGGTTTACGTCACCACTATCACAGCAGCAGGAGGAAACACTGTCGTGATGGCGACATATTTTCATGTCGCCTTGTGTGGGCCCGCCCGGACAAGGCTCATGAACCTGGTCCCAGGATCAATCTACTCCTGGGAAGAGCTCTGTGCGCGGTTCACAGCGAACTTCGCCAGTGCTTACCAACAACACGGCGTGGAGGCCCACCTCCACGCAGTGAGGCAGGAGCCCGGAGGAACTCTCCAGACGTTTATCTCCCGCTTCACCAAGGTGCGAGGTACTATACCTCGCATCTCCGATGCTTCTATCATCACGGCCTTCCGCCAGGGGGTATGTGACGAGATGTTGGAGAAGTTGGCCACGCATGACGTGGAAACTGTCTCCACTCTCTTCGCTCTAGCTGACATGCCAGAGCTGCTGAGGGCCATGCCTGGCACTCGGCGCCACAGACCAGGGAAGCCTAGACAGGTGGCTCCGGCGCCGTCGCCTAGGACGGCAAGAAGAAGAAAAAGAAGAACCGTGGTCATGAAAAGCCGCATTCTACCTGTAACACCCGGATTTTAGGGGTCCAAAACCCGGGGTTAACATAAACACCAGGTATGCTGGGACCAAGTCTCATACATATGATGTAAAGTGGCACAGGATCGAATGTCACAACTTTATATATAACAGGAGTTCTTATACAAAATAAATAATTACATTATAAGGAGACAACGGTCCAGCAACCCAAAGTTGACTGGGAGACGACGGCCTAGACCACTCACGAACTCATCACAGCATCCCCCATGAGCATCATCCTGCAGTACCTGATCTTGACCTGTGGTGTATGTGAGACAGCAAGAGTGAGCTCACATACGTTCATCGCTCAACAAGTTGTGGGGAATAATGTGCATGAACTCGCCAAAGGTGGGAGCTCACATAAAGTGTAAGGCTTACCAAAGAAGATGGTTAGAGCTGAGCATTGCTTTTAAAGTTGGTCAAAATTTTATTAGCAATTACTAAGTATAAGTAAATACCAGCCCAATTAAATAGTAGAACAAAAGTAATAGCAACATCACCTGCAATGCAATGCATATGACAAATTGAATTTAGTTCCATAAATTAATCATGTGAGTGTCCGAGCTGCTCATGACCGTGAGCACGGCTAGTATACCAGTTTTACACTCTGCAGAGGTTGCGCATCTTTACCCACAAGCCGTGTTACCCATCTGCCAAGGGGTCATGAATCCCATACACCTCTACCAAGGAAGTGAGGCAGGGTAGCACTACGAGGCCTTTACAAAGTTCCACTAGCTTCCGAAAACCCGCTACAGTTTATAGGAAGATCCAGTGCAGGAATCCCTTGCAGGACCGCCATCGCAGCAAAATCCTCCCGAGGGCCTCCCTACACTGACCTCTCCCCTACTGCCCTTGCCCCTTTCGGGTAAGGTAGTCTTCCACTAGCTTTCCTAATTAATCAGCCAAGGGCATCCCATACTACCCTTGTGGTAGCACTGTTTTCCCGGGTGGTTCTCCATGTTCCAATTAACATAATGATCTCAACATGAACCATAAATAACAACTGATAACAAAAGTATAATCATGAATAGTAAGGTGTATCTCCATACCCAAAACCACATATAGCACTAGCAAGTACTACCCAGAAAGATCAGTGGTAAACAAGGTATAAAGATAGACAAACTAGGGTATCCTATTGGGTCCCATCCAAATTAACCTATGCAGATCATTATGATTAATTAGAACATGAGTAGGTAAAAAGAAGTGATCAAGGGCACAACTTGCCTGGGTCTTGAGAATCCAGGTACCAGGATGATTCTTCAGATCCTCGTGACCTCTCTGCTAGTCGTAGCAATACAAACATACATGGTATAGGCACAATTAACATTACACCAAACATATATGCAGAATACATATTAATAATCTACACATTAAAATAAGATCACAGGAAAAAGAATTATTAATTTTGGAGTTGTAGAATTCAAGTTATGATTTTCCTAAGGTTTAATGTGATTCAAATATGATTAAATGATAAATAAATTTTCTGACAGAGTTCATGTCAAAACAAAGACACTAAATGATGAAGAATATTATTACAAAAATTTAGAAAGTGGAATGGATCAATTTGGACTAAAAATGGATTTTCTATGAATTATCTAAGTTCTAGCAATTATTTTTGTATTAAAATCTAATTAATAACTATTTTCTCTGATTTTACTATGTTCTGGACTGGGCCTCAATTATAAGAAAGATCAGGGGGCTCGGCGCAAGTTTCCCTAAGACTCAGACTTCACCCGCGGTGGACGGCGGGTTGTTTTCTCTAAAACTCAGGGACTCTTTAGCAAAACGCGCAAGCCGAAGAGGTATCGGCCGGGCACAGCCATCCGATCAAGAGTGGACGGCCCAGATTAGATCTGGCCGCCCGCGAAGCGGTACGTCGCACGGCCCGTCCATTTTGCGATCAACGGCGCAGATCTTAATACTCCGAAATCTTCCCCCGATCCGTCCGATCAAAATCGAACGGATCCGATTCATGCACGAAGCGTTTTTTCCCTCTTCTAATCTCGGACGTCCGCGTCACGATCAACGGCCCCCATCGTTTTACCCAACCCCGCCCCAAACACGACGGCGCCGCCCTTACGCGCGGCGGAGCCATCGCCGGAGTAAACCAAATTCGCGCCCGAACGCCACGAATTCCCAAATTAACCGGTGCGACACCTAAAGGGAATGATGGCGAACATGATTAGAGCACGTACCGCGAATGGAGGGCTGTGGAGGGAGCTGGCCACGGAGAGGGGCGGACCGCGGCGGAGGATGGACTCCGGTGAGCAATTCCGGGCTGACCGGGGCGCAATCCGTCCAAACGAAGCCGGGGACGTGATCAGCGGGACTTGATGAAGCCCCCAGACCCAACACCGGAGCTCGGACGATGATGAACTTGTGGATCAATGCCGGCGGCCCGGTTCCACGGTGGATGGTTCCTCCCGGTTTGCTTGTCGCCAGCGAGGTCACGAACCAAGCGTCGATGATGCGACTTCGAGTAACGGGCTCAGTTTTATGGTGCTCACGACGGAGTCCGAACGGTGAGGTCCCGTGGTTTAAGCGGGGTTCGGTGTAACGGCCCGCGAGCACCGCGGCGGAGGAGACTTCGGTAACGAAGGTGATGACACGCGGGACCCAAACGTCAGTGGAACGGAGCGCGAGCGTGAGCGCGAGGATGAGAGGCCGACGAGCCGGGCCCACGCGAGAGAGACAGAGGCGAACGAGTCCGCGCGGAGGGAGGAGATGGGGCTGACAACTGGGACCCACACGGCGGTGAAAGGGAGCAAGCGCAGGCGCGGTCGCTGGTCTCCCGGGCCCGCTGGTCAGTGGGTCACACGCGGTGTGGGTGTAGGAATTGGGCTGCGCGCGCAGTGTTATCCCCAGGTGGGCTGAAATGATGTCCGCCGGCCCAGTTAGGGTTTTTATCTTTTTCCTTTTTATTTTCTATTTCTTTTCTCCATTTTCAAATCCAATTTGAATTCAAGTTTAAATTTAAACTTTGTGAACAACTTGTCCTCAGTTTGAATAGTATAATTTAACATTATAAGTGTGAAGGATGTTTATTCTAATTTTTATTTTATTTTATGTGATATTTTTCTTAGTTTTCCCCCCCTTCTCTTTTATTTTCTATTTCCTATTTTCCTTTCCATTTGAATTTCAAATCAACACAAGTTTAAAGTTCCAACACTTAACTTGGATACATATATAGAACTTTAGCATAATGTGCAAAAACCTATTTTATGTATTTCTTTATTTATTTTAGTCCTTTTAGACAAGTTTTTATTCATATAGTAGAATAATCCCTACCTCATTAATTCTAGGGAAATCAAATTTAGACTTATATATGTTAAGAAATAGTTTGATCATGATTCTTCTTTATAACCTAACCCAAAGGCAATTTAGATTATCTAAGTATCTTTAATTATGTATTTTTAACATATTCATGAGTGGTAACTCCTAATTTATGATTATCTTTAAGGAAAGGTGTTTTGATTTAAAATCTTTGAGAATTTTTCTTTGTCTTCACAAGATTTGAACTTTAGGGTGTTACAAATCCTACCCCCCTTAAAAATAATCTCGTCCTCGAGATTTGTAAGGAAAAAGGGTGCATGCTCATATTAATTCAACACATATGCATAAACAAAATCTCGGCATGATGCATATCTTATTAGCAAAACACAGGGTCAAATGGACCTTATTATTATTACTAAAATAGTAAAATACTACTACTAGCTAAACTAATATTTAGGTCTTACAAATAGTAAAATATATATATATATATATGTATCCATATCTATGTTTATCTCTTTATTCTTGTTGCTCGTTGACTTCTTCACCGACTATCTCATCTCCAACTGGCTCTTCTTCTTGAATTTGAATTTCAAGTTCACCGGGTTCAGCTTCTACTTCTGTATGATGGGCATATCCTCGGTTGATGGATAGGGGCTGACTCTTCCCTGCTGAGGCTTGTCCTTGCTTCATCGGTGCCGGTGTAGTGTAGGCAGCTCTGTTGGGACAGTAGTTGGCGTAGTGTCCCGGTTGTCCACATTTGAAGCATGTCCTGATGGTGGTTGTGTTAGGGGCAACGGGTCCCCCTGGAGTGCTTGCTTTTGAAGGAGCAGTTGGTGCCTGTTGAGTTTGTTGTCCGGAACTGCCACTAGTTGGTGTACTTGGAGTGGTAGTATAGCGAGGACGGGAACTACTTCCAGCCTGCCCTTGGTTGACAGCCTTTCTCTTCTCTCCAAATATACTTCTCTTGTTTTCTACAGCAATAGCTTTATCCAATAGCCTTTGGAAAGATGGGAATGTGTGTGATACCAGTTGATATTGCAGAGGTCCAATCAAACCATCTAGAAAGAGCTCCTGCTTTTGCTCATCATCCTCAACATCTCTGGGAGCATATCGCGATAACTGGATGAATTTGTCTCTATATTCACTTACGGACATACTTCCTTGCTTGAGGGATAGGAACTCCTTCCTCTTAATCTTCATGAGTCCAGCAGGAATATGGTAATTCCTGAATTGTGCGGAGAATTCTTCCCAGGTAATTGTATCGGCAGCAGCATGAGCTGCACAGTATGCATCCCACCAATCTGCAGCGGGACCAGCAAGACGTCCCGAAGCATAGAGTACTTTCTCCCGGTCCGAGCACTGGGCTATGTTGAGCATCTTCTCTATGGACTTTAACCAGTCATCTGCTTGCAGTGGATCTGCGGAGTTGGAGAAGGTTGGCGGTTTGTGGCTCATGAATTCCCGGTGCTTGTCCCGGGGTGGAACTGGTGGTGGAGGCAATGGCATTTGTTGTTGTTGCTGCTGTTGTTGAAGTTGTTGCTGCAGCTGTTGTTGTTGTACCCTCCTCTCCTGGCGTATTTCTTCCCGTTCTTGGCGCATTTCCCGACGTGCATCCTCTCTTTCCTGGTGCATTTCTTGGCGTTCTTGCTGCATTTGGGTGCGCATATCTGCCATGGTGTCCGCCATTTGCTGCATCATTCTCATTTGAGCTGCGACGAGTGGATCAACTCCGCCTTGTGGAGGATTAGGAGGATTCATTGCTGCTGACTGTGGTTGAGGTTGTTGGTTAGCAGGTAAATCAATTCCACCTCCCCGCCTGGTATTGACCATCTAAGTTAGAAGCATATGGTAAGATAGCTTTGCAAGGGAATCATTTAGTAGACAGAATGAATAAGCTAATAGTTGGTTATGTACTGGAATTTCTTTGGCAGGGCTGGACCCAATATTTTATGTTAAGACTAGGGTGGATAAGTATGCTTATTAGGATAAGATGGATCCATAAAGGTAGGATAGATTCTTCTGAGGCCAGTTAGACCCATTAGGATAAGGATAAAATCTTTTCAAGATAAGATGAGTATCTTTTGAGATGAGATGGATCTATTAAGATAAGGAGAGGGTCTTTTAAGATAAGATGGATCTATTAAACTTGATATATGTTTAATGGGGAATAATCTATGTTGTCTGTTTTATAAGTATTCTCCCTTATGTCTAGGTATAGGTATAGATGCAATTATGGACATTACTCCACAACCCATCACACTCAATCAAAGATCCAAATCAGACAAGTATCATAAGAACAAACATTCAAATACATAGACACTTATAAAAATAGTTCTGTTTTTGTTCCTAAGAGTGGGTCTCCTTATTCCTAGAGGTCACTTTAGGCACAAGATTTCAAAGTGTGAAATCCAAGTTTGTCTTTAGAATGAAAAGATAAGAATAATCAGAGTGAAGTGGAAATAGATGAGAAAAGATTAAGTTAAGTTTAGAAATGAATCAGAGTAGCAGAGGTAAGTAGACAAGAGTTGTCCAGTTCTATCTAGGTTTCGTCCTACAGTCAACATTCCTCTGATACCACTTCTGTAACACCCGGATTTTAGGGGTCCAAAACCCGGGGTTAACATAAACACCAGGTATGCTGGGACCAAGTCTCATACATATGATGTAAAGTGGCACAGGATCGAATGTCACAACTTTATATATAACAGGAGTTCTTATACAAAATAAATAATTACATTATAAGGAGACAACGGTCCAGCAACCCAAAGTTGACTGGGAGACGACGGCCTAGACCACTCACGAACTCATCACAGCATCCCCCATGAGCATCATCCTGCAGTACCTGATCTTGACCTGTGGTGTATGTGAGACAGCAAGAGTGAGCTCACATACGTTCATCGCTCAACAAGTTGTGGGGAATAATGTGCATGAACTCGCCAAAGGTGGGAGCTCACATAAAGTGTAAGGCTTACCAAAGAAGATGGTTAGAGCTGAGCATTGCTTTTAAAGTTGGTCAAAATTTTATTAGCAATTACTAAGTATAAGTAAATACCAGCCCAATTAAATAGTAGAACAAAAGTAATAGCAACATCACCTGCAATGCAATGCATATGACAAATTGAATTTAGTTCCATAAATTAATCATGTGAGTGTCCGAGCTGCTCATGACCGTGAGCACGGCTAGTATACCAGTTTTACACTCTGCAGAGGTTGCGCATCTTTACCCACAAGCCGTGTTACCCATCTGCCAAGGGGTCATGAATCCCATACACCTCTACCAAGGAAGTGAGGCAGGGTAGCACTACGAGGCCTTTACAAAGTTCCACTAGCTTCCGAAAACCCGCTACAGTTTATAGGAAGATCCAGTGCAGGAATCCCTTGCAGGACCGCCATCGCAGCAAAATCCTCCCGAGGGCCTCCCTACACTGACCTCTCCCCTACTGCCCTTGCCCCTTTCGGGTAAGGTAGTCTTCCACTAGCTTTCCTAATTAATCAGCCAAGGGCATCCCATACTACCCTTGTGGTAGCACTGTTTTCCCGGGTGGTTCTCCATGTTCCAATTAACATAATGATCTCAACATGAACCATAAATAACAACTGATAACAAAAGTATAATCATGAATAGTAAGGTGTATCTCCATACCCAAAACCACATATAGCACTAGCAAGTACTACCCAGAAAGATCAGTGGTAAACAAGGTATAAAGATAGACAAACTAGGGTATCCTATTGGGTCCCATCCAAATTAACCTATGCAGATCATTATGATTAATTAGAACATGAGTAGGTAAAAAGAAGTGATCAAGGGCACAACTTGCCTGGGTCTTGAGAATCCAGGTACCAGGATGATTCTTCAGATCCTCGTGACCTCTCTGCTAGTCGTAGCAATACAAACATACATGGTATAGGCACAATTAACATTACACCAAACATATATGCAGAATACATATTAATAATCTACACATTAAAATAAGATCACAGGAAAAAGAATTATTAATTTTGGAGTTGTAGAATTCAAGTTATGATTTTCCTAAGGTTTAATGTGATTCAAATATGATTAAATGATAAATAAATTTTCTGACAGAGTTCATGTCAAAACAAAGACACTAAATGATGAAGAATATTATTACAAAAATTTAGAAAGTGGAATGGATCAATTTGGACTAAAAATGGATTTTCTATGAATTATCTAAGTTCTAGCAATTATTTTTGTATTAAAATCTAATTAATAACTATTTTCTCTGATTTTACTATGTTCTGGACTGGGCCTCAATTATAAGAAAGATCAGGGGGCTCGGCGCAAGTTTCCCTAAGACTCAGACTTCACCCGCGGTGGACGGCGGGTTGTTTTCTCTAAAACTCAGGGACTCTTTAGCAAAACGCGCAAGCCGAAGAGGTATCGGCCGGGCACAGCCATCCGATCAAGAGTGGACGGCCCAGATTAGATCTGGCCGCCCGCGAAGCGGTACGTCGCACGGCCCGTCCATTTTGCGATCAACGGCGCAGATCTTAATACTCCGAAATCTTCCCCCGATCCGTCCGATCAAAATCGAACGGATCCGATTCATGCACGAAGCGTTTTTTCCCTCTTCTAATCTCGGACGTCCGCGTCACGATCAACGGCCCCCATCGTTTTACCCAACCCCGCCCCAAACACGACGGCGCCGCCCTTACGCGCGGCGGAGCCATCGCCGGAGTAAACCAAATTCGCGCCCGAACGCCACGAATTCCCAAATTAACCGGTGCGACACCTAAAGGGAATGATGGCGAACATGATTAGAGCACGTACCGCGAATGGAGGGCTGTGGAGGGAGCTGGCCACGGAGAGGGGCGGACCGCGGCGGAGGATGGACTCCGGTGAGCAATTCCGGGCTGACCGGGGCGCAATCCGTCCAAACGAAGCCGGGGACGTGATCAGCGGGACTTGATGAAGCCCCCAGACCCAACACCGGAGCTCGGACGATGATGAACTTGTGGATCAATGCCGGCGGCCCGGTTCCACGGTGGATGGTTCCTCCCGGTTTGCTTGTCGCCAGCGAGGTCACGAACCAAGCGTCGATGATGCGACTTCGAGTAACGGGCTCAGTTTTATGGTGCTCACGACGGAGTCCGAACGGTGAGGTCCCGTGGTTTAAGCGGGGTTCGGTGTAACGGCCCGCGAGCACCGCGGCGGAGGAGACTTCGGTAACGAAGGTGATGACACGCGGGACCCAAACGTCAGTGGAACGGAGCGCGAGCGTGAGCGCGAGGATGAGAGGCCGACGAGCCGGGCCCACGCGAGAGAGACAGAGGCGAACGAGTCCGCGCGGAGGGAGGAGATGGGGCTGACAACTGGGACCCACACGGCGGTGAAAGGGAGCAAGCGCAGGCGCGGTCGCTGGTCTCCCGGGCCCGCTGGTCAGTGGGTCACACGCGGTGTGGGTGTAGGAATTGGGCTGCGCGCGCAGTGTTATCCCCAGGTGGGCTGAAATGATGTCCGCCGGCCCAGTTAGGGTTTTTATCTTTTTCCTTTTTATTTTCTATTTCTTTTCTCCATTTTCAAATCCAATTTGAATTCAAGTTTAAATTTAAACTTTGTGAACAACTTGTCCTCAGTTTGAATAGTATAATTTAACATTATAAGTGTGAAGGATGTTTATTCTAATTTTTATTTTATTTTATGTGATATTTTTCTTAGTTTTCCCCCCCTTCTCTTTTATTTTCTATTTCCTATTTTCCTTTCCATTTGAATTTCAAATCAACACAAGTTTAAAGTTCCAACACTTAACTTGGATACATATATAGAACTTTAGCATAATGTGCAAAAACCTATTTTATGTATTTCTTTATTTATTTTAGTCCTTTTAGACAAGTTTTTATTCATATAGTAGAATAATCCCTACCTCATTAATTCTAGGGAAATCAAATTTAGACTTATATATGTTAAGAAATAGTTTGATCATGATTCTTCTTTATAACCTAACCCAAAGGCAATTTAGATTATCTAAGTATCTTTAATTATGTATTTTTAACATATTCATGAGTGGTAACTCCTAATTTATGATTATCTTTAAGGAAAGGTGTTTTGATTTAAAATCTTTGAGAATTTTTCTTTGTCTTCACAAGATTTGAACTTTAGGGTGTTACACTACCGCTCTGGTCGTTGCAGCTGCGACTGAGGGCCGGGGCGAACGCAATAAACGCCTACGGCCACAGAAGGGTAACTGCGGCTCATGCCCTATGCACCCCAACGGTCGCCACAGTGCCACAGAGTATCACGAGATCATTGACCTCACGAAGCGTGTCAGCGCGCGGCACAAGCAGTCTTCCGGCGATGGCTCCCCACCTCGTCGTCGGCCTGGCAAGGAAAAGGTCCACGATGATGATGTGGCCGCGGCCGAACCAGACCTCGGGTATCAGTCACCCGAAGGAACCCTTAAGGATGTTTTCACTAGAGACTCTGACTCTGGTGACAACAACTAGACAGGCCACCTGGGGACCCCGTATTCCCTGGTCCACGGGGCCGAAGCCTGCCTCCCCCGTGAAAACCCTTTTTGGACTCCCCATGGGTCCAGTCTTTTGATGAGCCTATGCAAGGGCGATTACAGCGCAAGGACGAGGACTCCATCGGGGAACTCAGATGTCAAGCGGCAACCCGAAATGCACTTTGTAACCAGGCACCCATGCACTGTGGCCAACGGTTCGTGCACAGTAGGGAGCCTAGGGTCAGGACCTAGTCCTACGACAAGTACCGAACCAAGAAGGGGTTCGCAATCTCTCCCCCAGCTGGGAGGAACCCTTCAAGGTGACGGAAATATGCCAGCCCAGGGGGTGCCTGCCTTGCTATAACTAAAGGAGTATCTCTTCATAACCTCTGGAGCATCTCTGTAAGTTCAATCCATAGGAGCAAGTTTGAGGGGTTAAGTTTTTCTTCTTTTGTAATTAGGTTTCGCATATGTGTACACCAGCCCAGTGAGGTCCGCCCTCATAAACCCGCCCTGTTGGTCCACACACATGCATGTCAAGTTATAAAAAGGAGATTTACCCCCTCAAATGTGCTTCTACGATAGCTTTATCCTCCTGCTTCACGGATTTATCCTGTGGTTTCTAGATAATACTATTTATCTAACCCACCCGTACAGTCTAGACTGTCGGACACGATGACATCTGAATTGAATAAGCCAGGCCTGCAGTTTAGGACCTCTCTGCGAAAGCAAGGAGGTCCGGCAGCCCGGGGGCCGGTTCTAAAGAACGGGAGCTCGTTCCATGGGGTGGTCTGGGTCAGTGTAGCCGCTTAGCCTGGTCCCGTACCGTAAGCCTACACGGTCCACCACTCTGTGATGGGTACCTTAGTATTTGGAGCTATAGTCCTGTGGGTCCGACAACCTGGGGTCCGGCCCTAGATAATGGGCACTTGTCTCCTAGGGAGGTCCGGAGCCATGTAGCCGCTTAGCCTGGTCCCGTACCGTAAGCCTGCACGCTCCACCACTCTGCAACAGGTGTCCTAGTATCTAGAGCCACGGTCCAGGGGGTCTGGACACACAACTTGGCCTCCTGGACTAAATACTGCAAGTCCCAAGCATGTATCAAAGGATGGCTAATGTCAGACGGGGTATCTTATGGGTGTGCTACTAACGCTCCCTAGCCGAAGCTGTGTACAGGTCTAGGTCCCGGTCGAGGCTGCCTCCTGGGGATTGTTGCCAACTCTTTCAGGTACGCTGGTATCCAACCTCGACACATTGAGCCTGCATCGAAGGGGGGCCAGGTACCAGGGAGGAGTCGGCAACATCACACACAACAGGGATAGGTGGTACACAGATAAGTTCTAATACTGCTTGATAAATAGTACTCAAAAAGTACCTTACAAAAGCAAAAGTTATTACATTTGCCTTCAAGTGGAGTCCTAGCTCCATCTCTACAGGTGAAAACTACTCGACGCCTGCAGGGTCGCGCTGGAAGCCCGCGGGAACTGTCCCTGCAGAATCTGTCTGGTGACTTGTCAGTGGTGGTGTGGTGGCCACCGCAACGCGTGCGCCATAGTGGAGAGGCTCTCGCCCCCGTCTCCCTATGGGGGTTGACGACGAGGCCATTAAAGCCAAAGAGTTGGGTGCACGGCGGTAGGCGGCGCTGGTGGTCTGGTCAGCGGAAGCGACCACCTCTACACCAGCGGCAGTGACCACCTCAGCACGTACACCATGGGTCCATGGAATGAGGCCCTCACCCCCACCCTCCTACGGGGGTGAGGACAAGACCATCCAAGCTAAGGAGCTAGAAGCTTGGCGGCTGACGGCGCTTGCGGTCCGGCCGGCACCGCGTAGCCAAAGTTCGCCTCCCTCGCAAGGTTGGTGCACATCCTCTTCCTCCAAATGCTGGAGGAAGAAGCGGACCACCAGCCCATGCGGAAGGCAAAACCCCAACTTGGCTCGCTCTCCACCCCTGCAAGGCTGATGAACATCCTTGAAGCTGAGGGCAGAAGGGAGGCTGCAGCCCGGCTCGCTTCTCTCCACCACAAGGCTGGTGGTCATCCTTGTAGATGACCACTGGTGGGAGACCATAGCCCGGCTGCGTGATGAAAATCCTTGAAGCTGAGCGATGGTGGAAGGGCGCCAACCCCCACGAGGTCGTGCTCCTCCAGCAACAGCAAGAAGGCAAGATCGGCAGCGCCATCGCGCAGGAAACAAAGAACGCAAGCTCCCCGGTGGCGAAATCGTCGAGGGGGAAGGCGCTGGCATGGATCCTTCCATCGAACATCGGCGTGCTCCATCCAGGCAAGCGACGCCCCAGGTCAAGCGCCCACTCAGTCTAAAAGCGCTCAGGATGAACCAACAAGGCCATGGCAACTGCGGTGACGCAAAGCAAGACCTTGAAGGCAAAGGGGCACATCGAGAGGAACAGAAACAAGGCATGGCTGCTACCCGAGGGATGAACCCCTTTTTAAAGGCAGATTCCACCGCTCGCGCCCTGAAGCATCATGGGCAAGTCTCCCCCGAAGCACACCACAGCACCCCGCCTATGACGCGGGGGCCTACCCCCACAAGTCATGTGGCTGGCGCGATGGTCTCGTAGTGCGCAGAAGACGAACCACCGCGTGGGGAGCGAATCGCCGCGCCTCTTCGCCTCTGCTGAAAGCAGCAGCCCAGCCTCTGGCACGGGGGCCCGGGCCACGAGTCATACTCTTCGGGCGTCGGCCTCCGTGTGCGGAGAAGACGAACCGCCGCGCGGGGAGCGAATCACCGTGCCTCTTCGCCTCCGCTGAAAGCAGCAGCCCAGCCTCTGGCACGTCGGCCTCCGTGTGCAGAGAAGGCGAACCACCACGTGAGGTGCATGCCACCGCCTGCGGTGGTGCGCCTCTTCATCTCCGTAGAAACCAATAGCCCAGACTCTAATGCGGGGGCCCGAGCCCACAAGTCATCCTCCTTGGGTGCCGGTTCCTGGGTGCAGAAAAGTCAAACCGCCGCCCACGCCAGTACCATGCCTCCTCGGGACCGTCGCAGGGGCTAGAGAAGGTGATTTTTTCAAAACCAAATGCAGTGGTATCAAGGCACCCTGCGCATGGCCCAATAAAGCCATCCAGAGTAGAGACCACAGGTCAGTCGGCCGTGAGGACAGGCGTGGCAGTTGATGCGACCGATGGTAGACTGATAGCGCGAGCGCGCCGAGTTAATGCGGCGCGTGCAGAAGAGGCGCCCCAGTCACCGGTCATGCCAAGTTGATGCAAGGTACAAGCTTTGGCCCCACCTGCAGGCTTGAATCCTCCTCAGGTGGGCCCGGGGGCCACTATCGGTACCCTGGATTAGGGGTACCCCTTGCTACAACATGAGGACGCGGCGCCCACGCGACTATCCCTAGTCACGTGGTGAACAACACCTGACTCCCCCACATGGATGGCTCCAGGGTCACAATGTGGCCAGAAAAAGCGATACACTCCAAGATGCCATCGGAAAGTGCCGGATCCCTGTACATATTGGTCGGACCTCCGGAGCAAGATCCAGGACCCCCACGAGTGCAAGCCGGACCTCTAGGTCGGGTCCCAGACCCCTCTGCGTGGGATCCGGACTACCCACAGCCAGATCCCAGGACTCAGGGGTAGGGAATACCTAGGCTTTGTTCAGGCAGAGGTCCGGTGGCACCGTGTGTCCAGGCCCAGCCTGGTGCGGACCTACCCACATAACGCTACTGCTCCCCTCCCAGGCGGAGACCCAATGCTGACACGTGGCCTACCGCGCGTGACGTAAGCCAGCGGGTGGAGACTGACGTAAGGCCTCTGAACCGCACTGCCTCTGCATTTATTGCGGAGAAGACGCGCCGCCTGTCTATCCCGCTGACAGGTGATGTGCCCCTTCAGCATTTAATGTGTCCTGTCCACTCAGCTGGCAGGCGGCCCCAGGGCCATCCTGCAGGCGGCGTGCATGTCCTTTCCATTGTCGAACAGTACGCCCGCGCTGCAAGGTGCACTGTGCCTATTGAAAGTTCCCTTTGGCCCGGGAATAGGATCTGGATGTCGCCTAGAGGGGGGTGAATAGGCGAATAAAAATTATCACCTTAAAACTTAAATCTTACTCTACTCGAAGACTTAGTACGCAGTGGAGTGAGAAGACCCTTCGAGTAGGTTGCAGCGGAATAGAAGATCCTGTCTCAAAATGTCCTGCACTTCAAATAAAGCTTATACCACAGATAATTATTGAAGTGCATATATAAAGGCGAGTAAGACAGAGAGTCAAGATACAATACAGAACAGAGCACACAGACGCAAGGATTTATCCCGAGGTTCGGCCAAGCCTGAAATGCTTGCCTAGTCCTCGTTGGAGTTAGCCACACCTGGGCTTGGAGTCTATTTCAACTCCTTCCTCCGTTTGCTCAGATCTGTCAGTATGATAGATAGAGCCTTTCACTATGTTGAGTTGGGTTACAACAAAACCACGGCTGCTTACAGACTTCTTGGCAGCACCCCGGTAGAGTAACGATACGCTCAAGACCTTGCTCTAGCTCTTAGCAACACTTCTCCACTCTCTAAAGGCTTATAGCTTTGCCTTCTACACGAACTAGAGAGATACACACAAGAGGGAGAGTGAGAATTGATTCGAGTGATGTCTACACTTGTTTGCTACGCTTATTCATCTCTTGGAGGCGCCTAGGGGTCCCTTTTATAGGCACAAGGGGCCTAGGAGCCGTTGAGAGCAATCCAGGAAGGCAATCGTTGCCTTCTGTCGGGTGGCGCACCGGACAGTCCGGTGCCCGATTTCCTTCCAAAAGTGGCACAGTCGACCGTTGCCGTCTTGGAGCCGTTAGCGCACCGGACACTGTTCGGTGCACACCGGACAGTCCGGTGCCCCCATCTGACCGTTGGCTCAGCCACGCGTCACGCGCGGATTACGCGGCCGACCGTTGGCCTAGCCGACCATTGGCTCACCGGACAGTCCGGTGCACCACCGGACAGTCCGGTGAATTATAGCCGTACGTCGCCAGACTTCTCCCGAGAGCGGCATGTTCACCGGAGTTCAACCTGGCGCACCGGACACTGTCCGGTGCACCACCGGACAGTCCGGTGTGCCAGACTGAGCTGAGTCTTGGTTGTACACAGCCAAGCCTTTTACACCTCTTTCCTTTTCTTCTTCCTTCTGTTTCTAACACTTAGACAAGTATATTAGTACACAAAAACCAATGTACTAAGTCTAGAAACATACCTTTTCTTAATTATTACATCTATAGCATTTGACATGCTTGAGCTTTGATGTTGGACTCATAAATCGTCAAGTCAGCTTGACTTGATCTAGATTGACATTACATAGCTCCAACATCCTGCAAAGGTCACGTAGAACATCTCCAAACATAGGAACAACCCACACTAAAGATCAAGGTGAACTTAGCTCTTTTGGGCTGCCTCCAGTTCTGGTTTTAACACTGCTTCTTCTTCTAGTGACCTTGTGCACTTCTTCTTAGAGCTTGATCTTGAGCCTTATGACTTACACCATATAACTAGAGATGTTTCCTCATTAGTTGTAAGTCACGTCCTTATGTAGTGATCCTTGATGTGTCGTAGCTGTTCTCAACTCGATCACCCTTGACTTTGCAAGCCTTCTTCTTCACCCTTGGCTTTGGGTTCCTCAGCCTCTTTGACCTTCTCCCGTGCACTTGTTACCTCGAAGCTTTTCTTGCCTCCGTCCTTGGCTTGATCAGTTGTCTCCGAGCTACGCACCTGAGTCTCACTTTATGCAATGTCTATCTTTCTTGTGATTTCCATCATGTATCCATAATCCAGTTCTTGGACCATCACATTTGTTCACTTGTGTTGAACCCTGTTAGCTTTACCTTAAGCACCTGTTCAACACTTAGTACACTTGTTAGTCCTTTAATTGAGTTGTCATCCAAACACCAAAACTCACAAGAGAGCTTTCACCTATCCATCAACGTCGTACGTTGCCAGAGGAGCTTCCCCTGAACGCCAAAGCTATGCAGATCACGGATATCAGGGCGCAAGGAAGATTGCACTGGTGAAAGGGAAATTTGCCCTTGGGCCATTTCTAAGTATTTTGGTGATTGAGTGCCACGCTGAGTTGACGCCTCGGGAACATCTTCCGGTGGGCGGCCCTGGGGCTGCTTGTCCTCCCGGAAGATGGCCTCAACCGCCTCCTGGCCAGAGGCGAACTTGGTGGCGATGTCCATCAACTCGCTCGCCCTGGTGGGGGTCTTGCGACCCAGCTTGCTCACCAGGTCGCGGCAAGTGGTGCCAGCGAGGAACGCGCCGATGACATCCGAATTAGTGACGTTGGGCAGCTCGGTGCGCTGCTTCGAGAATCACCGGATGTAGTCCCAGAGAGACTCTCCCAGCTGCTGGCGGCAGCTTCGGAGATCCCAGGAGTTTCCAGGGCGCACGTACATGCCTTGGAAATTGCCGACGAAGGCTTGGACCAGGTCGTCCCAGTTGGAGATCTGCCCCGGAGGCAGGTGCTCTAGCCAGGCTCAAGCGGTGTCAGAGTGGAACAGGGGGAGGTTGCGGATGATGAGATTATCATAGTCCGTTCCACCCAGTTGGCAGGCCAGCCAATAGTCCGCGAGCCACAGTTCCGGTCTCGTCTCCCCCGAGTACTTTGTGATAGTAGTCGGGGTTCGGAAACCGGGTCGGGAACGGCGCCCGTCGTATGGCGCGGCTGAAAGCCTACAGACCGGGTGGTTCGGGCGAAGGACTCCGATCCTCCCCACTGTCGTAGCGTCCCCCACGCCTGGGGTGGTAGCCTCGGCGCACCCTCTCGTCGAGGTGGGCCCAACGGCTGCGGTGATGGTGCTCGTTGCCGAGGCGACCCGGGGCCACAGGCGCTGTGTTGCGCGTGCGTCCGGTGTGGACCGAGGCTTCCCGCATGAATCGGGAAGTCGCGGCGCGAGGTTCCGAGGGGTACCCCTGCCTTCGGGAGGCGGAGCTCTCGGCCCGTCGGACCGCGGCATCCTCTAGGAGGTTCTTGAGCTCTCCCTAGATACGCCGCCCCTCGGTGGTTGATGGCTCCGGCATCGCGCGGAGAAGTATTGCCGCTGCGGCCAGGTTTTGGCCGACTCCACTGGAAACCGGTGGCGGCCTTACCCTGACGTCGTCGGCGATGCGGTGCTGGATGCCCTGGGGGAGATGACGTGCTTCTCCGGCCGGAGGTTGGCCAGCCCATTCCTGCCCGATGTCCCGGCGGATCGGCTCAAGTGTTCCTGCTCCCTCGTCGAGCCTGGCCTGCATCTCGCGAATTTGCTCGAGCTGTGGGGCATGACCCCCCACCGGGACGGGGACCACAGCTAGCTCCCGAAGGATGTCAACGCGAGGCACGGGCCTAGGGGGATCACCATTCTCTGGTATACCAAGATGGTTGCCTTCGCCGGGACCCCCTAGATCGACGTGGAAACATTCGCGACTTGGGCCGTAGTCCTCGTCGCCGAGGCTGCGTCTACCGTCGGAACAGTCGGAAAGGCAGTAGTCGCATGCGGTCATGAAGTCCCACATGGCATTGGGGTTACCAAGTCCGGAGAAATCCCAACAGAAGTCGGGCTCGCCATCTTCCTCGGACCCCGAGGGCCCGTAGGTCGAGACGGCCGTCAGCCGGTCCCAGGGTGACCGCACACGATACCCCAGAGGGTTTGGACTCGCCTCTATGAGAATGTCCACCGAAGCGGAGTCGCTTGGTGGGTCGAGGCCGAATCCAAAAGGCGCGAGATGGGAATCGGTCGGTACCTCTTGGTCGACGGGCAGTGACGAAGTCACGTCAGGGACTGACTGCACCGTCGTCTCAGGTACAAGGGTGACACCCAGCAAGTCCTTCGCGAGCGTGCTGGCGTCGTCCGTTTGCTTGAGGTTGGTGTGTTGCGGGGAGACGATGCTCGTCTTCGTCTCAAACGCGAGGTCGATGCCTGACACGCTCCCCGTTGGGGCGCCAGCGCCGTCGACTCGCTCGACAGCCAACGAGGTGTCGCCTCCTGCTTGGCCTCGGTTGCCCCGCCTCCTCCTCCGTCGGTGGGGGAGGGGACGGGACAAGCCCGAATGTCATCCTTCCACCACGTGGGGAAGGCGTCGTCGATTTCCCCGCCGGCGGGCGGGTTGTCGACCGCCATTGTTGCTGTCGCGCGGCGAGGGAAGGAGTATCATGTCGTAGCTGCCGTCGAGGGACATGAACTCAAGACTCCCGAAACGGAGCACCGTCCCGGGCTAGAGAGGTTGTTGGAGACTGTCCATCTGGAGCTTGACAGGAAGCTGTTCGTCAACACGCAACAGGCCCCTACCTGGCGCGCCAACTGTCGGCTTTTCGACCTCGGGGGGGGGGTCCCTGGACCGACGAGTAAATTGTCGCCGCATGCCCCAGCCCAGATGGGTCGGCGCGAGGCGGAACACGAAGGGGGGAAAAGCAGCCGGAGGGAGACAGGCGTGGGAGGTGGAACCCGCGGCCTTCGTGTTAGCCCCGCGCCCAGGTCGGGTGCGCTTGCAGTAGGGGGTTACAGGCGTCCACGCGGGAGGGAGCGAGCGGCCTTGCGCGAGCGCCGTCCCGTCCTTCCCCGCGCGGCCAACCCTCTGTAAGAGGGCCCTGGACCTCCCTTTTATAGGCGTAAGGAGAGGATCCAGGTGTACAATGGGGGGTGTAGCAGTGTGCTAACGTGTCTAGCGGAGGAGAGCTAGCGCCCTAAGTACATGCCATCGTGGCAGCCAGAGAGGTTTTAGCACCCAGTTCGTGTGGTGTCGTGGCCGTCGGAGGAGCGCTGGAGCCTAGCGGAAGGACAGCTGTCGGGGCTGTCGAGTCCTTGCTGACGTCCTCTTGCTTCCGTAAGGGGGCTGAGAGCCGCCGTCGTCATAGAGCATGCGGGGCACTATCATGACTTGTTTAGCGGAGCGAGCCGGATGGGACGCCGGTCTTGTCCCCCATAGCCTGAGTCAGCTTGGGGTAGGGTAATGATGGCGCCTCCTGTGACGTGGCCGGTCCGAGCCCTGAGTTGGGCGAGGTGGAGGCTCCTCCGAGGTCGAGGTCGAGTCTGTCTTCCAAGGCCGAGGTCGAGTCCGAGCCCCTGGGTCGGGCGAGGTGGAGACCGTCAGCTGAGGCCAGGGCTGAGTCCGAGTCCTGGGGTCGGGCGAAGCGGAGTTCGTCGTCTTCCGGGGCTGAGCCCGAGTCCGAGCCCTGGGTCGGGCGAAGCGGAGTTCGTCGTCTTCCGGGGCTGAGCCCGAGTCCGAGCCCTGGTGTCGGGCGAAGCGGAGTTCGTCGTCTTCCGGGGCTGAGCCCGAGTCCGAGCCCTGGGGTCGGGCCAAGCGGAGTTCGTCATCTTCCGGGGCTGAGCCCGAGTCCGAGCCCTGGGGTCGGGCGACGCGGAGTTCGTCGACTTCCGGGGTTGAGCCCGAGTCCGAGCCCTGGGGTCGGGCGAACGGAGTTTCCTATGGCGCCTGAGGCCGGACTTGGTTGCTGACAGCCTCACTCTATCGAGTGGCACAGTAGTCGAGGCGGCACAGGCGACGCTGTCCCCTTGTCAGGCCGGTCAGTGGAGCGGCGAAGTGACTACGGTCACTTCGGCTCTGTCGACTGGAGGGCGCGCGTCAAGATAAAGGTGCCAGGCCACCTTTGCATTAAATGCCCCTGTGATCCGGTCGGTTGGCGTGGCGACTTGGCCAAGGTTGCTTCTTGGTGAAGACTGGGCCTCGGGCGAGCCGAAGGTGTGTCCGTTGCTGGAGGGGGTCCTCGGGCGAGACGTGAATCCTCCGGGGTCGGTTGCCCTTGCCCGAGGCTGGGCTCGGGCGAGGCGTGATCGCGTCCCTCGAATGGACCGATCCTGGACTTAATCGCACCCATCAGGCCTTTGCAGCTTTGTGCTGATGGGGGTTACCAGCTGAGATTTAGGAGTCTTAAGGGTACCCCTAATTATGGTCCCCGACAATACCGTTGGACCAAATCATCATGAGAGCACTTTAGCTCCTCATGTTCTTTGGTCATCTTCTCCAGGCTGTTGTTAGTTTTGATGAGTGTCTCTTTTAGCCTGAGAAGTGTCTCGCCTTGTTCCTTGTTCCTTCTCAACAGTTTAACCAAGAGCGCTTTGTCCTCTTTGTTGAGATGGATGTAGAAACGGCGAATCTCCTCTTCTTCCACATCGTCGGTCTCATTTTCCCTGCCATCAATGTTAGTGGAAGCAATACAGGAAAATGCACCTTGTGGTGATGAAGATTCATCCTTGCTATCATCCTCATATTCCTCCTCATCATGGCTTTCGTCTCCACCGTCATTATTAGCAATAAAACATTTATTACTAGTGGAGAACAAACCTGTTGACGAGGTGGATTCATCGTTTGGTGCCCATCGTTCTTGCTCTTCTCCCTTTGAAAGGTTAGCATCACAAGCAATATAGGGAGTAGGAGCAGTACAATTTGCCACAAAATATTTTACTTTAATTCTATTCCATAGATCATGAGCATCAACAAATAAATCATTATCACTACTCATGATGGCAAAATAGGCATCTCTAGAAAGAGAATCAACTAAGATGTTGCAAGCATGGTGATTTAGAGATAGACATCTTAGTTCATCATTAGAAGGATTTTACTAATATTAGAGGGAAAAATACTTCTACTGAAGACCTGTCACAAATCAGGATCAACACTCATGAAAGCATTATAAATAGAGACAGACCAAGGCTTGTAATTAGAGCCATCGCCTAAAAGAAGTTCTACAGTTACCTCTTGTGACGACATCGTCATCTCCGGACGGCTAAGCCCACACTGGAAAGGCCTACCTCTGATACCAATTGAAAGTTCCCTTTGGCCCGGGAACAGGATATGGATGTCGCCTAGAGGGGGGTGAATAGGCGAATAAAAATTATCACCTTAAAACTTAAATCTTACTCTACTCGAAGACTTAGTACGCAGTGGAGTGAGAAGACCCTTCGAGTAGGTTGTAGCGGAATAGAAGATCCTGTCTCAAAATGTCCTGCACTTCAAATAAAGCTTATACCACAGATAAGTATTGAAGTGCAGATATAAAGGCGAGTAAGACAGAGAGTCAGGATACAATACAGAACAGAGCACACAGACGCAAGGATTTATCCCGAGGTTCGACCAAGCCTGAAATGCTTGCCTAGTCCTCGTTGGAGTTAGCCACACCTAGGCTTGGAGTCTATTTCAACTCCTTCCTCCGTTTGCTCAGATCTGTCAGTATGACAGATAGAGCCTTTCACTATGTTGAGTTGGGTTACAACAAAACCGCGGCTGCTTACAGACTTCTTGGCAGCACCCAAGCAAAGTAACGATACGCTCAAGACCTTGCTCTAGCTCTTAGCATTACTTCTCCACTCTCTAAAGGCTTATAGCTTTGCCTTCTACACAAACTAGAGAGATACACACAAGAGGGAGAGTGAGAATTGATTCGAGTGATGTCTACACTTGTTTGCTGCGCTTATTCATCTCTTGGAGGCGCCTAGGGGTCCCTTTTATAGGCACAAGGGGCCTAGGAGCCGTTGAGAGCAATCTAGGAAGGCAATCATTGCCTTCTGTCGGGTGGCGCACCGGACAGTCCGGTGCACCACCGGACACTGTCCGGTGCCCGATTTCCTTCCAAAAGTGGCGTAGTCGACCGTTGCCGTCTTGGAGCCGTTGGCGCACCGGACACTGTCCGGTGCACACCGGACAGTCTGGTGCCCCCATCTGACCGTTGGCTCGGCTACGCGTCACGCGCGGATTGCACGGCCGACCGTTGGTCTAGCCGACCGTTGGCTCACCGGACAGTCCGGTGCACCACCGGACAGTCCAGTGAATTATAGCCGTACGTCGCCAGACTTCTCCCGAGAGCGGCATGTTCACCGGAGTTCAACCTGGCGCACCGGACACTGTCTGGTGCACCACCGGACAGTCCGGTGTGCCAGACTGAGCTGAGTCATGGCTGTACACAGCCAAGCCTTTTGCACCTCTTTCCTTTTCTTCTTCCTTCTATTTCTAACACTTAGACAAGTATATTAGTACACAAAAACCAATGTACTAAGTCTAGAAACATACCTTTTCTTAATTATTACATCTATAGCATTTGACATGCTTGAGCTTTGATGTTGGACTCATAAATCATCAAGTTAGCTTGACTTGATCTAGATTGACATTACTTAGCTCCAACATCCTGCAAAGGTCACATAGAACATCTCCAAACATAGGAACAACCCAAACTAAAGATCAAGGTGAACTTAGCTCTTTTGGGCTGCCTCCAGTTCTGGTTTTGACACTGCTTCTTCTTCTAGTGACCTTGTGCACTTCTTCTTAGAGCTTGATCTTGAGCCTTATGACTTACACCATATAACTAGAGATGTTTCCTCATTGGTTGTAAGTCACGTCCTTATGTAGTGATCCTTGATGTGTCGTAGCTGTTCTCAACTCGATCACCCTTGACTTTGCAAGCCTTCTTCTTCACCCTTGGCTTTGGGTTCCTCAGCCTCTTTGACCTTCTCCCGTGCACTTGGTACCTCAAAGCTTTTCTTGCCTCCGTCCTTGGCTTGATCAGTTGTCTCCGAGCTACGCACCTGAGTCTCACTTTATGCAATGTCCATCTTTCTTGTGATTTCCATCATGTATCCATAATCCAGTTCTTGGACCATCACATTTGTTCACTTGTGTTGAACCCTGTTAGCTTTATCTTAAGCTCCTGTTCAACACTTAGTACACTTGTTAGTCCTTTAATTGAGTTGTCATCCAAACACCAAAACTCACAAGAGAGCTTTCAATCTCCCCCTTTTTGGTGGTTGATGGCAACACAATTAAAGCTTACATAAGAATAAGATTTGAAGCACAAATTTTGAATTCTAAGTTTATAGAATGCTCCCCCTAAATATGTGCTTACTTCAAAAACATAATTTTGGCCTCAGACGCCAATTTGCACATACTTAGGCAATTCGAAACATTTCTACACCTTAGCACTTTTTGGGATGCATTGTGTCAAGAATCAAACCATGATGCTATAACACACAAATGCACATAATCAGAGTTAAACACCATTCAATTTAGTGGATATATCACAGGAATATCAACCTACCACTATCCACCATTAAGATACCAATTTAAACTAAGATACTAATTTAAAAAACAATCTTAAAGCACCATTAACCATATGCACCATTATCCACATGACTATCTATTTCAGAATGAACACAATAGATGCCAATTAATTCATAACAGCGGAAGCACTAGTCCATATGTTGCAACACATATAATACTGCAAGAAGAAGCATATGAATAACACACTAGCAAAGCTCAACCTAACACATCACCCTTTAGGATAAGCTTTCCTCTCAGGTTGAGATAAGCTTTAATGCACCAATTCTCCCCCTTTGACATCAAACACCAAAACCATATTCAAGCAAGAACATAGAATGATGTCAAGGGACAGCAGGGTATTGAGTAGGTAAACACACACTAACAATACTCCCCCTTACTCATTCAACAAATGCACCACAAGCATTTGGAGGAAAGTTAAGGTACATATACGCAAAAGATCAATACTTCCTTTGTACCTTTGCCCGGATGTGGTGTACTTCCTCTCTTGATAGTATTAGTCTCTTGGGAGCTTCTCCACACTTGTGCCTGATCCTTTATCCTAACCTTTTCTTGTTGCTAAGACACCAAGCTTAAAGCAAGTTATAGTGTTGTGGCACAAGATGAAGCTTCTATTCTAGTGATTACCAAAAGATGTCAATTGAAGCAAACTATCATGGCTACCAATTGAAAGATACCAATTGCAAGATCATTTATTATCATAGCTCCATGATGTTTTAAGGATAAGCATCTAGTATCACAAAATTTTATAGAGCATGAGCAATCTAAAAATATGTAATTACCCACGACTAGATACCAATTCCTCGACCTACAGAGGTACCCCAGTCCTGATTGCTCCATTTCTTGCTCATTTTCTCTTCTCCACCTTGAGACTACACAAGATCGCTCAAGATGCAATTAGTCTCAAAAGACGCAAGTTATGTGTGCTCCCCCTACACTTGTGCATCAAGTATTTGAATAACTTTGCACTTTGCACATTCTAGCTTTCTTAGAACTAGAGGGGATCACAACATATCTTGGCCAAGGCATACTCTAACAATTTCAACACAAAGAGATACCGATTTGAATATCAGATGAAAGGTTGACTTAATACAACAATGCATGCCTCAAGAAGTATAACATTTTACAAGCAACCTAGACATGCTTCATGCTTGACAATCATTGCACCACATATACTAATTGAAAAACAACACGATCATGCATATAAAGCGCAATGTCTAAGCACATCATAATGAATAAGGTTCTTTAGGTATACCAAAAGAAACAGCATTTTAAAGTAAGGAGCACCTAAGCTAAGATAATACCAATTCAGGGGCAAGAACATAGTTGTGATCACAATCAATGGAACTTCAAGATATTCAATGAAATTGCATAGTTCCATTCTCCATACCTTTACCTTTTCCTGAATTGCTATGAGAGCACCAGTTGTCACTAATTGAGGGCTCCTTTTGTTCATGCACCTTATAGCTCAAAAGGGTGCATTAGAGCCACAACATGGATTTTTGGTATTCACACAATACCAGACTAGAGTAATCATGTGAATATAAACTAAACAAAATGTCATGCTTGCACACATAGGTTACTCATTACACACGTATAGCATGATTTACAAAGAAAAACATGTTTATTCATGAACACATAAAGGATTAATCATGGTAAATATCTCAAATGATACGCTACCCAATGAACGATTCAAAAGATATGACTTATCGAGCACCTAGTCATGTTTAAGCCAACATGAATGTGATCTTTAAAAACATGAATCAATTATTAACAAGAATCCAACGCAAGCAGTTTTCAAAGCTTAACTACTCCAAGGACAGATAGCACGACATTCAACTTTAAGAGCAATATTGATAATGCACTTAAGAAACACAGGTACCGTCCTTTGGAGAGTCAGATGCACAATCAAGGTCCTTTGCTTGATTCACCAATGATGATTAAGGACCTCTACACTTTATTTCACTTGAGATGAACATGGGATTAGTGTCTCACAATAATTGAACCTTGGGTCAATGAATAAACATCAAAACAATTAATAGCTTAAGCATAGAATTTGAGATAACCGTCTTAAGCTCTTCCATGGTCTCCAGTCCATCTCAAGGCACCTACATGGTCTAATTAGCACAATCTAGTACCCACCTCGGGATGGGTCCATGACGTTCAACCAAAAGTGCCTTTGGTACCCAAATAGTCTTTGTGCTAGTTCTAGGTGATCTAGTTATAGATCTAGCACAAGTGTATGATTTGGGTCTCCTAAGCGAATAAGATTGAGACAAATTTACTTGCTTAGGAACCTCACCTTTATTACATACCTTGGATAGATGACCCTGCTCACCACACTTGTAGCAGAAGCGTCGCTCAACCTGACATGACGCTTGTTGTTTGTCATTTTCCTTGGTGAGAGTCATCTTGGAGACTGCACATGCTTGATCCGTCAATAGAGGACAAGAAGTGATCGTGTGGTTCTTGTCATTGCATCCGAAGCATCTCCTTATCCCTTCACCCTTGTTGGTGTATGGACACGACGCAATGAGGTGTCCTGACTTGTTGCACTTAAAGCACCTCCTTTTCCCTTTTCTCTTTTTGTTCTTGGATGACATAGAGAAAAGGTCAGTGCGAAACAACATGATTAATTGAATTTTTACCTTTTTCCAAGCTCATGTTGATTTCTTCATCTTTAGGAACACTCTTCTTATTGAGCTTAACACTTGTTGCAGTTTTTCCTTTCTCAAGCTTCTTCACCACGCGCCCGTGGATATCTTGAGAGAGTTGAGCAATGCGTCTTCTCCTTAGTTGTCTTTGCTTCTTGTTCCCACACAATTTCTTTTGTGACCCTGCAACTTTTTGCTCATTTAAACACTCGCTTCCTTTTGAGTGACAGGGGTTAGCACATGGTGATAGATTATCCAAATGTGCACATTTACAAGAATAAGGTTCACTTGAGCTAAAACTAGTAATTACTATTTCATGAGCAATATCAAGCATGATATGGTCATCAATTAATTTATTATGAGAAAATGATAACATATCATATTCTTCACATAGAGCAAGTTTTCTAAGTTTATCATTTCGACTTGACTCCTAAGCATGGCATTTTCCATTTTAAGTTGAGCAACACAAGATAAAGCATCATCATTATTTCTTTGCTCAAATAAAATTGAATCATACCTGTCGGTGTTTCGACCCCGGGGGGTCCCTGGACCGACGAGTAAATTGTCACCGCGTGCCCCAGCCCAGATGGGTCGGCGCGAGGCGGAACGCGAAGGGGGGAAAAGCAGCCGGAGGGAGACAGGCGTGGGAGGTGGAACCCGCGGCCTTCATGTTAGCCCCGCGCCCAGGTCGGGTGCGCTTGCAGTAGGGGGTTACAAGCGTCCACGCGGGAGGGAGCGAGCGGCCTTGCGCGAGCGCCGTCCCGTCCTTCCCCGCGCTGCCAACCCTCTGTAAGAGGGCCCTGGACCTCCCTTTTATAGGCGTAAGGAGAGGATCCAGGTGTACAATGGGGGGGTGTAGCAGTGTGCTAACGTGTCTAGCGGAGGAGAGCTAGCGCCCTAAGTACATGCCATCGTGGCAGCCGGAGAGGTTTTGGCACCCAGTTCGTGTGGTGTCGTGGCCGTCGGAGGAGCGCTGGAGCCTGGCGGAAGGACAGCTATCGGGGCTGTCAAGTCCTTGCTGACGTCCTCTTGCTTCTGTAAGGGGGCTGAGAGCCGCCGTCGTCATAGAGCATGCGGGGCACCATCATGACTTGTTTAGCGGAGCGAGCCGGATGGGACACCGGTCTTGTCCCCCATAGCCTGAGTCAGCTTGGGGTAGGGTAATGATGGCGCCTCCTGTGACGTGGCCGGTCCGAGCCCTGAGTTGGGCGAGGTGGAGGCTCCTCCGAGGTCGAGGTCGAGTCTGTCTTCCAAGGCCGAGGTCGAGTCCGAGCCCCTGGGTCGGGTGAGGTGGAGACCGTCAGCTGAGGCCAGGGCTGAGTCCGAGTCCTGGGGTCGGGCAAAGCGGAGTTCGTCGTCTTCTGGGGCTGAGCCCGAGTTCGAGCCCTGGGGTCGGGTGAAGCGGAGTTCGTTGTCTTCCGGGGCTGAGCCCGAGTCCGAGCCCTGGGGTCGGGCGAAGCGGAGTTCGTCGTCTGCCGGGGCTGAGCCCGAGTCCGAGCCCTAGGGTCGGGCGAAGCAAAGTTTCCTATGGCGCCTGAGGCCGGACTTGGTTGCTGACAGCCTCACTCTGTCGAGTGGCACAGCAGTCGGGGCGGCGCAGGCGGCGCTGTCCCCTTGTCAGGCCGGTCAGTGGAGCGGCGAAGTGACTACGGTCACTTCGGCTCTGTCGACTGGAGGGCACGCGTCAGGATAAAGGTGTCAGGCCACCTTTGCATTAAATGCCCCTGTGATGCGGTCGGTTGGCGTGGCGACTTGGCCAAGGTTGCTTCTTGGTGAAGACTGGGCCTCGGGCGAGCCAAAGTTGTGTCCGTTGCTGGAGGGGGTCCTCGGGCGAGACGTGAATCCTCCGGGGTCGGCTGCCCTTGCCCGAGGCTGGGCTCGGGCAAGGCGTGATCGCGTCCCTCGAATGGACCGATCCTGGACTTAATCGCACCCATCAGGCCTTTGCAGCTTTGTGCTGATGGGGGTTACCAGCTGAGATTTAGGAGTCTTGAGGGTACCCCTAATTATGGTCCCCGATAGTAGCCCCCGAGCCTCGAAGGGAGTGTTAATACTCGCTTGGAGGCTTTTGTCGCACTTTTTTGCAAGGGGACCAGCCTTTCTCGGTTGCGTTTTGTTCCGGTGGGTTCACGCGAGTGCACCCACTGGGTGTAGCCCCCAAGGCCTCGGAGGAGTGGGTTGACTCCTTCGAGGTCTTAATGTATTTCGCAACGCTTCGGCCGGTCTGGTTGTTCCCTCATGCGAGCTGGCCGTAGCCCGGGTGCACGGTCGGGTCCCAAGTTCTCGGGCTGGTATGTTGACGCTGTCAACGGATTGGCCGGAGTCGGGTTTGCGAGAGTAGCCCCCAAGCCTCCGCATAGGGCGAGAGGACGGTCAAGGACAGACTCGTCTTTTTTATATACGCCCCTGCATCGCCTTTCCGCAAGGAGGAGGGGGGAAAGCGCCATGTTGCCCTTGGAGGGCGCCAAACATGGTGTCTCCAATGAGCTGCTGACGGGTAATCCGAGTGGACGCCCGTGCCCCATTTGTTAGGGGTTGGCTAGAGGCCTGGAGGCGTGCTCCAAAAGTACCTGTGGGTGATCTGCCGGACCTGGTCCCCTTTTGACGAGGTCCGAGGGCTCGATGCCTCCCTCAGATGGGATTCCGTTACAAGATCATTCCCGCTGGTCTCGGAAATGTCCTAGGGTACCTCGGGAGCGTAGCCTGAGCCTTGGTTATGTATCGAACGTACCCGGGGTCATCCCTCGCTCTGTGTCTGAGGCGGCTGTGAACCCTTCGTGGGCCAGCCTACGAACCCCTGATCAGTAGTGGGCACGGAGCACGAGTGGCCTGAGGCGGACCGTTGAACCCTTCCGAGGGGCCGGCCCTCGAACCTCTGACCAGTAGTGGGCGCGGAGCCCGAGCGCTCTGAGGCGGCTGTTGAACCCTTCCGAGGGGCCAGCCTTCGAACCTCTGATCAGTAGGGGGGCTCGGGGCCCGTTTCCTTCGCGGAGAAGGATCCCTTTTGGGGTATCCCCCTTTCCCGGTCCCTGTTGTAAGAGAGAGAAAGAGGAAAAGGAAAAGGACACGAAATCGAAATGACGTGGCGTACCTTTTCGGACGCGGTCATTATGGCGAAGGCGAAGCGTCGCTTGCTTCTCCTGCCAAAGGTGCCGCCTGTCCCGCTACGGAGTTAATGCGACGGGACGAGTGGTTCACGGAGCAGCCGTTGCGCGTGCGCGAGCCGTTCGAGGAACGGAACACGAGCGCGCCGTCTTCACGCCGTGGGAGAGGGTTCTCTCGCTGTCCCACGAGGGGACGTGAGCTTGGCTGACGACGTGACCGCTGCTTCCGCCCGCCTGCTACCGCCATTACTACCGGCCCATTTGTGGCCGCATCGACCGTCACGCCTTCTCCCGCAGCTGACCGGCCCATGACCAATGCGCCAGGCTGGCACTGTTGGGTCATACGCAGGGTTGCCTCGAGTCGCGGTACTGGGTCATACGCAGGGTTGCCTCGAGGCGCGGCAGTGGCGCGAGGGGCGGTGCAGTCGCTCGCACGTAGCAACCGGCGTGCCGGTTGCATGACGTGTGGGCCTGGGCCTCCATGCTGGGCACGTTGGAGTTGAAGGGGCATGCCCACTTGGCGCGGTTGCATGCCGACTGCATGGCTGTCCACCCTTTCACCCGCTGGTTTGGGCGAAAGTGGAGGAATGCTTGTAACCGCTAGGCAGTTGCATGCCCTGCGCGCGGCGGTTTGGCTCCTTCTGCCCTGGACTAGCTTGCATGACGCGCGGGGCCCAGTCCCCGTGTCGTAGGGGAGGACCTTGGAGCGTGTTGGAGAAGACTCAGCCCGCGATGGCTGAGGACGCAAGCGGGGAGAGTCGCCTTTAAAAGGAGGGTGACCCCCTTGAAAGGCGACCATGTCTTCGCATTCCCTTATACGTCGTGTCTTCCCACCTTTCGAGCCCCCGGATGGGGAACGCCCGCAATCCTTCTTCCTTGTCGTTGGAGGGACGCAACTTCGAGGAAGTTGGTACCTTTCAGCCATCGTTCGGCTTCAAGGATTTTCATCAGGCAGCCCGACCGCATCCCCTCACCGGTGGTCACCCAAGACGGTGACCTCTAGTTCGATGGTGGGGAGAAGCAAATCGGGCTGCGATCTTGGTCTCGCCCTCAGCTTCAAGGATGTTCATCATCCTGGCTGGGGCGGGGGCCGGATTGAGCCGGAGCTCTACCTCCCACGGGTCGGACTTCGACAACGCGGGGCTGGTCGGCGGCGAACGTCGTCAGCTCCAGCGCGTTGGGCTCGCTGGCTCAGCTGGCTCGGCTCCCGGTGCCCCCTCTCGCCGCAAGGGCGGTTGTCGTGCCGCGCGTACTGGAGGGCCGCCCAAGACGTCGCGCGCTGCTAGGGCGGCGTTCGTGTCCTGGGGCTGTCCTGCCTTTGCCCCGGTACGCGTCTCCGCGCGGAGGTCGGTGCTCCGCTCGTTCATGAGGATCCGAGTGGGGAGCCGGCTCCCGTCGTCGGTGCCGAGGTTGTGGCGGCTGGAGAAGTCCCTGTCGCCGACGGGATCACCGCCACCATTCGCGCTCCGGGCCTCCGGCTCTTTGTACTTGTCCTCACCCCTCGAGCGTAGCCATGGGTGAGGGCGTCGTTGCAGTAGCATCCGTCCCGTGGCCATCGCTGCTGCAGTTCGGCCAGCTGGAGCGGAGGTTGTTGTCGCTGCTGCTAGGAGCGGGTGGCGGTGGGCTAGCTGGAGCCTTGTCCCCCCGCAGGTCCTCCAGTGTGAGGGGTTGTTCGTACCCGTGGGGGCGGAACCGGAGTTCCATTTATAATGGCACTTTGAGTGCCGTTGTCTTGTTCATTGCGGCTGTCAGGGCCTGAACACGTATGTAGTTTCGGCACGGAGTCATGTTTTTTCTTCATTTCGAGCACTAAGACTCGCCTGTCGACTATCTGAACCGCTTCACCAAGCGTGAGTCGCCTCGTGCAAAGGTGACGAGTGAGGTATCCATATCCCGGAGGCGTAGAAGTCCCTCAGCTCGGTCGGCCCTGCTGTCCGAGGCTTCTCTTGCTCAGTTAAAGGAACCCTCGACCGCTCTTCGATGAGCCAAAGCCGGAGGTAGCAGTGTCAGCACGGATAGAGGCAGAGTTGGCTCGAAAAGAAGATTTGGTCGGCCAGAGCTTGGCCGGGTCATCCACTGGCAGGGACCGATGCCGGAGTTGAGCTGCCGAGGCCACAAGCTGGGCTGATGTCCTCGGGGAACGGCTGGCTGAGGCTTCGGGGTGGCTGGCCGAGCCGTCTGCTCGAGCCGGATTCCTGAAGAAGACCCCGCCGGCGCTGGTCCGGGCGTGGTGCTGCTGTCGTCCTTCGGGGTGAAGATCCTCCAACCGCGTCGCCGTCCGAGGCTAGGTCAGACCCCACCTAAGGTGTAGTTGACGCCGAGGGTACTGCTGCCCCTTCAACTGTCGACGTACGAGCCTGCAGGATCGGGTTGTCTTGTAGTGTGTGTATGTTTTCCGTGGCTGCCGAGGCCCAAACACACTGTCATCGTGTTGTAAAGCTGCGTTCCTTTTCCTCTTGTTTCGAGTATCTAGACTTACTTGATGGTAACAAACTTGTTTGTCCGAGCGAGAGTTACTTTTCACGGAAGGTGATGAGTGAGGTATCCGTATCCCAGAGGCGTAGGAATCCCTCGGCTCGGTCGGCCTTGCCGTTTACGTGTACTCTTACTCGCCCATAGGGTTTTGTCACCGTCGTAGTCGAGAAGGCCCGAAAAATTGTTCCGGCAGAGGAGCTTTCGAGCATGAAGACTTGTTCGGTCCGTGGAGTCACCTATCCGAGCGTGAGTTACTTATCGCAGAAGGTGATGAGTGAGGTATCCGTATCCCGGAGGCGTAGGAGTCCCTCGGCTCGGTCAGCCTTGGCTGCTTAGGTGTACTCCATCGTTTTCAGGATCCACTTTCGAAGTAGTCGAAAAGCACGAAAGGCATTCTGGCAGAAAAGATTTTTTTTCTTTTTTCGAGGAAAATTTCGACGCAGAGGGTGTTCCCCCTTCTAGCCCCCGAGGGAGGGTCGGGCTTTGCCGAGGCAAGGCTGACCCTTCCTTGACGACCAGACTTTATGTGTGAATGAGGTGTACGAATAACTTGGAAGCATCTTAAGGGTAGAAGCGATGTAGCTATTGGATGTTCCAAGCGTTGTTGTAGACCTCGCCTTGACTGTTGGCCAGCTTGTATGTTCCGGGCTTTCAGGACCTTGGCGATGACGAACGGCCCTTCCCATGGAGGCGTGAGCTTGTGCCGCCCTCGGGCATCTTGTCGCAGCCGAAGCACCAGGTCGCCCACCTGGAGGTCTCGGGACCGAACCCCTCGGGCAGTGGTAGCGTCAGCAGGGACTGCTGGTACCGTGCCGAGTGTAGTAAGGCCATGTCCTGAGCCTCCTCCAGCTGGTCTAGTGAGTCTTCTCGATTAGCTCGATTGCTTTGGTCGGCGTAGGCCCTCGTCCTCGGTGGACCGTATTCTAAGTCCGTGGGCAAGATGGCCTCGGCCCCATAGACTAGAAAGAACGGTGTGAAGCCCGTGGCTCGGCTCGGCGTTGTCCTCAGACTCCAGACCACCGAGGGGAGCTCCTTCATCCATCGCTTGCCGAACTTGTTGAGGTCGTTGTAGATCCGTGGCTTGAGCCCTTGCAGGATCATGCCGTTAGCACGCTCTACTTGCCCATTCGTCATGGGGTGAGCCACGGCGGCCCAGTCCACCCGGATGTGGTGATCCTCGCAGAAGTCCAGGAACTTTCTGCCGGTGAACTGGGTGCCGTTGTCGGTGATGATGGAGTTCGGGACCCTAAAGCGATGGATGATGTTGGTGAAGAACGCCACCGCCTGTTCGGACCTGATGCTGTTTAGGGGTCGGACCTCGATCCACTTGGAGAATTTGTCGATGGCGACCAATAGGTGCGTGTAGCCCCCGGGTGCCTTCTGCAAGGGGCCGACGAGGTCCAGACCCCACATGGCGAATAGCCAGGTGATGGGTATGGTCTACAGAGCCTGAGCGGGCAGGTGGGTCTGCCTCGCGTAGAACTGACACCCTTCGCAGGTGCGGACAATTCTAGTGGCGTCGGCCACCGCCGTCGGCCAGTAGAAACCTTGTCGGAAGGCATTTCCAACAAGGGCTCGAGGTGCTGCGTGATGGCCGCAAGCCCCCGAGTGTATCTCTTGTAAGAGCTCCTGGCCTTCGGCGATGGAAATGCATCGCTGGAGGATGCCCGAGGGGCTGCGGTGGTAGAGCTCCTTCTCGTCTCCCAGCAAGACTTGGCGCGCCGCGCCACTGCCAAGCTTCGGCTCGGTCGGGGGTAGCTCTCCTCGGTGGAGATATTGTAGGTACGGGGTCTGCCAGTTTTGATTAGGCATGACCTCGCTCCGCTCCTCCTTGACGCGCAGTGCCTCACCCTCGGGGGCCGAGGGTACCTCGGGCTGAGCCGAGGTCGCCTCGGACTGAGCCGAGGTCGCCTCGGGCTGGGCCGAGGGTGCCTTGGGCTGGGCCGAGGCCTTCTCGGGCTCGGGCGTGTCGTCGGTCTTGACGGAGGGTTGATGCAGGTCTCGGGAGAATACGTCTGGGGGAACCGTTGTTCGACCCGAGGCTATCTTAGCCAGCTCGTCTGCAGTCTCGTTGTAGTGTCGGGCGATGTGGTTGAGCTCGAGCCCGTAGAACTTGTCTTCCAGGCGCCGAACCTCATCGCAGTAGGCTTCCATCTTCGGGTCGCGGCAGTGGGAGTTCTTCATGACTTGGTCGATGACGAGCTACGAGTCACCGCGAGCGTCGAGGCGTCGGACCCCTAGCTCGATGGCGATTCGCAACCCGTTTACCAGAGCCTCGTACTCAGCCACGTTGTTGGACACCGGGAAGTGGAGGCGTAGCACGTAGCGTAGGTGCTTCCCGAGGGGCGAGATGAAGAGCAGGCCCACGCCTGCCCCCGTCTTCATCAGCGACCCGTCGAAAAACATGGTCCAGAGTTCCGGTTAGATCGGAGCTGTTGGGAGCTGGGTGTCGACCCATTCGGCCACAAAGTCCGCCAAGACCTGGGACTTGATGGCTTTCCGGGGGGCGAACAAGATCGTCTCGCCCATGATCTCCACCGCCCACTTTGCAATTCTACCCGAGGCCTCTCGGGACTGGATGATCTCCCCCAGGGGGAAGGATGACACCACAGTTACCGGATGAGACTCAAAGTAGTGTCACAACTTCTGTCGCGTCAGGATCACCGCGTACAGCAGCTTCTGAATTTGTGGGTAGCGGATCTTGGTCTCGGACAGTACCTCACTGATGAAGTAGACTGGCCTCTGGACGGGCAATGCATGCCCCTCTTCTTGTCTCTCAACCACAATCGCGGCGCTAACCACCTGAGTGGTAGCGGCGACGTAGATCAAGAGGGCTTCTCCGGCAGCGGGGGGCACCAAGATGGGCGCATTCGTGAGGAGCGCCTTCAGGTTCCCGAGGGCTTCCTCGGCCTCAGGGGTCCAAGCGAAGCACTCGACCTTCCTTAAGAGGCTGTACAGAGGCAGGCCTCTTTCGCCGAGGCATGAGATAAAATGGCTCAGAGCCGCGAGGCATCCCATGACCCTCTGTATGCCTTTCAAGTCCTTGATGGGCCCCATGCTGGTGATGGCCGCGATCTTCTCCGGGTTGGCCTCGATGCCCCGCTCAGAGACGATGAACCCCAAGAGCATGCCTCGGGGGACTCCGAAGACACACTTCTCGGGATTGAGTTTTACACCTTTCGCCTTGAGGCATCGGAATGTCGCTTCAAGGTCAGAAAGGAGGTCAGAGGCTTTCCTCGTCTTGACTACGATGTCATCAACGTAGGCCTCGACCGTTCGGCCAATGTGTTCGCCGAACACATGGTTCATGCACCGTTGGTACGTTGCACCCGCATTCCTCAAACCAAACGGCATGGTAACATAGCAGTACATGCCGAAGGGTGTGATGAAAGAAGTCGCGAGCTGGTCGGACTCTTTCATCCTGATCTAGTGATACCCTGAGTAGGCATCAAGGAAAGACAGGGTTTCGCACCTAGCAGTGGAATCCACGATTTGATCGATGCGAGGCAGAGGGTAGGGAACTTTCGGACATGCTTTGTTTAGACCAGTGTAGTCTACACACATCCGCCATTTCCCCCCTTTCTTTCTCACAAGCACAGGATTGGCAAGCCATTCGGGATGGAATACCTCTTTGATGAACCCTGCCACCATTAGCTTGTGGATCTCCTCGCCTATGGCTCTGCGCTTTTGTTCGTCGAATCGGCACAGAGGCTGCTTCACGGGTCGGGCTCCAGCTCGGATATCCAGCGAGTGCTCGGCGACTTCCCTCGGCATGCCGGGCATGTCCGAGGGACTCCACGCGAAAACGTTGGCGTTTGCGCGGAGAAAGTCAACGAGCACTGCTTCCTATTTGGGGTCGAGCTCGGAGCCGATCCGGATCTGCTTGGAGGCGTCGTTGCAGGGGTCGAGAGGGACGGACTTAACCGTCTTCGCTGGCTCGAAGTTGCCGGCGTGGCGCTTCACGTCGGGCGCCTCCCTAGAGAGGTTCTCCAGGTCAGCGATGAGGGCCTCGGATTCGGTGAGGGCCTCGGCGTACTCCACACACTCCACGTCGCATTCGTACGCGTGTTGGTATGTGGGCCCGACGGTGATGACCCCGTTGGGGCCCGGCATCTTGAGCTTGAGGTAGGTGTAGTTGGGGACGGCCATGAACTTGGCGTAGCATGGCCTCCCCAGCACTGCGTGGTAGGTTCCTCGAAACCCAACCACTTCGAACGTGAGGGTCTCCCTTCGAAAGTTGGAGGGTGTCCCAAAGCAGACAGGTAGATCGAGTTGTCCGAGGGGTTGGACGCGCTTCCTGGGGATGATCCTGTGGAAAGGCGCAGCACCCGCCCGGACCGAGGACAGATCGATCCGCAGGAGCCCGAGGGTCTCGGCGTAGATGATGTTGAGGCTGCTGCCTCCGTCCATGAGGACCTTGGTGAGCCTGACGTTGCCGATGATGGGGTCGACAACGAGCGGGTATTTCCCCAGGCTCGACACATGGTCGGGATGGTCGTCCTGGTCGAAGGTGATGGGCTTGTCGGACCAGTCCAGGTAGACTGGCGCCGCCACCTTTACCGAGTAGACCTCCCGACGCTCTTGCTTGCAGTGCCGAGCTGAGGCGTTTGCCACTTGCCCACCATAGATCATGAAGCAGTCGTGGACCTCGGGGAACTCTCCTGCCTTGTGATCTTCCTTCTTAGCGTCGTCGAGAGCCTTGCCACCCTCCGCGGGTGGCCCGGCCTTGTGAAAGTGGCGTCGAAGCATGGCGCACTCCTCAAGGGTGTGCTTGACGGGCCCCTGATGATAGGGGCACGGCTCCTTGAGCATCTTGTCGAAGAGGTTGGCACCTCCGGAAGGTTTCCGAGGGTTCTTGTACTCGGCGGCGGTGACAAGGTCCGCGTCGGCGGCGTCGCGTTTCGCTTGCGACTTCTTCTTGCCTTTCTTCTTGGTGCCGCGTTGAGTTGACGCCTCGGGAACATCTTCTGGTGGGCGGCCTTGGGGCTGCTTGTCCTTCCAGAAGATGGCCTCAACCGCCTCCTAGCCAGAGGCGAACTTGGTGGCGATGTCCATCAGCTCGCTCGCCCTAGGTGGGGGTCTTGCGACCCAGCTTGCTCACCAGGTCGCGGCAAGTGGTGCAGGCGAGGAACGCGCCGATGACATCCGAATCGGTGACGTTGGGCAGCTCGGTGCGCTGCTTCGAGAATCACCGGATGTAGTCCCAGAGAGACTCTCCCGGCTGCTGGCGGCAGCTTCAGAGATCCCAGGAGTTTCCAGGGCGCATGTACATGCCTTGGAAATTGCCGGCGAAGGCTTGGACCAGGTCGTCCCAGTTGGAGATCTGCCCCGGAGGCAGGTGCTCGAGCCAGGCTCGAGCGGTGTCGGAGAGGAACAGGGGGAGGTTGCGGATGATGAGATTATCATAGTCCGTTCCACCCAGTTGGCAGGCCAGCCGATAGTCCGTGAGCCACAGTTCCGGTCTCGTCTCCCCCGAGTACTTTGTGATAGTAGTCGGGGTTCGGAACCGGGTCGGGAACGGCGCCCGTCGTATGGCGCGGCTGAAAGCCTGCGGACCGGGTGGTTAGGGCGAAGGACTCCGATCCTCCCCACTGTCGTAGCGTCCCCCACGCCTGGGGTGGTAGCCTCGGCGCACCCTCTCGTCGAGGTGGGCCCGACGGCTGCGGTGATGGTGCTCGTTGCCGAGGCGACCCGGGGCCGCAAGCGCTGTGTTGCGCGTGCGCCCGATGTGGACCGAGGTTTCCCGCATGAAACGGGAAGTCGCGGCACGAGGTTCTGAGGGGTACCCCTGCCTTCGGGAGGCGGAGCTCTCGGCCCGTCGGACTGCGGCATCCTCCAGGAGGTTCTTGAGCTCTCCCTGGATACGCCGCCCCTTGGTGGTTGATGGCTCCGGCATCGCGCGGAGAAGTATTGCCGCTGCGGCCAGGTTTTGGCCGACTCCACTGGAAATCGGTGGCGGCCTTACCCTGACGTCGTCGGCGAATGCGGTGCTGGATGCCCTGGGGGAGATGACACGCTTCTCCGGCCGGAGGTTGGCCCACCCATTCCTGCCCGATGTCCCGGCGGATCGGCTCAAGTGTTCCTGCTCCCTCGTCGAGCCTGGCCTGCATATTGCGGATTTGCTCGAGCTGTGGGGCATGACCCCCCGCCGGGACGGGGACCACAACTAGCTCTCGAAGGATGTCAACGCGAGGCACGGGCCTAGGGGGATCACCGTTCTCCGGTATACCAAGATGGTTGCCTTCGCCGGGACCCCCTAGATCGATGTGGAAACATTCGCTACTTGGGCCGTAGTCCTCGTCGCCGAGGCTGCGGCTACCGTCGAAACAGTCGGAAAGGCAGTAGTCGCATGCGGTCATGAAGTCCCGCATGGCATTGGGGTTACCAAGTCTAGAGAAATCCCAACAGAAGTCGGGCTCGCCATCTTCCTCGGACCCCGAGGGCCCGTAGGTCGAGACGGCCGTCATCCTGGTCCTAGGGTGACCGCACACGATACCCCAGAGGGTTTGGACTCAGCCTCTATGAGAATGTCCACCGAAGCGGAGTCGCTTGGTGGGTCGAGGCCGAATCCAAAAGGCGCGAGATGGGAATCGGTCGGTACCTCTTGGTCGACGGGCGGTGACGAAGTCACGTCAGGGACTGACTGCACCGTCGTCTCAGGTACGAGGGTGACGCCCAGCAAGTCCTTCGCGAGCGTGCTGGCGTCGTCCGTTTGCTTGAGGTTGGTGTGTTGCGGGGAGACGACGCTCGTCTTCGTCACAGACGCGAGGTCGATGCCCGACACGCTCCCCGTTGGGGCGCTGGCGCCGTCGACTCGCTCGACAGCCAACGAGGTGTCACCTCCTGCTTGGCCTCGGTTGCCCTGCCTCCTCCTCCATCGGCGGGGGAGGGGACGGGACAAGCCCGAATGTCGTTCTTCCACCACGTGGGGAAGGCGTCGTCGATTTCCCCGCCGGCGGGCGGGTTGTCGACCGCCATTGTCGCTGTCGCGCGGCGGGGGAAGGAGTATCATGTCGTAGCTGCCGTCGAGGGACATGAACTCAAGACTCCCAAAACGGAGCACCGTCCCGGGCTGGAGAGGTTGCTGGAGACTGCCCATCTGGAGCTTGACGGGAAGCTGTTCGTCAACACGCAGTAGGCCCCTACCTGGCGCGCCAACTGTCGGTGTTTCGACCCCGGGGGGGTCCCTGGACCGATGAGTAAATTGTCGCCACGTGCCCCAGCCCAGATGGGTCGGCGCGAGGCGAAACGCGAAGGGGGGAAAAGCAGCCGGAGGGAGACAGGCGTGGGAGGTGGAACCCGCGGCCTTCGTGTTAGCCCCGCGCCCAGGTCGGGTGCGCTTGCAGTAGGGGGTTACAAGCGTCCACGCGGGAGGGAGCGAGCGGCCTTGCGCGAGCGCCGTCCCGTCCTTCCCCGCGCGGCCAACCCTCTGTAAGAGGGCCCTGGACCTCCCTTTTATAGGCGTAAGGAGAGGATCCAGGTGTACAATGGGGGGTGTAGCAGTGTGCTAATGTGTCTAGCGGAGGAGAGCTAGCGCCCTAAGTACATGCCATCGTGGCAGCCTGGAGAGGTTTTGGCACCCAGTTCGTGTGGTGACGTGGCCGTCGGAGGAGCGCTGGAGCCTGGCGGAAGGACAGCTATCGGGGCTGTCAAGTCCTTGCTGACGTCCTCTTGCTTCCGTAAGGGGGCTGAGAGCCGCCGTCGTCATAGAGCATGCGGGGCACCATCATGACTTGTTTAGCGGAGCGAGCCGGATGGGACACCGGTCTTGTCCCCCATAGCCTGAGTCAGCTTGGGGTAGGGTAATGATGGCGCCTCCTGTGACGTGGCCGGTCCGAGCCCTGAGTTGGGCAAGGTGGAGGCTCCTCCGAGGTCGAGGTCGAGTCTGTCTTCCAAGGCCGAGGTCGAGTCCGAGCCCCTGGGTCGGGCGAGGCGGAGACCGTCAGCTGAGGCCAGGGCTGAGTCCGAGTCCTGGGGTCGGGCGAAGCGGAGTTCGTCGTCTTCTGGGGCTGAGCCCGAGTCCGAGCCCTTGGGTCGGGCGAAGCGGAGTTCGTCGTCTTCCGGGGCTGAGCCCGAGTCCGAGCCCTGGGGTCGGGCGAAGCCCGAGTCCGAGCCCTGGGGTCGGGCGAAGCGGAGTTCGTTGTCTTCCGGGGCTGAGCCCGAGTCCGAGCCCTAGGATCGGGCGAAGCGGAGTTCGTCGTCTTCTGGGGCTGAGCCCGAGTCCGAGCCCTGGGGTCGGGCGAAGCGGAGTTTCCTATGGCGCCTGAGGCCGTACTTGGTTGCTAACAGCCTCACTCTGTCGAGTGGCACAGCAGTCGGGGCGACGCAGGTGGCGCTGTCCCTTGTCAGGCCGGTCAGTGGAGCAGCGAAGTGACTACGGTCACTTCGGCTCTGTCGACTGGAGGGCGCGCGTCAGGATAAAGGTGTCAGGCCACCTTTGCATTAAATGCCCCTGTGATCTGGTCGGTTGGCGTGGCGACTTGGCCAAGGTTGCTTCTTGGTGAAGACTGGGCCTCGGGCGAGCCGAAGGTGTGTCCGTTGCTGGAGGGGGTCCTCGGGCGAGACGTGAATCCTCCGGGGTCGGCTGCCCTTGCCCGAGGCTGGGCTCGGGCGAGGCGTGATCACATCCCTCGAATGGACCGATACTGGACTTAATCGCACCCATCAGGCCTTTGCAGCTTTGTGCTGATGGGGGTTACCAGCTGAGATTTAGGAGTCTTGAGGGTACCCCTAATTATGGTCCCCGACAATACCGTTGGACCAAATCATCATGAGAGCACTTTAGCTCCTCATGTTCTTTGGTCATCTTCTCCAGGCTGTTGTTAGTTTTGATGAGTGTCTCTTTTAGCCTGAGAAGTGGCTCGCCTTGTTACTTGTTCCTTCTCAACAGTTTAACCAAGAGCGCTTTGTCCTCTTTGTTGAGATGGATGTAGAAACGGCGAATCTCCTCTTCTTCCACATCGTCGGTCTCATTTTCCCTGTCATCAATGTTAGTGGAAGCAATACAGGAAAATGCACCTTGTGGTGATGAAGATTCATCCTTGCTATCATCCTCATATTCCTCCTCATCATGGCTTTCGTCTCCACCGTCATTATTAGCAATAAAACATTTATTACTAGTGGAGAACAAACCTGTTGACGAGGTGGATTCATCGTTTGGTGCCCATCGTTCTTTGAAAGGTTAGCATCACAAGCAATATAGGGAGTAGGAGCAGTACAATTTGCCACAAAATATTTTACTTTAATTCTATTCCATAAATCATGAGCATCAACAAATAAATCATTATCACTACTCATGATGGCAAAATAGGCATCTCTAGAAAGAGAATCAACTAAGATGTTGCAAGCATGGTGATTTAGAGATAGACATCTTAGTTCATCATTAGAAGGATTTTACTAATATTAGAGGGAAAAATACTTCTACTAAAGACCTGTCTCAAATCAGGATCAACACTCATGAAAGCATTATAAATAGAGACAGACCAAGGCTTGTAATTAGAGCCATCGCCTAAAAGAAGTTCTACAGTTACCTCTTGTGACGACATCGTCATCTTCGGACGGCTAAGCCCACACTAGAGAGGCCCTACCTCTGATACCAATTGAAAGTTCCCTTTGGCCCGGGAACAGGATCTGGATGTCGCCTAGAGGGGGGGTGAATAGGCGAATAAAAATTATCACCTTAAAACTTAAATCTTACTCTACTCGAAGACTTAGTACGAAGTGGAGTGAGAAGACCCTTCGAGTAGGTTGCAACGGAATAGAAGATCCTGTCTCAAAATGTCCTGCACTTCAAATAAAGCTTATACCACAGATAAGTATTGAAGTGCAGATATAAAGGCGAGTAAGACAGAGAGTCAGGATACAATACAGAACATAGCACATAGACGCAAGGATTTATCCCGAGGTTCGACCAAGCCTGAAATGCTTGCCTAGTCCTCGTTGGAGTTAGCCACACCTGGGCTTGGAGTCTATTTCAACTCCTTCCTCCGTTTGCTCAGATCTGTCAGTATGACAGATAGAGCCTTTCACTATGTTGAGTTGGGTTACAACAAAACCGCGGCTGCTTACAGACTTCTTGGCAGCACCCCGGCAGAGTAACGATACGCTCAAGACCTTGCTCTAGCTCTTAGCAGCACTTCTCCACTCTCTAAAGGCTTATAGCTTTGCCTTCTACACGAACTAGAGAGATACACACAAGAGGGAGAGTGAGAATTGATTCGAGTGATGTCTACACTTGTTTGTTGCACTTATTGATCTCTTGGAGGCGCCTAGGGGTCCCTTTTATAGGCACAAGGGGCCTAGGAGCCGTTGAGAGCAATCCAGGAAGGCAATCGTTGCCTTCTGTCGGTCCGGTGCACCACCGGACACTGTCCGGTGCCCGATTTCCTTCCAAAAGTGGCACAGTCGACCGTTGCCGTCTTGGAGCCGTTGGCGCACCGGACACTGTCCGGTGCACACCGAACAGTCCGGTGCCCCCATCTGACCGTTGGCTCGGCCACGCGTCACGCGCGGATTGCGCGGCCGACCGTTGGCCTAGCCGACCGTTGGCTCACCGGACAGTCCGGTGCACCACCGGACAGTCCGGTGAATTATAGTCGTACATCGCCAGACTTCTCCTGAGAGCGGCATGTTCACCAGATTTCAACCTGGCGCACCGGACACTGTCCGGTGCACCACTGGACAGTCCGGTGTGCCAGATTGAGCTGAGTCTTGGCTGTACACAGCCAAGCCTTTTGCACTTCTTTCCTTTTCTTCTTCCTTCTGTTTCTAACACTTAGACAAGTATATTAGTACACAAAAACCAATGTACTAAGTCTAGAAACATACATTTTCTTAATTATTACATCTATAGCATTTGACATGCTTGTGCTTTGATGTTGGACTCATAAATCATCAAGTCAGCTTGACTTCATCTAGATTGACATTACTTAGCTCCAACATCCTGCAAAGGTCACATAGAACATCTCCAAACATAGGAACAACCCAAACTAAAGATCAAGGTGAACTTAGCATCTTTTGGGCTGCCTCCAGTTCTGGTTTTGACACTACTTCTTCTAGTGACCTTGTGCACTTCTTCTTAGAGCTTGATCTTGAGCCTTATGACTCACACCATATAACTAGAGATGTTTCCTCATTGGTTGTAAGTCACGTCCTTATGTAGTGATCCTTGATGTGTCGTAGCTGTTCTCAACTCGATCACCCTTGACTTTGCAAGCCTTCTTCTTCACCCTTGGCTTTGGGTTCCTCAGCCTCTTTGACCTTCTCCTGTGAACTTGGTACCTCGAAGCTTTTCTTGCCTCCGTCCTTGGCTTGATCAGTTGTCTCCGAGCTACGCACCTGAGTCTCACTTTATGCAATGTCCATTTTTCTTGTGATTTCCATCATGTATCCATAATCCAGTTCTTGGACCATCACATTTGTTCACTTGTGTTGAACCCTGTTAGCTTTACCTTAAGCACCTGTTCAACACTTAGTACACTTGTTAGTCCTTTAATTGAGTTGTCATCCAAACACCAAAACTCACAAGAGAGCTTTCACCTATCCATCAACGTCGTACGTTGCCAGAGGAGCTTCCCCTGAACGCCAAAGCTACGCAGATTACGGATATCAGGGCGCAAGGAAGATTGCACTAGTGAAAGGGAAATTTGCCCTTGGGCCATTTCTAAGTATTTTGGTGATTGAGTGCCAACACAAGGGCTTAAGTGTTAAAGTATCCCAAGTGATGGACAAAGTGCAAATCAAAAGTAAAGGTATGTTTCTAGACTTAGTACATTGTTTTATGGACTAATGTATTGTGTCTAAGTGCTGGAAACAGGAAAAATCAAGTTGGAAAAGAGATGGCTTTGTTCAGCCAAAGTCTGCTCAGTCTGGGTGCACCGGACAGTGTCCGGTGTACCAGGTCGGCTCTGGCGAACTTGCTGCTCTCGGGACTTCGACGACGGTGTACGGCTATAAATCACCGGACTGTCCGGTGAGCCGTTCACAGGCGAAGTCATCGCTCTCGGGAAGTGATTAACGGCGTACGGCTAAAAATCACCGGTCTGTTCGGTGGTGCACCGGACTGTCCGGTGAGCCAACGGTCAGCCGGGCCAACGGTCGGCCGAGGATTCAGCGCATGACGTGTGGCCGAGCCAACGATCACATTGGAGCACCGGACTGTCCGGTGTGCACCGGACAGTGTCCGGTGCGCCAACGGCTCTGAATCTTCAACGGTCGGCTTCGCCAAATAAGGAAAGAAATCTGCACCGGTCAGTGTCCGGTGGTGCACCGGACTGTCCAGTGCGCCAGGCGACAGAAGGCAAGAATTGCCTTCCTGGAATGCTCTCAATGGCTCCTAGCTGCCTTGGGGCTATAAAAAGGACCCCTAGGCGCATGGAGGAGTACACCAAGCATCCTTAGAGCATTGTTGATCACTCACACTTCATTCTTGCGCACTTGTTCGACATTCTTAGTGATTTGAGCTCCGTTCTAGTGAGAACCTCGTGATAGTCTTTTGAGCTCAAGTCTAGGTCTTGTGTGTGCGTATTTGCTGTGATTTTTGTGTCTTGTGTGAGTTGCTCATCCCTCCCTTACTCTGTGCTTCTTTGTGAACATTTTTGTAAGGGCGAGAGACTCCAAGCTGTGGAGATTCCTCGCAAGCGGGATATAGTAAAGCTAAGCAAAACACCATGGTATTCAAGTGGGTCTTTGGACCGCTTGAGAGGGGTTGATTGCAACCCTCGTCCGTTGGGACGCCACAACGTGGAAGTAGGCAAGTTTTGTACTTTGTCGAACCACGGGATAAACCACTGTGTCTATCTCTGTGTTGATCTCTTTGTGGTTATTGTGTTTTTGCTAAGACTCCACTCTAGCCACTTGGCATTATTGTGCTAACTCCTAATCAAGTTTTGTGGCATTAAGTTTCAAGTTTTACAGGATCACCTATTCACCCCCCCTAGGTGCTCTCAATTGGTATCGGAGATGTTCTCTTCAAGAGAGGGACTAATCGCCCGAAGAGATGGATCCTAAGGGGAAGGGAATTGTGATCAATGATAAAGAGAAGGAGTCCTTCGTCAACGAGCCGAAAGACGACAAGCCTACCGACTCGAGCTCGGGCCACAAACGAAAAGATGGGAAGAAGAAGAAGACGAGGCGCATCAAGGAGATCGTCTACTACGACGACAGCGACGAGTCCTCTTCTTCCCAAAAGGACGACTACGACTACGAGAAAAAGAAAATGGTCAATTCAAACTTTTCTTTCGATTACTCTTGTATTCCGCAAAGTACAAATTCTCATTTGCTCTCCATTCCACTTGGTAAACCTCCTCACTTCGATGGAGAGGACTACAGATTTTGGAGCCACAAAATGCGTAGTCACTTGTTCTCTCTTCATCCTAGCATATGGGAGATAGTAGAGAGTGGAATGAAATTTGATAGCTCAGATAATCCTATGTTTATCAATGAACAGATTCATAAAAACGCACAAGCTACTACTGTGTTGTTAGCCTCTTTGTGCAGGGATGAGTATCATAAGGTGAGTGGCTTGGACAATGCCAAGCAGATCTGGGACACCCTCAAGATCTCTCATGAGGGGAACGACATCACCATGCTCACCAAGATGGAGTTGGTGGAGGGCGAACTCGGGAGATTCGCAATGATAAGGGGCGAGGAGCCAACCCAAACGTACAACCGGCTCAAGACCCTCGTCAACAAACTACGGAAGCATGCGATGGACGGCCCACGACGTTGTCCGCTTAATGCTAAGGTCCTTTACTGTTCTTGATCCACATCTTGTGAACAATATTCGTGAGAATCCTAGGTACACCAAGATGCCGCCCGAAGAAATTCTTGGGAAATTTGTAAGCGGGCGGATGATGATCAAGGAGGCAAGATACGTCGACGATGCACTAAATGGACCAATCCAAGAGCCTCAAACTATTGCTCTCAAGGCAACGAGGAGCAAGGAGGCGCTACCTAGCAAGGTGGCGCAAGTTGAGGCGGCGGGGCTTAATAATGAAGAGATGGCCCTCATCATCAAGTGCTTCAAGACGGCGCTAAAGGGTCGCAAGGGGCAGCCAAGCAAGACCAAGACAAAGGGGAAGCGCTCATGCTTCAAGTGTGGTAAGATTGGTCATTTTATCGCTAATTGTCCTAATAATGATAGTGACAAGGAACAAGGGAACAAAAGGGAGAAGAAGAAAGCTTACAAGAAGGCTAAGGGCGAGGCACACCTTGTCAAGGAGTGGGACTCGGATTGTTCGTCGTCCGACTCCGACAACGAAGGACTCGCCGCCACCGCCTTCAACAAATTGGCCCTCTTCCCAAACGAGCGTCACACATGCCTCATGGCGAAGGAGAAAAAGGTATGTACTCAGAATACTACTTATGCTTCTTCAAGTGAGGATGAGTCTAGTGATGATGATGAAATAGATTATTCATGTTTATTCAAGGGCCTAGATAGAACCAAGGTTGATAAAATTAATGAATTAATTGATGCCTTGAATGATAAGAATAGGTTATTAGAAAAACAAGAGGATCTTTTGTATGAAGAACATGATAAGTTTGTAGAGGCTCAAAAATCCCTTGCTTTAGAAATTAAAAGGAATGAAATGCTTTCTTGTGAATTGTCTGCATGCCATGACTCTATTTCTAGCTTAAAGAGCATAAATGATGATTTAAATGCTAAGTTAGAAATAGCAAATAAATCAACATCTTGTGTAGAACATGTTACAATTTGCAATAGGTGTAAAGATTTTGACGTTGATGCTTGTAGTGAACACCTAGTTTCAATTTCTAAATTGAATGATGAACTAGCTAGTCTTAATGCCCAACTTAAGACTAGCAAGAGTGAACTTGATAAAATAAAATTTGCAAGGGATGCCTACACGAGTGGTAGACACCCCTCAATTAAGGATGGTCTTGGCTTCAAGTGGAAGTAAAGAACTTAACAAGCCATAAAGCTTCCATCTCCGCCAAGGAGAAAGGGAAGGCCCCTATGGCTAGTAACGCTAAAAAGAACCATGCTTTCATATACCATGATAGGAGACATTCTAGAAATGCTTATAGGAGTTGTAATGCTTATGATTCAAATGCAATGATTGCTTCAAGTTCTTCCTATATGCATGATAGAGATATGCCTAGGAGAAATGTCATTCACCATATGCCTAAGAGAGATGTTGCTCATGTTCCTAGGAAAGTAATACATGAACCTTCTACAAATTATTATGCTTGCAATACGTCCTTTGCTATTTGTAGAAAGGATAAGAAGGTAATTGCTAGGAAGTTAGGGGCAAGATGCAAGGGAGATAAAACTTGCATTTGGGTCCCTAAGACCATTGTGACTAACCTTGTAGGACCCAACAAGAGTTGGGTACCTAAAACCCAAGCCTAAATTTGCCTTGCAGGTTTATGCATCTGGGGGCTCAAGCTGGATTATCGACAGCGGATGCACAAACCACATGACGGGGGAAAAGAGGATGTTCTCTTCCTACGTCAAGAACAAGGATCCCCAAGATTCAATAATATTCGGTGATGGGAACCAAGGCAAGGTGAAAGGGTTAGGAAAAATTGTTATTTCATCCGAGCACTCTATTTCTAATGTGTTCTTAGTTGAGTCGCTTGGATATAATTTGTTATCCGTTAGTCAATTATGCAATATGGGATATAATTGTTTATTCACAAATGTAGATGTGTCTGTCTTTAGAAGAAGTGATGGTTCATTAGCTTTTAAGGGTGTACTAGATGACAAACTTTATTTAGTTGATTTTGCAAAAGAGGAGGCCGGTCTAGATGCATGCTTAATTGCTAAGACTAGCATGGGTTGGCTGTGGCATCGCCGCTTAGCACATGTGGGGATGAAGAACCTTCACAAGCTTCTAAAGGGAGAACACGTGATAGGTCTAACTAATGTGCATTTCGAAAAAGATAGACCTTGTGCAGCTTGTCAAGCAGGTAAACAAGTGGGAAGCTCTCATCATGACAAAAATGTGATGACAACATCAAGACCCCTGGAGTTACTTCATATGGACCTCTTCGGACCCATCGCCTATCTAAGCATAGGAGGAAGTAAGTATGGTCTTGTTATAGTTGATGATTTTTCCCGCTTCACTTGGGTATTCTTTTTGCAGGATAAAACTGAAACCCAAGGGACCCTCAAGCGCTTCCTAAGGAGAGCTCAAAATGAATTTGAGCTCAAGGTGAAGAAGATAAGGAGCGACAACGGGTCCGAGTTCAAGAACCTTCAAGTGGAGGAGTACCTTGAGGAGGAAGGGATCAAGCATGAGTTCTCCGCTCCCTACACACCACAACAAAATGGTGTGGTAGAGAGGAAGAATAGGACGCTCATCGATATGGCGAGGATGATGCTTGGAGAGTTCAAGACCCCCGAGCGCTTTTGGTCGGAAGCCGTGAACACGGCTTGCCACGCCATCAACCGGGTCTACCTTCACCGCCTCCTCAAGAAGACTTCATATGAGCTTCTTACCGGTAACAAACCCAATGTGTCTTACTTTCGTGTATTTGGGAGCAAATGCTATATTCTAGTGAAGAAAGGTAGAAATTCTAAGTTTGCTCCCAAAGCTGTAGAAGGGTTTTTGTTAGGTTATGACTCAAATACAAAGGCGTATAGGGTCTTCAACAAATCATCGGGTTTGATTGAAGTCTCTAGCAACGTTGTATTTGATGAGACTAATGGCTCTCCAAGAGAGCAAGTTGTTGATCTTGATGATGTAGATGAAGAAGACATTCCAATGGCCGCGATTCGCACCATGGCGATTGGAGATGTGCGACCACAGGAACAAAAGGAGCAAGATCAACCTTCTTCCTCAACAATGGTGCATCCCCCAACTCAAGACGATGAACAGGTTCATCAAAAGGAGGCGTGTGATCAAGGGGGAGCACAAGATGATCATGTGATGGAGGAAGAAGCACAACCGGCACCTCCAACCCAAGTTTGAGCGACGATTCAAAGGAATCATCCCGTCGACCAAATATTGGGTGATATTAGTAAGGGAGTAACTACTCGTTCTAGATTAGTTAATTTTTGTGAGCATTACTCCTTTGTCTCTTCTATTGAGCCTTTCAGGGTAGAAGAGGCCTTGCTAGATCCGGACTGGGTGTTGGCCATGCAGGAGGAGCTCAACAACTTCAAGCGTAATGAAGTTTGGACACTGATGCCTCGTCCTAAGCAAAATGTTGTGGGAACCAAGTGGGTGTTTCGCAACAAACAAGACGAGCACGGGGTGGTGACAAGGAACAAGGCTCGACTTGTGGCAAAAGGTTATGCCCAAGTCGCAGGTTTGGACTTTGAGGAGACTTTTGCTCCTGTGGCTAGGCTAGAGTCCATTCGTATTTTGCTAGCATATGCCGCTCACCATTCTTTCAGGTTGTTCCAAATGGATGTGAAGAGCGCCTTCCTCAACGGGCCAATCAAGGAGGAGGTGTACGTGGAGCAACCCCCTGGCTTCGAGGATGAACTGGTACCCCGACCACGTGTGTAAGCTCTCTAAGGCGCTCTATGGACTTAAGCAAGCCCCAAGAGCATGGTATGAATGCCTTAGAGACTTTTAAATTGCTAATGCTTTCAAGGTTGGGAAAGCTGATCCAACTCTTTTCACTAAGACTTGCGATGGTGATCTTTTTGTGTGCCAAATTTATGTCGATGACATAATATTTGGTTCTACTAATCAAAAGTCTTGTGAAGAGTTTAGCAGGGTGATGATGCAGAAATTCGAGATGTCGATGATGGGCGAGTTGAACTACTTCCTTGGGTTCCAAGTGAAGCAACTCAAGGACGGCACCTTCATCTCCCAAACGAAGTACACGCAAGACTTGCTAAAGCGGTTTGGGATGAAGGACGCCAAGCCTGCAAAGACTCCGATGGGAACCGATGGACACACCGACCTCAACAAAGGAGGTAAGTCCGTTGATCAAAAGGCATACCGGTCAATGATAGGGTCTTTACTTTATTTATGTGCTAGTAGACCGGATATTATGCTTAGCGTATGCATGTGTGCTAGATTTCAATCCGATCCAAGGGAGTGTCACTTAGTGGCCGTGAAGCGAATTCTTAGATACTTAGTCGCAACGCCTTGCTTCGGGATCTGGTATCCAAAGGGGTCTACCTTTGACTTGATTGGATATTCAGATTCCGACTATGCTGGATGTAAGGTCGATAGGAAGAGTACATCGGGGACGTGCCAATTCTTAGGAAGGTCCATGGTGTCATGGAATTCTAAGAAACAAACTTCCGTTGCCCTATCCACCGCTGAGGCCGAGTATGTTGCCGCAGGAAAGTGTTGCGCGCAACTACTTTGGATGAGGCAAACCCTCCGGGACTTTGGCTACAATCTGAGCAAAGTCCCACTCCTATGTGACAATGAGAGTGCTATCCACATAGCGGACAATCCTGTTGAGCACAGCCGCACAAAGCACATTGACATCCAGCATCACCTTTTGAGAGACCACCAGCAAAAGGGAGATATCGAAGTGTTCTATATTAGCACCGAAAACCAGCTAGCCGATATCTTTACCAAGCCTCTAGATGAGAAGACCTTTTGCAGGCTGCGTAGTGAGCTAAATGTCTTAGATTCGCGGAACTTGGATTGATTTACAGCATACATGTGTTTATGCCTTTGATCATGTTCCTTATGCATTTTGTTGTTTACTTGTGGTGCTCAAGTTGTACAAACACTCCCTGGACCTCACACGTCCTTTTGCAAGTGATGCACATATTTAGGGGGAGATGTGCTATAACTTGACCCTTTGAGACTAACCGTGTGCTTGAGTTTGCTTGATTTAGTCTCAAAGGTAGATTGAAAGGGAAAAGGTGGACTTGGACCATGCAAGACTTCCACTGCACTCCGATGAGAGGGTAACTAATTCCAAGTTCATCTTCATGTCCTTATTGCCTTTGTACTCTTATGTGAAGATTTTGGTGAGGCAATGAGGTTTAAGGGCCAAGATTGATCCCGTTTTGGTGCTTGATGCCAAAGGGGGAGAAAATAAGGCCAAAGCAATAAATGGATCAGCTACCACTTGAGAAATTTTGAAAACAGTAGAATAGAGCTTTTGGTTTGTCAAAACTCTCTTGTTGTTTCTCTTTGTCAAAAGTTGGTCTCCTGTGGGGAGAATGTTTGATTATGGGAAAAAGGGGGAGTTTTTGAATCTTTGATCAATTTCTCTTGGAATACCTCTCTTTATGTCTCTACAAGTGAAGTTGACTTAGAGATAGGAAATTGAGTTTGATTTGCAAAAACAAACCAAGTGGTGGCAAAGAGTGATCCATATATGCCAAATTTGAATCAAAACAATTTTGAGTTTTCATTTGCATTGATATTGCACTTGTTCTAGTTGCTTTATGTTATGTTGGCATAAATCACCAAAAAGGGGGAGATTGAAAGGGAAATGTGCCCTTGGGCCATTTCTAAGTATTTTGGTGATTGAGTGCCAACACAAGGGCTTAAGTGTTAAAGTATCCCAAGTGATGGACAAAGTGCAAATCAAAAGTAAAGGTATGTTTCTAGACTTAGTTACATTGTTTTATGGACTAATGTATTGTGTCTAAGTGCTGGAAACAGGAAAAATCAAGTTGGAAAAGAGATGGCTTTGTTCAGCCAAAGTCTGCTCAGTCTGGGTGCACCGGACTGTCCGGTGGTGCACCGGACAGTGTCCGGTGTACTAGGCCGGCTCTGGCGAACTTGCTGCTCTCAGGACTTCGACGGCGGTGTACGGCTATAAATCACCGGACTGTCCAGTGGTGCACCGGACTGTCCGGTGAGCCGTTCACAAGCGAAGTCGTCGCTCTCGGGAAGTGATTAACGGCGTACGGCTAAAAATCACCGGTCTGTCCGGTGGTGCACCGGACTGTCCAGTGAGCCAACGGTCAGCCGGGCCAACAGTCGGTCGAGGATTCAACGCGTGACGCAGTGGCCGAGCCAACGGACACATTGGAGCACCGGACTGTCCGGTGTGCACCGGATAGTGTCCGGTGCGCCAACGGCTCTAAATCTTCAACGGTCGGCTTCGCCAAATAAGGAAAGAAATCCGCACCGGACAGTGTCCGATGGTGCACCAGACTGTCCGGTGCGCCAGGCGATAGAAGGCAAGAATTGCCTTCCTGGAATGCTCTCAACGGCTCCTAGCTGCCTTGGGGCTATAAAAAGGACCCCTAGGCGCATGGAGGAGTACACCAAGCATCCTTAGAGCATTGTTGATCACTCACACTTCATTCTTGCGCACTTGTTCGACATTTTTAGTGATTTGAGCTCCGTTCTAGTGAGAACCTCGTGATAGTCTTTTGAGCTCAAGTCTGGGTCTTGTGTGTGCGTATTTGCTGTGATTTTTGTGTCTTGTGTGAGTTGCTCATCCCTCCCTTACTCCGTGCTTCTTTGTGAACATTTTTGTAAGGGCGAGAGACTCCAAGCTGTGGAGATTCCTCACAAGCGGGATATAGTAAAGCTAAGCAAAACACCATGGTATTCAAGTGGGTCTTTGGACCGCTTGAGAGGGGTTGATTGCAACCCTCGTCCGTTGGGACGCCACAACGTGGAAGTAGGCAAGTTTTGTACTTGGCCGAACCACGGGATAAACCACTGTGTCTATCTCTGTGTTGATCTCTTTGTGGTTATTGTGTTTTTGCTAAGACTCCACTCTAGCCACTTGACATTATTGTGCTAACTCCTAATCAAGTTTTGTGACATTAAGTTTCAAGTTTTACAAGATCACCTATTCACCCCCCCATCTAGGTGCTCTCAACTGGGATGAACATTAGTCGCTCCAAGTATTACATCCGTTATGTCCCTGGGCCCACATGTCGGGGCTCAGTGCCCTTGTACGTGCCCCGCTTTGAGCTATAAAAGGGGAGGCATGCAACGTTACAGGACGGACTCTGTCAGACCCAAGTGATCCAAGACACAACTCAAGCTCACGAGCAATACAATACACAGTGGAGTAGGGTATTACGCTTCGGCGCCCGAACCAGTCTAAACCTTTGCATGTTCTTGTGTGTTCATCCCCCCAATCTCTAACAAGCGAAACGCCTAGGCCCCTCCTCATCTTAGGATTTAGAGCGGGTGCACTCCGCCACCCGGCCGGAGATTTCCTCTCCGACAGACAGGTATGAATTATCTCAATTTAACCATATTTCTATATTAATTTCAGGCTTCAATTAAACTCTAGGGATGAATCTGTAAAAACACTGTATTATACTTCCGCTATGGAGGGACAACGACCTTATTTCAGAAAAACAAGGGGTCTCTTTACTAAAAGCACCACAACTGCACGACGTGTGATCACCGCAGCCATCCGATCAAAGATCTATGGTTGAGATTAGAAGCCGAAGGGGTACACGATTGTGGCCCTGGGATCAGCGATCTACGGTTGTCGTTTAATGGGGGCGAAGGAGGTATAATGCCTCAAATCCTGGTCGTATGAACACAGATCGACGGCAACGACATGACCCATCCCTATTCTTATTCCAGCTGTTTATTCACAATCCAACGGCTGCCAGCCTACTGCCCCGAGATGGAATCCATCGCCCAGTAGAATATGATCTACGGACCGGATCGGATGCACCAGACTAATTTTTAGCCGTCAATCCTATGATCCATGGCTATCGCAGCTCTTCAACCTCACGACACCAGTTCCAGCGCGCGCCGATGGCCGTGCAGCGCCCCCCATCAATCCCTAGCCCAATGCTTCGATCCGGGGTATGCAACACATAGAAGATACAGAGGTGGATTAGATGAGGGATTTCTTACCGTGGTTCGAGCAACGCATGGCTATTCCCACGGGTTGGTGCGGCACCACTGCAACGCACCAACGACGGCCATCGAGCATTGGTTGCCCAGCCCGTGATCTATGTCCAGAGAGGACACGTGCACAATCCAACCGCGCCAGGGTACCCCGCCACTGCCAAGGTCTCGATCTGCACGACAGCTGTGGTGAACGTCGCGCTGTCTTCTAGCATCGCACGGGCGCCCGCGACGAGGAGCGAGTCGGCCGGCGAGTCCTTCACATCGCTAGAGAAGAGAGAGACAGTTGGTCGAGGAGGGGGCCAGGCGGACGGGGTGAATAGCGGGACAACGGCCGGATCCCACCGGAGAGCACCAAAACATGTGGGCGCGTTCTCTCCCACGCCCTCCATCTCTGCACGCCATGGTTGCAGAATTGGAACAGGGGTTTGTGGCGACCTTTATATGCATCAGAGGGGCGAGAGGGTCGGTTGTGGGAGAAAACTAAGGTCGGCATGCGTTGAGCGGGTTCGTTGCTTGAGCGCGGAGGTTTCGCCGGAGTCTGCGCGGGCTGATGCGGATGCGGTCACAGGGATGGATGGTGGTGCTTATGACGTTTGGGACCCACAGGGCAGGGCCAATGCGTGAGTCCACGCGCGTCTTGTGGGAGACCTGACAGCGGGCCAGGGATGAGGTGCGGCACGCAGGTGAGCTGGCCCACCACGCAGTGGTTCTGATCTGGCGCAGAGTACGGGCGCCGTTGCGACGGCTTTGGCGAAGAAGACACCCGGCGCCAGGGACCCACACCACAGTTACAATGAGCCTAAATGTGGATCTTGGTTAAGCTGATTTGACTGGGCCGGCCTGGTTTTAGCCCATAGAACCGAGGGAAAGCCTTCTTTTTCTTTTCCAATTTCTTTTTCTACTATTTCTATTTGCTAAATTCAAATTGGAATGTGATTTGTATTTCAACATTCAATTAATGTGCAGCATGAGATGCAGGGTTCATATTTATGATTACTCCATTTCTTTAAGTAAATGCTTTGAAACATATAAATTTAATGAGACAATGGTTATTAAATAATTAATAAGCGATAACTTTATTTAAAATGTTTATTACCTATTCACAAATAACCATGAAATCGTTATTAGGTAGCACTTTTATGAAACTCTTCTAAGATCATTTCAAAGTATTGAGTTCCAAGGTTAATGAAAAGGATGATTTAACTCCTTGAAGGCTCTATCTCATTTAGTCCCTTGCTTCAAATCATAAGTATTTTAAAATCTTGGAAGAAGCCTTCCTTTTATAGTTTCTAGAGGGAGTAATAAATTGAAAGTTTCTCCTATTTTGAATACCAAATTCTTACTTATCATTATTTATTTAATTTCGAGAAATACACTTTATCACGGATGATATCATTATTGGTAGTTATTTTATCTCAAACTCTTTTGGGAATTCTTTAATTCATCAAAATGCGCTTTTGAGTGTTACACAACCTAAATGGTGCTTTTAGAAGTAAATTCATTCTAGTGATAATGGTGAATATAACATAGAAAATTTAGTGGCTAGCTGTTAATAGTATGTCTCTGTCACCGTGTCGTCGTGTCCCTGCTGTGGGGGACAGATATCCTCTAGGTCCACTCGAGGGGGCGAAAACTCTGCTCAAGGCCACATGCCAGTCGCCCCCCAGTGGCGCCTCGTCGTGGGCTAGGCAAAGGGAACGGCAGAAACAGGCCAACCTAGGAGAGCGATGGGCCCACACCCAGATTACTCGCGGCTTGGGCATGATCACTTTGAAGCTGTTCGTCTTTCCCGCGCCCGACATCCTCAAATGCCGGAGATAGCTCAGAGTGGAGGCGACGGGTTTTCCTCGGGATAGCAAAGTTTGTTCGCTATTAGTTAGGAGATAAGCAGAAAAAGTGTGATCAGCGTGTACGCGGGAAGCACCCTACGTTCGTGTATATAATGCCAAGGGGGATCCCCATCACTTTCATCTCATTAGCACCTCACAACTTGGTAGACACCACTTATAAACACTTCCCACATACAAAGTCACCTCAGGAAGTAGGGTATTACGCTCCTCAAAGCGGCCCAAACCTGCTGAAACTCGCTTGACTCTCTCTCTCTCTCTCGTGCCCCGACGCGAACCATCGAGTTACAATCCGCGACACCGTCCTACCCAAAAGCACCATGAGGGTACCTCTCGGGTGTGTGGTCGGACACTAGACACCGACAGCTAGCACGCTAGGTAGGGAGTGTGTCGCCGATCAACGCTAACTCCATGGCCATCATCTTCAAGAGCAAGACCACCTTCACTCTGGGAGCTATTTTTTTTTGCTTCGGGACCATCTCATGTGTAGCAGACGTAGAGGGAACTCTGCACCGTATAACAACTCCACCCAAGAAGAAACCCTCCTCAGAAGTTCCACAGGAAGCTAGAGTGAAACCGCGAGCCATGCCCCCACCCACAGCTCGACAAGGCATGGTCCCACGCAAGTCTAGGCTCGAAAGTCCCTAGAGGATGGAAGGCCAGTCAATCAGGGCCTCCCTAGCCCGGAAAACTCCATTGTCCACCTCGCCCACTAAGGAGTGGACACAGATCACTCGGAGAAGGGAAGTGAATGTTCCATACCGGGGAAGGAGAACACAACAAGCAATCCTCCCAACACCTCTGCCCTCAAAGGAGGAGGGGAAGAAGCACACCGCCGTACATGCTCCTTTCTACCCCGACGTCCTCTTCATACAGGGGACACTGGAGTAATCACCCATCTTTGATGATGAACCCACCATGCTAGGGGAGGAACCTCCCCAACGTGATGCTCGGCGACGGAGAAACAGGCGCTAAAACGTGCGACAACATCACGAAGCTGAGGAACGGGACCCAGCACAACCCGTCTCTCAGGACGATGCCTTAGAGATGGGGGAAACCCCCGATGAAAGAGCACATCGAGAACAGCGCAACTCTCACCGCCGCGATCGCCGTCAGGCTCAAGAACGAGAGCGGGAACTAGCTGAACAAGATGCTAGGCTCCGATGGGAGAATCCGCTTCTCGCCCGAAATTGGTACCCCGACTTCGCCCGAGCATTGAACACGCTGAGTGAAGTTGGAGAAGTACTAGCGCAGATAGCCAATGGCCTCCCGCGAACCCCAGTCCCGGAGGGTTATCGGCGGCTGCTTACTCAAGCGGCCAATCATCTTCTGCCCCTCACCCACCCACCAAACGACCTGCGTCACGCCATCAACATTCGACAAGGTGCGCGGAGCAACATCAGCGCTTCACGCGATTGTCAGCACGAGAATGAGATCAGGTGCCGGGAGGAATATGACCGAGATCATGGTGTACCGGCACGCAGCCGCGCAACTCGGATCGAGTCAACGACAGCCTCAACCAACAGTCTGGTCCGGGGACGGTCGAGGCGACCTAATACTAACTCCCCTCTCTGGGATCGGCAGGCATGATCCTTGACAAGAGGATACGTGCGGGGTCTTCGCGCTTACCCCTCGCCTCCGGGCCATCCAATGGCCTCCTAATTTCAAGGTCTCCAACGTCGACAAATATGAGCCTAAGCAGGACCCGGTGGGCTGGTTGGCCATCTATACAACCACAGCCTGGGCCGCTGGGGCAACGGAGGATGTTATGATAACGTACTTGCCCATCGTTCTGGGGCAGGACGCACTGCAATGGCTCCGACACTTGCCTCGACACTGTATCGACGATTGGGGGGACTTCAGCCGCTGGTTTATCGCAAATTTCTAGTCTCTCTCCAATAAACCGGCACAGCCATGGGACCTCAAATCCATTAGGCGGTAGAATGATGAAACTCTTTATTCGTTCCTCAAAAGGTTTCAAACGATGAGGAACCGTATTCCTGAGGTCGCTAAGGCGGCTATGATTGAAGACTTCTACCGGGGTTCCAATGACTAGGCCTTTGTCTGGACCATACTTCAAAAAGTACCTGCCACCTCCAAACAACTGTTCAGGGAGGCGGATGTCTACATCACTGCAAATGAGCGATCTCAAGACCTCATTGGAGGCACGAAGCCCACACCGCGAAGGGACACGAACCAACAACCAGACAAATGCTGGGAGAAGAGACCCTGCGAGGAGGTGCACATCACTGGGCCACCTGCCGCTCGAGCCCGCAGCGCACCCCGAACACTGGACGAGATTCTTGATTCCCAGTGCCCGTATCACAAGGACATGCGGCACGCCCTGCGGAACTGTAGGGATTTCAAAAACTCCGTTAGGCACGACCGACCGTTATAGCCACTGCCACCACCCCCACCTCGAGGAGAGCCTAATGAGCCTAGGCAGCCTCAACAACAGGAAGGGGGAGAGGTGGGGCTTTCCCGCGCGTTGACATGGAGGTCAACGTCATATTCAAAGGCCATGGAGCACAAGAAAGTAGAAGGCAACAAAAACTTAATGATCGACAAGTTCTAGTGGCCACAAGCAGTGCCCCGCCTCCTTACCGATGGTCGGAGCACACAATATCCTTCAGCCAAGCTAATCAGTTGCTTAACTTCGATACCCCGGCAAATATCCGCTATTTATCGATCAAGTGATTCGGGAAAGCCAAGTTAAGAAGGTGCTGGTGGATGGTGGCAGCAGCATCAACGTCACCTTTCCCTGAACGCTTTAGGCCACGGGGGTCGCCATCGATGACCTCACTAAGTCGGATACTCCTTTCTTTGGCATCGTGCCGACCGAAGGGGAGTACCCACTAGGACACATCTACATGTATGTCACCTTCGGAACCATAGAGAACTACCAAACTGAGTTCCTGAGGTTTGAGGTGGCGCGCTTCGATTGCAGGTACAATTCCATCATTGGAAGACCAGGGTTGGCGAAATTCATGTCTATCCCACACTACCCGTATATGATACTCAAAATGCCAGGACCTCAAAGGATTATCACCGTGTGCGCTGACTTCCAAGGCGCCGCAAAAAGCTTTCGAGGTGCCATTCAGACAGCTCTCACCATCGGGCCCCGGTAGACCTCCCCGCACAAGTCGATGGCAAGCTGGCGGACGAAAACTTCATGATCCCTTCGAATGAAGCCCCGGCCACAACCTCTATGCGGCCGATTAAAGCAACTTAAAGGATCAACCTTGGATTCTCTGATCAACGCAATACCGCAATCATCAGTTTCAGCCTCGACGACAAATAAGAAAGCGCGCTCATCTAGTTCCTGCAAGACAATTGAGACGTGTTCGCATGGCAACCTGCGGACATGCCGGAAGTCCCGAGAGAGCTGGCCGAGCACAAACTCAAAGTGTACCCGCAGGCTAGACCGATCCGGCAGAAGCTATGTTGTTTCATGCCTGACAAAAGAGAAGCCATTCGGGCGGAATTAGCTCGTCTGGTGTCGGCAGGATTCATTAGAGAAGTACTACATCCTGAATGGTTGTCAAATCCTGTTCTTGTACTAAAAAGAATAAAGTTGATTGATGCATGTGCGTCGACTATACCGATCTCAATAAGCACTGTCCGAAGGACCCCTTTGGACTTCCTAGAATAGATCAGGTAGTTGATTCGATTGCTGGCTATTCTATGCTCTCCTTCCTAGATTGCTACTCTAGATATCATCAAATTAGTCTGACAAAGGATGACGAGGAAAAGACTGCATTCATCACACCATTTGGAGCCTTTTGCTATACCTCCATGTCATTCGGCCTCAAAAATGCTTGGCCAACTTACCAAAGAACTATCCAAACATGCTTAGCCGACCACTGGGGCAAGCGAGTAGAAGCCTATGTTGATGATGTAGTCATCAAGATAGAAAACTCAGATAACTTCATCGAGGATTGGCAACAGGCCTTCAACAGCTTGAGACGCTACCGATGGAAACTAAACCCAGAGAAGTGTGTATTCGGAGTATCGGCCGGAAAGCCACTCGGGTTTATCATCAGCCATCAAGGAATAGAGGCAAATCTAGAAAAAATTGAAGCCATTATGAGAATGGAGCCACTGCGATCACAGAAGAAAGTACAAAGGCTCACTGGATGCATGGCAGTGCTGGGTAGATTCATATCAAGGCTTGGTGAAAGAGGGATGCCATTCTATAAACTGCTCAAAAAGGTGGATAAATTCCAGTGGACCACAGAAGCTCAAGAAGCCTTGGAAGCACTAAAGAAGTTTCTGACCACACCGCTAGTACTCAAGCCACTGCGTCGAGCTACATCCGATCAGCTGGCCGAAGACCTGCTGTTATATATCTCCTGCACAACTCACGTGATAAGCACTACGTTGGTAGTCGAGCGAGCAGAAGAAGGACGTGCGTATCCAGTACAACATCTGGTTTACTTTATCAGCAAAGTCCTCGGTCGCTCGAATATAAGGTATCCTCAAGTTCATAAACTATTATACATAGTACTTCTAACTGCTTGTAAGCTCCGACACTACTTTGACAACCACAAAATCATAGTAGTCACAGGATTCCCAATAGGAGATATACTCCACAATAAGGAAGCTGTTGGAAGAACAGCCAAATGGGCATGTGAACTCAAAGCTCATGGTCCGCTCGGAAGGAGGGGAAGTGAAGAAGGAGAAGACGAGTGAACAAGAACGAGTGGAGAAAGCAGCCAGGGCGAACTGGCTATTTAAAGAGGCCGGGAGGCGACTGTCCACTTTCTACCCACTCACCGAACAGTCACAAGAATTCAATAGCAATTCAAACCACCTAGAAATGGGTTAGGCGTCTGGCGCCGCTTCGCGTAACATGGCACCGAATGGAATCAAGTCAACCGCTCAGGCAAAGTATTACACCTCTCCATCGTATCAAGTTACTATTTTAGGACAACGCTATAGACGTCTTTTACTAGGCAGACACCCATTGGGCACACCCATTGGGTGTACCACCCGGATTCTCTGAGATTTTCTGAAGCAGTGATATTTGCAACATATACGCAATGAATATACCGCGACAAAGGGGAAGATCAGCTGAAATGGGAGGAAGTCCAAATGTGGTTACCAAAGCACATGTCTAATCTGCACAAGCATTAAAGTACGTGGCCGAGTGGCGTCCAGCCAAGGACTCCCTGTTTCGACTGACCTAGACTCCAACTTGTCACTGATCAAATTGATTCCAGACCAAACAAGATACGGATAGATGTCATCACCAGGCTATTCCAAAAAATCATTTTGAGAAAAGCATAAGATGAAGACCTTTGAATTGATTATTTCAAAAACAACTCAAAGCTTGGGGGCTACACCCATTGGGTGCACCTTTAGTGCACCCAACGGATTCACAAAACTTTGAAGTCGAGTGCTGATTTCTAAAGCATAAGATGAAGACCTTTGAATTGATTATTTCAAAATCAACTCAAAGCTCGGGGGCTACACCCATTGGGTGCACCTTCAGTGCACCCAACAGATTCGCAAAACTTTGAAGCCGAGTGCTGATTTCTAAAGCATAAGATGAAGACCTTTGAATTGATTATTTCAAAATCAACTCAAAGCTCGGGGGCTACACCCAACAGATTCATAAAACTTCGAAGCAGAGTGCTAATTTCTAAAGCATAAGATGAAGACCTTTGAATTGATTATTTCAAAATCAAGTCAAAGCTCAGGGGCTACACCCATTGGGTGCACCTTCAGTACACCCAACGGATTCATAAAACTTTGAAACTGAGTGCTGATTTCTAAAGAATAAGATGAAGACCTTTGAATTGATTATTTCAAAATCAGCTCAAAGCTCGGGGGCTACACCCAACGGATTCACAAAACTTCAAAGCCGAGTGTTGATTTCTAAAGCATAAGATGAAGACCTTTGAATTGATTATTTCAAAATCAACTCAAAGCTCGGGGGCTACACCCACCCAACGGATTCGCAAAACTTTGAAGCCGAGTGCTGATTTCTAAAGCATAAGATGAAGACCTTTGAATTGATTATTTTAAAATCAACTCAAAGCTCGGGGGCTACACCCAATGGATGCACGTTCGGTGCACCCAATAGAGTTATAAATGTGTCAAGTCATATGATGAGCCCATAAGCAAGAACCAAGAACCTTTGAATCAATTATTTCAAAATCAACTCAAAGATTGGGGGCTTGTGGGGGACAGATATCCTCTGGGTCCACTCGAGGGCAAAAACTCTGCTCAGGGCCACATGCCAGTCGCCCCTCAGTGGCGCCTCATTGTGGGCTAGGCAAAGGGAATAGCAGAAACGAGCCCACACACAGATTACTTGTGGCTTGGGCGTGATCACTTTGAAGCTGTTCGTCTTTCTCGCGCCTGACATCCTCAAATGCCGGAGATAGCTCAAAGCGGAGGCGTCGGGTTTTCCTCGGGATAGAGAAGTTTGTTCGCTATTAGCTTGGAGATAAGCAGGAAAAGTGTGATCTGCATGTACGCGGAAAGCACCCTACGGTCGTGTATATAAGGTCAAGGGGGATCCCCATCACTTTCATCTCATTAGCACCTCACAACTTGGTAGACACCACTTGTAAACACTTCCCATAGACAAAGCCACCCCAGTAAGTAGGGTATTACGCTCCTCAAAGCAGCCCAAACCTGCTGAAACTCGCTTGACTCTCTCTCTCTCGTGCCCCGGCACGAACCATCGAGTTACAATCCACGACACCGTCCTACCCAAAAGCACCACGAGGGTACCCCCGGGTGTGCGGTCGGACACTAAACACCGACACCTGCCACTACCCTGCCTCGCCCTTGCTAGTGCCTCTTATGCTGACAAGTTAACACATGCTCTCAATTCTCTACCTGCGTGCATATAGATGTTTAGTTCCCATTGGCCATCTAATTTAGTTTATGCATGAGGGTTCAGAGGTTATGCATGAATAACTCTTGCTTATGGCTATGTTATGATTATGGGTGAGGATCGTCGATGGATATATGATGGTTAGAATAAAAGTGGGGCTTACTCTCATGAGTATTCTTCCTCAAACAGGTATAAACTTGGTTTGCATAAGCTAAGTGCTCGGCCTCTTGCTTGATAAATACTAGCAAAACTACTCCAACTAGCTAAACCTATAGCATTGTTTTTAAATTTGGCCAATTATAACTAAATTTTTACAATTGTTGTCTTGATGTATTTTAGTAAAACTTACTCAAACTAGCAAAACATAGTATATTACATCTAAATTTGACCAATTCAAACTAAGTTACTTTATTTGTCCTCATTTATACATTTCACACAAGGATCGATGGCACAAGGGCCCTAGAGTTACCATACTTTACCTGCACGGATACCAACACCTGGAGAGCATGTGTACGTGTTTAGTGCTTGTTATATTCGTAAGTTTTTAGGATTTCTATATTAATGTGTAATTGTTCAATGACCAATATTCAAATCATCTGAGTGGTGGCTATTGGACATTCGATTTCATGTAATGTGTACGACTTGTAATTTAACTCGAACTATAGATTTCTATGTGTGTTTGATAAGACAATTCTAAGACGTGTGTATGGATATTTAAACTATGGATACATATCGATGATGTATGAGTTGAAATTGTACTGATCATTTTGTGTAATTTATGTGGGAAAATAAATAAAAAATATATACTGGTGGTAACCGAGACACTAAAATTCTATCTATCAAGTAGCGGCTGACGGAAGTTAATCATCTCAAGCTAACTTCCATCGGTTTAGCACTGGCCGATGAAAATTAGATAACTTTCGTTGGCTTTGTCCTAACTGATGGAAGTTAATGATTTCATCGTTTAGTGGGCATCGGCCGATAACTACGAAAGATAGCTCAAAGCGACAAAAATAGCTAACTTCCATAAAAAAGACTAAATTTCTATCGACCTATGGTCGACATAAGTTCTTTAGTTTTATTTTGCGGTAAATTGTACCTTCTCCAACAATTGGATGCACTATGCTAGTATAGTTGACCACGGTAAATTTTACTTTCTCCATCAATTGGATGCAACATGCTAGTACATTTGATCTCGCTCTGTATGAGTTTGATTGTTTCAACACGCGAACAGTCGAAGCTAGATACTCCAAATCTCTAGTACGAATCTATGTTCTTATGCCAAACCAGGATCCAATAATTACATGGACAGTTGACTCCTGACCATTCGACCAATAGTTGTCATATGTGCACCAAGTACCTAGTGATAATTCCGATCTGATTGCAACAAACCAACCCTCTTTTAACTTGCACGAACTGAGAGCCCAGAAACCTCTGACAACATCCAGGAATTGTCTTTGTCTAATGAAGCCTTAACCTACAATTTTCTATGCAAATTGTGATGTACAATTAGTGCATGTTGTATTGTGTCATAGTACAAATTTAATGCCATGTATGGGTACTGTACTTGTGTGCCTAGATATGAAAATGCAATCGTAGTAGTTTTGTCGTTTAACCTTAAACATAACATCACTTGCTTGGCGTTGCTACAACTATGGCATCTCAAACTCTGTCATTTTGTCTCCTCTTTTCTTTCTTTTAGGGAAATCTCTGCCATCTCAAAAGTTTTATTACAAGCCAAAAGGGAGTAAAGAATGAAGCGAACACTGCACAAATCCTAGTGGAAGATCCAAACTAATGCAAGCTGAAAGATGCCCAAGATGTTTACAAATGTGCCAATTTCTCTATAGCCTGATTAAATAGTATTTAGCTTGAATGTTTGGAACCTTTATTACTGGATGCTATTTAGCCTAGATAACCAAGAAAACAGATTGAGCAAGCTATTTGGATGCTAGACTTCATCATCTTTCTACGCCACCAAGGTTCTCCTTATTGCGTTGAGAGAGCCAAGTCGTCTCTCCCAGGATGGCAAGCATCTTGTGACTTGTTCCATCTAGGCAAGGCGAAGCGAGGGGATCATGACCAAAGTTCTAATCATACCCATATATTTTTTCTCTTCTGTATGTTATTTGTGTTCTTCCCTCATTTTATGTGTTTAGAACTAGGGATGAAAACTATACTTATTCGGATATTAATTTTTTGGTCTTTTTTATTGATTATGAATTAATAGGATATAGAATCTAGAATATAAATTCATATTCTTGTTTTTATCATTGAGTTTGTGAAGATTCATAAAAGATACATCTCAAATTTTTTATATATCTTCTCAAATGATAGATATAAAACTCGGATATAATTCAGATACATAAATTTTTCACCTTTTTGTTGTAAGGAGCAAATAATGTATAAACCAATTTATGCTAAATTTTATTCTTATTTATAATAATGTGCTTGATAACATAGGAAAAGATTAGCATCAAATTTCATACATATCTATTTTAAAATATTAAATTTGTCCTAACAAATCAGATACTTTCATCCCTATTTAGAAATAAGGTATTCAAAGCTAAAATATAACTATATAAGGTCATAATATTAACACTTTCATATATATATATATATATAGTTAAACTATAAATATTTTACACAAAAATATATCTAGAATTGTATTCTTTGGGGCTCATCTATGGCTTGTTGATAAAATTTCATACTAATCTCGGGAGTTAGGACTTTATCATCTGAATACCACAACTTAGGGATATTAATGTGGCACGAGACATCTAATAGATTGCGCGATACAATAGAGCATCCTTAAAATCAGTTGCATAATAATGTAGTTAAGAGACAATATGTATAGAGAGTTGTGTAGAGATAAGATCTTCGCGAAGAGACTGTATCTTGTATTTTTTCCATTTAACCCCTTAGAGACGAGGTATTAAATAAGGTTGTTCATGTGCTATGTTTCAACTCTCTACTTCACCCGATGAAGTACTAATTCACTTGTAGCATCCAATGTTCTACTCACTATAAGTTAACACTTAACACCCCCAAATCATTCCATTATCATTATCATTGAATGATTTTAAGGGTAAAACCTATTTTTTACATTCAACTAGCATGGTAGTTTGATTTTTGAATATAAGTTACAAAACAAGGTAGTAGACACCTCCCAACTATTGAAAACACAAAATACCACCAACCAACCCTAACACACAAAAAGTTGGTTTTAGTATGACATGACATGCTTTTATCTAAAGCATGGTTGCCATTATATACCTAAACTCCAAAAAAGTAATCATCCATAAGTCATCCCTCATGACACCTTTCTTATTTTTGTTGGTTTTTCTAATTCATTTAGCCACATGGAATAATCAAAGTCTGCCTAGCCTCCTCCCCTCATTTGCAAGCAAGAATTTTAACAACAATGGTACTTGGTGGTGGCGCTATGGGAATTGATGGAGTTCTGGCACTAGTGAGCCTAATTAAATGGATTGCACAATTGGCCTACCCTTGCTAGTGAAGGCAACTCAATGATAGAGATTGTTGTGGTGCTAGTGAAGGGTGTCATGGTGCTCTTGTAGAAGAGCCCCTTAGAGCAGAGCAGCATCGATGTCATGGTGCTCTTGTACATAATTCTACACTCACACTGCCATGGTGCTCACAAGATTGGTCCTTGATAGCACATCCATTGAATACCCATCTCATCTCTTCTCTACATTCACAACGACGTTGAACCACAACACTAGACAAGGAGGAGGATGAGAATCGAGGAATCATTAACCACTGTTGAACATGCCACCTTCTTCTTTCATCTCTATTCCCACTTCTATTCACATAGATCGGGCATGCATCTGTAGTCATATCTATGAGCACCTAATGAAGTTGTGGTATACCTTTGCAATTAACCCATAGTGTTTGGGTATTGTTGTTGTGTATAGATTCATTGTCCATATTGGTAGCCACCATCCATATATATGCCCCATTGGCTGATGTTATTGTCTACCTGCTACACATATAGTAGAATGCAATAGTAGTGCACAAGAGAGGAGATTGAAAGAGGAGGTGATACATAATAGAGGAGGAGGGTATGGAGAGAGAGAAAAGAGGTAGGGCCACTTGTAGTGAGAGATGGGGAAATGGTATGTTTTGACATGTGGGTCGCAAAGGCATGTTAGCAAAAAGCACCTAGAAGCATCCATGATGTAGCTTAAGAAGGCGGTTCATCTAGTTTTGATAGTTGATTTTGTTCGATATTCAATTTCATCAACTGCCAATGATATTAATCCCCAAGTATCATCATGGAGGACATACTCTGCTCCCTGGACATAGGTAGACATGTCCAAGTACTCAGATTCATACAGTTAAATCATGTATCCCATCGACATGATATACAAAACATATACAAATAAAAAATTACTTGTCTACTAGGATCCTTATTATAATTGGACTATGAGACATACCCAATAGGAAATAATTTGATGATTCATGATAATATGTCACATGATGCTCATGATAGTAACACATCATTCAAATTTCTTTCCTAACAACCTTTCATGGTAGCATAGGGGCCTACCATGGTGGCAATGGTGATAGAGGATTATGGCTCAATTTCGGTGAGGGGGCCTAATAAACATCTACATCATCAAACTGACACTTCAGCCAGTGATCCAAACTCCCATCAATAACTCTTGTAGTTTTAATGAGGCATCAAGAAGTTTTGACACTTGCCCCAGTCCTTGTTGGAGCCCCTCGCAAGGGCCAAGCTCCTTGTTGGGTAACTCCATGGATATCTGATCCCCAGTCTTTCCCTAGAGCAAGTGGGTCTCCAATATGGCATCTCTCAAACAACTCCATGCATCTTCAATATCGAGCTTCTACCCAAACCATCATGGGTCTCGTTCCCTCTAGTATACGATGGCGGCCACTCCAAAAACACAGTTGGTGTGGTCTCATAAGACTAGAAGCTTCCTCTAAGTACAATAATGGCATGTGCAAGCATCGAGTGCTAAGAGGTATGAAAACCTCACTAAAAACTAGGCTTAAACCTACAATCTTTATTAACATAAAGTAGGAGTTTTGTCTCTGGCTGCAATACTGCATATTTGGAGTTTGTACTGTTTGTGGAGTTTAAATAATAAAAGTAAGCTAAAATTATGCATAAGTAAGGTTAGAACCATGATTGTCGGCTATAAACCCACATTCACACTCACCTAGCCACTAGAACAAACATGTTTTTGTGTTTTTATTCTATACTCAAGTATAATATAGAGATTTTTATGAAAAATAGGGAAAAATAAAATCAACTCGGGTTGTGTCATGCTCGAGCTGACCAAAATCGTGTTGGGCCAGGGGCCACTCACTAGACATGGTCCAATTGGACATGTATACCCGTACACTAGTGATGCGCCCACGTAGGTAGGTAGTGGCACAAGCGAGGCGATGGCCCGTGTAGGCAGAGCTACCAGGTATCAGCGCAACAGAGCCATTAGATCATCGATTGAGATACATGAGTTTTCAATATGGTAAACTTGGTATTAGTTAGGTACATATGGAGGGGTGCCGACGCGAGCACCCATCATGGTGCCTCCACTCACCATGCCCACGAGGCCTAAAGCTGTGAGGACCCAAGGAGGACCTTGCCTCCACCATCCTCACAAATTGCTCGGGACTTTCGACTGCTCATGGTAAATATTTGGAACATGTTTGAATAGTTATTCCATTTAAACAAGGTCTAACTTAGTGATATAAAGATACCATAGCAAAGCATGTGCATCTAGCTAGTAAGCTCATAAGAAGTGGTCTAACATGCCTAAGTACTTTGTAAAGCACAAACATAATCAACATATGTATCCCTATGCACTATGTAAGTGTAGAGCAGTAGAATGGAGAACTAACTACTTTTGTATGTTTCTCAGCTCCCAAACACTTCAAATGGATAGTTGTTTATAGGACTCGTTTTCAAAACTAGTCGTTGTCAAAAGATATAGTGACCTATGTTTGCCGCGGACATGTCTAATGATAGCATCGAGCATCAAACTAGGCTTCTAACAATTGAACATTTAAAATTTGATCATTGTGATTCCTTTATGTGCATACCAAACACCTATATAGAATAGGAGCACCAAAACATGTTCGATGGTTCAAAGAAAGTCACTATTATGTCCTATGAGCGTGTCCAGTGCTATTTTTCTTCATCCCAACACACTTTTGTATTATGGACATAACCTTTAACTTTGAACTCAAATTTCGATGATCTTGAACTTTTGGAAAGCAAATGAAAAGCTCCACAGCATAGAGTTAATGTTATGTCAATTTGAACAGACACAAAATCATGATAAATTCCAATTGATTCACCTATTTGTCTCAATTTTGGTGGCTTCACTTTTGTTTGTGTCTTTATGTCTAAGATTTTATTTCTTGGTATCTTAGACTCTTAGCATGTCTTGCAGGTCTTTAACATGGCCTCTAATATATATAGATTAAGGCGTTGATCATTTGGACCATCACTCTGCCTAAGTACAAATCCACCTTGCATCCGTTTGAACTATACCTTGTATACTAGCAAACAACATTAGTCCAAGTGGTCATGTTGTTCATCAAACATAAAAATTCAAACTTAATGGTCCTTAGGGTCGATTTTTCTTATAAAGAGCTTAAAAGGACTTAAATAAATTCCTTCTATTTTAAGAATTTTTATGTACGCATGGATAGGTTTCAGGAAGTTGTGCATATGTCATGGAACAAGCTAGTCAACTCAACACAAATCCTCAGTTGTCTTCAAATCAAAATGGCTCGCACCTCCTCCATCTAGCCAAGAGAAAAACAAGATGGTGCAACAAGAGAATATAAACGACTCCGAGATAAATACCTTGAGAGGAAAGATTAATACATCAACCAAAATTGAAGAATTTATCTCACTATAGATCTAACTACATTGTGTCCACCTATAGCTGAAGATAGAAGGAAAATCACCTAGGAATGGACGGTTGATGGTCAGTATAGCACCAAATCTCCTTATACATCATAATGTCAAGGCTCCCATCAATAGAAAATAAATGAAAAACCTTCACCTGAATTATTATTCAAAACAAAATCTTCAAGATAGACAACCTTTCACATTAGGGATGACCACACCATGAGGCCTATGCTATGTACAATGGGTGGCTAGAGAGTAGTTACCACCTTTGTTTGTCTTTCCCTTTTATGCAAGTGGTCTAGAATCGAATTCACATATTTTGGTATTAAAATTTTACAAATTTTCAAAGTCTTGGATCCTATACAGAAGTTTTAGTGGTTCATAAGATTTAAAACTTTGTGATTTGAACTTTTTACTTGAGTTTATTTAATAAACAAAGTATTAAATATAAGGTTACAAAATTTTGATATAAAAAGATAGTGCTCTAGATATAGCCACAAATAAGTGTGTGTTCTAGTGGTGTTATGCATATTTATGTAGTAGGGTTGGGGGTTATGCATATCTATATAGTAGGTTGGGGGTTATGCATATCGATCTATATAGTGGTGTGTTATGCATATTCTAAAAAAACATGATATAAAAGGATACCATTTTTTGTTTTGGGGGTTTTCTAAAAACTATATTTATAGAGACAGATACCTTAATTAATATGTCTGACAATTTCTAGCGGTTGACCTAGCTCGATCGTGGAGCGGAGCGGGCGATCGTACACCTCCCTCCCACCTAGCACTGAGTAACGACGTGAGAATGGCTAGATTTTTTACAAATAACCCCTCACAGCTATTTCAAATTAATCTGATGCACGTCTATATATGCCAAATGACGCTCGACACGGGCTAGATGCACGCGGGCCATAACTATGGCACAGACACGTCATGTCGGCCTGCTAACTGTGTCCGGTCAGCCCGTTAGCCAGTCGATCCATTTAATTAAATCAGCGTAACGACGCCCGACACGGAGCTAGATGCACGCGGGCCACAACTATGACACAGACACGTCATGCCGGCCTGCTAACTGTGTCGGGCCAGCCCGTTAGCCCGTCGATCCATTTAATTAAATCAGCGTAAAATGTTTAAAAACGGTGCAGGAGGTGGGGTTCGAACCCATGTCCTGATGGAAGAAGGGCGAGAGACACTGGGTGAAACTGTCTAACCAGTAGAACATCATGCTAAGATGTTTTTAATATTGAATATAAATTGTATATAGGTATATACGTTTTTTTGTAAAATAAAAAAATAATCGTGTTGGGTCGGGTCAGCACTACGGGCCGAGGCTACAGCCCAAGCACGGCACGACGTTATTTGCTCTTACAAGCATTAGGTCGTTTCTGAGACCACATTGGCGCAATGGACTACATGGTGTTTGAGGTTGTTGAATTGGATGGAGCAGCAATGATTTGTCACACTAACAGCAAAATGAAAGGTTATTTGTTGGTTTTAAACGTTAGTAATTGCTACGAAGTAGCGTAATTTATATGGAGCGCATCCAGTTTTTATTGATGTCTGACTTTAGCAATCACTCCATATTTTGATCTATCTTTTTTATAAGTTTGACTTCATGGGACTTATTTTATAAACTTGATCTCACAAACTTTCTCTCATTTGGTCTCTGTATGATGGAATTATGTTATTTTATAATCTCTGTTCATTCAGTCAATCGTTGTGAACTCTCTTCTAATCGCTCACTTCATTGGTCGTGTTGTACCAAGACATATTTGCATGGAGTAAACAATAACATCAGTTAGCCAAATCAAAAAATATATTATACAGAGAGCGGAGACAATCAATAAAAAATCTTGAATTTTTTTTGATGGATAGTTTACGTGAGTATTGTTGTAAGCCGTCAGCAACGTACGGGCAACCGACTAGTGTTAATTAATTTGTGCCCTAATACGTGGCTAGTAATTAGATCTTGTTTGAATCCATCAACTAAACTTTAGCTAGCTGATAAAAAATCGTAGTATTAAGATACAGTTAAATTTTAGTTGGAGGCTAAAATATATACTTACCAATTATTTATTTAGTTGTTTCAACCTAGCTAAAAACAAGTTTGAGTTAGGGGGTGTTTGGTTTCTATGGACTAACTTTTAGTCGCTCCATTTTATTCTATTTTAGTCCCTAAATTGTTAAATACGGAAACTAAGACTCTATTTATGTTTTCGTATTTGGTAATTTAGGGATTAAAAGGGACTAAAAATTAGTCCCTAGAAACCAAACACCCCCTTAGACTCCAAATATCTCTAGCTAAATTCTAGCTTTGCAATAGGGATGTAATTAGATCGGATGCGGATGAATATTACTTGTTTCATATTATTTTTTATGTTTTTTCCTTCGGATTCGGGTTGAATTATGTCGAATAAGATTTGAATGAATATCGACATCTTAAATATCTAACTTTGACTATATAGATACAGATATAAATAGGATATGGATCGGGTTTAGATAAGATATGAATCAGGTATTGAATACCTACCTGGTATCGAATACGGATCGGTTTTAATCCCTCTTAGACGAACGAATTCAAATACGAACAGATAATCCTTACCATTTACATCTTTTATTTGGTAGGGTGTGGATCATGAAGGTATCCTCTACAGTTACGTCTGGTGGCTGACGTTTGGGACTAAACCACAGTTGACCCCACATGTTAGTTGGCCAGCTACGTCCATATCTATACTATACTTAAAGCACCAGTTTCAACGGTCGTCATGCGTTATTTTTTTTTACAAAAATAACCCCTCACAGCTATTTCAAATTAATCCGCTGCACGTCTATAGATGCCAAACGACACCCGACACGGGCTAGATGCACGCGGGCCACAACTATAGCACAGACACGTCATGCCAGTCTGCTAACTGTGTCAGGCCAGCCCGTTAGCCCGTCGATCCATTTAATTAAATCAGCGTAACGACGCCCGACACGGGCTAGATACACACGGGCCACAACTATGGCACAGACACTTCATGCCGGCCTGCTAACTGTGTCGGGCCAGCCCGTTAGCCCGTCGATCCATTTAATTAAATCATCGTAAAATATTAAAAAATGGTGCAGGAGGTGGGGTTCAAACCCATGCCCTGATAGAAGAAGGGCAGAAGACACTGGGTGAAATTGTCTAACCACTAGAACATTACGCTAAGATATTTTAAATATTAAATATAAATTGTATATAGGTATATATGTTTTTTTTGTAAAATAAAAAAATAATCGTGTCGGGCGGGGCCAGCACTATGGGTCGAGGCTACAGCCCAAGCACGACACGGCGTTCTTGGCTCTTGCAAGCATTAGGTCGTTTCTGAGACCACATTGGTGCAATAGACTACATGGTGTTTGAGGTTGCTGAATTGGATGGAGCAGCAATGATTTGTCACACTAACAGCAAAATGAAAGGTTTTAAACGTTAGTAATTGCTAGGAAGTAGCATAATTTATATGGAGCGTATCCAGTTTTATTGATGACTGACTTTAGCAATCACTCCATATTTTGATCTATCTTTTTTATAAGTTTGACTTCATGGGACTTATTTTAGAAACTTGATCTCATAAACTTTCTTTTATTTGGTCTCTGTATGATGAAATTCTGTCATTTTATAATCTATGTTCATTCAGTTAATCGTTGTGAACTCTCTTCTAATCGCTCACTTTATTGGCCGTGTTGTACCAAGAAATATTTGTATTGAGTAAACAATAACATCAGTTAGCCAAATCAAAAAATATATTATACAGAGAGCGGAGACAATCAATAAAAAAATTTGAAATTTTTTTGATAGATAGTTTATGTGGGTATTATTATAAGCCGTCGCAACGCACCGGGCAATCGACGTAGTATGTTTTTTACCTTACTCTTGCAGGACGACCTATATTTTTTTACGTCTACGGAGTACGGCATGCATCGATCGCCGCTTAATTAACACACGACGTATGGGTGTACGCAGGGCACGGCACTGGCGGGGAAGTGACATGCACGTCGTGACGTCGTCAACGCCGGCCGGCTGGTACGGTGTCTATCGATCCGACCAGAGCACCTGAAACACATGCACGTACGCCTAGGCCGCACACGTACGGCACACTAGTCGAGGCCGGGCCGGGGAGACCAGTGCATCCTATCCTGCCACAGGATGCATGTTGTTGTGTACGTGAAATCGACCGGCATTGTGGTCGATCGGCCTGCCGGCTGATGACAGACAGATGCATCCCAGTGCACGCACGGCACGGCATGGCACGGCGCGTCGTCGGCGACAACGGTTGCTGTGTATGCGCGTGGTGACACCCTCTCCTCCGCCATGCCCACCAGAGAAAGAGGCTCGACGAGCGACATTCAACAACGATCCTTATAAAATGGTGAAGAGGACTCAAATCCTTTATCATGAACTCATGTAAATGATCTAGTGTAGATGACCCAAACAAGAGGCAGTGATCACAGTATCATCAACATATAGGAGGTACACGATGTCACTACCACACAATAGATGATCAGAGAGGTGTCTAACTTAGCCTAAACAATTTTTTGCGAGAGCAGATAGATGGCAAACTGATTGTACCAAACAGGGACTTGTTGAGCTTGCATACCGTAGAGGGGTGTGAAGGGTCAACAAAGCTATTAGACTGGCTAAAATAGATTATCTTGGTAAGAGCCCATAGAGGAATGCATTCTTGACATCCAATTGATGAACCAGCCAAGAGAGCGAGAGGGCTAATGAGAGAATGGCACAGACAGTAGGTGGACTAAATGTCTCATCATAGTCAATGCTAGGGCGCTATGTGAAGCCCTAGAGAACCTAGGTAGCATTGTACCAATACATAGAACCATCTGTCTTCCTCGTATGTGTAAAGACCTACTTGCCAGTCGCCACATTAATGCTTGGGGGATGTGGCACCAAGTTCTAGGTGTGGTTGCTGGCAAGGAGGGCCTAGTACTCTTCCTCCATAGCATGATGCTACTGAGGATTGATGAGGGCACTATGAACTGAAAACGACATGAGGGGATCGATGAGGAGGATGTCGTAGAGAGAACAAGATGATCGATATGGCAAAGAACCCCAGCGGCCTATCACATCACCATCGAGTGGACGTGGTAAGGATCCTAGTGAAAAAGAGGAGGATAGTACATCGTCAGCTCAAACTAGGAGTGGGGTGGGGCATCCTCTTGTGCACATCACTGATAGACATGCACAGGGTTGACGTACATGGGAGGGATAGGGATTGGGACTAGCAATGACACTAGGGAGGCGAACGATGTGAGGGTGTGGTCAAAGAAGCCGAGGGAAATTTAGGGCATCTAGTGCTATCGTGGGCCCAACAAAGGCACATGGGTGGACTAGGCACAGCATGATGTCCTAGTGGGGTCAAGGTGCACATCGGCCATGGGGCACCGGTGTCACACGTGGTAGCACTAAAGGTGAACCAGGTGATGGAAACAGAAGAGGTCGCTTACTAGAGAGAGCCGCAAGGTCAATGTCAAGTAGAAAATTCAACTCATCAATGGAGTAAGTGGTGGACCTCAAGGGGGACGAGGAGAAGGGAAAGTCTATCTCGACAAAGACAACATGATAGGAAATTAGGAGACGATGAGTGGTGAGGTCAAGACATAGGTACCCCTTGAGACTAGGGGAGTATCCAAGAAAGACACAACAGGAGCAGCAAGGGGTAATATTATGTGGAGCGATGGAAAAAAGGTTGAGCTAGCACACACACACCAAAGCTACAAAGATGGTCATAGAATGGAAGAGTGTCAAAGAGAGGAAAATCAGGTGTGGGAGCATGAATCGCCTTGGTAGGAAGGCGATTAAGGGGGTTGGTGGTCGTGTGGAGGCTCTTAACCTAGTAGCGAGCAGGAATGAAGACCTAAAAGAACAAGTAGTGCATGATGTTGTTAGTAGTGTGAATCATATGTGGATCCTTGCCATTCTAGGAAGAAGTTTAAGGGTTGGACATCTAGAGTTATATACTATGGGAGGAGAAGAATGGCCGAGAGGAGTTGTCGAAACTACTAGTCATTGTCGCACTAGACAACCTTAATGTTGTGACCAAAATGAGTGGAAACCCAAGCGAAAAAGTGTAGGAGAGTCAAAAATGTATTAGACTTCAAACACAAGGGAAAAGCACTAATAATGAGAGAAATTATCAAGAACCACCAGGTGATACTTATAACCTAAAACATTGACAACAAGAGAGGTTCACAAATCATAGTGTATGAGATCAAAACTGTGCATAGCCTAAAAGGAGGAGCGAGGAAAAGGAAGTCATGCATGGTGACCTAGTTGACATGCATGGCATAGATGCACATAAGTGCCCTGGTACAAGAGATGATATGCATGGCATAGATGTACAAAAGTGCCTGAGTTGAGGATGCCAAGTGTTGGATGTAGGGGTAGTATTTAGAGCACGCAACGAGGATGAGATCGATCGTGTAGCAGGAAGTAGTGGATGGAGGAGTGGATGCAAGCAGTCATAGGGTGCATAGAGGCCCAAAGCTATCACATCGGGCGAGGAGGCTTTGGGTAGTGAGATCCTTCATGGGCAAGCCAAAAGGATCAGACACAATGGAGCAAGAGTTATTTGTGGCAAACTAGAAAATGGATAAAAGATTCTAAATGATAGTAGGGGTTATAAGAACATTGTAGAGATGAAAGACCGTAAAACAATAGAGTGACCTATAGAGGTGACCAGGAGAATGTCCCTATTATAAAAAATGATAGAAGAAGGATAAGACAGGAGAGGTGGGTGGGAAGAAGACAATATAGCAATATCCAAAGTGGTGTGGTAGGAGGTGTTGAAGTCAACAACCTAGTTGGTGATAGTAGGAGTTAGGGTCATTATGCTAATCGAGCTAGCAAGTGACTACTGATCCCACCCACCAAACCACAAGTTCTAGGATAGAACTGAGGGAGGTAGCAGAGGTAGGAGCAATGGTGGAGGTGTAGGTGGTGTCGAGGGGGTGGTCCGAGAGGAAACCTTAGCTTAGTCATCATCAAGTAAGCCCGCTAGGGCTATGGTGTGCATAATGGTGGACCACCTAGAGATGGGCTAGGCTACATGGAGATGCATACCATGCAAAGATATCTTTTTTATGAAACAAAATGTTTTAGTTGTATTTCTTGATCTTTAGTTAATTTCTCGAAGAGGACCTTCTAATCGGCTTTATCTTCAAAGAGAAGCACCAACTTCCGCTGATCTGTCGAAGCTGCTTTTTTCTTGACCTTCTCTTACTGCTCTAGCTTTTCTGTTTCGTCAATATTGTGCATAACCTTTGACATTACCCAGCTTCCTTTGGCCCTTCTAGCATCTTCTTGGCTAATATACAATAATATTGGACCTTGGATACCTGGCATTTTCATGCATAGATACGTCGGGTGCACTATAACTTCAAAGGCATTCAATGTTCCACTACAAATGATTGCATTGTATACTCCATATCAACAATTTCTCATATAGTATCTTTGGTTCTAGTGTTATGGACATGGCCGAATGTTACTGGCATACTCATTTTACCGAGTGCCAAAACTTATTTTCCTCTAAATCCGCAGAGCAGATTAATGGCCTCTTGCATCTTATCCTTGGGCTCTTGCATTTGACTGAATGCTTTCACAAAGATGATGTCTGTTGCACTGCCTATGTCTATTAAGACATTGTGAACTATGAATCATTTGATCATGCAAGAGATTACATTGCATCATTGTGTGAGTAATCATTGAGCCGAAAGTCATCTGGAGTAAATGCAATTGGAATGTGTAATTATTTTGATTGAATGTATGGACCTTGCACACTGACATGCAGAACTCTTCTCTAAGATCATTTTCTTTGTTTCTTGTTTTCTAGATCTAAGCTTGATCCTCCCATGATATGGAATATATGCTTTGAATCAAGTACTACATTGTTGATTGTTCTAGCTTCGGAGGGCTTCCTTCTATCCGATTTGTGCAAATCTTGTGTTGGATATTGAGATTGGCCAAAGTGTTGTTGTTCATAAGTGTCGGTGTTTTGGGTCCGACCGCACACCTGGGGTTGCCCCTCAAGGTGTTTTAGGAGTAGGACAGTGTCGCCGACTGTAGCTGAATGGTTCGTGCCAGATGCACGAAAGACAATGGACAATGTTTACAGGTTCGGGCCGCTTTGAGATGCGTAACACCCTACGTCCTAGCGAGTATGCTTTGTGTAATGGGTTACAAGGTAGAGAGTTGAGGTGGATGGCTAAGTAGTAGTAGAGTTGGGGTTGATCGTCTTGAAGGGGTGCCCCCTAGGCCTTATATATTTGACCATGAGGCAATACAAGCTGATATGATAACAACGTGCACCTAAAAGATAGTGAACTGTTTGAGCTTATCTTCCTATGATTTGGCCGACTTATCCTCGCCCGGTTCCGTTGTGCGGGGCTCCAGCGCGGGAAAGTCGGATCTTCTGTTGTGGTCACTTGCTCGACGTCGCGGAGTCATCCGGGCTTGCACCGACCTGGCCTCACATCGATCTGCTTTACTGATTGCTCCTCCCCAGGCCCATGAAGGAGTGACCTTACGATCTATCGGGCCCTTGGGCTTTTCGTGAGGTCTTTTATCCTTCTAATGGACCCGGGGGATATCTGTCCCCCACAAGCCCCCGATCTTTGGGTTGATTTTGAGATAATCGGCCCAAAGATCCTAGGTCCAACTTGCGGGCTTCGTTTACGATAAGAAATGCTTCTCGGGCAGTTTGGTAAAAAACGATTTCTTATTGTCTTCTTCTGCTTTGATTCACTCAAAATCTAGAGTTTTGCCTCATACTCATGCCTTGGAGATCGGCATTTCGTATTGCAGGACCTTGAATTTCATTGGGTGCACCGGAGGTGCACCCAATGGGTGTAGCCCCCGAGCTTCGAGTGGATTCTGGATAATAATCCACTCGAAGGTCTTCATCAGAAATCACTTTTATTTCCCACTTGCACTTTGGTTGGAGGTCAGCCTTGTCTTTAATCTTGCCCTATGCCTTAGAAGTCGGCATTATCTTGGCTTGAAATGGTGATCCATGGGGTGCACCGAAGGTGCACCCAATGGGTGTAGCCCCCGAGCTTTGAGTGGATTTTTGAAAATAATCCTCTCGAAGGTCTTTATTTCGTGTCCTTTTGCCGAGAGTCATATTTTCTTTTTTTTTCAAATGCCTTAGAAGTCGACATTATGTCATCCATATTATGCTTTAGAGATCAGCATTATGTCATCAATATTATGCTTCAGAGGTCAGCATGTATTTTGTCTTTTGCAGCCGAGTTCGTGATCCGCCCATATCTTGCTAGGTGGTGCAATTTATTTGCTCTGCGACTGATTGGACATTTGATGGACGTTCCCTGGCTAGTCTTCACGTCGCTTCTGTCGGTCAGATTTTGTACTTCACCGGCTATATTTAGCTTTCCTTTGATCCTTACTGATATCTCATTTTTGTCTTGAGGTGTTCATTGCATGCCCTGCACGGATGTGACAGTTTTGAAAAATATACTGATAATTCCTAGGCGTCCCCCCCAATGGGTGTGGGCAAGGGACGGCTTGGTACGCTGAGTGTGTTAGCCTGCTGCTTCTGAGTAGTAATGTGATGTGACGGCGGGCGTAATCATATCATCCACGCTGTTGACTGGAGTCCCAATGGGTGTTGCGTTGCGTGAAACGGCGTCAGCCGCCTGACGTGTCTTCAGACGGGTTGAAGTGTGTATTGAATGCTTCACGACTGTTCAATGACCGTGGTTGGAGGTGAGCAGTTGCCTTCTTCTTCTATAAATAGTGCCTTTGCCTCTCTGGTTTTTTCACATCTCTTGCTGTTCTCCGCTGCTTGCTTTCTTCCTCTCCTTGCATTTCCACCATGGGCAAGAACAACAAACGCAAGCGCGAGCCGACTCCTCCATCAGAGGACTTTGGCGACTCGGAATACTCAGAGGAGGAGTTCTCCTCTGAGTCCGAGGGGTCTCCAGCTCCCGTCTCTCCCCCAGCGTCGTCCGATGACTCGGACGACTCTCAAGGGATTGCCGCGGAGGTCTGGTCTTATATCCGGGCCGTCGAGCGCTCCGGGCTCGCGGGCTCGGATGAGTCGGAGTACTCCTCGGACGAGGAGGACTCGTCCGAGGAGGACGGTGGCGGCGATGGCGAAGGCGACGACGACGACGACAACGATGGAGGCGACGGCGGCGACGACGGTGACGGCGGTGATGACGGCAGCAGGGGCGGCAACGGTGGCAGCAGGGGCGGCAACGGCGACAGCAGGGGTGGTGACGGCGGCAGCAGCAGAGGCAGTGGCGGCGGCGGCAGCAGCAAGGGCAGCAACAAGGCCAGTGGCTAGATGCCACTGGTTTTTAGATATTAGTATAGAGTAGAAGTAGTATAGTGAAATAATTTAGTAGTATTAGTAATGTAGAGTAGTATAGTGTAGCGTAGTAGTAGTAGTAGCAGCAGTAGGGAAGTATCAACTCATAATGAGTTGATTTGTAAGTACTGTTACTTCCCTTAATGAAGAATGACTTTGTCTCCTCCTGTACCAATTACTTTGCTTCGTAGTAAGTCGATCTCTTATTTGTGAAGTTGATTCATTCAGAATAGTAACTAAATAACTCGGGCATCATATCGCCGCTTCAGGGGTGATGGCCGAGCTATTATTGTCGATATTTACGCATTTGAAATAGAGTCCGAGTGATGACGAAACCATGTCAGCGTCGGAATAACTGTTGACCACGTCGGTGCTCTTAGATGTGACAGCCAAGTGACCTGTGACAACGCCAGCGTTTTTTTAGAGATAACCGCCGAGCGACTGAGGACATCGTTGGCGCTTTAGAGATAGCTGCCGAGCGACTGAAGACATCGTCGGTGCTTTAGGGATAGCCGCCGAGCGACTGGAGACATTGTCGGCGCTTTAGAGGTAACCGCCGAGCGACTGAAGACATTGTCGGCACTTTAGAGATAGCTGCCGAGCGACTGAAGACATCGTCGGCGCTTTAGAGATAGCCGCCGAGCAACTGGAGACATCGTCGGCACTTTAGAGGTAACCGCCGAGCGACTGAAGACATCGTCAGCACTTTAGAGATTAATGCCGAGCGACTGGTGATAACGTCAGCGTCTTAGAAATAACATCCGAGTTAAAACGGGCCGTGTCGGCCACTTTGAGGATAATAGCCGAGTGACGATGTGGCACACCGGGGTTTTTAGAAGTAGCCGCCGGGTGACGACGTGGCACGCCGGTGTTTTAGAAGTAACCACCGGGTGCTGACTGGGCGCTTTTGGAGACGGTATCTGACTAGGGAATATCCCGCATATACTGCGCTTTCAGCCGCCTCTGCTTTTCGTGACCTAGTTCTTGCTTTCCTGCCTCCAGATCCTCTCTGCAATTCGGCTCTCGCTCTGTTCGCCAGTAGAGTTGAGATGGCGCCCAAGAGAAAGGCCTCGTGTTCATCCGCTGCGGTGATTCCCCCATCGACCCCAACAGCTAGTTGCCTTTCGCAGGTAACCATATGTCTGTTGTTTCTGAGCCTGACCTTCTCCACCTCGTGTCCATCGGGGTCCTTCCCCCGAGGGAGCTTTGTTCTTGGCGGATTTGTCATGGGGTCACTGTCCCGACAGAGGATACCCATGAATCCGTGATTTACGTTCTTTTTCTTCTCCGCGGTCTCGCTCTCCCCATTTCTCCCTTTTTCCGCGGCCTCCTTGATTTCTATCGCCTTAACTTGACCCATCTGAATCCCAATTCTATTCTACAAATTTCCATTTACGTTCATTTGTGCGAGGCTTTTCTTGGCGTCCTGCCACATTTTGGACTGTGGAAGTACTTGTATCACTGTCGCCCTGGGATGGCCGGAGGGCAGCACCAGCTGGTTGGGGGTGCTAGTTTGGAGATGCGCTGTGGGAGGAAGACTGAATATCTTGAAATCCCTCTCAAGGATAGTATTAAGGGATGGCGCTTGGAATGGTTTATTGTTGAGAACCATGGAAACTCTCTCCCCCCACGGTCGGGGAGACAGCTGGATGTTCGCACTCTGAGTTGGACCGAGTCCCCCACGGATTAGGAGGTAGCTGAGGTAGGGGCTTTGCTAGCTGAAGTTGGCTGCTGAAAGAGAGGAGTCTGACTGCAGAGGCTGTGGTTGCCGATTTTGTCTTTAAGAACATTCAACCGTTGAAGGATAGGGCATACCCAGCCTACTTGTACCGAGGTTTAGCGGACTCAACCCGGGTCACCAATAGAAGAATTCTTGCTGTAGACTTGGTGAGTCAGCTTGAAATGATACTTAGAGGCAAGGTGTCCAATGTTGGCGCCCCTATCGCATACTCGACCTGGAACCTGCCTCCTATCGCATACTCGGCCTGGTACAACCCTCTGAAGAAGAAGTTAGTGATTTGGTTGCTTCGATTGGAGAAATTCCCGATGATGAACGGCAAGTCCACTTTGAGGTGCCTTTGGATCCTAATGATGCAGAAATAAGTGCTATGCTTGATATGCTGGCCGAAGATTCTTCTGATGCTGCTCCTGCTGGGACATTGGCGGTGGCGCCTCCCCCAGAAGCTGGTACAACCTTGGATGTTCAGAGACCTGTCAGTGTTCGCCCGAGACGTCCTTGCCGAGCCAATCAACTGGATCCTTCTGCTGATGAGCAGAAAAAGAAAAAGAGACGTCTTCGGCAAGTATCTAGTTTGGATCGGAGCGCTGGTCCTTCGGTTCCTGCTGCTGAGGAAGTTCCCATGCCTGAATTTACTGATGCTGACCCCAATGGGTGTGTTCCATCTGTCGCTGACCCCAATGGGTGTGTTGCTGATGAAAATGACGGGGGGGGGGGAAGAAAATGAGGTCCCTTTGGCTCGGAAGAACAGTCGGCAGTATATTGCTAGTGGGGAAAGTAGTGGGGTTCCTTCTCCTGCTCTGTCAGCCCTCGTCGGTCTACAGGAGTTATCTCTGGTGAACTTTGATCAGACTCTAGAAGATATGGTTCCACAGGACCTATTATCAGAGCCAGCGGATGGTGACGCGATGGATGTTTGTGCTGATGTGTTCGACGCCGGGTTGGGGTCATCCCGGGCAGCGTCCCGCGGCTCATCGACCTTAGAGCGCGGTCTTGAGGGCCAGGACACTGACTTTGATCGTCTTGCTCTCATGGAAGTAACTGAGGGGCCTTTAGCCTTAGAGGCGGCTGCCGCAGAGAGCTTGACCCTCAGGGATGGTGTTAACGCTCACCCAGCCCCCAAGGGTGTTGCCGGGGATGGTTCGGCTCGGGTGGGAGGCGTAAGTCACGACCCAGCCCCCGAGGGTGTTGCCGGAGACGATCCGGCTCAAGTGGGCAGCGCGAGCTATGACCCAGCCCCCGAGGGTGTCCGAGCAGGGTCTCCCTCTTGTACTTCCATGGATGTTCACGTCGGATCTCCTCCACACTCTGGTGGCATGGTGGTGGCCCAAGTTTCTGGTCAGGGAGTCGCCTTAGAGGCTAGCGTTCCCGCTGACCAAGTTTTGGGCTCTGTTGACGGTACTGAGTTGGTCCCTGCTGGTTCATTGCAAGCTGCGTCAGGTGGCGACTTTATGCCAGGCCATCAATTGATCTCTCACGATTTGGGAGTCCCTTCGTTCTTCTCCAACCTCCAGGTATTGTGATATATTTTAGCTTGACTTTTATACCGCATGAACTGTTGTTATTACATTTATCTGTTCTCAATATCAGGCATTGGTGGACGGGATGGCTAGTCAGCTGAGGTCGCAAGGTGTGTCTGTTCCAGAAGGAGCTTCGTCTCTGGCACGTTGGAATCTGGTGTTGCTTCAACAGCGTGTCTCTGACTTGGAAGCGGCGAATGCTAGTTAGTGCTCTTTTGATTCCTTTCGTCTGCCTTATTGAATTGTTTCACATTTTGACCCCCTCTGCTTGATTTTTTCTCGCCAGGCATGGCTCGACAGATTTCTATTCTTGAAGAAAAACATTCTCAAGGCCAGGCTGAACTGGTCCAGCGGTGTTCTGATTTTGAGGAAAAGTATTCCCAAAGCCAAACTGAGCTGGCCCAGGTCTCTGCTGCTCTAAATGCTGCTAACACGCTAAACTCTACTCTTCGCGTTCAGCTTGATTCTGAAAAGGTGACTTGAAAACTGCGCCTTGTATTGCTGTGTTCTTATTGCTGGCCTGATGTTTGAAGGAGTTGATTCTTGCTTGCAGGAAGAAAAACGTGCCCTTGTTGCTTCTCGCGATAATCTGGACAAACTGTATCGTGACTCTAGCAACTCGTTGACCATTCTGGAAAGGAGTCATCGTTTCACCATGGAGGAGTTAGATAATCTTCGTTGTAGGCTGCAGGAATCCACGGATGACGTGATCCGTCTCAGGCAGTTGATATCGGCTAAGGATGCTGCTATCAAGGAATTGCGCGCTTCCAAGAAGTCCATCGCCCAGGAGCTGGAGACCGCTCAGCTGGCCATCAAAGTTGCTGAAGAAATTTCCGTTACTCTGAGGGCCCAGCGCGACAGGGCTATGGATAAAGCCATTCGCGCGGGGCGGATCTTGATGAGGAGACCCGGCGTAGTTGTTCCCGACGACATAAGGGCTGATGTGAATGCTGCTCCTGATTCCTCAAGTCGCCCGTCTTCGTTGGTTGCTCCTGAGAAAGATATTGCAAAATAGAGAGACATTGTGCGCTTTGAGTGCGCGGTTATCATGATCGGATGCTTGTTAGAGGACACTAGTTCAACATCTGAATGATATTGCTACTCTCCTATTGTTTTAGAGTTCTGTAATACGTAAACTTGCAGTAGTAAAACGCTGTGTGATGATTTTGAAACTTGTTTACTGGATATAGAGATCACCCCTGTACGGGAAACTGCAAGCATGTGAAATTGCCTTAAGTCGACGCTGACTTAAATCGATTGCCTTTATTAACAGGGCATAGTGGTCACCCCGAGTTAAGTAAGTGCGAGCATGTTGCTCCGTCTTAAGTCGTCGCCGACTTAAGCCGATTGCTCCGTTAGAAGGGCATAGTGGTCACCCTGAGTTAAGTAAGTGTGAGCATGTTGCACCGTCTTAAGTCGTCGCCGACTTAAGCCGATTGCTCCGTTAGAAGGGCATAGAGGACACCCTGAGTTAAGTAAGCGCGAGCATGTTGCACCGTCTTAAGTCATCGCCGACTTAAGCCGATTGCTCCGTTAGAAGGGCATAGAGGTCACCCTGAGTTAAGTAAGCGCGAGCATGTTGCACCGTCTTAAGTCGTCGCCGACTTAAGCCGATTGCTCCGTTAGAAGGGCATAGTGGTCACCCTGAGTTAAGTAAGCGCGAGCATGTTGCACCGTCTTAAGTCGTCGCCGACTTAAGCCGATTGCTCCGTTAGAAGGGCATAGTGGTCACCCTGAGTTAAGTAGGAATGCACGTCCATCATGAGCAAACTGAGTATTCTTGAAGCCTTTTTTATTGATGACATATTTCCTATTTTACAGAGTACATTGTCGTCCCGGTAGCTTTTGAAATTCAGCTAGGGGTAAAACTTCCTGAGGTGTTCTATATTCCAGGAGTTCCCGATTTCTGTGCCGTCCATCTGAGTGAGGCGATATGACCCTGGCCGAGTGACTTCTGCTACTATGAATGGTCCTTCCCATAAGGGCGACAACTTGTGCCGTCCTTCCCCCGTTAGAATTCGGCGGAGGACGAGATCTCCCACTGAGAAGGATCGTTGTCGCACGGCCTTGTCGTGATAGCGTCTCAGAGTCTGCTGGTATCGTGCTGATTGAATTACTGCATTCAGCCGTTCTTCTTTGAGTACATCAATGTCCTCCAGCCTAGTAGCTTCGGCTTCCGCTATGCTTTCGAAGACCAACCTCGGCGCCCCGAACTTGAGATCGGCGGGTAATACTGCCTCTGACCCATAGACCATGAAGAAAGGGGTGTTTCCATGCAAAGCTCGACTAGGTTGAGTTCTTAGGCTCCAAACAACGTAGGACAATTCCCTTATCCACTTCCCTGCAAACTTTTCATTCTTATCGAAGACCCTTTTCCTGAGTGCCTCCAATATCATCCCGTTAGCTCGTTCGACCTGCCCGTTGGCCCTCGGGTGCGCTACCGAAGCATACTTGATCTGAATGCTCTTTTGCTCGCAGAAATCGAAGAATTCTGAACTTGTGAAGTTGGATCCTAAGTCAGTTATGATATTGTTTGGTATTCCGAATCTGAATATTATGTCTTGTATGAATTCCACGGCCTTGGCTGAGGTTAAAGAAGCAATGGGTTTGAATTCTATCCATTTGGTGAATTTGTCGATTGCTACTAGTACATGAGTGTATCCTCCTTGAGCTTTCTTGAAAGGTCCAATCATATCCAGTCCCCAGCATGCGAACGGCCATGTTACTGGTATGGTCTGCAGCTGCTGTGCTGGTAGATGTTGCTGCTTTGACAAGTACTGGCAAGCTTCGCACCTCTGGACTAACTCGGCTGCATCGCTTTTTGCGGTTGGCCAATAGAATCCTGACCTGAAGACCTTCCCAACTAGCGTCTTGGATGCTGCGTGTATTCCACATTGCCCAGCGTGGACCTCATCTAGAAGTCGCTTCCCAGTAGATGAGAGAATGAACTTCATGAGGATGCCTGACGCGCCCCATCTATATAATGTCTCCCCAATGAGTGTGTAGTGGGCTGACTGTCTGGCGATGCGCTCGGCTACATTTTTGTCATCTGGTTCCTCTTCATTCTTTATATATCTGATGATCGGCCTTCTCCAGTCATCAGAGTCTGACTCTGGTTGATCCACGATATTACATTCTTCTGCTTGATCCATCGAGATGCTCGGCTGTAGTATTTCTTGCACAAAGACTCCGGGTGGGACCTGAGTTCGACTGGATCCTAGCTGGGACAATACGTCGGCTGCCGTGTTTCGATCCCTTTCTACATGATGAAATTCCAGGCCTTCAAATTTATCTTCTAGTTTTCGGACGGCAGCGCAGTATTTTCCCATTGAATCACTCGAACAGTCCCACTCTTTGTTTATCTGGCTTATGACTACCAGATAATCTCCATGTACCATCAGTCTCTTGATGCCTAATGATATAGCGATGTTCAGTCCATGGATCAGAGCTTCATATTCGGCTGCGTTGTTAGAGGCTGGAAATAGCAACTGGAGGGCATATTTGAGGTGCTCGCCTCCAGGTGCGGTGAAGAGAATTCCTGCACTTGCTCCCTGCAGCTTCAGTGAGCCATCAAAATACATTCGCCATACTTCTGTAGTCTCTGGGTTATCTGGTACTTGTTGTTCAGTCCATTCTGACACGAAGTCAACCAACGCTTGAGTTTTGATGGCAGTGCGAGGTCGAAATTCGATGTCATGAGATCCCAGTTCATAGGCCCACTTGGCTATTCGGCCAATGGCTTCCTTGTTGTGAAGAATATCCCCTATCGGAAAACCGGTGACTACTATGACTTTGTGATCGTCAAAGTAGTGACGTAGCTTGCGAGCAGTTAGAAGTACTGCATATAACAGCTTCTGGACTTGAGGATACTTTTTCTTCGAGGGACCCAGAACTTCACTGATGAAATAAATAGGATGTTGCACTGGGTAGGCATGTCCTTCTTCTGCTCACTTGACTACCAACGCGGTGCTTACCACGTGAGTCGTGCAAGAGATATACAGCAGCAGATCTTCAGCTGGTTGAGTTGACATGGCTCGCCGTGGCGGCTTCAGTACTGGTGGCATTGTCAAGAATTTTTTCAGTGTATCTAGAGCTTCCTGCGCTTCTGAAGTCCATTGAAACTTATCCACTTTCTTGAGTAGCTTATAAAATGGTAAACCTTTTTCTCCCAGTCTGGATATAAATCGGCTCAGAGCTGCCATACATCCGGTAAGTCGCTGAACCTTCTTTTGTGATCGTGGTGCTTTTATTTTCATGATGGCTTCAATCTTATCTGGATTAGCTTCAATTCCCCGGTGGCTGACAATAAATCCGAGTAGCTTTCCGGCTGGTACCCCGAAGACACATTTTTCGGGATTAAGCTTCCATCGATACCGCCGTAGACTGTTGAAAACCAGTTGTAAGTCTTCGATGAAGTTTTCCGAGTTCTCCATTTTGATTACCACATCATCTACGTAGGCTTCCACACGCTTGCCCCAGTGATCGGCTAAGCATGTTTGAATGGCTCTCTGATAAGTCGCTCTAGCGTTTTTGAGGCCAAACGGCATGGAGGTATAGCAGAAAGCACCGAAGGGAGTGATGAACGCTGTCTTTTCCTTGTCTTCCTTTGCCAGACTAATCTTATGGTACCCAGAATAGCAGTCCAGGAAAGACAGCACAGAACATCCAGCGGTGGAGTCTACCACCTGATCTATCCTAGGGAGCCCAAAGGGATCCTTTGGACAATGTTTGTTGAGATCTATATAGTCGACGCACATGCGCCAATCCACCTTATTCTTTTTGAGTACAAGAACAGAGTTAGCTAACCACTCGGGATGTAACACCTCTCTAATAAACCCAGCCGCGACCAAGCGGGCTAGCTCAGCGCGAATGACCTCTCTCTTGTCGGGCATGAAACGACGTAGTTTTTGCCGGATCGGCCTTGCCTAGGGATAGACCTTCAGTTTGTGCTCGGCCAGTTCTCTCGGGACTCCCGACATATCCGCAAGTTGCCATGCGAATACGTCTCGGTTATCTTGCAGGAACCGGACGAGCGCGCCTTCCTATTTATCGTCCAGGCTGGAGCTGATGATGGCAGTCTTGCGCTCATCAGCGAATCCAAGGTTGATTCTTTTGGTTTCTTCAGTCGGCCGCATAGAGGTCGAGGCTTGAGCTTCATTCGCTGGTGTGGTAAGGTCTTCCTCAGGCTTAGAGTTTGCCTGCATCGAAGGAGTCGCCGACGGTTTGGTGGTGAGGGCCGCCTGGATGGCCACTCGGAAACATTCTGCGGCGCCTTGGAGGTCAGCACGCACAGTTATGATTCCTTGCAGTCCCGGCATCTTCAATATCATGTACGTGTAATGCGGAATGGCCATAAATTTTGCCAATCCCGGCCTCCCGATGATGGCGTTGTACCCGTAGTCGAAGTTCGCCACTTCGAACCTCAGGAACTCGGTTCCGTAGTTCTCCGGAGTTCCGAAGGTGACGGGCATGTAGATGTGGCCCAGCGGGTATTCCCCTTAAGTCGGCACGATGCCGAAGAAAGGAGTGTCTGACTCGTGGAGCTCTTTGAGGTGAACTCCCAAGCCTCGGAGTGTCCGGGGGAAGGTGACGTTGATGCTGCTCCCCCCGTCCACTAACACCTTCTTCACCCTGCTCTCTCGGATCACCGGATCGACGAGGAGCGGGTATTTGCCTGGGTGGTCGAAGTTGAGCCATTGGTCTGCCCGAGTGAAGGTGATCGGGTGCTCCGACCATCGGTACAGAGCGGGAGGACCGGTGGTTGCCACTAGTATCTGGCGATCGTTGAGCTTTTGTTGTCTTCTGTTCTCCTGCGATCCGTGTCCGCCGAAGATGACGTTGACCTCCCTGTCAACGCGCGAGAAGGCTCCTCCTCCTCCCTCCTCCTGCTGCTGGGGTTGTCGTGGTTCTTCTGGTCCTCCCCGCGGCGGAGGAGGAGGTAGAGGTTGGAAGGGTCGGCCGTGCCCGACGGAGTGTTTGAAGTCCCTGCCGTTCCGAAGAGTGTGGCGCATGTCCTTGTGGTACGGGCACTGGGAGTCGAGGATGTCGTCCAGCGTACGCTCGCCTCCGCGGGGTCCTCCCCGAGCGCGAGAGGCAGGTGGTCCGGCAGCATGCACCTCTTCGCGCGGTCTCTTCTCCCAGCGTTTGTCGGGTTGCTAGTTCGCGTCGCGTCGTGGTGCTGCTGGTGCGGGCTTCGCTCCTCCGATGAGGTCTTGAGCTTGCTCGTCGGCGGTGATGTAGAGGTTGGCTTCCTGAAACAGCTGCTCAGAGGTAGTCGGCGCTTTCTGCAATATGGCTCAGACGAAGGCCGAGTCATTGGATCCTCTGTAGAAGTCCTCGATCACAGCCGCCTCCGTGACCTCGAGGATACGATTTCTCATGGTCTGGAACCTTTTGAGGTACGACCAGGAGAGTTTTGTCCCCCCGGCGCTTGATGGATTTGAGGTCCCATGGTTGCGCCGGTTTGTTGGAGAGGGACTGAAAGTTGGCGGTGAAACGTCGGCTGAAATCGCTCCAGTCGTCGATGCAGTGTCGGGGTAGATGTCGTAGCCATTGTAGTGCGTCTTGCCCGAGGACAATGGGTAAGTACGCAGTCATCACGTCCTCGGATGCTCCGGCGGCTCGAGCGGCGGTGGTGTAGACGGCCAGCCAGCCTCCTGGATCCTGCTTAGGTTCATACTTGTCGACATTGGATACCTTGAAGTTAGGGGGCCACTGAATGGCCCTAAGGCACGGAGTAAGGGCAGACACTCCACATGTGTCCTCCTGTCATCGAAGATGATGTCTGTCCCGGGGAGGGGAGTAGTTGTTGAGGTTCCTCGACCGTCCCCGGGTAGTACCGCCAGTCGAGGCCGTCGTTGACTCGGTTCTGGTGGCTTGACTCCGAGTTGGGATGCCATGATCCCTGTCGTACTCCTCCCGGCGGTGGATCTCGTTCTCGTGTCGTCGTTCGCGCGAAGCATTGATGGAGCTTCGCGCGTCTCGGCGACTGTTGATGGCGTGTCGCAGATCGTTCGGCGGGTGAGCGAGAGGTAGAAGATGGTTGGCTGCTTGGGTGAACAGGCATCGATAGCCCTCGGTGTTGGGAGTCCGAGGGAATCCATCAGCTATCCGAGCTAGTAGTCCTCCGACTTCACTCGGCGTGTTCATGGCTCGGGCGAAGTTGGGGTTCAGGTTGCGACCGAAGAGCGGATTTTCCTTGCGCTGCCTTGCGTCTTGCTCGGCTTGTTCCTGAGCTCGTCGGCGATCACACCGTCGGGAGTTCCTTCGTTCTTTGAAGATGCGTTCCTCCGGAGTTTCTCCCATCTCCGAGACCTCGTCTCGCGAGACAGGTTGCTCCGGATCCCGTTCTCCGGCCTCGTGATGTCGCCGGATGTTTCGACGCCGATTTCTTCGTCGACGGGACTCCCGCTGAGGTGGTTCTTCCCCAGGCGCGGTCGGCTCGTCGTTAGAGACGGGAGGCGACTCCACTCTCCCGATGAAAAGAACGTCGGGGTAGAATGGCGCGGCTGTCGTGGCGATCTTCTTTCGGAGAGCTGGAGGTTGCGCTTCTCCGGTATTTTCGGAGTTTGTTGGAGGAGACTTCTTTTTTGGCGGATCTGCAATGCGGTGTAGAGTTCCCTCTTCGTCTGCTATGGATGAGATTGTTCCAAAGCAGAACATGGATCTGGGATGGAGGGTGATCTTGCTATGGAAAGTGACGGCCATTGAGCTAGCTTAGATCGTCGACACACCCCCTACCTGGTGCGCCAGCTATCGGTGTTTTGGGTCCGACCGCACACCTGGGGTTGCCCCTCAAGGTGTTTTAGGAGTAGGACAGTGTCGCCGACTGTAGCTGAATGGTTCGTGCCAGATGCACGAAAGACAATGGACAGTGTTTACAGGTTCGGGCCACTTTGAGATGCGTAACACCCTACGTCCTGGCGAGTATGCTTTCTGTAATGGGTTACAAGGTAGAGAGTTGAGGTGGATGGCTAAGTAGTAGTAGAGTTGGGGTTGATCGTCTTGAAGGGGTGCCCCCTAGGCCTTATATATTTGACCGTGAGGCAATACAAGCTGATATGATAACAACATGCACCTAAAAGATAGTGAACTGTTTGAGCTTATCTTCCTATGATTTGGCCGACTTATCCTCGCCCGGTTCCGTTGTGCGGGGCTCCAGCGCGGGAAAGTCGGATCTTCTGTTGTGGTCACTTGCTCGACGTCGCGGAGTCATCCGGGCTTGCACCGACCCGGCCTCACATCGATCTGCTTTACTGATTGCTCCTCCCCAGGCCCATGAAGGAGTGACCTTACGATCTATCGGGCCCTTGGGCTTTTCGTGAGGTCTTTTATCCTTCTAATGAACCCGGGGGATATCTGTCTCCCACAATAAGGTAGAGGCCCTAGGAGTTATGATTGATGATTGCGCTAATGGTCTAACTGTGGGTGGACCGACATGTTAGATGACGAAGGTTGAGCCTTCTGTTCTTAGTATGGAGCATGTTGTGGAATGTATGGAGGTAGACAATAAGATGATGTGTGGCATATTTCCTTCAGTTGGCTACTTTGGCTTCTAGATTGTGATCTAGCAAGACTTCATAATATATCCCTTATTTTTTCCATAGAACACACAATACATCCTTCGTTGTTGTGTGCTCTAGTTAAACCTTTCTCCGAAGTTGTGGCCTCCCCTGCCACCTCTTGGTGTTAGAGGGCGATAGAAGTTGCCATGTGAATTATGTGGGTGCCCACTTGAGGACTAGGCTGATTCTTGAGGTTGGAAGTGTTGTCTCTATGATTAAGATTGTTTATCTTTGAGTTGTCTAGGATTCTGAATGCTTTAGACGTGCCTTGGATTAAATCTCCCACCGAAGCTTCTTGACACACACACACACGTGCGCTCAAGACTGCCAAAAGTCATTATCTGCTCTAATATACTCATCCATTTTCTAAAGAAAAACCTGTCTTGAGATTGGGTGCTTTCTGGCAAAATACTGAGCTGCTGGACCTAGATGAAGCCCCTTAAGCATTGCTTCAACGACGATGCTGTTGGGTACACTTGGTGCTGGAGCATGAAGGCAAAAAAACTTTCGAACATATACCTAGAGATATTCATCTAGGACTTAGGTGCAATGAAGTAAAGCTTGGGTAGTTACTGGCTTTGTCTAAAAACCCTAGAAACTTGTGAGTAATAGGTCTTTGAGATTGTGCCATGATGGTATCAACCCTAGGCGAAGAGAAGAGCACCAAGTTTGTGCCACATTCTTTACTACCATAACAAAAGATTGGCCACCATAGTTGTGTTGCCTCCATACAAAGATATGATTGCTACGTAACTCATAAAAAATTGCTTCAGATCTAACAAGCCATCATACATTAGAAGTTGTGGTGGCCTGTACAAGGACGGACATGGTGTAGCTTGAAGATCTACTACCAGAGGAGATTTGTTATCATAGATGAAGGCATCATAATTGTGGTCTTCAGGGTGAAGGTCCCTTACATCATATCGACATTGATTTCCCCTTGATCTTCTTATCTTTCCATGTGTTACATCTCTTCAGATGGTTTGTCGATTTGTTGCTACAGTTAAGCAACACGAAGCATTATTTCTCTTTGAGCTTCAACATGTTTCTAAATGGCTTCTAGGTTATTGGTTTCTTGATCAAGACCGTCTTGAGGTGGTGGATCAGTAGCCCTCCTCTTGTCCCCTATCCGGTCATTAACCTCAGGGGGCTGGACATCTTTGAGTTGGCCCTAGTCTTGTGGAATGATGGCCCCAGCCTGCTTTGGGCATGGTGTTTAGTTGTGGTTGATCATGAGTTTACCGGAGGTAGATGCCAATGTTGGTTACCTGTCAGGATCCATGCAGGAAACCAAAACAGAACAACAGCACAATCAAATCGATAATATCTTCTCCCCTTAGCCATTCTATGAAGAGGAGAAGGCAAGGTGTGGGGGACAGATATCCCCCGGGTCCACTAGCAAAGTAAAAGACCTCACGAAAGGCCCAAGGGCCCGATAAATCGTAAGGTCATTTCTTCATGGGCCCAGAGGAGAGGACAATCAGCAAGGCAAACCGATGTAAAGCCGGATCGACGCAAGTTCAGATAGGCCCCATAGCGTTGAGCGAGAAATCACAACAGAAGATCCGACTTCCCCGCGCTGGAGCATCATGCAGTAGAACCAGGCGAGGATAAGTCGGCTGAATCATAGGGAGATAGACTCGAACAATTCACTATCTTTTAGGCGTACGTTGTTATCATATCCACCTGTATCGCCCCACGGCCGAATATATAAGGCCTAGGGGGCACCCCTTCAGAACGATCGAACACACTATCCAACCATCTACCTAAACTTTCCATATCCTCACTCTAGAGAATCACCTTGTAACCCATTACACAAAGCATCTTCGCCAGGACGTAGGGTGTTACGCATCTCTAAGTGGCCCGAACCTGTAAACATTGTCTCTAGCCCCTCGTGCATCTGGCACGAACCATTTTGCTACAGTCGGCGACACCACCCTGCTCCTAAAAGACACCTCGAGGGGCAACCCCAGGTGTGCAGTCGGACCCAAAACACCGACAGCTGGCGTGCCAGGTAGGGGGGTGTCAACGATATAAGCTAGCTCAATGGCCGTCACCATCATCAGCAGGATCACCTTCCGTCCTGGATCCATGTTCTGCTTTGGAACGATCTCATCCATAGCCGACGAAAAGGGAATTCTACACCGCGTTGCAGATCCGCCGGGAAGGAAGCCTCCTCCAACGAACTCCGAAAATACCGAGGAAGCATTACCCTCAGCTCTTCGAAAGAAGATCGCCACGACAGCCACGCCATTCTACCCCGACGTTCTCTTCATCGGAAGAGTGGAGTCGCCTCCCGTCTCTGACGACGAGCCGACCGCGCCTGGGGAGGAACCACCTCAGCGGGAATCCCTGTCGACGAAGAAATCGGTGCCGAAACATCCGGAGACATCACCAAGCCGGAGAACGGGATCCGGAGCAGCCTGTCTCGGGAGACGAGGTCTCGGAGATGGGAGAAACTCCGGAAGAACGCGTCTTCAGGGAACGAAGGAACTCCCGACGACGTGATCGTCGACGAGCTCAGGAACAAGCCGAGCAAGACGCGAGGCAGCGCCGAGAAAATCCACTATTCGGCCGTAACCTGAACCCCGACTTCGCCCGAGCCATGAACACGCCGAGCGAAGTTGGAGGAGTGCTAGCTCGGATAGCTGACGAACTCCCTCGGACTCCAGACGCCGAGGGCTATCGACGCCTGCTCACCCAGGCAGCCAACCATCTTCTACCTCTCGCTCACCCGCCGAACGACTTGCGACACGCCATCAACAGTCGCCGAGACGCGCGGAGTTCCATCAACGCTTCGCGCGAACGACGGCATGAGAACGAGATACGCCGCCGAGAGGAATACGACAAGGATCATGGCATCCCCACTCGGAGTCAAGCCACTAGAGCCGAATCAACGACGGCCTCGACTGGCGGAACTGCCCGGGGACGGTCGAGGAACCACAACAACTACTCCCCTCCCCGGGACAGACATCATCCCCGACGACAGGAGGACACATGTGGAGTGTCTGCCCTTACTCCACGCCTTAGGGCCATTCAATGGCCCCCTAACTTCAAGGTATCCAATGTCGATAAATATGAACCTAAGCAGGACCCAGGAGGCTGGCTGGCCATCTACACCACCGCCGCTCGAGCCGCCGGAGCATCCGAGGACGTGATGACTGCGTACTTACCCATTGTCCTCGGGCAAGACGCACTGCAATGGCTACGACATCTACCTCGACACTGCGTCGACGACTGGAGCGACTTCAGCCGGTGTTTCACTGCCAATTTTCAGTCCCTCTCCGACAAACCGGCGCAACCATGGGACCTCAAATCCATCAAGCGCCGGGGGATGAAACTCTCCGATCGTACCTCAAACGGTTCCAGACCATGAGAAATCGTATCCCTGAGGTCACGGAGGTGGGCGTGATCGAGGACTTCTACAGAGGATCCAATGACTCGGCCTTCGTCCGAGCCATATTACAGAAGGCACCAACTACCTCTGAGGAGCTGTTCCGGGAAGCCGACCTCTACATCACCGCCGACGAGCGAGCCCAGGACCTCATCGGAGGAGCAAAGCCCGCACCGGCAGCACCACGACACGACGCGAACCAGCAACCTGACAAACGCTGGGAGAAGAGACCGCGCGAAGAGGTATACGCCGCCGGACCACCTGCCTCTCGCGCCCGAGGAGGACCTCGCGGAGGCGAGCGCACGCTGGACGACATCCTCGACGCCCAGTGCCCATACCACAAGGACATGCGCCACACTCTTCGGAACTACCGGGATTTCAAGCATTCCGTTGGGCACGACCGACCCTTCCAACCTTTACCTCCTCCTCCGCCGCGGGGCTGACCAGAAGAACCACGACAACCCCAGCAGTAGGAGGAGGGAGGAGGAGGAGCCTTCCCGCGCGTTGACAGGGAGGTCAATGTCATCTTCGGCGGACACGGATCGCAGGAGAACAGAAGACAACAAAAGCTCAACGATCGCCAGATATTGGTGGCGACCACCGGCCCTCCCGCCCCATACCGGTGGTCGGAGCACCCGATCACCTTCACTCGGGCGGATCAATGGCTCAACTTCGGCCATCCGGGCAAATACCCGCTCCTCGTCGATCCGGTGATCCGAGAGAGCAGGGTGAAGAAGGTGTTAGTGGACGGGGGGAGCAGCATCAACGTCACCTTCCCCCGGACACTCCGAGGCTTGGGAGTTCACCTCAAAGAACTCCACGAGTCAGACACTTCCTTCTTTGGCATCGTGCCAACTGAGGGAGGATACCCGCTGGGCCACATCTACATGCCCGTCACCTTCGGGACTCCGGAAAACTACAGAACCGAGTTCCTGAGGTTTGAAGTGGCAAACTTCGACTGCGGGTACAACACCATCGTCGGGAGGCCGGGACTGGCAAAATTCATGGCCATTCCGCATTACACGTACATGATATTGAAGATGCCGGGACCGCAAGGAATCATAACTGTGCGTGCCGACCTCCAAGGCGCCGCAGAATGTTTCCGAGTGGCCATCCAGGCAGCCCTCGCTACTAAACCGTCGGCAACTTCTTCAATCCAGGCAAACTCTAAGCCTGAGGAAGACCATACAGCACCGACGAATGAAGCTCGAGCTGCGACCTCTATGCGGCCGACTGAAGAAACTAAAAGGATCAATCTGGGGTTTGCTGATGAACGTAAAACTGCCATCATCAGCTCTAGCCTGGATGATAAATAGGAAGGCACGCTCGTCCAGTTTCTGCAAGACAACCGAGACGTATTCGCATGGCAACCTGCGGATATGCCGGGAGTCCCGAAAGAACTGGCCGAGCATAAACTGAAGGTTTATCCCCAAGCAAGACCGATCCGGCAAAAGCTACGTCGTTTCACGCCCGACAAGAGAGAGGCCATTCGCGCTGAGCTGGCCCGCTTGGTCGCGGCCGGGTTCATTAGAGAAGTGTTACATCCCGAGTGGTTAGCCAACCCTGTTCTTGTACTCAAAAAGAATAAAGTGGATTGGCGCATGTGCGTCGACTATACTGATCTCAACAAACATTGTCCTGAAGGATCCCTTCGGGCTCCCAAGGATAGATAAGGTGGTAGACTCCACCGCCGGATGTTCGGTGCTGTCTTTCTTGGATTGCTATTCGGGATACCATCAAATCAGCTTGGCAAAAGAAGACGAGGAAAAAACGGCGTTCATCACTCCATTTGGTGCTTTCTGTTATACCTCCATGCCGTTCGGCCTCAAAAATGCTGGAGCGACTTATCAGAGAGCCATTCAAACATGCTTAGTCGATCACTGGGGCAAGCGTGTGGAAGCCTACGTAGACGACGTGATAATCAAAACGGAAAACTCGGAAAACTTCATCGAAGACTTGCAGCTGGTTTTCAACAGTCTACGACGGTATCGGTGGAAGCTTAATCCCGAAAAATGTGTCTTCGGGGTACCAGCGGGGAAGCTACTCGGATTTATTGTCAGCCACCGGGGAATTGAAGCTAACCCGGAAAAGATTGAAGCTATCATGAAAATGGAAGCTCCACGATCACAAAAGAAGGTTCAACGACTTACCGGATGTATGGCCGCTCTGAGCAGATTTATATCCAGGCTAGGAGAAAAAGGTTTACCGTTCTACAAGCTGCTCAAGAAGGTGGACAAGTTTCAGTGGACTTCAGAAGCGCAGGAAGCCTTGGACGCACTGAAAAAATTCTTGACAACCCCACCAGTACTGAAACCACCACGGCGAGCCACGTCAACTCAACCGGCTGAAGATCTGTTGCTATATATCTCTTGCACGACTCACGTGGTAAGCACCGCGTTGGTAGTCGAGCGAGCGAAAGAAGGACATGCCTACCCTGTGCAACACCCCGTTTACTTCATCAGTGAAGTTCTGGGACCCTCGAAGAAAAAGTATCCTCAAGTGCAGAAGCTATTATATGCAGTACTTCTAACTGCCCACAAGCTGCATCACTACTTTGATGACCACAAAGTCATAGTAGTCACCAGTTTTCCGATAGGGGATATCCTCCACAACAAGGAAGCCATTGGCCGAATAGCCAAGTGGGCCTGTGAACTGGGGTCTCATGACATTGAATTTCGACCTCGTACTGCCATTAAGTCTCAAGCATTGGTAGACTTCGTCTCAGAATGGACTGAACAACAAATACCAGAGAGCCCAAAAACTGCAGAAGTATGGAAGATGTATTTTGATGGCTCGCTGAAGCTGCAGGGAGCAGGTGCAGGAATTCTCTTCATCGCGCCCGGAGGCGAACACCTCAAATATGCCCTCCAACTGTTATTTCCAGCCTCAAACAATGCAGTCGAGTATGAAGCCCTGGTCCATGGACTAAACATCGCCATATCATTGGGCATCAAGAGATTAATGGTATACGAAGATTCTCTGGTGGTCATAAGTCAAATAAACAAAGAATGGGACTGTTCGAATGATTCGATGGGAAAATACTGCACCGCCGTCCGGAAACTAGAAGATAAGTTTGAAGGTCTAGAATTTCATCATGTGGAGAGAGATCGAAACACGGCAGCCGATGTATTGTCCAAGTTAGGATCCAACCGAACTCAGGTCCCACCCAGAGTCTTCGTGCAAGAAATACCACGACCGAGCATCTCAACAGATCAAGCAGAAAAATGTAATATCGTGGGTCAACCCGGGTCAGACCCTGATGACTGGAGAAGGCCGATCATCAGATATATAAAGAATGAAGAGGAACCAGATGACAAAAATGCAGCCGAACGCATCGCCAGACAGTCAGCCCACTACACACTCATTGGAGAAACATTATACAGAAGGAGTGCATTGGGCGTCTTCATGAAGTGCATTCTCTCATCCACTGGGAAGCAACTTCTAGATGAGGTCCATGCCGGGCAATGTGGAATACACGCGACATCAAAGACACTAGTCGGGAAGGTCTTCAGGTCAGGATTTTATTGGCCAACAGCGAAAAACGATGCAGCCGAGTTAGTTCAGAGGTGCGAAACCTGCCAGTACTTGTCAAAGCAACAACATTTACCAGCACAGAAATTGCAGACCATACCAGTAACTTGGCCCTTCGCATGCTGGGGACTGGATATGATTGGACCTTTCAAGACAGCTCAAGGAGGGTACACTCATATACTGGTAGCAATCGACAAGTTCACCAAATGGATAAAATTCAAACCCATTGCTTCCTTAACCTCAGCCAAGGCCGTGGAATTCATACAAGACATAATATTCAGATTCGGAATTCCAAACAACATTATAACTGACTTGGGATCCAATTTCACAAGTTCCAAATTCTTCGATTTCTGCGAGCAAAAAGGCATTCAGATCAAGTATGCTTCGGTAGCGCACCCGAGGGCCAACGGGCAGGTTGAGCGAGCCAATGGGATGATACTGGAAGCACTCAGGAAGAGGGTCTTCGAAAAGAATGAGAAGTTCGCAGGGAAGTGGATAAGGGAATCGCCCTACGTCGTTTGGAGCTTAAGAACTCAGCCAAGCCGAGCTCTACATGGAAATACTCCTTTCTTCATGGTTTATGGGTCAGAGGCAGTATTACCCGCTGATCTCAAGTTCGGGGCGCCAAGGTTGGTCATCGAAAGCATAGCAGAAGCTGAAGCTACTAGGCTGGAGGACATCGATGTACTCGAAGAAGAACGGCTGAACGCAGTAATTCAATCAGCGCGGTACCAGCAGACTCTGAGACGCTATCATGACAAGGCCGTGCGACAACGATCCTTCTCAGTGGGAGATCTCGTCCTCCGCCGAATTCTTACGGGGGAGGGACGACATAAGTTGTCGCCCTTATGGGAAGGACCATTCATAGTAGCAGAAATCACTCGGCCGGGATCATATCGTCTAACTCAGATAGACAGCACAAAAGTTGGGAACTCCTGGAATATAGAACACCTCAGAAAGTTTTACCCCTAGCTGAATTTCAAAAGCTATCGGGACGACAATGTACTCTGTAAAATGGGAGATATGTCATCAATAAAGAAGACTTTAAAGATACTCAATTTATTCATGATTGACTAGCACTCTTACATAACTCGGGGTGACCACTATGCCCTGCTAACGGAGCAATCGGCTTAAGTCGGCAAAGACTTAAGACGGTGCAACATGCTCACGCTTACATAACTCGGGGTGACCACTATGCCCTGCTAACAGGAGCAATCGGCTTAAGTCGGCAAAGACTTAAGACGGTGCAACATGCTCACGCTTACATAACTCGGGGTGACCACTATGCCCTGCTAACGGAGCAATCGGCTTAAGTCGGCAAAGACTTAAGACGGTGCAACATGCTCACGCTTACATAACTCGGGGTGACCACTATGCCCTGCTAACGGAGCAATCGGCTTAAGTCGGCAAAGACTTAAGACGGTGCAACATGCTCACGCTTACATAACTCGGGGTGACCACTATGCCCTGCTAACGGAGCAATCGGCTTAAGTCGGCAAAGACTTAAGACGGTGCAACATGCTCACACTTACATAACTCGGGGTGACCACTATGCCCTGCTAACGGAGCAATTGGCTTAAGTCGGCAAAGACTTAAGATGGTGCAACATGCTCACGCTTACATAACTCGGGGTGACCACTATGCCCTGCTAACAGAGCAATCGGCTTAAGTCGGCAAAGACTTAAGACGGTGCGACATGCTCACGCTTACATGGCTCGGGGTGTCCACTATGCCCTACTGACGAAACAATCGGCTTAAGTTGACAACGACTTAAGGCAATGCGACATACTCGCGCTTACGAAACTCGAGGGATGACTTCTATATCCCGCAAACAAGTCTCAAAAACCATTACACAGCCTTTCTACTGCTACAAATTTATGCACTGTTGAACTCTAAAACAGTAGGAGAATAGCAATATCATTCAAAAGCTAAACTGGCGTCCTCTAAACAAATATATGATCGTGCTAACCGCGTGCTCAAAGCACGCAAAATATCCCTCTATTTCGTGATGTCTTTCTCAGGAGCAACCGACGAGGAGGGGCGACTTGAGGAATCAAGCGCAGCATTCACATCAGCCCTTATATCTTCAGGAACGACCACCCCAGGTCTCCTCATCAAGATTCGTCCCGCTCGAATGGCCTTATCCATGGCCCTGTCGCGCTGGGCTCTCAGAGTACTGGAAGCCTCTTCAGCAACCTTGACAGCCAACTGGGCTCCTGGGTAACAGATTTCTTGGAAGCACGCAGATTCTTGATGACAACGTCTTTAGCCGATATCAACTCCTTAAGACGAATCACATCATCCAAGGACTCCTGCAGCTTATAGCGAAGATTGTCTAACTCCTCCATGGAAAAGCGATGACTCCTCTCCAGGATGGTCAGCGAGTTGCTAGAATCACGATATAGTCTGTCGAGATTGTCGCGAGATGCAGCAAGGGCGCTTTTTTCTTCCTGCAAACAAGAATCAACTCCTTTCAAATATCAAACAAACAATAGGAACACAGCAACACAAAAGTACAGTTTCACAAGTCACCTTTTCAGAATCAAGCTGAATGCGCAGAGAAGAGCTCAGGGCATTGGCATCATCTAAGGCAGCAGAAACCCGAGCTAGTTCAGTCTGGCTTTGAGAATACTTTTCTTCAAAGTCAGAGCACCGCTGGACCAGCTCAGCTTGATCCCGAGAATGTTTTTCTTCAAGAGTGGTAATTTGCCAAGTCACAACTAGCAGGAAATAATCAAGCAAAAAGGATCAGGATATAAAGCAGTTCAGTAATTCAGGACAAAGAGAAGCAAAAAGGCACTAACCAGCATTGGTCACCTCCAAGTCAGAAACACGTTGTTGAAGTATCACCGGATTCCAACATGCAAGAGAAAAAGCTCCTTCTGGAACAGAAGCACCCCGCAACCTCAGCTGACTAGCCATTCCGTCTACCAAAGCCTGATAAGAAGAACAGATGAGTGTAGTAACAGCAGTTCACACAGCGCGAAAGTTAAGACAAGATATATTACAATACCTGAAGATTGGAAAAGAACGAAGGGGCTCCCAGATCATGAGGGATCAATTGATGGCCTGGCGTAAGGTCACCACCCGAAGCAGTTGGCAACAAACCAGCAGAAACCAACTCAGTGCCATCAACAGGGCTCAAGACTTGGCCAGCGGGGACGCTGCCCTCCAAAGCGACTCCCTGGTTTGAAGCTTGGGCGACCACCATATAGCCGGAGTGCGGGGGCGATCCCGCATGAACGTCCATGGAAGTACAAGAGGGGGACCTTGCTGGGACACCCACGGGGGCTGGGTCATAGTTTTCACTACCCACACGAGCCGGATCATCCCCGGCAGTACCCTCGGGGGCTAGAAAGTGGCTGGCACTTTCCAACCGAGCCGAGTCACCCTCGACAACACCCTCGGGGGCTGGGTAAGCGTCAACACCATCCTTGAGAGCCGAGTTCTCTGCAGTGGCCACTTCTAAGGCTAAAGGCTCCTCAGTTGCTTCCATGGGACCGAGATGATTCAAATCAGTCTCCCTCGGGGGCTGGCACTTTCCAACCGAGCCGAGTCACCCTCGGCAACACCCTCGGGGGCTGGGTAAGCGTCAACACCATCCTTGAGAGCCGAGTTCTCTGCAGTGGCCACTTCTAAGGCTAAAGGCCCCTCAGTTGCTTCCATGAGACCGAGATGATTCAAATCAGTCTCCTGGCCTTCAGGACCACGCTCTAAGGTCGATGAGGCGTGGGATGACCTCAACCCAGCATCAAGCACATCAGCACAAATCTCCATCATACCGTCATCCGCTGACTCTAACAAAAGGTCCTCTGGAACCATATCCTCCAGGGTCTGATCAAAGTTTGCCAGAGATAACTCCTGTAGGCCAACGAGGGCTGACAAAGCAGGAGAAGGGACTCCACTGCTCTCCCCACTGGCAATATACTGTCGACTGTTCTTCCGGGTCAGAGGGACTTTGTCTTCTTCCTCCCTGTCATTTTCATCAACAACATAAGCGTCACACCCATTGGGTTCAGCAGCAGTTGGAGCACACCCATTGGGGTCAGCGTCAGTGAAATCAGGCACGGGAACCTCCTCAGCAGCAGGAGCCGAGGGACCAACACCCCGATCCAAACCAGACACTTGCCGGAGACGTCTCTTTTTCTTTCTCTGCTCATCCGCAGAAGAACCAGGTTGATTGGCTCGGCAAGGGCGTCTTGAGCGAGCATTGGCAGGCTTCTGAACATCCAAAGTTATACTAGCTTCTGAAAGAGGCGCCACCACCAATGTCCCAGCAGGAGCAGCATCAGGGGAGTCCTCAGCCAGAAAATCAAGCATAGCACTTATTTCTGCATCACTAGGATCCAAGGGCACCTCAAAGTGGACTTGCCGTTCGTCGTCAGGAATTTCCCCGAGCGAAGCAACCAATGTGTTAACCTCTTCGGCAGAGGGTCGCACTCTAAGGCCCAAACCGTCATCAGTAACAGGTGGATTCGACACGAAAAAAGTGAAGGTCTTGGGAGAAGGCAGGTTCCATGCTGAATATGCCACTGGGGCGCCAATATTTGATACTTTGCCTCTAAGGATCATCTCAAGTCGGTTCACTAAGTCTACAGAGGGAATTCTCCTGTTGGTAACCCGAGTCGGATCAGCCAAGCCTCTGTACAGATAAGCTGGGTATGCTCTGTCCTTCAACGGCTGAACATTCTTGAAAACAAAATCAGCAACCACAGCTTCAGCAGTCAGGCCCTTTTCTTTCAGCAGACCAACTTCAGCTAGCAAAGCCTTCGCTTCAGCTACCTCCTGATCTGTGGGAGACTCAGTCCAGCTCAGAGTGCGAACGTCCGGCTGTCTTCCCGACCGTGTAGGGAGGGAATTTCCATGGTTCTCAACAATAAACCATTCCAAGCGCCATCCCTTGATGCTGTCTTTAAGTGGAATTTCAAGATACTCAGTCTTTCTCCCACGGCGCATCTCCAAACTAGCACCCCCGACCAGCTGATGTTGACCCCCGGCCATTCCAGGACGGCAGTGATACAAATACTTCCACAACCCAAAATGTGGCAGCAAACCCAGGAAAGCTTCGCACAAATGAACATAAATAGAAATTTGAAGAATAGAATTGGGATTCAGGTGGGTCAAGTTAAGGTGATAAAAATCAAGGAGGCCGTGGAAGAAAGGTGAAACGGGGAGAGCGAGACCGTGGAGAAGAAAGGGAACGTAAATCACGGATTCATGAGTATCCTCTGTCGGGACAGTGACCCCATGACAAATTCACCAAAAACAAAGCTCCCTCGGGGGAAGAACCCCGATGGACACGAGGTGGAGGAGATCAGACTCGGAGACAACGGACATGTGATTACCCGCGAAAGGCAATTAGCTGTTGGGGTCGATAGGGGGAATTACTGCAGCAGATGAACTCGAAGCTTTTCTCTTGGGCGCCATCTCGAATCTACTGGCGAACAGAGTGAGAGCTGAATTGCAGAGAGAATTTGGAGGCAGGAAAACAAGAACTAGGGCACGGAAAGCAGAGGCGGCTGAAAGCGCTGTATAAACAGGATATTCCCGAGCTGGATGTCGTTTCCAAAAGCGCCCAGTCAGCACCCGGCGGTTACTTCTAAAACACCGGTGTGCCACATCATCACTCGGCCATTATCCTCAAAGGTGGCCGACGCGGCCCGTTTTAACTCGGCTGTCATTTCTAAGACGCTGACGTTATCACCAATGTTTTCAGTTGCACGACGGCTATCTCTAAAGCACCGATGATGTCTTCATTCGCTCGGCATTTACCTCTAAAGCGCCGATAATGTCTTCGGTCACTCGGCAGCTATCTCTAAAGCGCCGATAATGTCTTCGGTCACTCGGCAGCTATCTCTAAAGCGCCGATGATGTCTTCATTCGCTCGGCAGTTACCTCTAAAACGCCGATGCAGCCTTCAGTCATTCCATCGCAGACACAGTTTCGTAATCACTCGGACGCTGTCTTAAAAGTGCAAATGGTGACAATAATAGCTCGGCCATCACAAAACATCGGCGTGATGCCCGAGTTATTTAGTTACTATCCCAAAGGAGGAAGGACTCAAAAACTCGGCGTTGATCATAATTGACAATTTAGTTGATTAAGGGCTCCAAATCTGCACAGAAGGGACAAAACTGTTCTTCATTAAGGGAGTTTTCATACTTACAAATCAACTCATTATGAGTTGATAACTTCCCTATTGCTACAACTACTACTGCTACTACTACTACTACAACTACGCTACACTATACTACTTTACATTACTAATATTACTACATTATACTACTTCTAATCTATACTAATATTTAAAAACCAGTGGCATCTAGCCACTGGCCTTGTTGCCGCCCCTGCTGCTGCCACCGCTGCCCCCGCCGCCGCTGCTGCCGCCCCCACCGCTGTTGCTGCCCCTGCCGCTGCTGCCGCCCCCGCCGCCGCAGTCACCGTCGTCGTCGCCGCCACCGCCTCCGTCGTCATCGTCGTCGTCGTCGTCGCCCTCGCCACCGTCGCCGTCGTCCTCCTTGGACGAGTCCTCCTCGTCCGAGGAGTCCTCCGACTCATCCGAGCCCGCGAGCCCGGAACGCTCGACGGCCCGGATGTAAGTCCAGACCTCCGCCGCGAGCCCCTAGGAGTCGTCTGAATCATCAGACGACTCACGCAGAGGGTTGGGAGCCGGAGACCCCTCGAATTCAGAGGAGAACTCCTCTGAATACTCCGAGTCACCAAAATCCTCAGACAGAGGAGTTGGCTCGCGCTTGCGTTTCTTGCCCATGGTGGAAATGCAGGTAGAAGAAAGAAAGCAGGCAGTGGAGAACAGCAAGAGATGTGAAAAAACCAGGCAGGCAAAGGCACTATTTATAGGAAAAGAAGGCAACCACTCACCTCCAACCGTGGTCACTGAACAGTCGCGAAGCATTCAATACACATTTCAACTCGTTTGAAGACGCGCGGTTGACGCTGTTTCACGCAATGCAACACCCATTGGGACTCCAGTCAAACAGCACAGAAGATATGATTACACCCGCCGTCACATCACATTACTACTCAGAAGCAGTCGGTTAAAACACTCATCGTACCAAGCTGTCTCTTACCCACACCCATTGGGGGGGACGCCCAGGAATTATCAGTATATTTTTCAAAAAACTGTCACATCTGTGCAGGGCGTGCAATGAACACCCCAAGACAAAAATGAGATATCAGTAAGGATCAGAGGAAAGCCAAATATAGCTGGTGAAGTACAAAATCGGACCGATGGAAGCGACATGAAGACTAGCCAGGGAACGTCCATCAAATGTCCAATCAGTCACAGAGCAAATAAATTGCACCACTTAGCGAGATATGAGCAGATCTCGAACTCGGCTGCGAAAGACAAAATACATGCTGACCTCAGATGCAAAATAGTGATGACATAATGTTGACCTCTAAAGCATAATATGGATGACATAATGACGACTTCTAAGGCATCCAAAAAACGAAAAAGGAGAGAAAGTATGGCTCTCGGTAAAAGGACACGAGGGAAGGACCTTTGAGAGGATTGTTTTCAAAAATCCACTCAAAGCTCGGGGGCTACACCCATTGGGTGCACCTTCGGTGCACCCCATGGATCACCATCTCAAGCCAAGGTAGTGCCGACTTCTAAGGCATAAGACGAGATTAAAAGACAAGGCTGGACCTCAATCAGAACACGAGAAGAAAACAAAAACGATTTCTGATGAAGACCTTCGAGTAGATTATCTTCTAAAATCTACTCGAAGCTCGGAGGCTACACCCATTGGGTGCACCCCTGGTGCACCCAATGAAATTCAAGGTCCTGCGAAATGATAAGCCGACTTCTAAGGCACAGATGTGAGGCAGAACCACAGATTTCGAGTGAAGAAAAGCAGAAGAAGACAGTAAGAAATCATCTTCACCAGACTGACCGAGAAGCATTTCTTGTTGTAAGGATAACCTGCAAGTTGGGCCTAGGATCTTTGGGCCGATTATCTCAAAATCAACCCAAAGATCGGGGGCTTGTGGGGGACAGATATCCCCCGGGTCCACTAGCAGAGTAAAAGACCTCACGAAAGGCCCAAGGGCCCGATAAATCGTAAGGTCATTTCTTCATGGGCCCGGAGGAGAGGACAATCAGCAAGGCAAACCGATGTAAAGCCGGATCGACGCAAGTTCAGATAGGCCCCATAGCGTTGAGCGAGAAATCACAACAGAAGATCCGACTTCCCCGCGCTGGAGCATCATGCAGTAGAACCAGGCGAGGATAAGTCGGCTGAATCATAGGGAGATAGACTCGAACAGTTCACTATCTTTTAGGCGTACGTTGTTATCATATCCACCTGTATCGCCCCACGGCCGAATATATAAGGCCCAGGGGGCACCCCTTCAGAACGATCGAACACACTATCCAACCATCTACCTAAACTTTCCACATCCTCACTCTAGAGAATCACCTTGTAACCCATTACACAAAGCATCTTCGCCAGGACGTAGGGTGTTACGCATCTCTAAGGGGCCCGAACCTGTAAACATTGTCTCTAGCCTCTCGTGCATCTGGCACGAACCATTTTGCTACAGTCGGCGACACCACCCTGCTCCTAAAAGACACCTCGAGGGGCAACCCCAGGTGTGCGGTCGGACCCAAAACACCGACACAAGGGGAGAAGAATAAATGGATGAAAGTAAGGCGTTCGATGACATGAAGACAAGGAGTAAAAAACAATCGCATGATGATCTTCCATTAGATATATGATTAAACTTACAAGTTGTTACAAGATTACCTTTGGAATGCATGCAAATGCACGAAGGTAGATGAGGTTAGAAACATCAGAGACAGAGTGTCTCAAAAGCGACTAGAGCACATGAATGAAAAAGACGCTCATGCATGGACATTGTTCACCTATTTATAGGGACATACCGACGTATATCTTCGCACGAAATTACATAATCGCCCTTGACTCCTCAACACATGACCTATAACACTGAAGAGGGTATTATTTTCTTTTTTCCTCTAACAAGATGTGTCTTATACGTCTTCTTATTCCTTCATCTCCACAGTGTCGGGGTTCTTCGACCACACTTCGGTGCTTCAACTGACGAAGGTATCGTTTCCTCCTTTGACTTATCAAGGCCCCTGATGAAGCTTGCTTCACGCTCCCCTGAAACATATTTTAAACAAACGAGGTTCATTAGTTTGAGGACCTTCGGTAAAGGCTTCTCCCCAATAGTATCATTTACATGGCATCAATTTGTTTTCCTCTAAAGTCGTATAGAGGATTGTCTGCTTGTTGCAAGTGTTTTAATTAAGTCAAAGTTGTTGTGTGATATGAGATAGCAAGATAAGGGTTGTTATAATGTTGTTCCAAATGTGTATGGGTATCGAAGTTTTCCTTTGATAAAATAATAAAAACCTAATGTTCCTCAAAAGTAGATAAATTCTTTATTGCATTTTGATTGCCGCTCTATTGTATTTTGATTGGAAAAAAACAAAATAACATAAGTACCCCATTGCTTTGAGGCCTTTTGTTTTGCTTTTGTTCTTCCTTTTTCATATTGAACACACCATTTGTCGTGGTTTCGAAAACCGAGGGCAATATATTTGTGTTCGGTGGGGGATGCAAGCGCAGACTCACTCCAAATGGTGGATCACGAGGATCCGAGCAAGGAAATGAGATACTGGGTTATACTAGTTCAGGCTTTCTCCCTAGTCCAATGTAGTGCTGATCATAATATTGCTTTGTGGTGTGTTACAGTAGGTGTGCTCGTCTCCCTAGAGAAAAGAGGGCATGTCGCTTTTATAGTTCAAGGGTTGGACCTTACAGTGGAGATCTATTTTCTATGAGAGAGAGTGTGTGACATCGGTTTCTCCGAGTCATTGTGTGTGTTCTTCGTAGGGTCATGTGTAGTTGTACTCTTTGTTTGGCGTATCGTCTCGCTTGTTTGTCATACGGCCCCATGTAGCTAGTACGTTAATGACACCTCCATAGTAGTGTGCGGGGGATCCCTCGGGCTAGTCCCATGGAGCCTTCGTGTGTGGCATGGTTCTGCATGTCATCATGGGCCTGTGTCAACCATTAGTGTGCGTAGACATACACCCTGGTATGGTGTACCTGTTGCGTTCTTCTGAGTATGTGGGTCACTATAGAGACTCTAGCGCTAAGGCTGCTATGACTGAGGTTGACTGGCCCCACGAGTCAGTGAGGGTATATTCATGGGTGCATGCAGGGTGTTCCATCGCGTCTATCAGAGACCTATTGGTACTGTACGTACAGTTTAGAGTGGCTTGGCGATGTTGGGTCTTGTCGCGGTCGCCATGTGCTGGCAGCGTCGGCATGTGTTCCCTCCTTGTGGATCTGCTCGGCAGGGTGTAACACCCTGAATTTGGGGGTATAAATTTTCTTCTCTAGTATCCATCAAATTCAGGTGCTACCTCTATTCTCCTCTCTCCATTTTCCTTCTTTCTTTTTTCCTATAGTGGTGAGGTGGTTATTTTCTTTGGAAATGTAATAATACTCTAGTAGATAAAACTTCAATGGAGTATGAATTGTTGCATCATGTTGAACCCCAAAACTTTGATGTTGTTTGATACATATGCTTGAGGTGTTCAAATTTGAATTAATGGCATGTTTGCATTGGAATTCAAAAGAGAAAATAAAAATAAAAGGAAAATAGAATTTAGAATAAAAGAAGAGAAAGAAGCCCGCAACCTCCCCTCCATCAGCCTTTTGGCCTAGTCAGCCCAACTCGCCCTCCCGCGTGCCTGCTCCCACCTCTCTCTCTTTCTCTCTCTACACAGTGGGACTGCCCTGTCGGCGCCGCCCCACTCACTCGTGAGCCCGCTTCGTTCTCTCCCTCTGGCCCGTGGACTCGCCCTGTCAACGCGCGCTGCTCACTCACCCACGCTGGCTCGCTGATGCCCTGGCCTCACCTGTCAGCCCCGTCCCCTTCAACCGTCCGGGCGCACGCTAAGGACTCCACGCCCACGTCATGTGCCGAGCCCGCAACCGCCTCACCCTAGGCCACTTCTAGCTCCCAGAGCCCCAGTCACTCTCCCTCTCCCTCATTTGCACGTCCGTAGAGTCCCCACCCTAGCCTAGCGTTGTGCATGCGCCAGGAAGGGCAGCCATCATTCACCTTGACCCGGCTCGTTCCGCCGCCAACATTGAGGCCCCGCCGTGCTCGTTGCCTCGATAAGCTTCACCTCGACGTCCACAGCTCGGGACATGCCCCAATTCGCTCCCTCCCTCTCTGATTTCCCCTACCCATGCTTACTCGTCCTCGTCTGCGCAGCCATAGTGCCACCGCCGTCGACCAGAGCCGTAGCCATGCCCCCGCCATCGTCCAGAGGTCCCGAAGGTTCTCCTTGAGGTAACAAATATCCCCTGCCCTCTCTTTTTCCCTTCCATGCTCTATGTTGCGCGCAATTCCTCACTAGAGTGAGGTACCGTCGTCGCCAAGCCGCCTTGTCGTGGACCGCCACCCTCTGGCACCCCTGTGTCGATGTTGTTCCCACCTTTGTGTTCGCCACACTTCCCATGACCTCCTCGAGCCATTTTCTTCTCTCCCTCTGCCCTGTGGACCTGCCCTCTCAGCACGCGCTACTCACTCACCTGTGCTTGCCCTTTGATGCCCTGGCCCCACCTGTCAGCCCTGTCCCCTTCAACCGTCCACGTGCACGCCCCGTGAGCACACCGAGGACTCCGCGCCCACGTCACACGCCGAGCCCGCAACCACCCCACCCTCGGCCACTTCTTGCTCCTAGAGCCTCACTCACTCTCCCCCTCTTTCATTCGCACGTTCGCAGAGCCCCCACCCCAGCCTGGCGCCATGTGCATGCCAGGAAGGGCCACCACTGTTCACCACCGACCCAGGCTCGTTCCGCCACCAACATTGAGGCCCCGCTGTGCCTGTTGCCTCGGTAAGCTTTGCCTCGACATCTGTAGCTTGGGACATGCCCCAATTCGTCCCTCCCTCTCTGATTTCCCCTACCCGCTCTTACATGTCCTTGTCCGCGCAGCCACAGTGCCGCCGCCGTCGACCCGAGCTGTCGTCGTGCCCCCGCCGCCTTCGACCTGAGCCGTCGCCGAGAGGTCCTAGAGGTTCCCCTTGAGGTAAAAAACCTATCTTGCCCTCTCTTTTTCCCTTCCCTGCTCTCTGTTGCATGCAATTCCTCACCAGAGTGAGGTAGCGCAGCCGTCGAGCCACCTTGTCACACCCGGATTTAAGGGACAAATCCGGGTGCATCTTATATATGCGCCAGAGAAGACAACACATATAATAACAGAGTGCATAGAGATAAATGTCATAAATATCATAAATGTACTTATTACATAGCGGAAGTCTTACAAAAATAAATGATAAAATAAAACGAACTAATTATTATTCCTTGGCGCCACAAAGCTGACTGGGAGACGCCACCTAGATCAAGTCGAATGCCTCAGTGTTAGGCGGCTCCTCTTCGACCACCTGTTCTTCTCCTGTGAGGGGTGTGAGACAGCAAGAGTGAGCTCACATACGTTCATAGCTCAACAAGTCATGGGGAATAATGTGGCATGAACTCACCAAAGGTGGGAGTTCATGAAGTGTAAGGCTGATCAATGAAATAGAGGCTGAAGCTGAGCATTGCTTTTATAAGTTGGTCAAAATTTTATTAGCAATTACTAAGTGTAAGTAAATACCAAACCTTAATAATAATAAAGAAAAGTAATAGTAAAATAATCCCAAATGCGATGTGAATGTCAAATTAAATTTAAGTTCCATAAATTAATCATGTGAGGGTCCGAGCTGCTCATGACCGTAAGCACGGCTAGTATACCAGTTTTACACTCTGCAGAGGTTGCGCATCTTTACCCACAAGTCATGTTACCCATCTGCCAAGAGACGGCCAATCCAATACACCTCTACCGAGGAGGCGAGGCAGGATAACACTATGAGGCCTTTATAAAATTCCACTAGCTTCAGAAATCCCGCTACAGTTTATAGGAAGCTCCAGTGCAGGAATCCCTCGCCTAACCGCCTTCGCAGCAAAATCAACCCAAGGACCTCCCTACACTGACCACTCCCTACTGCCCTTGCCCCTTTCGGGTAAGGAAGACCTCCACTAGCTTTCCTAGTTAATCAGCCAAGGGCGTCCCATTAAACCCTTGTGGTAGCACTGTTTTCCCGGGTGGTCGCTCCATGTTCCCATTAACATAATGATCTTAACATGAATAGTAATAATAAAAAGATAATAAAAGAATAATCATGAATAGTGTATCTCCATACCCAATTCCACATAAAGCAATAGCATGTACTACCCAAAAATATTTCAGTGGTGAACAAGGTATAAAGATAATCAAAACTAGGGTGACTTATTGGATCCCATCAAAATTAACCTATGCAGATCATTATAATTAATAAGAACATGGCTGGGAAAAAGTAAGTGATCAAGGGCACAATTTGCCTTCAATGAGCTCCTACTCAGCAGTCTCTACCAGCTGAACCCCGGAATCCTCTGTAGCTTGCTCGTCTACTCGCATCAACACAATATATACATAGTATAGCAAAAATTAGCATTACACCAAACATGTAAATAAAATATACAATAATAATCTAGACATTAAAATAAGATCATAGGAACTGGAATCTTTAAATTTGGATTTATAGATTTCAAGCTATGAATTTCCTAAGGTTTAATGTGGTTGAAATAGGATTAAATGAGAAATTAATTTCTTTACTGTTTTCATGTCAAAATAGAGACACTAAATGATGGACAATAATATTACCAAATTTTAGAAATTGGAATGGTTCAATTTGGAGCAAAAATGAATTTTCTATGGAATAAACAAGTTTTAAGAATTCTCTTCATATTAAAAATCAATTTCTGTATTTATTTACCTATTTTATATGTTCTCTGGACTGGGCCTCGAATTCCAGAAAGCGCAGGGGGCTGCTTGCATAAAATCCTAGACTCAGTGAACAATGTATGTGGACGGCGGGTTGATTCCAAAGTTTGTCGGGGTCTTTTTAACAAAGTTACACGGCCGAAGAGGTATCTTGCAATCTCGGCTGCACGATTGCACATGGACGCTACCGATTAGATCTGAGCCATGGCGAACCGGTATTCCATCATGACCGTCGGATTGCAGATGGACATCTGTGATTTAAAATACCCCCGATCACACCGCGAATGACCGATTTGGATCGGACGGTCAGCAGTCGCACAGGCCGAACAGGTAAGCAACTTCTAATCTCGGCCGGATATCATCAGATCAACGGTCCCCACTCAACCCCGTGAAACGATCACCTAGCTTCTAATCTGGCCCATCCCCAGGTAGATCGATGGCCCGACCCCTTCTTCCCCAACGCGATGGCGCTACTTGGCCCGCAGCGGCGACGTCGGCCATTGCCGGTGATGTCTTACACGTGGAATCCCGGCTCCAAATCCCGATCCGATAGGTGCAACACGTAATAGATTGTGAAGGCAGAACTAGGTATAGTCGTCTTACCGAGGGTGGCGCGCGATGGTGACCGGCCCGCGGTGGAGCGTAGACCCGCGACAATGCTTGCCTCCGGCGAGCAATTAGCGCCGATTTGGTCATGCCCATGGCGAAGGATCTCCACACGCACTAGCGCTAGCTCCCAGCACTGCCAACGATCACGCACAGAGACCCAATCCACGTTTGGACGGGGACTTTACCCACGGCGGAGTACTCTTCTTTGCCTCTCTCTCTCTCTCTCGGAGCGCACAGAGGTAGGTGACGGTGCAAGGCTTTGGGTCGAAACGGAAGGGCACGAACGCGGCGACCCTTTTTTATTGCCACAACGGCGAGATGGGCCCGAGGGACCCTTGCACATCTTTATCACCTTATTCCTCGTGACACGAGTCAGTGTATCTAGAATCTTGATGGGGTACTCAGCATAAGTCAGGTCATCTTGAACACTAACGTCCTCCATTGGTAACTGCTCTTCAGGTACCTTGAGACATTTCTTCGGCTGAGATACATGAAAAACATCATGAACATCCGCCAGATGATCTGATAACTCCAATTGATATGCCACCTCTCCCACTCACTTTAAGATTATGTGGGGGATAGATATCCCCCGGGTCCACTAAAAGAGTAAAGGACCTCACGAAAGGCCCAAGGGCCCAATAAATCGTAAGGTCATTCTTTCGTGGGCCTGGGGAGAAACAGCCAGCGAAGCAGAACGACATGGGGCCGGATTGGTACAAGCCTGGACGGCCCGCAGCATCGAGCGAATGACCGCAACAGAGATCCGACTTTCCCGCGCTGGAGCCTCCATGCAACGAAGCCACGCGGGGATAAGTCGGCGAGGGTTACGTAGGGATAATCTCAAGAGGTTCACTATCTTTTAGCTACTCGTTGCTATCTTATCCACGTGTACTGCCCCACGGTCGAGTATATAAGGCCTAGGGGGCACCCCTTCAGAACGATCGACCCTTTACTTAGCCATCCAAATTAACTCTCTGTATTCTCGATCCAGAGAGCTTTCTTGTAACCACATCCACCAAGCATACTCATCAGGACGTAGGGTATTACGCATCTCTAAGCGGCCCGAACCTGAAAAACTTGTCCATTGTCTCTCGTGCGATCGGCGCGAACCATTTTGCTACAGTTGTCGACACCGTCCTACTCCTAAAACACCTTGAGGGGCAACCCCGGGTGTGCGGTCGGACCCAAAACACCGACAGCTGGCGCGCCAGGTAGGGGGTGTGTCGACAATCCAAGCTAGCTCAATGGCCATCTCCTTCTACAGCAAGATCACCCTACGTCCCGGATCCGTGTTCTGCTTTGGAACAATCTCATTTGTAGCGGATGAAGAAGGAATTCTGCACCGTATCGCGGATCCGCCGGAAAAGGAATCTCCCCCAACGAACTCCAAAAATACCGGAGAAGCGCAACCTCCAGCTCTCCGGATGAAGATCGTCTCCGGAAAGCCAGGGGCCGAGGGCTCGCTGACCCGGAGAACTCCGTTGCCTACTTCTCCGACAAAGGAATGGACACAGATCGCAAGAAAGAAGGTAACTGGGGAGAAGCAAAGTTGCTCTTTCCGTCCCTCATGCCTCAAAGGGGGACGGGAGGAAGATCACCACGACAGCAGCACCGTTCTACCCCGACGTCCTCTTCATCGGGAGAGCGGAGTCGCCCATCATCTCCGACGACGAGCCGACTGTACCCGGGGAGGAACCGCCTCAACGAGAGTCCCGTCGACGGAGGAACCGGCGCAGGAACGTTCGATGACATCACGCAGCCAGGAGAGCGGAATCCGGAACAGCCTGTCTCGCGAGACGAGGTCTCGGAGGTAGGAGAAACTCCGGAAGAACGCGTCTTCAGAGAACGAAGGAACTCCCGACGACGTGATCGTCGACGAGCTCAGGAACAGGCTGAGCAGGATGCAAGGCAGCGTCGAGAGAATCCATTCTTCGGGCGCAACCTGAACCCCGACTTCGCCCGAGCTATGAACACACCGAGTGAAGTCGGAGGGGTACTGGCTCGGATAGCTGAAGGACTTCCACGGACTCCTGACGCCGATGGCTACCGACGGCTGTTCACCCAGGCGGCCAACCATCTTCTACCGCTTGCTCACCCGCCGAACGATCTACGACACGCCATCAACAGTCGCCGAGACGCGCGAAGCTCCATCAATGCTTCGCGCGAGCGGCAGCATGAGAACGAGATTCGCCGTCGGGAGGAGTACGATCGGGATCACGGCATCCCGACTCAGAGCCAAGCTACCAGAACTGAGTCGGCAACGGCATCAACTAGCGGAATCACCCGGGGGCGGTCGAGAAATCACAATCACAACTCCCCTCCCCGGGACAGACATCGTCCCCGACGACAGGAGGACACGTGCGGAGTGTCCGCCCTCACTCCGCGCCTTAGGGCCATCCAATGGCCTCCCAACTTCAAGGTATCCAATGTTGACAAATATGAACCTAAGCAGGATCCCTGGGGTTGGCTAGCCGTCTACACCACCGCTGCTCGAGCTGCCGGGGCGTCCGAAGACATGATGACCGCGTACTTACCCATTGTCCTCGGGCAAGACGCGCTGCAATGGCTGCGACATCTACCCCGACACTGCATCGACGTCTGGGGCGACTTCAGTCGACGTTTCACCGCCAACTTCCAGTCCCTCTCTGACAAGCCGGCGCAACCGTGGGACCTCAAATCCATCAAGCGCCGGGGGGACGAGACTCTCCGGTCGTACCTCAAAAGGTTTCAGACCATGAGAAATCGTATCCCTGAGGTCACGGAGGCGGCCGTGATTGAGGACTTCTACAGAGGCTCCAATGACTCGGTTTTCGTCCGAGCCATACTAGAGAAAGCACCGACTACCTCCGAAGAGCTGTTCCGAGAAGCCGACCTCTACATCACCGCCGACGAGCGAGCCCAGGACCTCATCGGAGGAGCAAAACCCGCACCGGCAGCACCACGACGCGACATGAACCAGCAACCCGACAAACGGTGGGAAAAGAGGCCTCGCGAAGAAGTGCACGCCGCCGGACCACCTGCCTCTCGCGCCCGAGGAGGACCTCGTGGAGGCGAACGCACGTTGGACGACATCCTCGACGCCCGGTGCCCATACCACAAGGACATGCGCCACACTCTTCGTAACTGCCGAGACTTCAAGCACTCCGTCGGACACGGTCGACCCTTCCAACCTCTACCTCCTCCTCCGCCGAGGGGAGGACCAGATGAACCACGACAACCCCATCGGCAGGAGGAGGGAGGAGGAGGAGCTTTCCCACGCGTTGACAGGGGAGGTCAACGTCATCTTCGGTGGACATGGATCGCAGGAGAACAGAAGACAGCAAAAGCTCAACGATCGCCAGATACTGGTGGCGACCACCGGCCCTCCCGCCCCATACCGGTGGTCGGAGCACCCGATCACCTTCACTCGGGCAGATCAATGGCTCAACTTCGACCATCCGGGCAAATACCCGCTTCTCGTCGATCCGGTGATCCGAGAGAGCCGGGTGAAGAAGGTGTTAGTGGGCGGGGGGAGCAGCATCAACGTCACCTTCCCCCGGACACTCCAAGGCTTGGGAGTTCACCTCAGAGAGCTCCACGAGTCGGACACTCCTTTCTTCGGCATCGTGCCGACGGAAGGGGAATACCCGCTGGGCCACATCTACATGCCAGTCACCTTCGGAACTCCGGAGAACTACAGAACCGAGTTCCTGAGGTTTGAAGTGGCGAACTTCGACTGCGGGTACAACGCCATCATCGGGAGGCCCGGATTGGCCAAGTTCATGGCCATTCCGCATTACACATACATGATACTGAAGATGCCAGGACCGCAAGGGATCATAACTGTGCGCGCCGACTTCCAAGGCGCCGCAGAGTGTTTCCGAGTGGCTATTCAAGCAGCCCTCACTGCCAAGCCATCGACGGACTCCCTCCACACTGGCGAACTCTAAGCCTGAGGAGGACCTCGCAGTACCAGCGAGTGAAGCTCAGACCGCGACCTCTATGCGGCCGACTGAAGAAACCAAGAGAATCAACCTGGGGTTCGCTGATGAGCGCAAGACGGCCATCATCAGCTCCAGCTTGGATGACAAATAGGAAAGCGCGCTCGTCCGGTTTCTGCAAGATAACCGAGATGTATTCGCATGGCAACCTGCGGATATGCCGGGAGTCCCAAGAGAACTGGCCGAGCAAAACTGAAGGTTTATCCCCAGGCAAGGCCGATTCGGCAAAAACTACGTCGTTTCACGCCTGACAAGAGAGAGGCCATTCGCACTGAGTTAGCTCGCTTGGTCGCAGTTGGATTCATTAGAGAAGTATTACATCCCGAGTGGTTAGCCAACCCTGTTCTTGTACTCAAAAAGAATAAAGTGGATTGGCGCATGTGTGTTGATTATACCGACCTCAACAAACACTGTCCGAAGGATCCTTTCGGGCTCCCGAGGATAGATCAGGTGGTGGACTCCACCGCTGGATGTTCTATGCTGTCTTTCCTGGATTGCTATTCTAGATATCATTAGATTAGTCTGGCAAAGGAAGATGAAGAAAAAACGGCATTCATTACTCCGTTTGGTGCTTTCTGTTATACCTCCATGCCGTTTGGCCTCAAAAACGGTGGAGCAACTTACCAGAGAGCCATTCAAACATGCTTAGCCGATCACTGGGGCAAGCGTGTGGAAGCCTATGTGGATGATGTGGTAATCAAAACACAGGACTCAAAAGACTTCATCGAAGACTTGCAACTGGTTTTCAACAGTCTGAGGCGGTATAGATGGAAGCTTAATCCTGAGAAATGTGTTTTCGGGGTACCAACCGGAAAGTTGCTCGGTTTTATTGTCAGCCACCGGGGAATTGAAGCTAATCCAGATAAGATTGAAGCTATCATGAAGATGGAAGCACCTCGATCGCAGAAGAAGGTTCAGCGGCTTACTGGATGCATGGCAGCTCTAAGCAGATTTATATCCAGGCTGGGAGAAAAAGGTCTGCCATTTTACAAGTTACTCAAAAAGGTGGATAAGTTTCAATGGACTTCAGAAGTGCAAGAAGCTCTAGATGCTCTGAAAAAATTCTTGACAACGCCACCAGTGCTGAAACCACCTCGGCAAGCCACTTCAACTCAACCAGCTGAAGATTTGCTACTGTATATCTCTTGCACGACTCACGTGGTAAGCACCGCGTTAGTAGTCGAGCGAATAGAAGAAGGACATGCCTATCCAATACAACATCCTGTCTACTTCATTAGTGAAGTCTTAGGCCCCTCGAAGAAAAAGTACCCTCAAGTTCAGAAGCTATTGTACGCAGTACTTCTGACTGCCCGCAAGCTGCGTCACTACTTTGACGACCACAAAGTCATAGTAGTCACAAGTTTTCCAATAGGGGATATTCTTCACAACAAGGAAGCCATCGGTCGAATAGCCAAGTGGGCTTGTGAGCTGGGATCTCATGACATCGAGTTCCGACCTCGCACCGCCATCAAAACTCAGGCACTGGTTGATTTCGTATCAGAGTGGACTGAACAACAAGTACCAGACAACTCGGAGACTGCAGAAGTATGGCGAATGTATTTTGATGGCTCACTAAAGCTGCAAGGAGCAGGAGCAGGGATTCTCTTCACTGCGCCTGGAGGTGAACACCTCAAGTACGCCCTCCAGTTGCTATTCCCAGCCTCCAACAATGCAGCCGAGTATGAAGCTTTGATCCATGGATTGAACATTGCCATATCGTTGGGTGTCAAAAGATTAATGGTATACGGAGACTCTCTGGTAGTCATCAGCCAGATAAACAAGGAGTGGGATTGCTCAAGCGATTCAACGGGAAAATACTGCACTGCCGTCCGAAAGCTGGAAGATAAATTCGAGGGTCTGGAATTTCATCATGTAGAAAGAGATCGGAACACAGCAGCCGATGTACTGTCCAAACTGGGGTCCGGACGAACTTAGGTCCCACCCGGGGTTTTCGTGCAAGAAATTCTGTGGCCAAGTATCTCAATGGATCAAACAGAAGAGTGTAACATCATAGATCAACCCGAGTCAGACCCTGATGACTGGAGAAGGCCGATCATTAAGTATATAAAGAATGAAGAAGAACCAGACGACAAGAATTTGGCAGAGCGCATTACAAGACAGTCGGCTCACTATACACTTATTGGGGAGACATTATACAGAAGGGGTGCATCAGGCGTCCTCATGAGGTGCATTCTCCCGTCCACTGGGAAGCAACTTCTGGAGGAGGTCCATGCTGGGCAATGTGGAATACATGCAGCCTCCAGAACACTGGTCGGGAAGGTCTTCAGGTGAGGATTCTATTGGCCAACAGCAAAGAACGACGCAGCCGAGTTAGTTCAGAGGTGCGAAGCCTGCCAATACTTGTCAAAGCAACAACACATGCCAGCACAGCAACTGCAGACCATACCAGTAACTTGGCCTTTCGCATGCTGGGGACTGGATATGATTGGACCTTTCAAGAAAGCTCAAGGGGGATACACTCATGTATTGGTAGCAATCGACAAATTCACTAAATGGATAGAGTTCAAGCCCATTGCCTCTTTAACCTCTGCTAAGGCCGTGGAATTCATACAAGACATAATATTTAGGTTCGGGATACCAAACAGCATCATAACTGATTTAGGATCCAACTTCACAAGTTCAGAATTCTTTGACTTCTGCGAGCAAAAGAGCATTCAGATCAAGTATGCATCTGTAGCCCATCCAAGAGCCAATGGGCAAGTTGAGCGAGCCAACGGGATGATATTGGATGCACTCAGGAAAAAGATCTTCGATAAGAATGAAAAATTCGCAGGAAAGTGGATAAGGGAATTACCCTATGTTGTTTGGAGCCTAAGAACCCAACCTAGTCGAGCTTTGCATGGAAACACTCCTTTCTTCATGGTCTATGGGTCGGAGGCAGTGCTACCTGCTGATCTCAAGTTTGGGGCGCCAAGGCTGATCTTTGAAAGCATAGCAGAAGCTGAGACCACCAGGCTGGAGGACATAGATGTACTCGAGGAAGAACGGTTAAACGCAGTAATCCAATCAGCAAGGTACCAGCAGACTCTAAGGCGCTATCACGACAAGGCTGTGCGACAACGATTCTTCTCAGTAGGAGATCTCGTCCTCCGCCGAATTCTAACAGGGAGAGGGACGACACAAGTTATCACCCTTATGGGAAGGCCCTTCGTGGTAGCAGAAGTCACTCGGCCCGGATCATATCGCCTCACTCAGATGGATGGCACAGAAGTTGGGAACTCCTGGAACATAGAACACCTCAGAAAGTTTTATCCCTAGCTGTACCTCAAAACTGCTGGGGATGATGATGATGTACTCTGTAAAGTGGAAATATGTCATCAATAAAAAAGAGGTCTCAAGGATACTCGATTCATTCACGATTGACTTGCATTCTTACTTAACTCAGGGTGACCACTATGCCTTACTAACGGAGCAATCGACTTAAGTCGGCAACGACTTAAGGCGGTGCAACATGCTCACGCTTACTTAACTCAGGGTGACCACTATGCCCTGCTAACGGAGCAATCGACTTAAGTCGGCAACGACTTAAGGCGGTGCAACATGCTCACGCTTACTTAACTCGTGGTGACCACTATGCCCTGCTAACGGAGCAATCGACTTAAGTCGGCAACGACTTAAGGCGGTGCAACATGCTCACGCTTACTTAACTCGGGGTGACCACTATGCCCTGCTAACGGAGCAATCGACTTAAGTCGGCAACGACTTAAGGCGGTGCAACATGCTCACGCTTACTTAACTCAGGGTGACCACTATGCCCTACAAACGGAGCAATCGACTTAAGTCGGCAACGACTTAAGGCGGTGCAACATGCTCATGCTTACTTAACTCAGGGTGACCACTATGCCCTGCTAACGCAGCGATCGACTTAAGTTGGCAGCAACTTAAGACCGGTGCAACATGCTCACGCTTACTTAACTCAGGGTGACCACTATGCCTTGCTAACGCAGCGATCGACTTAAGTTGGCAGCAACTTAAGACCGGTGCAACATGCTCGCGCCTATATAATTCAGGGGATGACTTCCATATCCCGCAAACAAAATTCATAATCATCATGCGTCATTACTGCCAAACTCATTAACTAATAAATTCTGATACAATGAGAGAGTAATTATGTCATTCGAATGGTAAACTGGTGTCCTCTAACAAATACTCAATCATGCAAACCGTGCGCTTGGAGCACGCAAAATGTTTTTCTATTTTGCAACATCTTTCTCAGGAGCGACCGATGAAGAAGGGCGACTCGAGGAATCAGGGGCGGCGTTCACGTCAGCCCTTATGTCTTCAGGAACAACCCCGCCGGGTCTCCTCATCAAGATTCGTCCCGCCCGAATAGCCTTGTCCAGGGCTTTGTCGCGTTGGGCCTTAAGAGTAACAGAAGTTTCTTCAGCAGTTTTAGCAGCCAGTCGAGCGCTCTCTAACTCCTGGGCAACGGATTTTTTGGAAGCTCGGAGCCCTTTGATAGTAGCATCCTTCGCTGATATCAACTGCTTAAGCCGGGTTACCTCCTCCATGGATTCATGTAGCTTATGACGTTGGAGGTCTAATTCTTCCATGGTGAAGCGATGACTTCTTTCCAAGATAGTCAGCGAATTGCTAGAATCTCGATACAACCTGTCAAGATTGTCACGAGAAGCAGCAAGGATACGCTTTTCTTCCTGCAAGCACAGGTCAGTTCCTTCAAAAAACCAAGCAAGTAATAGGAACACAGCAAGGCAAAGCACAGTTTCGTATATCACCTTTTCAGAATCGAGCTGAGCATGAAGAGAAGAACTCAGTGCATTGGCATCATCTAAGGCAGCGGAGACCTGACTCAGCTCAATCTTGTGGCGGAACCGCCCGAATTATTCCAGCTTAAGTGCCCAAGTCACACCCGCAAGGGCAGCAACACACTTAAACCGGAATAACCCGTCAGTCCCTCGGATCTAGTCCGACAAGGCCACTTATCTAGGATCGAATACCACTAGCTCACTCGAAGGTGAGGCACAGAGAAATACAATAAAACATAATACCACAAATTTAATAAGTATCATCAGTGATTACATTATCGGAGTTTCAGAAATAATAACCATAAATTTTAATGCAGCGGAAATAACTAATGGAGAAAACCGAGTAACATGGCGAAGCCTGGCCACGCTACTCCTCCTGGTCCTCTCCTGCGGAAGCAGTAACCCACTCGACCGTCTGTCCCGGTGGCAGGGACAAAGGCCAAGTCACACCATCGACCAATCATCCTAAAGAGTACCTGCAAAAATTATGCCACAAGCAAGGCTGAGTATACTAATACTCAGCTAGACTTACCCGGTGTGAGGAGTCTACTCCTCTACCTCTAGACATGCAGCTGTTTGGCTGAGGGGTTTGGTTTGCCAAAAGCACTAGCTGAGTCTAAAATCAAGTTTTAGCTTTTCAAGTTTTAGTGTAATCCTTTAGACTAGATGAATACCTAGCTATTCATACATGGTATCAAACATTATTGCAATCAACATCTTTTGCCAGTCAACTCATTTCCACTTATTACTCAATGTAGCAGCATGGATCAAGCAGTCTCATTAGTTGCGAGAAGCAGACGATTCGAATCGAGTTTTTATACCTTGCAAGGTAAACCTAAACACACGACGTGGCGAGGCACTCCGTCCCCACACACATCAACCGTCCCCATCGATTCCCCGTCAGCAGAGAGGGGCTCACCGCCTTGGCGTACAATGCCTCACTGACCCCGACTGCCGTCGTGCAGTAACCGCACTTGTACCCACCATAACCGGAATGGGAGACCACGTCTCAGGTCGCGTGAGGAGGGCAATCTGCTGCCAGGTTCAATCAGGTACTAGGCTTACCGATTTACCATATTTCTCGGCATATGTTTAGTACGTTCAAACGCTTGACTCACGGCACCACACCATAATCCTTATTCAAATTTTTATCCCGTAGACAACCAATCCCCATGGATTGTTGCCCACAAACCAACCTCATTATGATATGAAAGTGAGTACAACAAATTCCTGACCTCGCGCGAGTGCTGGAAAAATCACTCGACTTCTAACGAGATCCCTAATTAGTAAAGCAGCTACTCGACCTAGCATACTAGTATCCATCTCAAAGGGAATCCTGAGTTCATGCAACTAGGGTTTCAGTCAACTCCTACACTTAAGTGCACAGTACAAGCCTACAAACATTAAGTGTAGTGAAATAACATATATAGAACGGTTATGCATAAAACCGGGGCTTGCCTTTAATTTAACACTTAGATAGTGTTTGCTGGGGGAGGTACTCGCTTGGCGAGCAAATCCTGGTTATGTCCATCATTCTTCAGGTCGTCCACCAACTGCGTCTTGTGGTTGGCACCACATCAGTTGCTCGATCATCATCTCTCGGTCCTATATGAGGTGCAAGATGCATATGTATGAATAAAATGAAAGTAGCACAAAAATAGCACAAAATATACCAAGACACAGTGGCGAACTAAACATTTATTAGTAAGACACTGCAACAACTATACGCAAACACTACCACTGGAAAGACGACGATCACTATCTACAATTAACCAACGCAACACGATATCACACGTACAAGCATTTATTTAGTTGCTACGGCTTTTCATTAGTTCTTCTATTGATCTCACAAAAGCATCACAAACACAAGTTTAATAGAGGACCGATGCATCAATGTTGATGGACTCCTCTATCACAATCAACTACAGCAAGACACATACAAAACGTGACACACGTGCATTATTATGCTTAGTCATGGCAAGTCTACATTACTTAAGTGTTAACTAAGCATTTTTAGCAAAAAGGGTCAACTCAACAATCAATTAAGCACTTGCAGAATTTTAGGACAGCAGCACATCAGTCACTTGCTTTAACCATAACTTTTCAAAGATTAATCCAAAAATAGCAAACTAGGACTTTCTGGAAAGCTTAGAAAGTGTTCTACAATTTTGGTATTATCATCTCAATATGATTAGACACTTAGCAAGGTCGGATTGTGCAAACACAGCAGCTCTGTCCAGATTTGGACAGATTCAGACTTGCAGCTTCAAAAATTCACAACTAAAGATTCATACATCCAAACAAAGTGATTCCAGATTTTCTGGAAAGGTAATCCAATTGCCTACATATCATTTATAAACATCTCAAGGCGATTCAATGTTTAACTAAGGATAAAAGACACTAAAAGACTTTGCTGTCCAGAACTGGACAGATTCAGTCTTCACACTTTAAACATTCATAACTTAATCTTCAGATCACCAAAAAGAGTGATCCAAGACTTTTTGGAAAGCTCAGCAAAAGCACTACATAACTTTTATAATCACAAAGAAGTGATTCCAGATTTAATCCAATCAAACCTTACAGTTTTCGAAATCTGCCCTGACAGTGGACAGAACACAACAAGCAGTTTGTAAAATTCATAACTCTTAAACTATCAGGCCTGTGGTTATGAAATTTGAACACAAGCAAGATCAGAAAAGCATCTACAGCTTCATTATAACGACTATGAACTGATTGTAACATTAAATTAAGCAACCAATACAGTTTCTGAAATCTGTACAGAATTTGGACAGATTCAGTTACTGAATTTGTAAAAAGCATAATTCCTAAACTGTCAGACCTATGGCTGTCAAATTTTAACACCAGCAAGATAATAGAGTTTTCTACAACTTTCTTGTGAACATCAATAACTTATTTCAACATTAACTTAAGCAACCATTGCAATTTCTGAAATCTGTTCAGAAATTCGACAGATTCAGGTGCTGGGCTTGTGAAAAGCACAACTCCTAAACGATCAGGTGTAAGGCTGTCAAATTTTTGTTCAAGCAAGATAATCATGTTATCTATAACTCTTCTATATGACTTTTCTACAGAAAACATGATTTGGTTTATCAAACAAACAGCACAACATAAACAATGCGTGCAACCCCAAAACAGTAATCAATAAATTCTAGCTTCTATATAATTCAAGAATCGCCGCATTCGAGAGACTTGAATTACTCTAACGCTTTACTATTGATTCGAGTTAAGACAATCAAATTAGAACCAACAAGTCGACTTGCAAATTTTATTCAAGTCATTTAGTGCACTAAAAGTACTATAACCAATTAACAATGCATTCTTCACGATAATCACCCAACAATTCGTGTTTTAAATTAGACATCACATGAGCACTACTACTTTTCATCCGCGACCATAACCATACGCATTTGGAATACAACAAGCCAATCATCATGACTACGATCTTAACCAAATCATCGAATAAATCTGCTAACTCATTATTATAGCACTCCGAGACACAACATGTATATATATATATAACAATCACTTACGCCATCGATTCTTACTTAACATGGGTTGGCTAACGCAGTATAAGACTTAGCAAACCATTTTAGACATTGTAACTCGAAACATGGGTTGCAGCAGGTTAATTAGTTTTTCTTAACCATTTCTCCACTCGAATTAGTTATCACACAAGTCACTTAAAACACCATATCTTAGGAGGTCTAACATAGAGACATTAAAACATGGTATAAAACTATATAAGACTTACATTTGCTAATGAAGGTCCTAAAGCACTTATGTGCATATCTTAGCGGGTTGTTCTTCAATTTTAACAAGGACCGACTTATGAACGCTACTCGCTTCCAATAATTATTGGGCTGTGATAACGCTCATATAAGACCTATAATCGATCATCAAGTCATTTATTTATCCAACGGACATGGAATGCAATGATTGACAAAACAAAGTATCAATCCGCCATACAACAGAAATCATGACGGCACCGATGGATGCTATCAGCTACCCGTTTAAACATATTAAACTTCCTTCTCGCTTCGCCACTACACCACCCTTTAGTCACATGACCATCGGGAGCATCCTTCACACGATTATACAATAGCAACCTACACGTCGGGTTACACAATACATGCATCTTTTCTTCGTCGCGAGTATAACCACATTACGGCATATACCCGCACACCTCAATCAATTATCTTACGCCACCACTACTACAATATACCACAGCACACACGTACATACATGTCCTAATTAAATCCTCGCATCCCCTATATTTCCAATTTACTCATCACATTAAACAGCACAACACGTTTGCTTACCTAACGTTAAGGCAACCTTGCTAAGGCATATAACCAAAACATTTTTATAACCACACACATTCCAATACCAATGTACACCACATCGACCAAAATATAATTATACAAACTACAAATCGCACACATCAAACAATACATCGCATATATTCCTATCGAAATATAAAAAACGTTCGAGTTCTTTTCTACTTCTTTTTCTTTCGCCACGAACTTCAATCCATACAAATACATTTTCTTACACATGCACAACATAGACCAAAGCTTAAACAGATTAATCCACAAAATACCAAGTGAACAACCTGGACGAACCGAGGCTAGTCACATGGGCTGTCCACAAGGCTTGGCATTTCGTCGAGCGGCCAAGCGCAGCGCGGAGCGCGACTTTGACGGTGGCTGCGATAATACACGAGTTTAGGGACTTGGCATATCGTCGACACCATGGACACAAAAACAGCAAGGGTAGCGGAATGTCTCACCGAGGGTCGATGACGTCGCGAGCGGGTCTGCGCCAAAAACAGCAAACGCCCGGCGAGCGTCACGGCTGTGCTGTCCATTGGCTCCACAAAACAGCGAGTCGGCAGCGCGCGGAGACGACGGGGCTGCTGCGCCAACGGAGAAAACAGAGGGGCTGCGCGTTGATGGGCAGCGAGCAGCGACAATGTGGCTGCGCAAAAAAAAAAACAGCGAACACACGGCGGCATCACGGCGTGCTGTCTACCGGGCTTCACGAAACAGCGAGCCGGCAGCGTGCGGCTTGCTGCACATTTTTACGAACAGCCGGCGGGCACCACGGAGAACAGCGAGGAGGGGGCTCGCTGTTTGCAGAGGAGGGCACAGGGAAAAATGGAGCAGGGAGGGGAGAAAGTTTCCTGCTGCTGGGCAGGAAGATGAACACGGAGGGCACTGGGAAAAAAATTTCTGGGCGTCCATGGGAGAAACTCGAGCTCGCTGCCATGGGGGAAGCTTCAGCGCGTTGAGGAAGAAGGAGCAGGGGCGCCATGGCTGGGAGAGGGCAGAGGTGGACGAGCTGCTGCTGGCGACCATGGAGCAAGGAGAACAGCGAGCTCGGCTAGGCAGCAAGGGGGGAGAGCTCGCGGGGAAGTGCTGGAGCTTGGGCGTCGGCCATGGAAGTCGTTGTCCCTGCGTTGGCGTGCTGCTGCCGGGAACAGCGAGGAAGAAAGGAGGTCAGCCATGGCTGGAACCTGTGCATGGGAAGGCTGCAACAAATTCCAGCAATGGGGGAAAAAACTCCCAGCACCATGGATCCACGGGGAATGAAGGTGCTGCTGCCCTGTGCGCCTTGGAGCTTGGGGAGGGAGGTGTCCATGGAAAGGTGCTGGGCGTCACCACGGAGAGAGGAGCAGGGAGGTGGAGCCGCAGCTGCTCCATGCGCCTGTGAACAGCGAGAAGTGGCTGTGTGCGTCGGCTGAAAGGAGAGGGAGAAAGGTTGTGGCGGCTAGGGGTAGGGAGTGGTAATTTTCTCCAACTTGCAAGGGGAGACCTCATATTTATAGACAAGGAATGGCTAGGGTTTCAAATGGGCCAAATGGGCTGTGCTGGATTCGGCCCAAAACACTTAATCGAGTTGCGCTAATTTATTTTCTGGAATAAAAATGCTTCTACGGAATTCGTTTCTACAGAGAACAGAGCGAATTAGAGTTTCGGCGAATGGACGATTGAGCGATTAATTCGGCCGAGAGTTGGATTCGATTTCGCTCGAAAATAATTCCTCGCGCACTATTTTAGAAATAAATGTTTCTCGTAGACTTCTGATCGGCTTCGGATTTTTAGTCGGAGAAGGCGAATCGTGATATTTTAAAATCGCTGTTGATACGGGGTTTTGGGTTCGGTTCGGACATGAGATATTTGGCCGAGTCGGATAAAATCGATTAGAGGACGACATATCGAGTATTCTGTCTGAGAGTACGGACTCAGATTAAAATAGTCGGACATCGATCGAGGTTCGAGGAGTTAGACTCGGGCTCAGATCAGATAACAGTCGTCGAGAGTTTGATTAAATGAGCTTCGAATGAGATTTATACTTCAAGAACGATTTTCGAGTTTGCATTCGTGCCGAGAACAAAAGTTTTAACAGGCTCTAAATTTGGCCTTCTGTGAGACTGAATAACTCCGTATTCGATGAAATGTGCACGAATAGTCTGGATAATCAGAGACATATGCGAGCAAGAAATAGAGATTTTCACTGAGCATCCGAGATTAGGATAAATCTCCCGACATAACCCGAAATTGACACCTGGGGTGTCACAGCCTTCCCCCCTTAAAAGAATCTCGTCCCGAGATTCGAATGAGGATCTTCAAGGGTGGAGAAGCATGTAACTCCCAGGATGGAGATAGATGCAAATTCCGGAGATGGTATCTGAGAAGATACTGAAGACAGATTTGGATAGAATATCGCGACATATTGAGACAAAATGCAGCGATCATTCTGAGAGAGTGTCCCCAAAAGGTAGCACATCAGTATAGTCTTGTAATGGATCACGACTATTAACTGCGATACCAGCGCGTGCCGAGCAGCTCAACCATGTGTGCACCATAGTAGGCTCTCGGTCTCGTCGCGGCACCATCGGTCGTTAGTCATAACACCATTACCAAACGTAACCAATGAGAATTCCACGTGACATAAATAGATGGAGCCCATGAGAGTATGGCTCAGAAAATAAGAATGTGATCGGAGTTGAAGCAGAGATGGTTGGCAAAAGAGCATCACATGAGAATTCTCTTCAACTCAGAAAACTATTTTATGATCATCACGGTGATTATCGGCCAAAGATTGATACGATATTTAATATGAGGAGGAACCAACCATGAGATCGAGATTGATAAGCTTTTAGAGACATGAGAGATCCAAAGATAACAACAACATCCATTAATCCACATGGATATACCGTTTAGAGATAAGTTGATAAAACAAGTGTCATGATCCTCGGAGAAGGGGGTATGAGAATGACCAGAAATGAGAGATTTAGGCAAGATCAACATCCGATACTTGAGAACAGGTTATAGCAGATAACCAGATAACGGGGCAGATTCAATGAAGGATCAGAGATTCAGATGATAAGGTCACAACATGATTCACAAGGAAAAAGATCACTAGATCCATGCGAAAGGAGAGGTAGGCAACAAGATCAGCTGGATGATCAACAGGAATGCTATGAAGTTTTTGGGGCAAGGAATTATGGAAAGAAACATGGCTTGGTCATGGTTTGCGCAACTAGACACCAAACGATGTTTTTTTTAAAAAAAGGAGGGTTCACTTGCTAAACTCAAGGTTGTTTGGGGGGTCTCCTCATGAGTGAAACAAACATCATTTTATCTATATATATATATATTGTTGGTTGAGGGCAAAAAGGGTTGAACAACTAAAACATTTTCTAGATAGCAAGACAAGAGAAGCACACCACACAACCTAGTCAAGACTATCATGACACAACAGATAAGACATTTTTTTTTGCAATTCATAGCAACACAGCACATTATTCACAATTTCTTATTATTGGAATAAAGGTGAGAGAAGCAGGTTGGTGCACAAGAGACAATGATGCGACAATCATGATGCATGCTCATTCTAGTCGTCTTCTCAGACCTAACTAATTTTTCGAGTGCTTCTACAGCATCCCTATTAATAGTAGTAGTAGCCTTTATGGCCTATATAATTAGCCACCTAGCTACCCATCTATTTCCTAAGGCTTCACGTCCTAGGTCTATCCTTATCGTCCTGACGATCTATCCAACATTGGTTTCTAGCAAGTTTTACTTTAGAAAAGGTTGGTAATCATGACTTATTGACTTCTCTGTAATGGTATTCGCTCCGATACCAGCTGTGGCGGAACCGCCCGAATTATTCCAGCTTAAGTGCCCAAGTCACACCCGCAAGGGCAGCAACACACTTAAACCGGAATAACCCGTCAGTCCCTCGGATCTAGTCCGACAAGGCCACTTATCTAGGATCGAATACCACTAGCTCACTCGAAGGTGAGGCACAGAGAAATACAATAAAACATAATACCACAAATTTAATAAGTATCATCAGTGATTACATTATCGGAGTTTCAGAAATAATAACCATAAATTTTAATGCAGCGGAAATAACTAACGGAGAAAACCGAGTAACATGGCGAAGCCTGGCCACGATACTCCTCCTGGTCCTCTCCTGTGGAAGCAGTAACCCACTCGACCGTATGTCCCGGTGGCAGGGACGAAGGCCAAGTCACACCATCAACCAATCATCCTAAAGAGTACCTGCAAAAATTATGCCACAAGCAAGGCTGAGTATACTAATACTCAGCTAGACTTACCCGGTGTGAGGAGTCTACTCCTCTACCTCTAGACATGCAGCTGTTTGGCTGAGGGGTTTGGTTTGCCAAAAGCACTAGCTGAGTCTAAAATCAAGTTTTAGCTTTTCAAGTTTTAGTGTAATCCTTTAGACTAGATGAATACCTAGCTATTCATACATGGTATCAAACATTATTGCAATCAACATCTTTTGCCAGTCAACTCATTTCCACTTATTACTCAATGTAGCAGCATGGATCAAGCAGTCTCATTAGCTGCGAGAAGCAGACGATTCGAATCGAGTTTTTATACCTTGCAAGGTAAACCTAAACACACGACGTGGCGAGGCACTCCGTCCCCACACACATCAACCGTCCCCATCGATTCCCCGTCAGCAGAGAGGGGCTCACCGCCTTGGCGTACAATGCCTCACTGACCCCGACTGCCGTCGTGCAGTAACCGCACTTGTACCCACCATAACCGGAATGGGAGACCACGTCTCAGGTCGCGTGAGGAGGGCAATCTGCTGCCAGGTTCAATCAGGTACTAGGCTTACCGATTTACCATATTTCTCGGCATATGTTTAGTACGTTCAAACGCTTGACTCACGGTACCACACCATAATCCTTATTCAAATTTTTATCCCGTAGACAACCAATCCCCATGGATTGTTGCCCACAAACCAACCTCATTATGATATGAAAGTGAGTACAACAAATTCCTGACCTCGCGCGAGTGCTGGAAAAATCACTCGACTTCTAACGAGATCCCTAATTAGTAAAGCAGCTACTCGACCTAGCATACTAGTATCCATCTCAAAGGGAATCCTGAGTTCATGCAACTAGGGTTTCAGTCAACTCCTACACTTAAGTGCACAGTACAAGCCTACAAACATTAAGTGTAGTAAAATAACATATATAGAACGGTTATGCATAAAACCGGGGCTTGCCTTTAATTTAACACTTAGATAGTGTTTGCTGGGGGAGGTACTCGCTTGGCGAGCAAATCCTGGTTATGTCCATCATTCTTCAGGTCGTCCACCAACTGCGTCTTGTGGTTGGCACCACATCAGTTGCTCGATCATCATCTCTCGGTCCTATATGAGGTGCAAGATGCATATGTATGAATAAAATGAAAGTAGCACAAAAATAGCACAAAATATACCAAGACACAGTGGCGAACTAAACATTTATTAGTAAGACACTGCAACAACTATACGCAAACACTACCACTGGAAAGACGACGATCACTATCTACAATTAACCAACGCAACACGATATCACACGTACAAGCATTTATTTAGTTGCTACGGCTTTTCATTAGTTCTTCTATTGATCACACAAAAGCATCACAAACACAAGTTTAATAGAGGACCGATGCATCAATGTCGATGGACTCCTCTATCACAATCAACTACAGCAAGAAACATACAAAACGTGACACACGTGCATTATTATGCTTAGTCATGGCAAGTCTACATTACTTAAGTGTTAACTAAGCATTTTTAGCAAAAAGGGTCAACTCAACAATCAATTAAGCACTTGCAGAATTTTAGGACAGCAGCACATCAGTCACTTGCTTTAACCATAACTTTTCAAAGATTAATCCAAAAATAGCAAACTAGGACTTTCTGGAAAGCTTAGAAAGTGTTCTACAATTTTGGTATTATCATCTCAATATGATTAGACACTTAGCAAGGTCGGATTGTGCAAACACAGCAGCTCTATCCAGATTTGGACAGATTCAGACTTGCAGCTTCAAAAATTCACAACTAAAGATTCATACATCCAAACAAAGTGATTCCAGATTTTCTGGAAAGGTAATCCAATTGCCTACATATCATTTATAAACATCTCAAGGCGATTCAATGTTTAACTAAGGATAAAAGACACTAAAAGACTTTGCTGTCCAGAACTGGACAGATTCAGTCTTCACACTTTAAACATTCATAACTTAATCTTCAGATCACCAAAAAGAGTGATCCAAGACTTTTTGGAAAGCTCAGCAAAAGCACTACATAACTTTTATAATCACAAAGAAGTGATTCCAGATTTAATCCAATCAAACCTTACAGTTTTCGAAATCTGCCCTGACAGTGGACAGAACACAACAAGCAGTTTGTAAAATTCATAACTCTTAAACTATCAGGCCTGTGGTTATGAAATTTGAACACAAGCAAGATCAGAAAAGCATCTACAGCTTCATTATAACGACTATGAACTGATTGTAACATTAAATTAAGCAACCAATACAGTTTCTGAAATCTGTACAGAATTTGGACAGATTCAGTTACTGAATTTGTAAAAAGCATAATTCCTAAACTGTCAGACCTATGGCTGTCAAATTTTAACACCAGCAAGATAATAGAGTTTTCTACAACTTTCTTGTGAACATCAATAACTTATTTCAACATTAACTTAAGCAACCATTGCAATTTCTGAAATCTGTTCAGAAATTCGACAGATTCAGGTGCTGGGCTTGTGAAAAGCACAACTCCTAAACGATCAGGTGTAAGGCTGTCAAATTTTTGTTCAAGCAAGATAATCATGTTATCTATAACTCTTCTATATGACTTTTCTACAGAAAACATGATTTGGTTTATCAAACAAACAGCACAACATAAACAATGCGTGCAACCCCAAAACAGCAATCAATAAATTCTAGCTTCTATATAATTCAAGAATCGCCGCGTTCGAGAGACTTGAATTACTCTAACGCTTTACTATTGATTCGAGTTAAGACAATCAAATTAGAACCAACAAGTCGACTTGCAAATTTTATTCAAGTCATTTAGTGCACTAAAAGTACTACAACCAATTAACAATGCATTCTTCACGATAATCACCCAACAATTCGTGTTTTAAATTAGACATCACATGAGCACTACTACTTTTCATCCGCGACCATAACCATACGCATTTGGAATACAACAAGCCAATCATCATGACTACGATCTTAACCAAATCATCGAATAAATCTGCTAACTCATTATTATAGCACTCCGAGACACAACATGTATATATATATAACAATCACTTACGCCATCGATTCTTACTTAACATGGGTTGGCTAACGCAGTATAAGACTTAGCAAACCATTTTAGACATTGTAACTCGAAACATGGGTTGCAGCAGGTTAATTAGTTTTTCTTAACCATTTCTCCACTCGAATTAGTTATCACACAAGTCACTTAAAACACCATATCTTAGGAGGTCTAACATAGAGACATTAAAACATGGTATAAAACTATATAAGACTTACATTTGCTAATGAAGGTCCTAAAGCACTTATGTGCATATCTTAGCGGGTTGTTCTTCAATTTTAACAAGGACCGACTTATGAACGCTACTCGCTTCCAATAATTATTGGGCTGTGATAACGCTCATATAAGACCTATAATCGATCATCAAGTCATTTATTTATCCAACGGACATGGAATGCAATGATTGACAAAACAAAGTATCAATCCGCCATACAACAGAAATCATGACGGCACCGATGGATGCTATCAGCTACCCGTTTAAACATATTAAACTTCCTTCTCGCTTCGCCACTACACCACCCTTTAGTCACATGACCATCGGGAGCATCCTTCACACGATTATACAATAGCAACCTACACGTCGGGTTACACAATACATGCATCTTTTCTTCGTCGCGAGTATAACCACATTACGGCATATACCCGCACACGTCAATCAATTATCTTACGCCACCACTACTACAATACACCACAGCACACACGTACATACATGTCCTAATTAAATCCTCGCATCCCCTATATTTCCAATTTACTCATCACATTAAACAGCACAACACGTTTGCTTACCTAACGTTAAGGCAACCTTGCTAAGGCATATAACCAAAACATTTTTATAACCACACACATTCCAATACCAATGTACACCACATCGACCAAAATATAATTATACAAACTACAAATCGCACACATCAAACAATACATCGCATATATTCCTATCGAAATATAAAAAACGTTCGAGTTCTTTTCTACTTCTTTTTCTTTCGCCACGAACTTCAATCCATACAAATACATTTTCTTACACATGCACAACATAGACCAAAGCTTAAACAGATTAATCCACAAAATACCAAGTGAACAACCTGGACGAACCGAGGCTAGTCACATGGGCTGTCCACAAGGCTTGGCATTTCGTCGAGCGGCCAAGCGCAGCGCGGAGCGCGACTTTGACGGTGGCTGCGATAATACACGAGTTTAGGGACTTGGCATATCGTCGACACCATGGACACAAAAACAGCAAGGGTAGCGGAATGTCTCACCGAGGGTCGATGACGTCGCGAGCGGGTCTGCGCCAAAAACTAGCAAACGCCCGGCGAGCGTCACGGCGTGCTGTCCATTGGCTCCACAAAACAGCGAGTCGGCAGCACGCGGAGACGACGGGGCTGCTGCGCCAACGGAGAAAACAGAGGGGCTGCGCGTTGATGGGCAGCGAGCAGCGACAATGTGGCTGCGCAAAAAAAAACAGCGAACACACGGCGGCATCACGGCGTGCTGTCTACCGGGCTTCACGAAACAGCGAGCCGGCAGCGTGCGGCTTGCTGCACATTTTTACGAACAGCCGGCGGGCACCACGGAGAACAGCGAGGAGGGGGCTCGCTGTTTGCAGAGGAGGGCACAGGGAAAAATGGAGCAGGGAGGGGAGAAAGTTTCCTGCTGCTGGGCAGGAAGATGAACACGGAGGGCACTGGGAAAAAAATTTCTGGGCGTCCATGGGAGAAACTCGAGCTCGCTGCCATGGGGGAAGCTTCAGCGCGTTGAGGAAGAAGGAGCAGGGGCGCCATGGCTGGGAGAGGGCAGAGGTGGACGAGCTGCTGCTGGCGACCATGGAGCAAGGAGAACAGCGAGCTCGGCTAGGCAGCAAGGGGGGAGAGCTCGCGGGGAAGTGCTGGAGCTTGGGCGTCGGCCATGGAAGTCGTTGTCCCTGCGTTGGCGTGCTGCTGCCGGGAACAGCGAGGAAGAAAGGAGGTCAGCCATGGCTGGAACCTGTGCATGGGAAGGCTGCAACAAATTCCAGCAATGGGGGAAAAAACTCCCAGCACCATGGATCCACGGGGAATGAAGGTGCTGCTGCCCTGTGCGCCTTGGAGCTTGGGGAGGGAGGTGTCCATGGAAAGGTGCTGGGCGTCACCACGGAGAGAGGAGCAGGGAGGTGGAGCCGCAGCTGCTCCATGCGCCTGTGAACAGCGAGAAGTGGCTGTGTGCGTTGGCTGAAAGGAGGAGAGGGAGAAAGGTTGTGGCGGCTAGGGGTAGGGAGTGGTAATTTTGTCCAACTTGCAAGGGGAGACCTCATATTTATAGACAAGGAATGGCTAGGGTTTCAAATGGGCCAAATGGGCTGTGCTGGATTCGGCCCAAAACACTTAATCGAGTTGCGCTAATTTATTTTCTGGAATAAAAATGCTTCTACGGAATTCGTTTCTACAGAGAACAGAGCGAATTAGAGTTTCGGCGAATGGACGATTGAGCGATTAATTCGGCCGAGAGTTGGATTCGATTTCGCTCGAAAATAATTCCTCGCGCACTATTTTAGAAATAAATGTTTCTCGTAGACTTCTGATCGGCTTCGGATTTTTAGTCGGAGAAGGCGAATCGTGATATTTTAAAATCGCTGTTGATACGGGGTTTTGGGTTCGGTTCGGACATGAGATATTTGGCCGAGTCGGATAAAATCGATTAGAGGACGACATATCGAGTATTCTGTCTGAGAGTACGGACTCAGATTAAAATAGTCAGACATCGATCGAGGTTCGAGGAGTTAGACTCGGGCTCAGATCAGATAACAGTCGTCGAGAGTTTGATTAAATGAGCTTCGAATGAGATTTATACTTCAAGAACGATTTTCGAGTTTGCATTCGTGCCGAGAACAAAAGTTTTAACAGGCTCTAAATTTGGCCTTCTGTGAGACTGAATAACTCCGAATTCGATGAAATGTGCATGAATAGTCTGGATAATCAGAGACATATGCGAGCAAGAAATAGAGATTTTCACTGAGCATCCGAGATTAGGATAAATCTCCCGACATAACCCGAAATTGACACCTGGGGTGTCACAAATCTGACTTTGAGAGTACTTTTCCTCAAAATCAGTGCATCGCTGGGCCAATTCAGCCTGATCTCGAGAATATTTTTCCTCAAGAACTGCAATCCGCCGAGTCATTCCTAGCAAGAGGTAATCAAACAAAACGAGGTCAGAAGGTAAAACAGTCCACAACAAAGGCGAAGAAAAGGCAAAAAAGGGGGGGCACTAACCAGCGTTAGTTGCCTCCAACTCGGATACACGACGATGAAGTGACACTGGATTCCAACCCGTAAGAGACAAAGCCACTTCTGGGACGGAAGCACCCTGCGATTTCAGCTGGCTGGCCATCCCATCCACCAAAACCTGATGAGAAAAACAGATGAGCATAATGACAAAAGTTCATAAAGATCAAGCTAAAAAACAGCACAGTACCTGGAGGTTGGAAAAGAACGAAGGGATCCCCAAATTAGGAGGAATCAGCTGATAACCAGGTGCAAGGCCACCACCCGAAGCAGCTCGCAACGGACCAGTAGGAATCAGCTCATCGCCTTCAACAGAGCCGAACGCCTGATCAGCGGGGACGCTACCCTCTAAAGCGACCCCCTGGTCCAAAGTTTGGGCTACCACCATGCAGCCAGAGTGTGGAGGTGATCCCGCGTGAACGTCCATGGAAGTGCAGGAAGGAGACCCTGCTTGGGCACCCTCGGGGGCTGGGTCATAGTTGGCACTGCCCACTTGAGCCGGATCATCCCCGGCAGCACCCTCGGGGGCTGGGCAGTGGCTTACACTCTTCACCCGAGCTAAGTCATCCCCGGCGACAACCTCGGGGGCTGGGCATGTGTCAGCACCATTCTTGAGGTCCAGACTCTCCGCAGTAACCACCTCTAAGGTTGACGGGCCTTCAGCCACTTCCATGGAACCAGGACAATCCAAGTTAGCGTCCCGACCCTCGAGATCGCGCTCTAAGGTCGACGAGGCACGGGATGACCTCAACCCAGCATCAGGCATGGCAGCGCAAGCCTTCATCGCATCATCATCCACTGGCTCTGATAACAAGTCCTCTGGGACCATATCCTCAAGAGTTTGATCAAAGTTGGCCAGGGACAGTTCTTGCAGACCAATGAGAGCAGACAAAGCAGGAGAGGGAACTCCACTACTTTCACCACTGGCAAGGAATTGCCGGCTGTTCTTCCGAGTCAGAGGGACCTCATTCTCTTCCTCCCCGTCATCTTCATCAGCAACACAGGCAACACCCCCATTGGGATCAGCGACAGATGGAGTACACCCATTGGGATCAACAACAGACATACCACACCCATTGGGATCAACATCAGTAAATTCAGGCACGGGAACCTCCTCAGCAGCAGGAACCGAGGGACCAGCGCCCCGATCCAAACTAGATACTTGCCGAAGACGTCTCTTTTTCTTTTTCTGCTCATCAGCAGAAAGATCAGTTTGATTGGCTCGGCAAGGACGTCTCGGGCGAACACGGACAGGTCTCTGAACATCCAAGGTTGTACCAGCTTCTGGGAGAGGCGCCACCGCCAATATCCTAGCAGGAGTAGCATCAGAAGAATCTTCAGCCAGCATATCAAGCATAGCACTTATTTCTGCATCATTAGGATCCAAAGGCACCTCAAAATGGACTTGTCGTTCGTCATCAGGAATCTCCCCAAGCGAGGCAACCAAAGCACTGACTTCTTCATCAGAGGGTCGTGTTCTAAGGCCCAAATTGCCATCAGTCACAGGTGGATTTGACACGAAAAGAGTGAAGACTTTGGCAGGAGGCAAATTCCAGGCCGAGTACGCCACCGGAGCACCAACATTGGACACCTTGCCCCTGAGAATCATTTCCAGTCGGCTCACCAAGTCTGCAGAAGGGATTCTCCTGTTGGTAACCCGAGTTGAGTCGGCTAGCCCTCGATACAGATAAGCTGGGTGGACCCTATCTTTCAGTGGCTGAATGTTCTTGAAAACGAAGTCAGCAACCACAGCTTCAGCAGTTAGACCTCTCTCTTTCAGCAGTCCAACTTCAGCTAGCAACACACCCGCTTCAGCTACCTCCTCATCTGTGGGAGACTCGGTCCAGCTTGGGGTGCGAACGTCTGGCTGTCTTCCCGACCGGGGGGGAGAGAATTTCCATAATTATCAACTATGAACCACTCTAGACGCCATCCCTTAATGCTGTCTTTAAGGGGAATCTCAAGATATTCAGTCTTCCGTCCCCGGCGCATCTCCAAACTGGCACCCCCGACCAACTGATGTTGTCCCCCGGCCATCCTAGGGCGACAATGATACAGATATTTCCATAAACTGAAATGCGGTAGCACGCCAAGAAAGGCTTCGCATAAGTGAACGAAGATGGAGATTTGCAGAATTGAGTTAGGGTTCAGATGGGTCAGGTTAATGTGGTAGAAATCAAGGAGACCACGGAAAAAGGGAGAGATGGGAAGGCCAAGGCCGCGGAGAAGAAAAGGAGCGTAAACTACAGACTCGTGGGTATCCTCTGTCGGGACAGTAGTCCCGTGGCAAATCCGCCAAGAACAAAGTTCCCACGGAGGAAGAACCCCGATGGACACGAGGTGGAGGAGTTCAGCTTTGGAAATGATAGACATGTGGTTACCTGCAAAAGGCAACTGGCTGTTGGGATCGATGGGAGGAATCACCACAGCGGACGAGCTCGCGATTTTCCTCTTGGGAGCCATCTCGATTCTACTAGTGAGCAGATTGGAGGCGAGCGGCAGAGAGGATTCGGAAGCGGGAATGCAAGAACTAAGGTGCGGAAAGCAGAGGCGGCTAAAAGCGCAGCTCTTATGGGATATTCTCGAGCCAGATACCGTTTCAAAAAGTGCCCAGTCATCACCCGGCGGTTATTTCCAAAACCCCAGCACGCCACGTGGTCATCCGGCAGTTATTTCCAAAAAGCCGATGGGCCACCTCATCACTCGGTTATCATCCTCAAAATAGCTCATGTGGCCTGCTATCACTCGGCGTTGCCTCTAAAACGCTGATCTCGTGTTCAATCGCTCGGCATTACTTCCAAAATACCGACGGCGACCTTCAATCACTCGGTGTTGCCTCTAAAACGCTGATCTCATGTTCAATCGCTCGGCATTACCTCTAAAATGCCGACGTCGACCTGCTCTCACTCGGCGTTGACTCTAAAACGCTGATTTCATACTCAGCAGCTCGGCATTGCCTCTAAAGTGCCGATGTCACCATCCAATCACTCGGCGTTGCCTCTAAAACGCCGATCTCGTGTTCAATCGCTCGGCATTACTTCTAAAATGCCGGCGGCGACCTTTAATCACTCGGCGTTGCCTCTAAAACGCTGATCTCGTATTCAATCGCTCGGCATTACTTCCAAAATGTCGACGGCGACCTTCAATCACTCGGTGTTGCCTCTAAAACGCTCAATCGCTCGGCATTACTTCTAAGATGCCGACGTCGACCTTCAATCACTCGGCATTGCCTCTAAGATGCGGGTATAGCGTTCAGTCGCTCGGCATTACTTCTAAAACGTCGATACAGACTACAAGATTACTCGGCAGCTACTTCTGGAAGCGTCAGTATGATGTCCAAGTTATTCGTCTACTGTCTCAAAAGAATCAGTTTTATAATCAAGCAAAGCAAGTCATCAAGAAGAAGCCAACGTCATTCTTTCATTAAGGGAAGATAATAAGCTTACAAATCAACTCTTTGCGAGTTGATGCTTCCCTACTATTACTACATTACATTACTACTACTACTACACTACGCTATACTACTCTACATTACAACTACATTATTCTAACTATACTAAACTATACTAATATCTAAGAAGACCAGTGGCGTCTAGCCACTGGCCCTGCCCCTGCCGCCGCCGCCGCCCTTGGTGCTGCCCTTGCTGCTGCCCTTGGTGCTGCCCTTGCTGCTGCCTCTGGTGCTGCCCCTGCTGCCGCCGCCATCGCCGCTGCTCCTGCCGCTGCCGCTCCCGTCGCCATCGCCACCGTCATCGCCGTCGCCGTCATCATCGTCGTCGTCCTCATCCTCGCCGCCGTCGTCCGAGTCCTCCTCATCCGAGGAGTACTCCGACTCATCCGAGCCCTCGAGCCCGGAGCGCTCGACGGCCCGGATGTATGTCCAGACCTCCGCGGCTATCCCCTGGGAGTCGTCCGAGTCATCGGACGACGCCGGGGGAGAGACGGGAGCCGGAGATCCCTCGGACTCGAAGGAGAACTCCTCCTCCGAGTATTCCGAGTCACCGAAATCCTCCGATGGAGGAGTCGGTTCGCGCTTGCGCTTGTTGCTCTTGCCCATGGCGGAAGCAGACGGGAGAGAAGAGAAGGAAGCAGTAAAGAACAGCGAAGAGATGTGAAAAAACCAGAGGGGCAACAGCGCTATTTATAGAAGGGAAAGGCAACCGCTCACCTCCAACCGCGGTCACTGAACAGTCGCAAAGCATTCAATAAGCACTTCCACCCGTCTGGAGACACGTCAGGCGGCTGACGCCGTTTCATGCAACACTACACCCATTGGGACTCCAGTCAACAGCGCAAAGGATATGATTACACTCGTCGTCCCATCACATTACAACTCAGAAGCAGCCGGCTAAAACACTCAGCGTACCAAGCCGTCCCTTGCCCACACCCATTGGGGGGGGACGCCCAGGAATTATCAGTATATTTTTCAAAATGGTCACATCTGTGCAGAGCATGCAGTGAATGCCTCAAGACAAAAATGAGATATCAACAAGAGTTAGAGGGAAGCCAAATATAGCCAGCAGAGTGCAAAATATGGTCGACAGACACGACTTGAAGACTAGACAGAGAACGTCCATCAAATGTCCAATCAGTCACAGAGCAAATAAATTACACTACCTAGCAAGATACGGATGGATTGCAAACTCGGCTGCAAAAGACAAAATACATGCTGACCTCTGAAGCATAATATTGATGACATAGCGCGGATGACATCATGCCAACTTTTTTACAAGCAGAAAGGATAATCTCCAGCAAAAGGACATAAAAAGAATGTCCAAGGATTATCATTCCAAGCCAAGATAGTGCCGATTTCTAAAGCATGGGACAAGATTAAAAAAGCCAACCCTCAACCAAAATGAGCGAACACAAATGGAAATGATCTCTACTGAAGACCTTCGAGTAGATTATTTTCTAAAATCTACTCGAAGCTCGGGGGCTACACCCATTGGGTGCACCTCCGGTGCACCCAATGAAGTTCAGAATCCTACAAATTGGAATGCCGACCTCTAAGGCACAGGCACGAAGCCAGGTTTTGGTCAACAAGTGATCAGAGCAGGAGAAGACAACAGGAAGCCACCTTTCTTCAAATTACCTGCAAGCTGGACCTGAGATCTTCGGGTTGATTATCTCTAAATTAACCCAAAGATCGGGGGCTTGTGGGGGATAGATATCCCCCGGGTCCACTAAAAGAGTAAAGGACCTCACGAAAGGCCCAAGGGCCCAATAAATCGTAAGGTCATTCTTTCGTGGGCCTGGGGAGAAACAGCCAGCGAAGCAGAACGACATGGGGCCGGATTGGTACAAGCCCGGATGGCCCGCAGCATCGAGCGAATGACCGCAACAGAGATCCGACTTTCCCGCGCTGGAGCCTCCATGCAACGAAGCCACGCGGGGATAAGTCGGCGAGGGTTATGTAGGGATAATCTCAAGAGGTTCACTATCTTTTAGCTACTCGTTGCTATCTTATCCACGTGTACTGCCCCACGGTCGAGTATATAAGGCCTAGGGGGCACCCCTTCAGAACGATCGACCCTTTACTTAGCCATCCAAATTAACTCTCTGTATTCTTGATCCAGAGAGCTTTCTTGTAACCACATCCACCAAGCATACTCATCAGGACGTAGGGTATTACGCATCTCTAAGCGGCCCGAACCTGAAAAACTTGTCCATTGTCTCTCGTGCGATCGGCGCGAACCATTTTGCTACAGTTGTCGACACCGTCCTACTCCTAAAACACCTTGAGGGGCAACCCCGGGTGTGCGGTCGGACCCAAAACACCGACAGATTAAGAAGGGTCCAATAAAGCGAGGGGACAATTTTCCTTTGACTTTAAATCTTTTCATACCCCTGAGTGGTGACACCTTCAAATAGACATAATCACCCTCTTTAAACTCTAGCTATCTTCTCCGGGTATCAGCATAGCTTTTCTGCCTTGACTGTGCAGTTCTCAAATTCTCCCTTATTTGCTAGACTTGTTCCTCTGCTTCTTGTATAATCTTAGGCCCAAATAACTACCTTTCACCAGTTTGATCCCAATACAGTGGAGTCCTGCACTTTCTGCCATACAAAGCCTCAAACGGTGACATCTTCAAACTGGCCTGGTAGCTATTATTATAAGAGAACTCCGCATAAGGCAAACTCTTATCCCAACTTCCACCATGTTTAAGAGCACAGGCTCTTAACATATCTTCCAACACTTGGTTGGTCCTCTAAGTCTGCCCATCGGTCTAGGGATGGTAAGCCAAACTAAAATTCAATCTTGTATCCAAGGACTCGTGCAAGTTCTTCCAATACCGAGAGGTAAACTGTGATCCCCGGTCTGACACAATCTTCTTTGGCACACCATGTAAGCAGACAATCCGTGCCATGTACAACTCTGCCAACATGGCTCCTGAATATGTGGTCTTCACTGGAATAAAGTGGGCTACTTTAGTTAGCCTGTCCACAATCACCCATATAGAATCATACCCAGCAGACATGCGGGGTAATCCAACAATGAAGTCCATGCCAATCTTTTCCCATTTCCACTCAGGTATCTTCAGTGGATGCAGTAGTCCGGCTGGCCTCTGGTGTTTAGCTTTAACTCTTTGACACACATCGCACATAGCCACATGTGCAGCCACATCTCTCTTCAATCCATACCACCAATATTTTTGCTTCAAATCCTAATACATCTTAGTACTCCCAGGGTGGATAGAATAAACTGAGTCATGTGCCTCCTTCAATATGGTTTCCCGAAGGCTATCGATATCAGGAACACAGATCCGTTTCTTGAACCATACCATGCCTTGTTCATCTTTCATGAAATCTGGGCCTCTACCCTCTGTTATCAGATCCTTGATCTCCTGGATTTTGGCATCACCAATCTGACCTTTACGAATTTCTTGCTCCAAGGTAGGTTCCAATTCAATGGTAACTCCTTCTGTATGTGTAACAAGTCCCAGGTTGAGCCTCTCAAAATCTTTTGCTAATTCATCGGGTAGCTGGACAACAATAGCGGAATGAACATGCTCTTTCCGACTCAAGGCATCTGCAACCAAATTTGCCTTGCCTGGGTGGTAGTGAATCTACAAATCATAATCCTTAATAAGCTCCAACCAACGGCGTTGCCTAAGGTTGAGATCCTTCTAAGTGAATATGTATTTTAAACTCTTATGATCCGTGTATACTTGGCACTTAGTTCCCATAATGTAGTGTCTCCAAATCTTAAGTGCATGCACAACGGCTGCCAGTTCCAAGTCATGAGTGGGGTAGTTTAATTCATGTTTCCGCAACTGACGAGACGCATAGGCGATCACATGTCCTTCTTGCATGAGCACACATCCTAATCCTTGGCCACATGCATCACAATAAATGTCAAATCCCTTCTGTAGATCTAGCATAATCAACACTGGTGGTGACATCAATCTCTTCTTTAATTGATCAAAGCTTTCTTGGCATTTCTCATCCCACTTGAATTCTCTTCCTTTCTCCAGCAGCGTGGTCATAGGCTTAGCAATCTTAGAGAATCCTTCAATAAATCTCCGATAATAGCCTGCAAGCCCCAAGAAACTCCGAATCTCAGTAACTGTAGTGGGCACTCTCCACTCCTTTATCTCTGTTGGGAGCTTGTTCTCAAATGCTAAGAATTAAGAACAAGGCAACATAGAAAATGTTAAGAGTTAAAGTCCTTCGTCCTTCAAGACTTTATATCCTTTCGGGATATAATGAATTTTGGACGAAGGTTACGAAGGACATACCTTCGTAAGCATAATAGCAAGGAACGAAGTGTTCATATAAATCATGAGGTACAAAATAAACATTTGAATGTTATCATAGAATTATTTCTACTTTTACTATCATGAATGAATATAAATGATTTTAAATTACAAATGTACCTTCGGTCTTGAAGAAAGCAAGAATACAAGTGTGATGCGAAGGCAAATGACAGGTTCGCGTGAACAGTACAGAGGTACTGTTCTTCTATTTATAGGCACAGGTCGCAGCCTGTGACAAATTACAATTATGCCCCTTACAAAAGTTTACCACATTGACTCAGACCTCTATGGATAAAAAGGTCATTCTATCTCTATGTCGGTTCGTAACGCCGAAGCTCCATGAAAAGGAACCTTCGGCCATCGCTTGGAGACGACTTCAGCCGAAGCTGCTTCTTCGTGTAAGACCTTCGGCGCACCGAAGCACGGCCCCAACAGTAGCCCCTTTCGCGGTGCTAGATCGTTTTTCGTAACGAGCTTGACCCGTGAAAAAAGCCTCTTCAGCTTCGGGAAGCCGAAGGTCCAAAAAACACCTTCCCTGAGCTCGTTGCGGGGAAACGATCCGGCTTCCGAGCACGTGTCAGGCCCACCTTGCCGAGTTACTGTTTGATCTTTGCGGTCCACTACACAGCGAGTACGAGTGACTGCCCGCTTGGTGTAAAAAATCCTGCCGCTTCGCCTTCTTACCTGCAGCACTATATAAACAGACGGGTAGGTGTGAAGTTACCACAGCATTCATTGCTATTTGCACTGTTTTGCTGCCAAAATTTTCCACCATAGCCGAAGCTTGACTCTCAGAATCGAGCGAAGGTCCATCTCGACGTCTGCTTCGTCAGAAAGAAGAGCTTCGGGAGGAAAGAAAAAAGAAAAAAGTATCTGACTTCCCCAAACTCAGAATCAAATGGTGAGAGTGCGATCTACTGCCAAAGTTGTACGTGAGGGAGACGAAGCCGAAGGTTCGAACACTGTGCCCATCTCCGAAGCGATGCAGCGTTCCGGTCTAGTGACTGCGGAAGAAATGCCTGCTGCCGAAGCAAACCCGACGACTGCCGAAGGAGAAGAAGAAAACATTGAAGGGACTGATCCCGAAGATGACTACCGTATTGCCATGCCCAGCAAGCCCAGTCACCTGGATTTTGGGAAATCAACTGTTTCGAAGGCCGATCTTTCGAAGATGGTGAAAGCAGGTTATTTCAATGAAGACCAGAAGAAGCTACTTCGCTTCGGGGGAGAAGAAACCACCCCGAAGCCAGGGAAGGACGAGATTGTTATCTTCAAGAGCTTTTTAAAGGCTGGGCTTAGATTCCCTCTTCACGAGATTATTGCAGAGATACTGAAAAGGTTTGGCATCTACCTTCACCAGTTAACTCCCAACGCTATCGTTAGACTTAGCGTTTATATTTGGGCCCTCCGAAGCCAAGCAGTGGAGCCATTTGCCGACAGTTTCTGTCGAGTTCATGAGTTGCATTATCAAACCAAGGCCAGAAAAGATGGGCTACACGATAACTTCGGTTGCTACAATTTTGCCTACCGGAAAACGGCAAAGTGTCCTGTAATTAGCTACCGAAGCAAATGGCCGGCAGGCTGGAAATCGGAATGGTTCTATGTCAAAGTTGATGACAACAAGGAGAAGCTTGTGCAAAGTCCAATCGAGCTGATCTTCGGAGAAACCCGACCCCGCTGCAACATGACGCCAGATGGTGAAACACAGCAGGCAATGGATGAATTCGGAATTATTGCAGAGCATATCGGTACCAGGGATCTGGTCCAAGAATTCTTGGCATTTAGAGTCTTCCCTACTCTGAAAGAATGGGAAATGCCAAAGTTAAAGGGGGAGAAGAAGGAGGGGGATCTTGTCCGGCTGCCCTATCACTTTAAATTCAAGAAATTCTTTAAGAAGCCCTGCCAAGAGTGGCTGGACACAGTCGAGGTGATGTGCAATGAAATCCTGGGGAACTATTCCAAAAAAGAGGATCAACTAATGACAGCGGCCTTCGGCGCCCGACCGAAGCGAAGGCTGAACCGAGTGCTTGATGCCCTGGGCTTCGAGTACCCTGACTATGAGCAGTTGAACAAGGGTGCCGAGGGCCACAAAAGAAAAAGAGTGGCCGAAACTCTGAACAAGGATGAAGAAAGACCAGCAAAAGAGAAGAAAATTCCCAAGAAAAGAAAAATATCAACTCCGAAGCGAAAAATATCCGAAGAAGAGGGGACCCCCACACCACCTTCTACCAGCGACGTGGAGGAAATTTTAAAGGTAATGACTGAACCCATGCCCACGAAGCTAAGTCCATTAGGGCTCCAACTGACGAAGCTTTTTCGAAAGGTGGACGAGCCGGATCAAACGAAGATAACCAAACCCAAGCGGCAAAGAATTATTGCAGTAACTGAAGTTATCGACAAGACGCCGCCTCGGGCATCAATTCATAAAACACCAGCTGTCGAAGGCACCACAAACGTCGAAGTCGCACCTTCGGAGGTTGCGGCTACCGAAGCCGCTACAGCCGAAGATGTAAACTTAGAAACTACCATTGAGGACATTGACAAAATCTTGCAAGACATGGCTGCAGAAGAAGCTGGCACTGCTGCTGAAAAAACCATGGCCACAGTGCCTGGGAAGGGGAAAGAAATAGCCGAGGACACTTCGGACGACGAAGCCTACACATTCCAAAATTTAATTGGGCAAAAACTGTCGAAGGCCGAAATGGAAGAACTTAAGGACTATGCCAAATCTTGTGGCTACAAGCCAGGAGCTCTCCTATTTGGAGGTGTGGATGATGAAAAATTAGGCTGCATTCGAGACCAAACTGGAGCTAAGGTAATCGGTACTCTATCAAAGAGTATCGGTTTTCCGAAGCTAGAGACAGACATCAGCCGCTACCGACGACAACATATCGTCGGCAGCTTATTTTACTCCAATTTCAAGGTAAACAACTTTTCTCTGACGTCTGTTGTTTTCAATAATGGAAATATTCCTTAACAAAGGTTGTTTATTTGCAGAGCATGCTTCTGAGCAAAGCTCTGAGAATGCAACAAGACTTGGCGGACAAAAAACACGAAGCTATAATCGAAAATTTAGAGAGCAAGATAAAAGAACAATCAGCTATCATTGAAAAGAAAGACTTCGAGCTCCAATCAACCGAAGGCTTGTTGGCAGAGACTGAGGCTAAGATATCAGAATTGAATTCGAAGCTTATCAGTCAATCAAAACAATTCGATCAGGAGAAGCTAGAACTTAATTCGAAACTTGAAGCCGAAGTCCAAGCCAGCTCAGAATTGAAGAAATCGTTAACAAGCCTTCAAGACAAATGCTTGAATTTTAGCAATAATTGTATTGAACGATTAAAAAAGATATTTTACTCTGTTGGAGCCAGCAGCGGGAAGTTTAACCCCTCAGCGGAAAATTTACCACAGGCCTTTGATCATATTGAAGCTGAAATCGAAGAACTTGACGAAGTTATAGCCGGGCACGGCGACTTCTGTGCCTGGGTAGCTTCTCGGGGCACCGCTGCTGCATTCCTGAAGGCCGGCTGCGAGCATGGAAAAATTGTCAACAGGCCCAACTTCACCCTGTCTCCATCAATCCTGGATGATATACCTGACCTCGCCCGAAGCATCTCAAATAGATTTATAAAAATGATATGGACAAAAGGCGGGCGGGAGAAGGCTGGAGACGAAGCTCGAAGTCATCTTGATCCAGTAAGAAATGAAACTTCGTACTTACTTTCTTCTTTGCACTTGATTTTTACTCACGATACCTTGATTTATGTAGGATGACAAAGCTGAAGGTGATACTTAAAGTATATGCCGCCGAAGCTGTCGCCGAAGCTGAAGCTTAATGAAAATCAGTAGAAGTATACTATAGGAAAAACTTAGGATACTTTTGCAACAACTTTTGTAAATACAATTAAACTGTTCTCAGGGAACTTTGTACATACCTTGTAATATATTCTTACCCTTCTACTGAAGTGCTTTGATGTGGACGAAATCAGTATTTTGAGCCGAAAGCGAAAAAACACCTTCCCTTCTTTTCGTACACAACGAAGCATAAGAGACCAAATCTTTTTGCCGAGCAACGAAGCATAAAAGACCACCTTCTTTTTGCCGAGCAACGAAGCTTTTCTTTTTTGTACTCAACAAAGCATAACGAATCATAAAAAATCACTTCTCCTTTTTGCCGAAGCTTTTCTTTTTCATAACGAATCAGAAAAAATTCACTTCGTCTTTTTGCCGAAGCAACCACTTTGGTGCATAAATGCTATGAATGAATGCTTATGCATGCAAATGCCATGATGTAATGTAATATGCGAATGAATGTCCAAAACATATATCCGAAGCCACACTCTCAGCCATTATTTCTTTGGAACCAACCACACATCAGCTCTGCATTCCCTTAGGAACGACTTTGGAGCTTCTTCGCCTTTTACTTAGGCAGTATAAGCTCTGCATTCCCTTAGGAACGTCTTTGGAGCTTCTTCGCCTTTTACTTAGGCGGTATCAGCGTTGACTTTTCGCTGTAAGCTCTGCATCCCCTTAGGGACGTCTTTGGAGCTTCTTCGCCTTTTACTTTCGGCGGAATCAGAGCTCTGCATCCCCTTAGGGACGTCTTTGGAGCTTCTTCTCTCTTTTTTTTTAGTTTCGGCACTCGATGGTGCGTTCTCAGCTTTTACATTTACATTCTTTGGGGGATTTTGCTCTTATAAAACTAAAAAGGAAATTACAGATGATGGCCCCATTAAAAACCTTTCTCCCCCTTTAGAAAGGAAAAGGGTGCCATGAAAAAGAAAAAGAAAAACATAAAAAATTACATCAAGTTATACATAATATCTCCGAAGCTCATCTGAATTCCAAGACCTTGGAATTTCGTTGCCATCCATGTCCTTCAATCTGTAGGAACCAGGCCTTGACGAAGATGCTACTAAGAAAGGCCCTTCCCATTTCAATTGTAACTTGCCGACTGTATCTGGGTTGGCCACTCTCCGAAGCACCAAGTGTCCCGGCTCAATATTTTTTAGCCGGACCTTTCTATCTCGCCATCTAATTGTTTCAGCCTGATATTTATTGATATTCTCCACGGCCTGAAGCCTGATCCCTTCTAAGGCATCTTTTTCCACAAGACAAGCATCTTCGGCACCTGATTCTGCCGAAGCTACCACTCTTATTGATCTAGCTTTAGCTTCTTTCGGAGTTATTGCTTCGTCACCGAATAATAACTTGAATGGGGTAAAGCCTGTAGACCTTGATGTTGTTGTATTGTGGCTCCACACCACTTTGGTCAACTGATCTGGCCACTTTCCCCTTGGTTGATTAAAGATTAGCTTCATTATTCCTATTATTATGATGCCGTTGGCCCTTTCAACAAGCCCATTCGACTCCGGATGCCTGACTGATGCAAAATGGATCTTCGTTCCAATTTGATCACAGAAATTTCTGAAATCTTCGGAGTCGAACTGCGTTCCATTATCTACAGTGATGGCCTTCGGTACTCCAAAGCGACAGACAATATTCTGCCAGAAAAACTTTTGGACAGTGGCCGAAGTTATTGTGGCTAATGGCTTCGCCTCAATCCACTTGGAAAAATACTCCACAGCTACTATAACATATTTTAGGTTCCCTTGGGCCGGTGGCAATGGACCCAACAAGTCAAGGCCCCACCTTTGCAATGGCCAGATGGGTTGTATCAGCTGTGTCAAAGACGAAGGTTGCTTTTGATCTCTTGCACATTTTTGACAACCTTCGCACTTTTGAACTAACTCCGCTGCATCCGAAGCTGCCTTCGGCCAATAAAATCCTTGGCGGAACACTTTTCCAAGTAATGGCCTGGATCCGATGTGGGATCCACACAGGCCTGCATGTATCTCTTTCATTAACTCTATACCTTCGGGTCTAGACAAGCACTTGAGCAGCGGGGCACAAACTCCATGCTTGTATAACTCCCCTTCTATCATGACATACGGACGAGCTCTTGCCTCTATCCTTTTATTATAAGCTTCGTCATCTGATAGGAAGTTACCCTGAAGGTAAGAGATTATTTCAGTTCTCCAATCTTCGCTGTAAACAGGAGAAATGTTAAGGACTGCTCTTTCTAGTAGCTCCACTGAAGGTGCCTTTATTGTTTCGAAGAACACATCCGAAGGTAGCGGCAGCCCCTGTGCTGCAGACTTGGCTAACAAATCAGCATGCTCATTTTGTCCTCGAGGGATATTCTTAACAGAAAATCCTTCGAAGGAAGCTTCGATCCTTCGAACCGTGTCTAGGTATTTTTCAAGCTTCGGGTCTTTAGCCTTGCAACTTTTGTCAATATGACCCGAAACAACCTGGGAATCAGTTTTAAGAATCGCCCTTCTGATTCCCATTGCCTTTAATTTCCGAAGACCCAGGAGCAGGGCTTCGTATTCAGTTATATTATTTGTGCAGCTGAAGTCAAGTCTTGCTGCATAGCAAGTTTTAACCTTGGACGGTGAGACCAACACAGCAGCTGCACCTGCTCCGAAGGTTCCCCAAGAGCCATCACAAAACACTGTCCATACTTCGGCATCTTTATTTGCTTCTTCGTCCTGAGCCCCTGGCGTCCAATCGGCAATGAAATCTGCCAATGCTTGAGACTGGATTGAGGATCTATGCACATAATCAATGTAAAATTCATTGAGCTCCGCAGCCCATTTTCCAATCCGGCCAGTAGCTTCTCTATTTCTCATGATATCCTTCAATGGCTGCGAAGAAGGAACAATAATGTTGTATGCCTGGAAATAATGCCGAAGCTTCCTGGATGCCATTAAAACGGCATACAATACCTTCTCCAGCTCTGTATAATTCTTCTTTGAGACACTAAGGACCTCAGATACAAAATATACTGGGACCTGCTTCTTGACTTGTCCATCAAACTTCTCCTGGACAAGTGCCGCACTTACTGCTGAGTGCGAAGCTGCCACATATAACAACAGAGGAGCCCCTGGCGTTGGTGGAGTTAATGTTGTGAGATCTATTAAGTATTGCTTCAACTCTTCGAAGGCTTTTTGTTGACTTGGGCACCATTGAAAGACTTCAGCTGACTTCAGCACCTCGAAGAATGGTAAGTTTCTTTCTGCTGATCTGGATATAAATCTGTTGAGAGATGCCAGCCTTCCTGTCAATCTTTGAGCCCCCTTTCTTGTGGTTGGTGGCTCCATTCGAAGTATAGCTTCGATTTTATTTGGATTAGCTTCGATTCCTTTTGTTGAAACCAAGCATCCAAGAAATTTACCCTTCTTCACTCCGAAGACACATTTTTCTGGGTTCAGCTTCAGACCAGCTTGTCTGAAGCTGGCGAAGGTCTCCTGGAGATCAGCAATATGATTTTCCTGCTTCGTGCTTTTTACAATAATGTCATCGACATAAGTCAACACATTTCTGCCTATCTGAGACTGGAGAACCTTCGCTGTCATTCGGCTGAAACTTCCTCCGGCATTTTTGAGCCCCTCAGGCATCCGAAGATAGCAATATGTACCACTTGGGGTTATGAAGCTAGTTTTTGGCTCATCTTCCTTCTTCATCCAAATTTGATGATAACCTGAGTAGCAGTCTAGGAGACTCATGAGCTCTGAAGAAGCTGCTGTATCGACTAAAGAGTCTATCCTTGGCAGCGGGAATTCATCCTTCGGACAAGCCTTGTTGAGATCTGTGAAATCAATACACATTCTCCATTTGCCATTGGCCTTCTTCACCATAACAGTGTTAGCTAGCCACTCTGGATATTTCACTTCTCTGATAACTCCTGCACTGAGGAGTCTTTTTACTTCATTGCGAGCCCCTTCAGCCTTGTCATCAGACATTTTCCGAAGCCTCTGCTTTCGGGGTCTGAAGGATGGATCGACATTGAGTGAATGTTCAATAACATCGCGATTTACTCCACAGAGATCATTAGCTGACCATGCAAAAACATCTTTGTTGTTGAATAAAAACCTTATCAAGGTTTTCTCCTGGTCTTCAGATAGTTGTGAGCCCAACAGCACCTTCTGCTCTGCTATGTCCTCACACAATAACATGGGCTTCGGCTGATCCGCTGAAGCTGCCTTCTCCCTCCTGAATTTGTATTGTTCACAAGCTTCAGCTCCATCTATGTTATGGATTGCCTTGGAGTCAGTCCAGCTTCCTTCGGCCCTTCTAGCAGCTTCCTGGCTTCCATGAATAGCAATAGGCCCTTGGTCTGAAGGTATCTTCATGCAGAGATAAGCTGGGTGAAGAATTGCTTCGAAGGCATTAAGAGTACCACGGCCAATGATAGCATTGTAAGGATACTCCATGTCAACAATATCAAACACAATTTGCTCAGTCCTTGTGTTGTTAACAAATCCGAAGGTTACCGGCATGGTAATCTTCCCAAGTGCTACAATCTGCCGCCCTCCGAAGCCACAAAGAGGGTGCGTAGCATCATGAATCTTGTCTTCAGGCTCTTGCATTTGTCTGAAGGCTTTAGCAAATACAATGTCAGCTGCACTGCCTGTATCAACTAGGACATTGTGGACCAGAAATCCTTTGATCACGCAAGAGATAACCATGGCATCATTATGAGGATAATCCTTAAGCTGAAGGTCTTCCTGAGAGAAAGTAATTGGAATGTGGGACCATTTTGACTTGATGAAGGGTCCCTGCACTCCAACATGCTGCACCCTTCTCTGAGCCTCCTTCTTCTGCTTCTTGTTAGCCGGCTCTGAGCAAGAACCGCCTGTTATCGGGAGCACCAGCTTCGAAGCCGAAGCAGTTCCAGCTTGATTGTTGAACGAAGCCATCAGCTCAGAAAAGTGGAAGTGAGTTCACCGGAGGTGGGCGCCAATGTTGGGAGCTTGTTCTCAAATGCTAAGAATTAAGAACAAGGCAACATAGAAAATGTTAAGAGTTAAAGTCCTTCGTCCTTCAAGACTTTATATCCTTTCGGGATATAATGAATTTCGGACGAAGGTTACGAAGGACATACCTTCGTAAGCATAATAGCAAGGAACGAAGTGTTCATATAAATCATGAGGTACAAAATAAACATTTGAATGTTATCATAGAATTATTTCTACTTTTACTATCATGAATGAATATAAATGATTTTAAATTACAAATGTACCTTCGGTCTTGAAGAAAGCAAGAATACAAGTGTGATGCGAAGGCAAATGACAGGTTCGCGTGAACAGTACAGAGGTACTGTTCATCTATTTATAGGCACAGGTCGCAGCCTGTGACAAATTACAATTATGCCCCTTACAAAAGTTTACAACATTGACTCAGACCTCTATGGATAAAAAGGTCATTCTATCTCTATGTCGGTTCGTAACGCCGAAGCTCCATGAAAAGGAACCTTCGGCCATCGCTTGGAGACGACTTCAGCCGAAGCTGCTTCTTCGTGTAAGACCTTCGGCGCACCGAAGCACGGCCCCAACAATCTCCTTCACTTTAGCAGGATCCACTGCTATTCCTCCATTAGAAATAATATGTCCAAGGAATGGCACCTTGTCAATCCAAAACTCGCACTTGCTAAACTTGGCGTAGAGTTGATTATCTCGTAGCTTCTGTAGCACCAACCTTAGATGTTTTTCATGATCACTTTCACTCTTAGAATAGATAAGAATATCGTCGATGAACACCACGACGAATCTGTCCAAATACTCCATAAACACCTTATTCATCAAATTCATAAAATAAGCTGGTGCATTGGTTAATCCAAACGACATAACAGTGAACTCATATAATCCATATCGGGTTGAGAAAGCTGTCTTAGGGATATTCGATGGTCTAATCTTCATCTGATGGTATCCTAATTGGAGATCAATCTTCGAGAATACCCTAACACTTCTCATCTGATCAAATAATTCCTCAATACGGGGTAATGGATACTTGTTCTTCACAATAACCTCATTAAGTGATCTATAGTCCACACACATCCGTTGTGATCCATCCTTCTTCTGTACAAACAGTACCGGTGCTCCCCAAGGTAGAAAGTCGGACGAATGTACCCCGCCTCCTGTAACTCAGTCAGTTGCTTCTTAAGTTCCTTTAATTCTTCTACGGCCATCCTGTATGGTCATTTAGAAATAGGTGCAGTCCCAGGTAAGAGGTCAATGACAAACTCAACTTCCGTATCTGGTGGCATCCCAGGTAACTCCTTTGGAAAGACATCCGAAAAATCTCTAACCACACGGATGTTGTCGCCAACAAACTCCTCCGCTATAAAGTATATCGCCCGTTTGGAAGAGGTGGTTACTACAATTTGAACTTGAAATGTTTCTCCTTTAGGGCTAGTGAGTTCTATAGTACCCCTACCACATGCTATAATAGCCTTTGCCTTCCTTAACCATGACATACCAAGGATCAGATCTATACTGCTGGCCTCTAATATTATAGCAGTAGCTCCAAATTCTCTTCCCATGATTGTTAATGTCAATATACGTGTCATTTGATTTGCCTCAATAGGCCCTTTAGGTGTGATTACTATCATTGGTTTCCTCATATTTAGCAGTGGTATCTCATTTGTGTTGGCATATCGAGCAGACATGAATGAATGTGTAGCACCAGAATCAAATAAGGGGGGATCAGATGAGGAGGAAAAAAAAGAAAGGGCGGAGCCCTGCTCCTACCGCGTCTTGCTCCTGTTCATCGTTGGCCCGTATCGTCTCACCCGTGGTTCTTGGGTCGCCCCCTCGCAACCCTGCTTTGGTCGGTCGCCAGCAGAGTCGGCTTCGCTCGACCTAGAGCCGCATGCAGACGCGTCGGCACGCGGTGGAGGATTATCTTTAGGTAAGCGGCTAGGGTTTCCGTCCGACTTCGTTGATTCGCATTCTTTCCCCCATTTCGCGTTGCGTCTCTCTCGGATCTGGTCTCTCCCGTGTTTGTCGCATGCGAGTTTCTGCGGTGGTTGGTTCTCTTCTCTGTTTCGTCCGCCAGCGATTGCCGAGGAGTGGCCCCTCCCGGGTTTCTCGGCTGCTCCACTCCGGATGGATCCGAAGAACCGTAACCCTAACTGGGACCGTTGGGTGCCGAAAGACGCGCCTCAGGGATCCCAATCCTGGGAAAAAACCGGAGCCTTAGTTGGCGCTTGAAGCCGGGGTCTGGAAAGCCTGAGAACAAAGATGATATCCCTATCTCGTCTTCCGGCGATGGCGGCCAGTCAGGTATTCTTAAAACCCCTCCTCCTTCCATTCTGAAGTTAGAGAATGAAATGGTGCTTAGGGTTTTCTGTCAAAAATGCGGTATGGATGGCCATCATGCTAGGGAGTGCTTTAAATCTTTGTGGTGTGAGATCTGTCGCAAGGAAACACATAATACCGCTCAGTGCGTTCTCCTCAAACAAAACAAGCCTAGCATGCCCATTGTTGGGATGGCGGCGGATGGATTAGGGTTTTACTCTTCTCATTTCTCCAAACCGTTGTCGAATAAACCGAAGCGCAATTTTATTGGTCTGGTTAAAATTGTTGAGGGCTTGATCTCGGCTGAGGATCTTGGGAAGGATTTCGGTTTTCATTTCCCTTGGGGCCGTACTTGGAAAACCACCAAGTGTCACTCTGTTTTTCTGATGCAATTTCCTTCTCAAGAGAGGCTTGATGAGATGATTAATTTCCCTGAACTGAAGATGAAATTGTTTGGTGCAAAAATCTCTGTATCTTCGTGGAGCTCTCAGGCTAAGCCCAAATCCAAACTCCACTCTGTTTGGATTGTGGCTGAGAATGTGCCTAGAGAACTTCAGAATTACCAGGCTATCTATGAATTGGGCTCTACTATTGGGGTTGTGGAAGAAGTGGATATTTCATCTTTAAACTCTAAAGAAATTGTAAGATTTAAAGTTCATGTTAACAGTGTGGCCATGATTCCCCCTATCATTGAAGTTGGTGTCAAACCTTTTCTGTATGACATCTTCTTTAAAATTGATAATATTACTGATGAAGGGTGGAATGATGAATCTATTAACCTGGGCAAGAGGGCTTCTGTTGATAGACAAGGCTTTGGTGACCTCTCTTGTGAGAAATCTATTAAAAAAGCCAAAAGTGGTGATGAAGAATCTGGCAGGGATGTTAAGGGAAAATCTCCCTTAAAGGTTTCTTCAGGTCTTGGCAATGTTGCTGGGTCCTTGTCTGAACAGTCTGATAGTATGAAGTTTGGTAAAAGTTCTGAAGGAACCAAAGGATACCTTGACAGTCAGGGTAATGAAGATGATGATTACAATGAAAGTGAGGATGATTTGTTGGATTCTCAAGAGCTGGAGGAATTCATCAAGGATGATGAACTTATTCCTTCTCCTCCTCAAGAGAAAAAGAAAATGAATACAAATGTTTCTGTTGATGTTGGTAAGAATGTTGGAGTTAAGAAAGGAGGATCCATGGAAGGAGATCTGGCAGTAAGAGTTAGGAGGAGCAGCAGATTGGAGTCTATGGAGGAAATGAAGATTGCAGATAAGGCTGCAGCAAGAGCAATGGCTAAAGATGCATTCATCAACAAAGGTACGTCATACAATCCTTTTTCTGTTCTTAATACTGATAATGCTGTTCTTATTGAATTTGCTCATAAAATAGGAGTTGAATTAGGTTCTTCTTTTAATGATGTTGTGGAAAACTTAAACCTGATTAAATCCTTAGAGCTTTCCAGAAAAAATTTGGTTGTTCAATCTGTTAAGTTTAATGTTGACAATTCCAAGGTAGGCATTATTTATACTGATGTGGATAATAATAGTCATAATGAAAGTGTGGACAATGCTTTGTCTGATCTTGATGATGTTATGGTTCTCAGAAAAGGCCGTAAAATTCGTCACAGAAAAAAAAAAAACTGTGAGAAAGAAAAAAAGGATAGTAAATCTCCCAATAATAGGAACATCCCTATTAAGTGGAGAGGTCAGATTGAGGGGCATACTTAGAATTGTTTAGAATGATTGGATTAATTTGGAATTGTCAGGGTCTGGGTAAAGAAGTGAAAACCAAGTTCCTGTGAGATATTATCAGGAAAGAGAGAATTGATTTTATTGGTTTACAAGAAACCAACAAGAAAAACTTTGATGACTCTTGGTTGAACTTCATTAGTGGTAACAGGAATTTTGCTTGGGTCTGGTCTCCCCCTAATGGTAGGTCTGGAGGATTGCTGGTAGGGTTCGATGCTGACATTTTTGATGTTAGAGAGAAAGAATTGGGATAATTTATGATTCGTACTCTAGTGATTCAAAAAGAATCAGGATTTATTTGGAGTTTTATTAATGTTTATGGAGCTGCTCAAAATGATCAAAAACAGAAATTCCTGAGTGAGTTATCCTCTTTTTGCTCCAAATGCTCTCATCCAATGTTGATTGGTGGCGACTTTAACATTCTTAGAAAAGAATGAGATAAAAACAAACCTGGTGGCACCAATAAATGGAGTTCCTTATTTAACTCTATTATTGATGTACATGATCTGATTGAATTGGAACTAAGTGGTAGGCTTTTTACCTGGTCTAATAATAGAAATCCCCCCACTTATGAGAAGTTGGACAGATTTCTTGTTAGCCCGGAGTGGGATTTGCATTATAATAATGTGAATGTTTCAGGTCTTAGTAGATCCTTTTCTGATCATGTGCCTTTATGTCTCAAAACTGATTTTACTCCCCCTTCTATGAGAGATTTTAGATATGAGTTATGTTGGAGGCTTAGACCTGATTTTAGGACTTTGGTTGAAAATAATTGGGCTCTACCTGTTAGAGGTAAAAAGAGTATTGAGATTTGGAAAGAAAAACCAAAGCATCTTAAGAAGATGTTGAAGGGGTGGAATATTAACGTTGAAGGTAGATATTTGAAGTTAAAAAAGAGTTGATGAAGAAAAATGAAATTTTAGATAAAAAATGTGAAGTTATGGGTATTTCGGATGCTGAAAGAATCGGATGCTGAAAGAATCGAAAAGCTCGATATGGAGTGGAATTTGAAAAAAATCATGGAAGAAGAAAATTGCAAAAAAAACAAACGGCGAGAAAGAAATTCATCAATGAGGGTGATGAGAATACTAAATTCTTTCACCTTTTAGCGAAAGGTCGGAAGCGACGTGTTAAAATCCCCTTTTTGTGTCATGATGGTGTTTCTGTGAATGATTCTGAAGGTATCAATAAAATTGCTTCTTCTTATTATAAAGAGCTTTTTGGCCCTTCTGTTCTATCTAGTATTAATATTTCTAATCTCAATATAAATCAGTTGTCGGACAATGACAGGTCATTTCTGATGGCTCCTTTTTCTATTAATGAGATTAAAAAGTGATTTTCGAGATGAAGCATAATAGTGCTCCGGGTCCGGATGGTTTTCCTGTGGAATTCTTTCAAACCTTTTGGGATTTGATTCAAATGGATATTTTGAACTTATTCAAGGATTTTTATGTTGGAAATCTTAATACTGAAAGACTGAATTATGGGATGGTTACTTTGTTACCAAAGGTTGATAATGCGGTTGACATGAAGAATTTCAGACCTATCTGTCTTTTGAATGTGTTATATAAAATTATCTCTAAAGTTTTGAATAACAGGCTGGTGAGTTGTATCACAAAGGTGATAAGTGATTCTCAATATGGTTTCATTAAAAACAGGTACATTATGGATGGGGTCATCTCCCTTAACGAAATTCTTCATGAGGTTAAGAGGAAAAAGCAAAGCAATGTGGTTCTTAAAATTGATTTTGAAAAAGCCTATGACAAAGTAAATTGGCATTTCCTCTATACCATGATGGAAAAAAAGGTTTTGGGAGTACTTGGTGTGATTGGGTAATGAGAATTGTGCGTGGTGGCAAAGTAGCCATTAAAACTAATGATACTTTGGGGCCTTACTTTACTACTCATAAAGGGGTTAGGCAAGGGGATCATTTTTCTCCTCTTTTGTTCAATTTGGTTGCTGATGGATTAGCGTGCATGATTCATAAAGCTCAAGTTGAGGGTCTGATTGTGGGTTTGATTCCTCATATCATTCACAATAGTTGTTGCTGCTTATAATATGCTGATGATACCATTTTTCTTATTCAAGATTGTTTAGAAGGTGCCAGAAATCTTAAATTCATTTTGTGTTTGTTTGAAAGCATGTCGGGGTTGAAAATAAACTTTCACAAAAGTGAAATTTTGTGTTTTGGAAATGCTAAGGAAATTGACTATTTGTATGCTGATATCTTCACTTGTCCTATTGGTTGTCTCCCTATGAAATATCTTGGGGTGCCAATTGATAATAAGAAGATAAATAAAAGTCTCTGGGTGCCCATGATTGAAAAATTGGAAAAAAGGCTCGCTGGGTGGCAGGGCAGATTTTTGAGTCTAGGTGGTAGTCTAACTCTTTTAAACAGCTACTTATCCAATGTTCCATTATATATGCTTTCGATTTATCCTGCCCCTAAGTCGGTTATTAAAAAAATTGATATTCTTAGGAGGCATCTTCTTTGGCAAGGGGGTCGTCAGTCCAAAAAATTTCATTTAGTTGATTGGTTGTCGGTGTGCTCCCCATAAGTCAGGGATGTCTGGGTGTTCTGAATCTCGATTTTATGAATGATGCCTTATTGTCTAAATGGCTTTGGAATATTGAAACTTCGAATGGCTTATGGCAAAAAATTATTGCCAGTAAATATATTAAGGGAAAACCCCTTATTTTGATCAAGCAAAAACAAGGTGATTCTCACTTCTGGAAAAAAAATTCTGAGTCTGCGTGATAATTTTTACAAATTTTGTAAATCTGTTGTGGGAAACGGTTTGAAGACTAGTTTTTGGAAGAGTATCTGGCTTGGAAATCTGCCCTTGTCTATTCAGTTTCCTGTTCTATTTGACTTGGCTTATGACAAAGACATTACGGTTAGTGATGTATTAGCTTCTAATTTTGAGGTACTTACTTTTAGAAGAAGGATTGTTGGTAATCTGAGGGTTTTATTGGATGAGTTGGTGAGTTGTTGCAATCAGGTGATTTTGTCTGATCAGGAGGACAGAATTGTGTGGAGTCTGGGGAGAAAAGGTTTTTCTATTAATTCTATTTACAAAAAGAAAATGGCAGATCAAGTTTTGATTCCATATAAGTTTTTGTGGAAATCCAAATTGCCACAGAAAATCAAGATCTTCATGTGGTTGGTTGTGAGAAATAAAATTCTTACTAAAGACAATCTGAAGAAGAGGTACTGGAATGGTTCTTTGGAATGTTGTTTCTGTGGAATAGATGAAGCTATTGATCATTTATTCTTTCTGTCGGTGTTTGGGACCCGGGGGACCCTCAACCGGACCGACTAGTGAATTTAGTGCCGCGTGCCCCTGTCCAGATGGGTTGATGCAAGATGGAACACAAGCGAAGGGATGAGGCTTATATTATCTTGCACCGGGGGTGCTTGCAGTAGGGGTTACAAGCGTCGCGAGGGAGAGCGAGAGAGAGAGAGAGAGAGAGGGAGAGAGGATCCAGTCCTGGGGTGAGGTGTCTGAGTTAGCCTCCACCGTGTCTCTCCTACTCTGCCTGCCTCTGCTTGCCCTCCTCCTCTCTCTTTCTTAGGAAGGCCCTGGACATCCCCTTTTATAGATGCAAGGAGATAGTCCAGCTGTACAATAGGGGTGTAGCTATGTGCTAACGTGGGGGTGTATATGTGTTAACATGGCCGTCGGGGAAGTGCTTGAGCCCTGTAGAAGCGCAGCTGGCGGTGTAGCCCGGGGTCCTGCTGACATTTCTTTGCCTTCATAGGGGGTTTGAGAACAACCGACGTCATGGACGCATGCAGGGAGCCATCATTACTTGTTGCCGGAGTAACTTAGATGGGACACCGGCCTTGTTCCTTCATAGCTTGAGGTGGCTAGCTAGGGGTAGGGTAATGATGGATCCCCAGTAGCGTAGTTGATCTGAGGCCGAGGTCGGGCGAGGTAGCGACTCCCCCCGAGGCCGAGGCAGAGGTCGGGCAAGGCGGAGACCTCCTCCCAAGGCCGAGGCTGAGGTCGAGGCCTGGGGTCGGGCGAGGCAGAGCTCCTTGTTGCGCCCGAGGCTAAACTCGGGAGTGGCCGCGACTGTTGTTAGTCTTTCCCTGGTGGTTGGCACAGTAGCCGGAGCGGGGTGAATAGTGCTGTTTTCCTGTTAGAACGGTCAGTGAAGGGGCGAAGTGACTGCGTCACTTCGACCTTGCCGACTGAGGTGCACATGTCAGGATAAGGTGTCAGGCGATCCCCGCATTAAATGCGCATGCGATACGGTCGGTTGGTAAGGCGATTTGACCGAGGTCGCTGTACGACAAAGTTTGCCTGAGCTAGACTTCGAGCGAGCCGAGGGTACGCCTTTTGCCTGTGGGGGCCCTTGGGCGAGGCGTGAATCCGCTAGGGACTACTGTTCCCGCCCAAGACCGGGCTCGGGCGAGGCGAGATCGCGTCCCTTGGCAGGCGAGGCCTTGACTTGAACCACGCTTGTTAGTTTTTACGGTTTGCTCTGAAGACATTTTCCAGCCATGTTCAGGAGTGTTGGGGGTACCCCTAATTACGGTACCTGACAGTAGCCCCCGAGCCTCGAAGGGAGTGTAGGCACTCGCTTGGAGGTTCTGCCGGATTTTTGCAAGGGGACCAGCCTTTCTCGGTTATATTTTGTTCCGATGGGTGCGCGCGAGCGCACCTGTCGGGTGTAGCCCCTGAGGCCTCGGAGGAGTGGTTTGACTCCTCTGAGGTCTTAATTCTTTTTGTGATGCCTCAGTCGGCCTTGTTGTTCCCTCATGCGGCCTGGCCGCAGCCCGAGTGCATGCCCCGAGTTTTTAAGCTGGTTTGTCGACGTGGTCGACAATTTGGCCGTAGCCTGGTGCGAGAGCAGCCCCTGAGCCTCTGCATGGAGCGAGAGGTCGATCGAGGACCGTCTTGACTTTTGTTGTACGCCCCTTCGTCGCCTTTCCACAAGGAGGAAGGGGGGAAGGCACCGTGTTACCCTCGGAGGGCACCGAACACGGTGTTTCCAGTGAGTTGCTAACGGGTGATCCGAGTGGACGCCCGAGCCTCGTTCGATAAGGGTCGGCTAGTGGCCCAGAGGCGCGCTCCAAAAGTACCTGCAGGGGATTTGCTGGACCCGGACCCATTTGATAGGGTCCGAGGGCTCGGTGCCTCCCTCCGGTGGGATTCCATTACAAATCGTTCCCGCTGGTCTTGAAAATGTCCTAGGGTACCTCGGGAGCGCAACCCGAGCCTCGGCCATGTAACGGACGTACCCAGGGTCATCCCTGACTCTACGTGCTCTGGGACGGCTGTCGAACCCTTTTGAGGTGCCAGCCTTCGAACCCCTGATCAGTAGAGGGCTCGGAGCCCAAGTGCTTTGGGGCGGCTGTCGAACCCTTCCGAGGGGCCAGCCTTCGAACCCCTGATCAGTAGGAGGGCTCGGGGCCCGCTTCCTTCGCTGAGAAGGATCCTTTCAGAATATCCCCTTTTCTCGATCCCTGTGGCAAGGGAGAGAGAGGAAAAGGGAAAGGATATGAATTTAAATAATGTGGCGCACCTTTTTTGACGCAGTCATCATGACGGAGGTGAAACGGCACTTGCTTCGCCTGTTAGAGGTGTCGCTTGCCCTACCAGGGAGTTAATGCGATGGGACGGGCGATTCGTGGGGCGTCTGTTGCGCGTGCGTGAGTCATTCAAGGAACAGAAAGACCGTTTCACCTTCGAGTTTGAATTTCGCGACAGGTTCGGGTGAAGTTTTGGGTGGACCTTGCCCGGGCCTTTATATACCTGGAAGAGGGGCCGGTGGTGGTTCTTTACCCTGCCATTTGCGCTTTCCTTCTGCTTTGGTTTCCGCAACCTAAGAGAATAGCCAGAGAAGAGAAAACTGCGCACCTCATCCTCTCCGCCTCCACCACCTCCGTTCGGCGATGGCTGACAAGGTGACCGTTGTTCCGCCACGCGACCCGTGGCCTTTCTCCACCGTTGCTGTGGAGGATCTGGAGGCCCTTGTTACCGATGGTTTGCTCTGTCCTCTCTCCGGCGGCCGCAGCCGGAGTGGATGGCCCCCGGGAGCGAGGCTGACCCGACTCCGCCGCTAGGGTACATGGTCAGTTTCATCTCTTTCCATGAGCGGGGGTTTGGAGTGCCAGCGAGCCGCTTCATGCAAGCGCTCCTGCACTACTATAGGGTGGAGCTGCATAACTTCAACCCCAACTCTATTGCGCAAGCGGCCATCTTCGTGGCGGTTTGCGAGGGTTTTTTGGGGATTGACCCTCACTAGGACCTGTGGACCCATCTCTTCTCTGTGGAGTTCTTTGCCGCGTCGACAGACGCAAAGAAGGTCCGTATGGTGGTGCGGGCTGGTGGCTGCATCCTCCAGCTGAGGCCGGGGGGCGCGCAGCAGTACATCCTCGCCTCCCTTGTGTCTTCAAACAAGGGGTGGCAGAACCGGTGGTTTTATCTCCGAAACGACGATGGGAGGCTTCCGCCGTTTTCTCAACGAGTGGTGACCGCCGCCGGCAATAACTGGCGCTGGGGGGCCATGCGCGAGAACCAGGAGAAGTTCCAGCCTATTCTGCATGCCTTGCAGAAGTTATGAGATGAGGGCCTTACCGCTGTGGGGGTCGTCGCCGCTATCCATCGCCGGAGGGTGCTCCCCCTGGTAGAGTGGCGGTTGCGGCTCTCGGAGATGAAGCCGGGGGTCGATTTGGAGGGCTCGCGGATGTCCTCGACCCCCCTCTCCACCGACGACCTCCACAAGCGGGTAGCGGCTACGGTAGGGAGGCTGGATGCTAGCGCCCATAGCCAGCCCGTGATGCATCCCGACCGTGGGTACATGTCCCTGGTAAGTGTCCGCTCCTCCTTCTGTTTTGCGTCGAGTTTTTACATCTTTGATTCCTACTGTTGGGATTTTTGTTTGTCCCCAGGGGTTGAGGGGTTTCAAACTCTCCCGACCCCCGGTCCCAGAGGACGTGGTGGACCGAGCCGCGTGTAGGCTCACCGCAGAGAAGGCAAAGGAGAAGAAGGACGCGGAAAAGGCCCGAGCTCGTGAGAGGATGCGAGCTCGGGAAGCCTTGGAGAAGTGTCGTTGGAGACAGGAGAGGGATGGGCTCCCGAGGGAGCCATCGCCGGAGACGCCTGACGACGATGACGATGATGATGATGATGATGACGAAGACGATGACATGGCAGCCCAACTCGGCCTCAGCCCGGAGCCGAGGCTAGGCCAGGGGTCGTCGAGCCAGCCTCCAAGTGGGCTGGCACCATCAGTGCTTGGGGCCGGGACACCAAGGTCCCGCTCCGAGGAGCGGAGGCAGGCCGAGGGGGTACTTGACCCCTTGGCCGAGGTAATTGGGGTGACTCTGGGGGGTCAGGCCGATCCGCCTGTCCCCCAAGAGCAAGCGCCCGTGTCGGCCGTACAGGAGGTCGGTCCCTCGTCCGTCGTGACGACGCCTAGGCAGGCCGCTCCCTCGGTGCCTCGGGCGCCCGAGGTGGAAGCGGCGCCGAAGCCGGCAGCGGGGCAACCCTCGACAGCGCCTGCAAAGACCGAGGCCCGAGGGGTCTCCCCGCAGGCACGATTGGCCTTGCCACAGAGCGAGTAAGTATCTGGAGATACCTCTGTTTTGGTTTTTTTGCTATGTGTCTTAAACTTGCTCTCTCTCTTTTTCAGCAAGCGGAGGTAGGGCTCGGCCGGTCTGGCCCCCACAAAGGCCCTTAAGACGGGGACGGCCTCTGCAGCTGGTGCTGCGGCACGTCATGCCGATTGGTTGGCCTCCGCACAAGGCGCCCTCCGACGGGGGCCCAGGCGGCACGAGTTTCCATGGGGCAAGCCTCCCAGGCTGACCCCCCCGTTGGAGTTGTCGTCATGCCGGGGGAGGCCGTTGACGTGGCCACGGCCCCGAGCCCGCCTGACTTGTTGCCGGCGCCGGCATCGACTCCTACCGGGGCCGTCGCTGATTCGCCCGTGGAGCCGCCCATCGCCGCCGACGTCAGGATGGTTGAGGCGCCGCCGCCCGTGGTCATCCTCGACCTCCCCATTCTTGGCCATGAGGAGAGGGCGGCCGTCGTTGTCGAGGTCGGTGATCGGAGGCCTGCCACCTTAGCCGAGGGGAGGCCCAGTACGTCGACTGCGGCGGTGCCCGATGCATCGGCTGCAGGGAGACCCGATGCCTTGGTCGAGGGGCGCGTCGAACCGTGGCCCGTCTTGGGGGGCGGCGGCCTTACCCCTGTGCAGCTCAATCCCAATGAGTGGGGTGGGCAGCCGCTCCGGTTCTGGAGCCGCGACACCTCGGAGCCCCTCCTCTCCCTCAACGATGAGTTGGAGGAGAAGTCTTGGGATAGTTTTCGTGAGTATACCGAGGCGGCTATGAGGTCGCTTCGATCAACCATGGAGATCCTTTCCAGGGACGTTCCCAGGGTCTTCCAGGTAAGGATTTAGGCGTACACCTTGCGTGACCAGGGCATTCTTTGTAATATTCTGCTTTCCTTCCTCAGGAACTTGCGGACGTGAGCACCGCCAAGTCGCTGTTCATCCGCCGCAAGAGCGACGTCTGGGATTCGCTGTGGTCCCAGAGGGCCGCGTTTACCGAGGCCAATGAGCGCCTTGCCCAGCAGAGCGCCGAGGTGGCAGACCTTCAGCTGCTCTATGATGAGCTCAAGTCGGAGGCAGCAGCGGCGCGGGCGGAGGCGGCGTCGGCACGGACGGAGGCTTCGTCGGCCTGGGAGCAGGTGGCTTCCCAGGCCAAGGAGATGCAGCAGCGGCAGCTAGAGCTCGGCCAGGCCATCGGCGAGCGGGACCAATCTCAGAGCCAAGCTGCCGAGGCCGTGAGCCAGGCTGAGGCCCTTAGGGGTCAGCTGGCTGAGGCTACGGAGCGGCTAGCCGAGGCGTCTGCTCGGGCCGGGACCCTTGCGGAGGGCCTAGCCGTGACCGTTGGGTCTGCTCAGTCTGCCCAAGCCGTGGCCTCGCAGCGGCGTGCCCTGGCTGAAGGTATGTTTTGCCCGCTTTGCGACTTTGGTTTTGTCTCCATTCTTCACCTCGTGTCTGAAGAACATTGTCCGATTGTCTGCAGGGTTCGAGACGGCTCTTAACGAGTCCGTTAAGAACTGTAAGGCACTTGTCCAGGTGGCTGAGCAGAAGGAGGCCGACCGTGTGGCCATGTCTGAGGCCATCTCGGCTCTCTGGCGAGCCTTTGGTCTCGACGACGTCCCCTCGGGTAGCTCCCCCTAGAGTCACCTGCGGGCCTTGGGCGGCCATGTGCGTAGCAGACTCCACGGGGCGCTGCACCACGGCGTTAGGCGGGCCTTCGCCGTGCTCGCTTCCCACTACGACGTGGATCTGGAGCGGGTCAGCGAGGGGTACTGTTTACCCAACAAAGAGGAGGCTGCCTTAGCCGAGGTCCAGAGGCTTGACGCTGCTATCGAGGGCCCAAGCGCGGTGCTGGCTTCCTCCTTCGAGGTGGAGGTCCTTCCGCCCGTGTCGCCATCTTAGGCCGGGCCAGATTCTGCCGAGGGTGGAAACGACGCCGAGGGTGCTGCTCCTCCCCCCGCCATTGTCTGAGCCTACAGGGATAGTTTGTTTTAAGTATGCGTATGTTTCTTGCAGCCGCTGAGGCCTAAACATTTTCAATGTCGGAGTTTTAAAGCTGCATTTCTTTTCCTCTTGTTTCGAGCATTAGGACTTGTTCGGTAGCAGAGTCACTTATCCGAGCGTGAGCTACCCTTCGTGGAAGGTGACGAGTGAGGTATCCGTATCCCGGAGGCGTAGGAGTCCCTCGGCTCGGTCGGCCTTGCCGTTCAAGGTCTCTCGCGTCATTTTTAGGATTCTGCTATCGATATAGTCGAAATGGTACGAAAGTCATTTTCTACCCGAGCGTTAGGACTTGTTTGGTAGCAGAATCACTTATCCGAGCGTGAGCTGCCTTTCGCGAAAGGTGATGAGTGAGGTATCCGTATCCCGGAGGCGTAGGAGTCCCTCGGCTCGGTTGGCCTTGCCGTTCAAGGTCTCTCGCGTCGTTTTTAGGATTCCGCTATCGATATAGTTGAAACACACGAAAGACGTTTTGGTAGAAAACTTTTCCGAGGAAAATTTTGACGTAGAGGGGGTTCCCCCCTTCTAGCCCCCGAGGGAGGGTCGGTCTTTGCTGAGGCAAGGCCGATCCTCCCTTGACAGCTAGACTTTTTATTTGTGTATGTAAAGGGACCGAGGTACATAAACGACTTGAAACATTTTAAGGGTAAAAGCGACGTAGCTGTTCGATGTTCCAAGCATTGTTGTAGACCTTGCCTTGATCGTTGGCCAGCTTGTAAGTCTCGGGCTTCAAAATTTTGGCGATGATGAACGGCCCTTCCCAGGGAGGGGTAAGCTTGTGGCGCCCTTGGGCGCCTTGTCGTAGCCGAAGCACCAAATCTCCCACTTGGAAGCCTCGGGGCCGAATCCTTTGGGCGTGGTAGCGTCGCAGGGACTGCTGATACCGCGCTGAGTATAGCAAGGCTACGTCCCGAGCCTCTTCTAGCTAGTCCAGTGAATCTTCTCGGCTGGCCTGGTTGCTTCAGTCGTCGTAAGCCTTTGTCCTTGGGGAACCGTATTCCAAGTCTGTGGGTAAGATGGCCTCGGCACCAAAGGCTAGGAAAAACGGCGAGAAACCAGTGGCTCGGCTCGGCGTCATCCTCAAACTCCAAACCACCGAGGGTAGCTCTTTTATCCACCGGTTGCCAAACTTGTTGAGGTCGTTGTAGATCCTCGGCTTTGGTCCCTGCAAAATCATGCCATTGGCGTGCTCCACCTGCCCATTTGTCATCGGATGAGCTACGGCGGCCCAGCCCACACGGATGTGGTGGTCTTCGTAGAAGTCTAGGAACTTTTTCCCAGTGAACTGCGTGCCGTTGTTGGTGATGATAGAGTTTGGGATCCCAAAGTGGTGGATGATATTTGTAAAGAACGCCACCGCCTGCTCGGACCTGATGCTAGTTAAGGGTCGGACTTCGATCCACTTGGAGAATTTGTCGATGGCGACCAGTAGGTGCGTGAAGCCCCCGGGTGCCTTCTGCAAGGGACCGACGAGGTCCAGACCCCACACAGCGAACGACCAAGTGATAGGTATTGTTTGTAGAGCCAGAGCAGGCAGGTGTGTTTGTCTCGCGTAGAATTGACACCCTCGGTAGGAGCGTACAATCCTAGTGGCGTCGGCCACCGCGGTCGGCCAATAGAAACCTTGTCGGAAAGCGTTTCCTACGAGGGTCTGAGGCGCCGCATGGTGACCGCAAGCCCCCGAGTGTATCTCTTGCAACAGCTCCTGTCCTTGGGCGATGGATATGCATCGTTGGAGAATGCCCGAGGGGCTATGGTGATACAACTCCTTTTCATCACCCAGCAAAACGAACGACTTGGCGCGTCGAGCTAGTCGCCGAGTTTCGGCCTTGTCGAGGGGTAGCTCTCCTCGGAGGAGATATTCCCGGTACGGGGTCTGCTAGTTCAGGTTTGGTGTAACCCCATCCTGCTCTCCCTCGACGCGTAGGGCCTCACCCTCGGCGGCCGAGGGTACCTCGGGCTGGGCCGAGGTCTCCTTGGGTTCGGGCGCGTCGTCGATTTTGACGGATGGTTGATATATATCCCTGGAGAAGACGTTCGGGGGTGTGGCGGAACCACCTGAATTATTCCAGCTTAAGTGCCTTAGTCACGCCTCAGGGGCCGTAACACACTTAAATCGGAATAACCAGTCAGTCCCTCAGATCTAGTCTGATGGAGCCACTTAACCAGGATCAAATTCCACAATCTCACTCGAAGGTGAGTCACAGGAGAAATACAATAAAACAGGAAACCTCAAATTAAGTACTGAGTTATTACATAAATCGGAGTTTTTGAGTAGCAAATAAGAGTTCACAAAATAAAGTGCAGCGGATAATCGATGTCGTCGGTATCGAGAAAATGGGCAAGGCCTAGCCCACTACTCCTCGTGCTCCTCTCCTGCCGGAGCAACATCCCACTCGACCGTCCAACCCGGTGGCAGGGTGGTAGGCCAAGTCACACCATCAACCATTTCCTGAATGGTACCTGCAAAAATTGTGCCACAAGCAAGGCTGAGTATACTAATACTCAGCTAGACTTACCCAGTGTGAGGAATCTACTCCTCTACCTCTAGACTATGCAGCTGTTTGGCTGAGGGGTTTGGTTTGCCAAAAGCACTAGCTGTTTCTAAAAGCAAAGTTTTAGCTTTCTAGGTTCTATCATCATTAACTTAGCTAGGTTGCTCCTTCTAAGCATACATGGTAACAATCAATTTATTCAATCAACAAGTTATCTTATGTAACCACATTTCGCTTCTTACTCGATGCAGTACAAGGAATCAAGCAGTCTCATTAGCTGCGAGAAGCAGACGATTCGAATCGAGTTTTAACCTTGCAAGGTAAACCTAAACACACGGCATGTCAGGGTACTCCGACCCTGCACATGACAACCGTCCCCATTGATTCCCCGTTCGCGTCCAGGCCTCACCGCCTTGGCATACAACGCTCCACTGACCCCGGCTGCCGCCGTGCAGTGACCGCACTTGTACCCACCATAGCTAGCATGGGAGACCCAGTCTCAGGTCGCATGAGGGATAAAGTCCGCGCCCGGCTTCACTCAGGTACTAGGTTTACCGGTTACCATATTTCCCGGCATGTGCTTAGTACGTTCAAAAGCTTGACTCAGGTATCCACACATTAATCCTTAATTCTTTTTCCCGTCTCATGGATAAGACATCCTCCCTGGATCCAAGTCCATAGACCAACATATACCCCGTTATCAAGATGAATACAATCAATTCCTGACCTCGCGCGAGTGCTAGAAAAATCACTCGACTTCTACCGAGATCCTGATTAGCAAGCAGCTACTCGACCTAGCATACTAGTATTCATCTCAAAAAGGAATCCTAAGTTCATGCAACTAGAGGTTTCAAACAACTCCTACACTTAAGTGCACATTTCAACCCTACAAACATTAAGTGTAGTAAAATAGCATATATAAACGGTTATGCATAAAACCGGGGCTTGCCTTCAATTGCTGGGGCTGCAGAGAGATCCTCAACAGCAGCCTCTGAAGCCTGCTCCTGGTCTTCCTCTCGGACAGGTCCTTGCTCGGGGATGAGCACGTACTCTCCGTCGGCAAGATTACAATCTAATGAATGCAATGTGTAAGATATATGCATGATATGATATGTGCTTTTAGAAATTACAACTTTAAGGGTGTATGATTTACTTGAGTAAAACAAGTTAACTTTACTGGAGTAAGACCCTTTGGTGGTATACTTGGTAAATTAAGTTAAACTTAGCTAAGGCAAGTAGTGGATTTAATTTTTAGGGTTCCACCGAATTCCTTTTAAGTCTTAGGGAGAATGGATAAGTTCTCAAGTTAGACTTATTGGGGTGAAGTTTATTTCTTCTTCCCTTTTCTTTTATTCTTTTTAATGTTTTGGAGTGGGTTTGAGCTACAAGTTGCTTTTATAAAATTCTAAAAATTCTAAAAATTCTGCAATAATTACAGTGGCTGGGTACTGGTGTATGTTTCTCTGTCTCAAAATTTGGGAATCAGAAAGTGAATAGTTTTCTCTGGATAAAATTATCAAATCCTAGGGCAGGAGGGGTGCTTTGAACTACAGCTGTTATCTAACAGTGGGTAATTCTCTAAAACTTATTTTTGCTGGCTTTTGGGGGTTATAACATGACTTGATACAAATTTCTAGTCATTAATACCTTTTAATTATTTTTCTATGGTTTTCTCAAGATTCTAGCCAAATAGGTGCTTTCTACTACCACTATATTTGAAAAATATCAAACAACAAAGTTCTTATTTTTCTTAGTTATTGTTTTGTGCAAGAGCAATCATTCTGAAGTTTGGCATCATTTTGCTTAAGGAAAGGGGTGGTATGCATTATTTGAATTAAGTGGCCTTTCTCATAAATCTTTAGCAATAGGTAGGAATTTGCTTCTTTTTCAGGGGTTTGCAATTTTCTCTGGTAGTTCATCTCAGAATGGACTTAGCTAATTTTTGGTTGCCCATTATTACATCATTAGGGGTTGCTTATAATTTATTTTCAAAATGCCTCATTATCCTTTTGTATTTATTCTCCTTACTTAAAAAGTTGAACTGAGGTGGCCTTTATTTTTGTAGTGGGGCTCTGGGGGTTGTAAGTCCACTGGATTTTTATTAATCATTTTGGTTATAGTTTTGCCATTCTAATAATTGATTTTCAGTCTATATAAGGCTAAATAAATCATTTTAATTTAGAGCTGGTCCAAATAATGGTTTATGTATTTTTCCTAGGTTCTTTGTTACATAAGTAAACTAGGAAAAATAATCTTAATCATTGTTCATTAATTTCTAATGCCTTTCTGATTTTCTCTAAGTTTTGGACAAATTAGCTTTAAATGAATAACTACATCATAATTTCTAATGCTGGGGTTCCTACTATTTTTAAACAGTGTCTAGATGAGGTTTAAACATCTACAAATTTTCTTGAGTTCAGCACAGGAGAAAAACTAATTTTTCTTAATTAAACAAGGTTTGGTGGGTTTCTGTTTTTAATTTTAATCTCTAAAATTTAGAACAGAAAGCATAGGGTTTATCATTTTTAAATGACAGTTCATGATATTCAGGAGCTAGCAAAATTGGTTTGACAACTTTTTATGAAAAATTCATCAAGTTATGGATTTTCTAAGTTCTCTGGTCATTTTAAAAAGATTAACAGAAATGGTTTAATGGAAATCCACTTTGCACTGGGGTCCCTGGTAGGTTTTTAAGTTTTCCTCGTGAATCAGTCCTTAGGCTACTATTCACATGAGTCGCTGACGTTACAGAAAACCCCTCGGGTTCTAAGGATCCTAACCCGAGGTCCTTCGTCTACCTCAAACAGTAACCGCGGCGGAAGAAAGGGCGGAGGGGCTTACCGGCGGCGAGATTGCTCCAGTGAAGTGGTCGAGGACGTAGGGGAGGTCTCGGGGATCACAACGAGGTGCGGGTCGCCGTCGGGGATGGCCGGAGTCGGTCGGTCCACGCGCGTAGGCGGGGATGCTCGTCGGCGGCGAGGAGTCTGGCCTGATCACGGCGAGATAGATCAATTGGATGGGTCAGGGAGGTTCACGGGATGCCAGAGAAGATATGGGTGCAAGGAATTGGTCGGAGACTCACTGGATAGCTCGGTCCTCGCACGGCGGCGGAAGACCGAAGTCCGGTGAGGTCGATCTCGGGCCTCCGGTGAAGTCCGGCTGGGTCCGAGGGCTTGGCAAGCTTCACGGGCTACTGGTGGAGCTGGCCGAAGCACTGGCTTGCCCAGAGGATGGCTGGAGTGGGCTGGCCACGATGGCCAAAGCTCTGGCGGCAATGGCGGGCGGAATTGAGCTCGCTGGAGCTAAGGGAAAGCGGCTGGCCGGTGAGGGTGAGTGCGGGGCGAAGTGAGGTGCGCCTGGGGAGGCTTTATAGGCACGGCGTGGTGCACGGGCGGTCGTGGACCGGCGAGTGCGCGCGGGCGTGCACTGGGAGGCGCGGTGCGCGAACGGGCATGAACCGGGGGTGTCAGCCACGGTCGAACACGTGTTCCCGTTGCCTCTGCCCCTGTTCAAGCGCCGATTGGGAGCAAATCTTCGCGAATTTGGGCAAGATCGCTGTGAAGGATTTGTTCACCTGACCAAGCTTTGTCTTTTGTGTATGGACGTCGCACGGTTTTAGGCTAGGGATAGGGAGTTGTAGCGTCACCAAGGTGCCAGTGTCAGAATGCCTGGTCCCGAGGTCAAACTGCGCCAAAAACCGTGTCAAATGAATTTGGTTTGAGTTCAAACTTTTCCAGGATGTGTTCAAGGGAATTTGGCACAACTTTGATGTTTGGATCTCCTGGCTTTGAGTTTCGAAAAACAGAGAACACATTTGATCTTTGAGAAGAGGTCTAAAATTCAGAAATTCAGAAATCTGAATTTCTCTAAGGGTTCATAGTTCAAGGGCTGATTTGAGAATTTATTTAAGTTAATTTGGCTAAGCTTTCTCAACCTTTCTTGTTGCTTATTTAATGTACTTTAACTTTTATAATTGGCTCAAGTCATATTTTTAAATTTTTCATACCCTTCTCCTTATTTTCTTAAATTTTGCTCATGGGGCTTATTTAGGGTTTTTATTAGGGTTACATATTCTTACCTTTTAAAATACTTAATTGTCTTGATCATGACACTTCTAAGTATATGCTTGGGGAAATCTTCATTCTTAAGTTATTTTGATGCTCATGCTTATTTTGGTTCACATAAAATAATGGTTCTTGGGTTGGTATTTGAGAGAAACCCTAGGTGACACTGGGGTGTCACAGCCTTCCCCCCTTAAAGGAATCTCGTCCCGAGATTCGGGCCAGAGTCCTCCTGGGGTGAAGCGAAGGGTGAGACTTATAGGAAATGGGTGAGTGTTGTTATTATTAGGGTAAATCTGCTCTTCGAATGTCATTCTGTTTGCAACTTCAGAAGGAAGTCCTTTTAAGTTTTACTTCATAGTTACTTCATTCAGAATTAAGATCATATTATTGAAAATTAGATTCGAAGGGCAGGAGGAGGGGTTGGGGGTGATTACGTACCAGCTTCCTTAGGTAGGCAATCGGGAAAGTTGGATCTCAGGAATTCCTCGGTTTCCCAAGTAGCTTCCTCCTCTGAGTGATTACTCCACTGGACCTTGTACATCTTGATCGATTTAGCCCGAGTTGATCTCTCCTTGCAATCCAGAATCTTGGAGGGGTACTCTTGGTATGATAGATCTGACTCTATCTCCAATTCTGGCTCTGCTAAGATCTCAGTCGGCAATCGAACACACTTCTTCAGCTGAGATACATGGAATACATCGTGAATGGCAGACATCTTTGAAGGTAACTTCAGCTTGTATGCCACGGGTCCACATGCTTCTATGATCTCATAAGGTCCGATGTAGCGAGGGGCTAGCTTGCCTTTGATCCCAAACCTCTGCACTCCCTTGGTGGGTGATACCTTGAGGTATACAAAACTTCCCACCTCGAACTAGAGAGGTTTCTTTCTTTTATCATGGTAACTCTTCTGCCTGGCCTGAGCAGCTTCTAGATTCTTCCTGATTAGTTTGACCTTCCTTTCGGCTTCAGTCACTAAATCAGGTCCAAAGACTTCTCTTTCACCAGGTTGAGACCAATTGAGTGGTGTCCTGCACCTTCTCCCATAGAGAGCTTCAAAAGGTGCCATCTTTAGGTTGGATTGATAACTATTGTTATAAGCAAACTCTGCCAAGGAGAGGTGCTTATCCCAGTTCTTGCCACTATCGATCGCACAAGCTCTCAGCATATCCTCCAGAATTTGGTTTACCCTTTCCGTCTGACCATCAGTCTGTGGGTGTAAGCTGAACTTCTGATTAGCTTGGTTCCCAAAGACTCTTGCAATTGTTCCCAAAATTTGGCAACAAATTGGGCTCCTCGGTCAGAAACAATGGTCCGAGGTAATCCGTGCAAACACACGATCCGGTTAATATACAATTCTGCATATTTCTGAGCCTTATCAGTGGTGTGCACAGGAAGAAAATGTGCCACTTTCGTCAATCGGTCCACAATAACCCAAATCGAATCATGATGACGAGAGGTGTTGGGCAGACCCACAATGAAATCCATGCTGATGTCATCCCACTTCTATGAAGGTATGGACAGGGGTTGCAAAGCTCCAGCTGACTTCAAGTGGCTAGCCTTTATCCTCTGACAGGTGTCACATTCTGATACATACTGGGCTATCTCCCTCTTCATTCTGGTCCACTAGTACAAAGGCTTCAGATCATGGTACATCTTGGTGCTTCCCGGATGCATAGAGAATTTGGAGAGATGAGCCTCGTCCAAGATTTTCTTCTTGAGATCCTGGTCCTTAGGAATCACCAATCTGCTTTTAAACCATAACACACCCTTCTCATCCTGGCGGAAACAATTATACTTCTTGACCTTCTGATGGAGATTCTTCTTGATGATCTGCACTCCCTTGTCACTGAGCTGGGCCATGATGATCTGGTCTTGCAAAGCTGGCTCAACAGAAATGTGAGACAAAGAACCAGAAGGAATCACTTCAATTTGCATCTTGCTCAACTCATCACACAAGGTGTTAATACGGGAATCCATCAGAACACAATTGCATTGCAATTTCCGACTCAAGGCATCTGCTACCACATTAGCTTTTCCGGGGTGGTAATGTACCTCCAGGTCATAATCCTTGATCAGCTCTAGCCATCTTCTCTGCCTCATGTTGAGATCAGCCTGAGTAAAAATGTACTTAAGGCTCTTATGATCAGTGAAGATGTTGCAGTGGGTCCCTATTAGATAATGCCTCCACATCTTCAATGCATGAACCACTGCTGCTAGCTCAAGGTCATGAGTGGGATAGTTCTGCTCATGAGGCATGAGTGCTCTTGAGGCATAAGCGATGACTCGGTTGTCTTGCATCAAGACACAACCTAGCCCGGTGCCACAGGCATCGCAATATACATCGAAGGGCTTGCTGTTGTCAGGCTGCGCCAATACTGGTGCGGTGGTCAGATGCTGCCTTAATGCATGGAAGGCATCTTCGCACTTCTGACTCCAGACAAATTTGACTTCTTTCTTCAGCAACTCAGTAATAGGCTTCGCAATTCGAGAGAAGTCCGGAATAAATCTTCGGTAATAACCAGCTAATCCCAGAAAACTCCGAATCTGACGAACAGTAGTTGGTGGCTTCCAGTTCATCACCTCTTGCACTTTATCAGGATCAACAGCTATTCCAGCTTGAGAGATAGTGTGACCCAAGAATTTGATTTCCTTTAGCCAAAAATCACACTTGGATAACTTGGCATAAAGGTGGTGCTCTCGCAGACGTTGAAGCACTACATGCAAATGCCCGGCATGTTCTTCTTCGCTCTTTGAGTACACCAAGATGTCATCGATGAAAACTACCACGAACTTGTCCAATTCCGGCATAAAAACAGAATTCATCAGATACATGAAATATGCTGGTGCATTTGTCAGCTCGAATGACATCACCAAGAATTCATATAGCCCATATCTGGTTGAGAATGCCGTCTTCGGAATATCGCTTGCTCGTATCTTGATTTGATGATAGCCAGAGCGAAGGTCTATCTTGGAGAATACCTTGGCCCCGACCAATTGGTCAAAGAGAACATCAATACGAGGCAAAGGATACTTGTTCTTGATAGTTAACGCATTAAGAGGGCGGTAATCTATACACAGCCTCAAGCTTTCATCCTTCTTCTTCACAAATAATGCTGGACATCCCCAAGGCGAAGTGCTTGGGCGAATAAATCCTTTATCCAGCAACTCTTGCAATTGCTTCTTCAATTCTGCCAACTCAGCGGGTGGCATCCGGTAGGGCCTTTTGGAAATTGGGGCCGTTCCCGGTTGCAACTCGATGGCGAATTCAATATCCCGGTCCGGTGGCATTCCTGGTAGTTCATCAGGGAAGACATCTGCATACTCACAGACCACTGGGATTTTCTTCAAAGGTAACTCCGTCATAGAGAAAGCACATGACTGAGTAGAACCTTGACTGGGCAGAATTAAAGTGAAGTTCCCACAGAACGGAGAATTAACTTCCACGGTACGGCTGGCTACATCAAGCACAACTTGGTGCAAGGTCATCCAATTTGCTCCTAGAATAATGTCCACATTTTCCAATCCCAACACCAGAAGAGTGGTTTTGACAATGTGGCTTCCCAGTTGAATAGGCACACTTTGGTTTAATTGATTAGTTGCAATTTTACCCCCAGGTGTGACTATCATGAATGACCCTTTTGAGTGAGAGAATGGCAGTTTACATTCAGCACTGAACTTTTGGCTAATGAAACTATGCGATGCACCAGAATCAAACAGAATTAAAGCAGGTTGATTATAAACTGAAAAGATACCAGTCATGATAGGAGCTCCTTCAGGTATTTCCTCCAGAGTGGTGAAGTTGAGCTTCCCCTGCCTGACTTGCACCTTCTGCTTTCTTCCCTTGTCTTGATTTGGTGCTGGCATCTGCCTCTGCTGGTTCCTGGGACAATTCTTGGCATAGTGGCCCACATTGCCACAAGTGAAACACTTGTTCCCATTGCCCTGGCGGAACTGCTGCTGCTGAGGCTGGTTGTTTCTTGGAGCGGGAGCTAGGTAGCGGTTGGGTGCCGGCTGCTGCTGCTGCTGAGGCGGTCTGATCACCCATCTGCCTGCCTGCTGCTGAAAACCCCTGCTCTGATTGTGAGAAACAATCCGGAACCTCTGAGCCTAGGCGGATGGTGCTGCCATTGGTGCCTTCCTCTTCTTCTCTGCCCGATGAGCAACAATGCAATCCTCCTGGGAGATGGCCATGTTGACCAATTCATTGAAGCTATCAGCCCGGACAGTGTTGAGTCGTTCCCGCAGCTTGGTATTGAGACCCCTGCGGAAGCGATCCCTCTTCTTCTCATCAGAATCAGCATGGTACCCTACATACTGGCATAAGTCGTTGAAGGCTTGCGCATACTGCAGTACCGTGCGGGTTCCTTGATTAAGGGCCAGAAATTCATTCAACTTCCGATCAAGAATGCCAGCTGGGATGTGGTGTCCTCTGAAGGCAGTCTTGAATTCCTCCCAAGATACCTCACGATCAGCGGGGAGCATAGCACGAAAGTGATCCCACCAAGTCCAAGCAGATCCGCGAAGCTGCTGCGCGGCGAAGCGGGTCTTGGTAGCATCAGGGCAGTCTCCCGTGAGGAGGGGAAACTTGGACTCGATGACGCGAAGCCATACGTCGGCGTCCAACGGATCCTCTTCCTTGGTGAACAAGGGCGGCAGCGTGCTCAGAAACTCCTGGTAAGTGGCCATAGCCGGAGGTCGCTGAGGCTGGCCTCCACCATGCTGCTGAGGGTGGGGCTGACGCTGCAAGAGCTGTCGCAGAATCTCATTCTGCTGGGCCATCAGCTCCTGCACTGTGGGAGCTGGGGGAGGTGGCAGGGGAACCTGCTCGTTATGCCCGCGACACTGCCTAGCTGCCATCTGAAAACAGAGATTGCCATTGTTATCCCAACTCACAGTTTCGAACGACAAGATATCATCTCATATGGAAGGAAAAATGCCATAATCATAATATTAGGTTCGAAATGAAGATAACATGGTGACAAACATCCCACAGATTTCAAAAGTTTACAGGGTTACATCAATCAGGGGAAAGTACCCATAAGCCTAGTCCAAAATGTGATATTACTAAGCTCGCATAGGTTTCTATCCGCCTAAAAGTGTCGAAGTGACTGCTTAACCCTGAGCGGTGGAAGCGACACTGGATACGGGTGAAGGGGGCATCGCGGAGGTAGTCCCATTGGCACCAGGGGCTGGTCCTAGCTCCTCGGGATCCTCTTCTCCCTCGCTTCCTGCTTCATTGGCCTCCATCTCCAAGTGGTGCATGTCCAGGTGGTCATTCGCTTCTTCGAGTTCTCTCTGCACATCGTGAAGCTGGTTCTCCAAGACATCAATAGTGTTGTCTCGGATCTCCACCTGCTGCTCCAAGGTGGCAATGCGCTGGCTCAGCCTCTCTACCTGCAGATCCTTCTCCACCAACTCCGTGGATAGATCAACCACAAAATCTTCTCGATTATCGAGGGTGAGCTTGGTGGTCTGAGCGATGTTGGCAAGGTGTGCCATAGCGTCGCTCTGAAGGGCCTGAAGGCGGTACAGCGCACTCATGCACTGAACAGTGACCCTCCCAACCAAGTCAGGATACATTGCCCACACATCCTTTACATGGCTCACGCGGTTACACCACATGGGATCATCCTTCCTTTCAGCAGGGAAGAGTCCCAAAGGGTGCATCACCATCTCCAGGGGATGGTAGCCACAAAAAGTCGTCAGAGTCTTCATGGCTGCTGCTTCGACGGTGTCATCCATCCTGAGTCCAATCGTCTCAGAATCAAGAGAACGCCAACCCGGCTGAAGGGGATGAGCCTCCAAAGTCAGCCAGACCCGACAACGAGGTACCCGATGCTCCTCATACAACTGCACCTTGTACAAAGGGGGCGTAGGGTAATCGGCGGAGTTAAGCACTTCCCACAAGATGGAAGGAAAGCCATCGCGAGAAAGGAAGTCAGAACTGAAACGAGAGTCTCCTCCACTGGCGGGGGTGGGTGAATTCATCTGCGGAAGGGAATCAAAGATAAAGATCATGGTGGAAGGAAAAAGAAAAAGGGAACCCGGATGGTTTCAAAGAAAGGGGGTTAGCTCAAAATTTTAATTCCTTTGATGTTTTATAATGCATGCATGCTAGAAGAAACGTTGCCTCTCAGTAGAAAATAGGGTGCTTTTTAGGGCATCCTTAAAAATATAAGTACTGGCCCATGGGGCCTAAGTAATTAGCCACCCATCTTCCCTCTATGCCTAAGGCCTTTCGTCCTAGGTCTAACGGTCTAGTCCTGACGATCCATAACAGTTTCTAGGCAAGTTTTAGATTTTGAAAATTGGTATTCATGGTTTATTGTCCTCCTCTGTGGTGGAATTTGCTCCGATACCAGCTGTGGCGGAACCACCCGAATTATTCTAGCTTAAGTGCCTTAGTCACGCCTTAGGGGCCGTAACACACTTAAATCGGAATAACCCGTCAGTCCCTCAGATCTAGTCTGATGGAGCCACTTAACCAGGATCAAATTCCACAATCTCACTCGAAGGTGAGTCACAGGAGAAATACAATAAAACATGAAACCTCAAATTAAGTACTGAGTTATTACATAAATCGGAGTTTTTGAGTAGCAAATAAGAGTTCACAAAATAAAGTGCAGCGGATAATCGATGTCGTCGGTATCGAGGAAATGGGCAAGGCCTAGCCCACTACTCCTCGTGCTCCTCTCCTGCCGGAGCAACATCCCACTCGACCGTCCAACCCGGTGGCAGGGTGGTAGGCCAAGTCACACCATCAACCATTTCCTGAATGGTACCTGCAAAAATTGTGCCACAAGCAAGGCTGAGTATACTAATACTCAGCTAGACTTACCCGGTGTGAGGAATCTACTCCTCTACCTCTAGACTATGCAGCTGTTTGGCTGAGGGGTTTGGTTTGTCAAAAGCACTAGCTGTTTCTAAAAGCAAAGTTTTAGCTTTCTAGGTTCTATCATCATTAACTTAGCTAGGTTGCTCCTTCTAAGCATACATGGTAACAATCAATTTATTCAATCAACAAGTTATCTTATGTAACCACATTTCGCTTCTTACTCGATGCAGTACAAGGAATCAAGCAGTCTCATTAGCTGCGAGAAGCAGACGATTCGAATCGAGTTTTAACCTTGCAAGGTAAACCTAAACACACGGCATGTCAGGGTACTCCGACCCTGCACATGACAACCGTCCCCATCGATTCCCCGTTCGCGTCCAGGCCTCACCGCCTTGGCATACAATGCTCCACTGACCCCAGCTGCCGCCGTGCAGTGACCGCACTTGTACCCACCATAGCTAGCATGGGAGACCTAGTCTCAGGTCGCATGAGGGATAAAGTCCGCGCCCGGCTTCACTCAGGTACTAGGTTTACCGGTTACCATATTTCCCGGCATGTGCTTAGTACGTTCAAAAGATTGACTCAGGTATCCACACATTAATCCTTAATTCTTTTTCCCGTCTCATGGACAAGACATCCTCCCTGGATCCAAGTCCATAGACCAACATATACCCCGTTATCAAGATGAATACAATCAATTCCTGACCTCGCGCGAGTGCTAGAAAAATCACTCGACTTCTACTGAGATCCTGATTAGCAAGCATCTACTCGACCTAGCATACTAGTATTCATCTCAAAAAGGAATCCTAAGTTCATGCAACTAGAGGTTTCAAACAACTCCTACACTTAAGTGCACATTTCAACCCTACAAACATTAAGTGTAGTAAAATAGCATATATAAACGGTTATGCATAAAACCGGGGCTTGCCTTCAATTGCTGGGGCTGCAGGGAGATCCTCAACAGCAGCCTCTGAAGCCTGCTCCTGGTCTTCCTCTCGGACAGGTCCTTGCTCGGGGATGATCACGTACTCTCCGTCGGCAAGATTACAATCTAATGAATGCAATGCGTAAGATATATGCATGATATGATATGTGCTTTTAGAAATTACAACTTTAAGGGTGTATGATTTACTTGAGTAAAACAAGTTAACTTTACTGGAGTAGGACCCTTTGGTGGTATACTTGGTAAATTAAGTTAAACTTAGCTAAGGCAAGTAGTGGATTTAATTTTTGGGGTTCCACCGAATTCCTTTTAAGTCTTAGGGAGAATGGATAAGTTCTCAAGTTAGACTTATTGGGGTGAAGTTTATTTCTTCTTCCCTTTTCTTTTATTCTTTTTAATGTTTTGGAGTGGGTTTGAGCTACAAGTTGCTTTTATAAAATTCTAAAAATTCTGCAATAATTACAGTGGCTGGGTACTGGTGTATGTTTCTCTGTCTCAAAATTTGGGAATCAGAAAGTGAATAGTTTTCTCTGGATAAAATTATCAAATCCTAGGGCAGAAGGGGTGCTTTGAACTACAGCTGTTATCTAACAGTGGATAATTCTCTAAAACTTATTTTTGCTGGCTTTTGGGGGTTATAACATGACTTGATACAAATTTCTAGTCATTAATACCTTTTAATTATTTTTCTATGGTTTTCTCAAGATTCTAGCCAAATAGGTGCTTTCTACTACCACTATATTTGAAAAATATCAAACAACAGAGTTCTTATTTTTCTTAGTTATTGTTTTGTGCAAGAGCAATCATTCTGAAGTTTGGCATCATTTTACTTAAGGAAAGGGGTGGTATGCATTATTTGAATTAAGTGGCCTTTCTCATAAATCTTTAGCAATAGGTAGGAATTTGCTTCTTTTTCAGAGGTTTGCATTTTTCTCTGGTAGTTCATCTTAGAATGGACTTAGCTAATTTTTGGTTGCCCATTATTACATCATTAGGGGTTGCTTATGATTTATTTTCAAAATGCCTTATTATCCTTTTGTATTTATTCTCCTTACTTAAAAAGTTGAACTGAGGTGGCCTTTATTTTTGTAGTGGGGCTCTGGGGGTTGTAAGTCCACTGGATTTTTATTAATCATTTTGGTTATAGTTTTGCCATTCTAATAATTGATTTTCAGTCTATATAAGGCTAAATAAATCATTTTAATTTAGAGCTGGTCCAAATAATGGTTTATGTATTTTTCCTAGGTTCTTTGTTACATAAGTAAACTAGGAAAAATAATCTTAATCATTGTTCATTAATTTCTAATGCCTTTCTGATTTTCTCTAAGTTTTGGACAAATTAGCTTTAAATGAATAACTACATCATAATTTCTAATGCTGGGGTTCCTACTATTTTTAAACAGTGTCTAAATGAGGTTTAAACATCTACAAATTTTCTTGAGTTCAGCACAGGAGAAAAACTAATTTTTCTTAATTAAACAAGGTTTGGTGGGTTTCTGTTTTTAATTTTAAACTCTAAAATTTAGAACAGAAAGCATAGGGTTTATCATTTTTAAATGACAGTTCATGATATTCAGGAGCTAGCAAAATTGGTTTGACAACTTTTTATGAAAAATTCATCAAGTTATGGATTTTCTAAGTTCTCTGGTCATTTTAAAAAGATTAACAGAAATGGTTTAATGGAAATCCACTTTGCACTGGGGTCCCTGGCGGGTTTTTAAGTTTTCCTCGCGAATCAGTCCTTAGGCTACTATTCACATGAGTCGCTGATGTTACAGAAAACCCCTCGGGTTCTAAGGATCCTAACCTGAGGTCCTTCGTCTACCTCAAACAGTAACCACGGCGGAAGAAAGGGCGGAGGGGCTTACCGGCGGCAAGATTGCTCCGGTGAAGTGGTCGAGGACGTAGGGGAGGTCTCGGGGATCACAACGAGGTGCGGGTCGCCGTCGGGGATGGCTGGAGTCGGTCAGTCCACGCGCGCAGGCGGGGATGCTCGTCGGCGGCGAGGAGTCCGGCCTGATCACGGCGAGATAGATCAATTGGATGGGTCAGGGAGGTTCACGGGATACCAGAGAAGATATGGGTGCAAGGAATTGGTCGGAGACTCACTGGATAGCTCGGTCCTCGCGCGGCGGCGGAAGACCGAAGTCCGGTGAGGTCGATCTCGGGCCTCCGGTGATGTCCGGCCAGGTCCGAGGGCTTGGCAAGCTTCACGGGCTACTGGTGGAGCTAGCCGAAGCACTGGCTTGCCTAGAGGATGGCTGGAGAGGGCTGGCCACGATGGCCGAAGCACTGGCGGCAATGGCGGGCGGAATTGAGCTCGCCGGAGCTAAGGGAAAGCGGCTGGCCGGTGAGGGTGAGTGCGGGGCGAAGTGAGGTGCGCCTGGGGAGGCTTTATAGGCACGGCGTGGTGCACGGGCGGTCGTGGACCGGCGAGTGCGCGCGGGCGTGCACTGGGAGGCGCGGTGCGCGAACGGGCGTGAACCGGGGGTGTCAGCCACGGTCGAACACGTGTTCCCGTTGCCTCTGCCCCTGTTCAAGCGCCGATTGGGAGCAAATATTCGCGAATTTGGGCAAGATCGCTGTGAAGGATTTGTTCACCTGACCAAGCTTTGTCTTTTGTGTATGGACGTCGCGCGGTTTTAGGCTAGGGATAGGGAGTTGTAGCGTCACCAAGGTGCCAGTGTCAGAATGCCTGGTCCCGAGGTCAAACTGCGCCAAAACCGTGTCAAATGAATTTGGTTTGAGTTCAAACTTTTCCAGGATGTGTTCAAGGGAATTTGGCACAACTTTGATGTTTGGATCTCCTGGCTTTGAGTTTCGAAAAACAGAGAACGCATTTGATCTTTGAGAAGAGGTCTGAAATTCAGAAATTCAAAAATCTGAATTTCTCTAAGGGTTCATAGTTCAAGGGCTGATTTGAGAATTTATTTAAGTTAATTTGGCTAAGCTTTCTCAACCTTTCTTGTTGCTTATTTAATGTACTTTAACTTTTATAATTGGCTCAAGTCATATTTTTAAATTTTTCATACCCTTCTCCTTATTTTCTTAAATTTTGCTCATGGGGCTTATTTAGGGTTTTTATTAGGGTTACATATTCTTACCTTTTAAAATACTTAATTGTCTTGATCATGACACTTCTAAGTATATGCTTGGGGAAATCCTCATTCTTAAGTTATTTTGATGCTCATGCTTATTTTGGTTCACATAAAATAATGGTTCTTGGGTTGGTATTTGAGAGAAACCCTAGGTGACACTGGGGTGTCACAGGGGGAACCGTCGTTCGCCTCGAGGCTATTTTCGCCAGCTCATCTGCAGTCTCGTTGTACCGTCGAGCAACATGGTTGAGTTCCAGCCCATAGAACTTATCTTCCAAGCGCCGAACTTCATCGCAGTAGGCCTCCATTTTCCGATCGTGGCAGTGAGAGTTCTTCATGACTTGGTCAATAACGAGTTGCGAGTCGCCACGAGCGTCGAGGCGCTGAACCTGTAGCTTGACGGCGATGCGCAGTCCATTAACCAAGGCCTCGTACTCGGCCACGTTGTTTGACGCCGGAAAATGGAGGCGTATTACGTAACGCACATGTTCTCCGAGGGGTGAGATGAAGAGCAAGCCCGCGCCTACTCCGGTTTTCATCAACGACCCGTCGAAGTACATGGTCTAAAGTTCGGCCTGGATTAGGGCCGTTGGCAGCTGGGTGTCTGTCCATTCGGCCAGGAAGTCGGCCAAGACTTGGGATTTTATGGCCTTCCGAGGTGCAAATGAGAGTGTTTCGCCCATCAGTTCCACTGCTCATTTTGCTATCCTACCCGAGGCCTCTCGGCACTGGATGATCTCTCCTAGGGGGAAAGATTACACCACGGTAACCGGATGAGACCCAAAGTAGTGTCGCAGCTTCCGCCGTGTCAGAATCACTGCGTATAACAGCTTCTGGATTTGCGGGTAGCGGACTTTGGTCTCGGATAGCACTTCGCTGATGAAGTAGACTGACCGCTGGATGAGTAGTGCATGCCCTTCTTCTCGTCTCTCGACTACGACCGCAGCGCTGACCACCTGAGTGGTTGCGGCGACGTAAATCAAGAGGGCTTCTCCCGTAGCGGGGGGCACCAAGATGGGTGCATTAGTAAGGAGTGCCTTTAAGTTTCCGAGGGCTTCCTCGACCTCGGGAGTCCAAGTGAAGCGTTCGGCCTTCCTTATGAGGCGGTACAAGGGCAACCCTTTCTCGCCGGGCGCGAGATTAAGCGGCTCAGGGCCGCAAGGCATCCCACGACCCTTTGTACTCCTTTCAAATCTTTGATTGGCCCCATGTTGGTGATGGCCGTGATTTTCTCCGGGTTGGCCTCGATGCCTCGTTCAGAGACGATGAACCCTAGGAGCATGCCTTGGGGGACTCCGAAGACACACTTCTCAGGATTGAGTTTTACGCTCTTCACCTTTAGGCCCCCGAATGTTACCTCAAGGTCGGAGAGGAGGTCAGAGGCTTTCCTTGTTTTGACAATGATGTCATCAACGTAAGCCTCGACTGTTCTGCCGATGTGTTCTCCGAACACATGATTCATGCACCTCTGGTATGTTGCACCTGCATTCCTTAAGCCAAATGGCATAGTAGTAAAACAATACATGCCAAAAGGTGTGATAAAAGAAGTCGCGAGCTGGTCAGACTCTTTCATCTTGATTTGGTGATAACCTGAATAGGCGTCGAGGAAAGACAGGGTTTCGCACCCAGCAGTGGAGTCCACAATTTGATCGATGCGGGGCAGAGGGTAGGGAACCTTCAGACAGGCTTTGTTTAACCTAGTGTAGTATACGCACATCCTCCATTTCCCACCTTTTTTCTTTACAAGCACATGGTTAGCTAACCATTCGGGATGGAATACCTCTTTGATGAACCCTGCAGCCATTAGCTTGTGGACCTCCTCGCCTATGGCTCTGCGCTTTTCTTCATCAAAACGGTGCAGGTGCTGTTTCACGGGTCGGGCTCTAGCTCGGATGTCCAGTGAGTGCTCGGCGACATCCCTCGGTATGTCCGGCATGTCCGAGGGTCTCCATGCAAAAACTTCAGCGTTTGCACGGAGAAAGTCGACGAGCACTGCTTCCTATTTGGGGTCGAGCTCAGAGCCGATCCTGACTTTCTTGCTGGCGTCGTTGCTGGGGTCGAGAGAGACAGACTTGACTGCCTCGGCCGGTTCGAAGTTGCCGGCGTGCCGCTTCGCGTCGGGCGCCTCTTTGGAGAGAAAATCTAGGTCGGCGATGAGGGCTTCGGACTCGGTGAGGGCTTTAGCGTACTCCACGCATTCCACATCGCACTCGTAAGCGTGGCGGTACGTGGGTCCGACGGTGATGACTCTCTTGGGGCCAGGCATCTTGAGCTTGAGGTAGTTGTAGTTGGGGATGGCCATGAACTTGGCGTAGCACGGTCTTCCCAGCACCACGTGATAGGTCCCTCGGAACCCAACTATCTCGAAGGTGAGGGTTTCCTTTCGGAAGTTGGAAGGAGTTCCGAAGCAGGCGGGTAAGTCAATCTGTCCGAGGGGCAGGATATGCTTTCCGGGTGCAATCCCGTGGAAGGGTGCTGCACCAGCCCGGATCTCGGACCGATCAACCCCCAAGAGCTCTAGGGTCTCGACGTAGATGATGTTGAGGCTGCTGCCTCCATCCATGAGGACCTTGGAGAGCCGAACGTTGCTAATGATTGGGTCGACGACGAGCGGGTACCTTCCTGGGCTTGGCACGTAGTCAGGGTGGTCGCCTTGGTCGAAGGTGATAGGCTTGTCAGACCAGTCTAGGTAGACTGGCGTTGCTACCTTCACCGAGCAGACCTCCCGGCGCTCCTGCTTGCGGTGCCGAGCCAAGGCGTTCGCCACCTATCCGTCGTAGATCATAAAGCAGTTGTGGACCTCCGGGAACTCCTCTCCCCCATCACCTCCTTTCTTGTTGTTGCCTGGGTCCTTGTCGTCCTCCGCCGAGGGTCCTGCCCTGTTGAAGTAACGCTGGAGCATGTCACACTCTTCGAGGGTGTGCTTGATGGGACCCCTGTGATAGGGGCACGACTCCTTGAGCATCTTGTCGAACACGTTGCCCCCTCGGAGCGGCGACAAGGTCTGCGTCGACGGTGTTGCGCTTCGCTTGCGCCTTCTTCCTAGTCTTCTTCTTCTTGCCACCCTGGACGGACGCCTCGGGGTCGTCTTCCTTCTTGCCTTCCCTGAGGCTGCTTTTCCTTCCGAAAGATGGCTTCGACCGCCTCCTGACCAGAGGCGAACTTGGTGGCTATGTCCATCAATTCGCTCACCTTGGTGGGAGTGTTGCGCCCCAGTTTGCTGACCAAGTCCCGGCAAGTGGTGCCGGCGAGGAAGGCCCCGATGACGTCCGAGTCAGTGTTGTTAGGCAACTCGGTGCACTGCTTTGAAAACCATCGGATGTACTCTCGCAGGGATTCCCCAGGCTGCTGGCGGCAGCTTCGGAGATCCCATGAGTTCCCAGGGCGCACGTAAGTGCCTTGGAAATTTCCAGCGAAGGCCTTGACGAGGTCGTCCTAGCCGAAGATCTACGTAGGGGGCAGATGCTCCAGCCAGGCCCGGGCAGCATCAGAGAGAAAAAGGGGGAGGTTGCGGATGATGAGATTGTCGTCGTCCGTTCCTCCCAACTGGCACGCCAGCCGGTAATCCACGAGTACTTGGTGATGGTAGTCGAGGCCCGAAACCGGGCCGGGAACGGCGCATGTCGTATGGCTCGGCTGAAGACCCGCGGGCCTAGTGGTTCGGGTGAGGGGCTCCGATTCTCCTCACTGTTGTAGCGTCCCCCACGCCTAGGGTGGTAGCCTCGGCGCACCTTCTCCTCGAGGCTGGCTCGACGGTCGCTGCGGCATTGATTGTCGCTGAGGCGATCCCGGGCTGCTGGTGTCTCATCTCTTGTAGGCTCGGTGTGGACCGAGACCTCGCGCATGTGTCGGGAGGATGCTGCGTGGTGCTTCGAGGGGCACCCTCGCCTTCGGGAGGTGGAGCTCTCGGCTCATCGGGCTGCGGCGTTTTCCAGGAGGTTCTTGAGTTCGCCCTGGATACGTCGCCCCTCGGTGGTGGATGGCTCCGGCATCGTTCGAAGCAACATTGCCGCTGCGGCTAGGTTCTGGCCAGCCCCGTTGAAGGCCGGGGGCGGCATTGCCCTGGCATCGTCGACAATGCGGCGCTGGACGTCTCGGGCTCGATGACGTGCTCCTCCAGCGAGCGCTCAGCCTGCCCACTCTTGCTCGAGGCTTTACCGGAGCTGCACAAGTTGCCCCGCTTCCTCATCGAGCTTGGCCTGCATCTCGCGGAGTTGCTCAAGCTGTGAGCCCTGACCCCCCGTGGGGACCTGGGCCACAGCTAGCTCCCACGGGATCTCAACGTGAGACGCAGGTGCAAGGGCACCGTCACTTCCTGGCATACTGAGGTGGTTTTCTCTGTCATGATCCTCCTGATCGATGTGGTAGCACTCATGAGTTGGGTCGCAACCCTCGTCGTCAAGGCTGTGACCATCATCAGAGCAGCCGGAGAGGAAGTGGTCACATGCGGACATGAAGTCACGCATGGCACTGGGATCACGGAGTTCGAAAAAATCCCAACTGACGTCGAGGTCGTCCTCTTCCTCGGAACCCATGGGTCCAGAGATTGAGACGGCCGTCAGTCGGTCCCAAGATGACCACATATGGTACCCCGGAAGGTCAGGATATGCCCTCACGAAAGCGCTCACCGAAGCTTGGTCGCTTGGTGGATCGAAGCTGAATCTAAAGGGAACAGGGTGGAAAACGGATGGTACCTCTTGGTTGATGGACGATGGTGAAGTCGCATTGGGGACGGAATGCACTATTATCTCAGGTATGAGGCTAACACCCAACATGTCCTTCGCGAGGGTGCTGGCGTTATCAGTCTGCTTAGGGTTGGCACGTTGCTGGGAAGCGACACCCGTTGTTGTCTCAGGTGCGAGGACAACACCCGACATGTCCCCCGCAGGGGTGCCAGCGTCGTCGACTCGCTCTGGTCCGACAGCCGACGAGGTGCCGCCTCCTGCCTAGCCACGGTTGCCCCGGCGAGGAGGGTGGCGGGGTTGACTCGGGTGTTCCTCTTCCGCCACGGGGGGAAGTCGTCGTCGTCGAGTTCGCCTCTGCCAGGCGAGCCGATGACCGTCGTTGTTGTCGTGCTGCGAGGGGAGGAGTACCATGTCGTAGCAGCCATCGCGGGACATGAACTCGAGACTCCCGAAGCAGAGCACCGTCCCGGGCTGAAGAGTCTGCTGAAGGCTACCCATCTGGAACTCAACGGGAAAGTATTGTTAACACGCAGCGAGCCCCTACCTGGCACGCCAACTGTCGGTGTTTGGGACCCGAGGGACCCTCAACTGGACCGACTAGTGAATTTAGTGTTGTGTGCCCCTGTCCAGATGGGTTGATGCAAGATGGAACACAAGCGAAGGGATGAGGCTTATATTATCTTGCACCGGGGGTGCTTGCAGTAGGGGTTACAAGCGTCGTGAGGGAGAGCGAGAGAGAGAGAGAGGGAGAGAGGATCCGGTCCTGGGGTGAGGTGTCTGAGTTAGCCTCCACCGTGTCTCTCCTACTCTGCCTGCCTCTGCTCGCCCTCCTCCTCTCTCTCCCTTAGGAAGGCCCTGGACATCCCCTTTTATAGATGCAAGGAGATAGTCCAGCTGTACAATGGGCATGTAGCTATGTGCTAACATGGCTGGTGGAGGAGCGCCTGAGCCCTGTATATGTGTTACCGTGGCCGTCGGGGAAGTGCTTGAGCCCTGTAGAAGCGCAGCTGACGGTGCAGCCCGGGGTCCTGCTGACGTTTCTTTGCCTTTGTAGGGGGTTTGAGAACAACCGACGTCATGGACGCATGCAGGGAGCCATCATTACCTGTTGCCGGAGTAACTTAGATGGGACACCGGTCTTGTTCCTTCGTAGCCTGAGGCGGCTAGCTAGGGGTAGGGTAATGATGGATCCCCAGTAGCATAGTTGATCCGAGGCCGAGGTCGGGCGAGGCAGCGACTCCCCCAGAGGCTGAGGCTGAGGTCGGGCGAGGCGGAGACCTCCTCTCTAGGCCGAGGCTGAAGTCAAGGCCTGGGGTCGGGCGAGGCGGAGCTCCTTATTGCGCCCGAGGCTGAACTCGGGAGTGGCCACGACTGTTGTTAGTCTTTCCCTGGTGGTTGGCACAGTAGACGGAGCGGGGTGAACAGTGTTGTTGAAAGTTCCCTTTGGCCCGGGAACAGGATCTAGATGTTGCCTAGAGGGGGGGTGAATTGGTGAATAAAAATTATCACCTTAAAACTTAAATCTTACACTACTCGAAGATAGGATCGCAGTGGAGTGAAGAACCCTTTGAGTAGGTTGCAGTGGAATTGAAGTTCCTGTCTTAAGAATATCCTGCACTTCAAGGAAAGCTAGTACCACAAGTAAGTAGTGAAGTGCAGATATAAAAACGAGTAAGACAGAGAGTCAGAATACAATACGGAACAGAGCACACAGACGCAAGGATTTATCCCGAGGTTCGGCCAAGCCTGAAATGCTTGCCTAGTCCTCGTTGGAGTTAGCCACACCTGGGCTTGGAGTCTGTTTCAACTCCTTCCTCCGTTGCTTAGATCTGTCAGTATGACAGATAGAGCCTTTCACTATGTTGAGTTGGGTTACAACAAAACCGCGGCTGCTTACAAACTTCTTGACAGCACCCCGGCAGAGTAACGATACGCTCAAGACCTTGCTCTTGCTCTTAGCAGCACTTCTCCTCTCTCTAAAGGCTTATAGCTTTGCCTTCTACACAAACTATAGAGATACACACAAGAGGGAGAGTGAGAATTGATTCGAGTGATGTCTACACTTGTTGGCTGCTCTTATATATTGCTTGAGGCGCCTAGGGGTCCCTTTTATAGGCACAAGGAGCCTAGGAGCCGTTGGAAGCAATCCAGGAAGGCAAATCTTGCCTTCTGTCGGGTGGCGCACCGGACAGTCCGGTGCACCACCGGACACTGTCCGGTGCCCGATTTCCTTACAGAAATGGAGCAATCGACCGTTGCAGTCCTGGAGCCGTTGGCGCACCGGACATTGTCCGGTGCACACCGGACAGTCCGGTGCCTCCATCTGACCGTTGGCTCGGCCACGCGTCACGCGCGGATCGCGCGGCCGACCGTTGGCTCACCGGACAGTCCGGTGCACCACTGGACAGTCCGGTGAATTATAGTCGTACGCCGCCGGCTTCTCCCGAGAGTGGCCTATTCACCAGAGTTCAGCCGGGCGCACCGGACACTGTCCGGTGCACCACCGAACAGTCCGGTGTGCCAGACTGAGCTGAGTCTTGGTTGTACACAGCCAAGCATTTTGCATTTCTTTTCTTTTCTTCTTTTCTCTGTTTCTAACACTTAGACAAATATGTTAGTACACAAAAACCAATGTACTAAGTCTAGAAACATACCTTCTCTTGGATTTTCACCTTTCTATCATTTGACATGCTTAAGATTGATGTTGGACTCATAAATCATCAAGTCAGCTTAACTTGATCTACACTGACATTTCTGAGCTCCAACATCCTGTAAAGGTCACATAGAATATCTCCAAACATAGGAACAACCAAAACGAAAGGTCAGAGTGCACTTAGCTCTTTTGGGCTGCTTCCAGTTCTGTTTTTGACATTTGTTCTCGTTCTAGTGACCTTGATCTCCTTCTTAGAGCTTGGTCTTGAGCCTTATGACTTACACCACATAACTATAGACATTTCCTCATTGGTTGTAAGTCACGTCCTTATGTAGTGATCCTTGATGTGCTGTAGCTGTTCTCAACTTGATCACCCTTGACTTTGCAAGCCTTCTTCTTCACCCTTGGCTTTGGGTTCCTCAGCCTCTTTGACCTTCTCCCGTGCACTTGGTACCTCGAAGCTTTTCTTGCCTCCGTCCTTGGCTTGATCAGTTGTCTCCGAGCTACGCACCTGAGTCTCACTTTATGCAATGTCCATCTTTCTTGTGATGTCCATCATGTATCCATAATCCAGTTCTTGGACCATCACATTTGTTCACTTGTGTTGAACCCTGTTAGCTTTACCTTAAGCACCTGTTCAACACTTAGTACACTTGTTAGTCCTTTAATTGAGTTGTCATCCAAACACCAAAACTCACAAGAGAGCTTTCAATCTCCCCCTTTTTGGTGATTGATGGCAACACAATTAAAGCTTACATAAGAATAAGATTTGAAGCACAAATTTTGAATTCTAAGTTTATAGAATTCTCCCCCTAAATATGTGCTTACTTCAAAAACATAATTTTGGCCTCAGACGCCAATTTGCACATACTTAGGCAATTCGAAACATTTCTACACCTTAGCACTTTTTGGGATGCATTGTGTCAAGAATCAAAGCATGATGCTATAACACACAAATGCACATAATCAGAGTTAAACACCATTCAATTTAGTGGATATATCACAGGAATATCAACCTACCACTATTCACCATTAAGATACCAATTTAAACTAAGATACTAATTTAAAAACAATCTTAAAGCACCATTAACCACATGCACCATTATCCACATGACTATCTATTTCAGAATGAACACAATAGATGCCAATTAATTCATAACAGCGGAAGCACTAGTCCATATGATGCAACACATATAATACTACAAGAAGCATATGAATAACACACTAACAAAGCTCAAACTAACACATCACCCCTTAGGATAAGCTTTCCTCTCAGGTTGAGATAAGCTTTAATGCACAAATTCTCCCCCTTTGACATCAAACACCAAAACCATATTCAAGCAAGAACATAGAATGATGTCAAGGGACAGCAGGGTATTGAGTAGGTAAACACACACTAACAATACTCCCTCTTACTCATTCAACAAATGCACCACAAGCATTTGGAGGAAAGTTAAGGTACATATACGCAAAAGATCAATACTTCCTTTGTACCTTTGCCCGGATGTGGTGTACTTCCTCTCTTGAAAGTATTAGTCTCTTGGGAGCTTCTCCACACTTGTGCCTGATCCTTTATCCTAACCTTTTCTTGTTGCTAAGACACCAAGCTTAGAGCAAGTTATAGTGTTGTGGGACAAGATGAAGCTTCTATTCTAGTGATTACCAAAAGATGTCAATTGAAGCAAACTATCACGGCTACCAATTGAAAGATACCAATTGCAAGATCATTTATTATCATAGCTCCATGATGTTTTAAGGATAAGCATCTAGTATCACCAAATTTTATAGAGCATGAGCAATCTAAAAATATGTAATTACTCACGACTAGATACCAATTCCTTGACTTACAGAGGTACCCCAGTCCTGATTGCTCCATTTCTTGCTCATTTTCTCTTCTCCACCTTGAGACTACACAAGATCGCTCAAGATACAATTAGTCTCAAAAGACGCAAGTTATGTGTGCTCCCCCTACACTTGTGCATCAAGTATTTGAATAACTTTGCACTTTGCACATTCTAGCTTTCTCAGAACTAGAGGGGATCACAACATATCTTGGCCAAGGCATACTCTAACAATTTCAACACAAAGGGATACCGATTTGAATATCAAATAAAAGGTTGACTTAATACAACAATGCATGCCTCAAGAAGTATAACATTTTACAAGCAACCTAGACATACTTCATACTTGACAATCATTGCACCACATATACTAATTGAAAAACAACACGATCATGCATATAAAGCGCAATGTCTAAGCACATCATAATTAAAAAGGTTCTTTAGGTACACCAGAAGAAACAACATTTTAAAGTAAGGAGCACCTAAGCCAAGATACTACCAATTCAGAGGCAAGACCATAACTGTGATCACAATCAGTGGAACTTCAAGATATTCAATGAAATTGCATAGTTCCATTCTCCATACCTTTGCCTTTTCCTGAATTGCCATTAGAGCACTAGTTGATACTAATTGAGGGATCCTTTTGTTCATGCACCTTATAGCTCAAAAGAGTGCATTAAAGACACAACATGGAGTTGGTATTCACACAATACCAGACTAGAGTAATCATGTGAACATAAACTAAACAATATGTCATATTTGCACACAGGTTAATCATTAAAACCATATAGCATAACTCACAACGGAATACTGGTTTATTCACGAACACAACAAGAGTTAATCATGGTGGATATATCTAATGAAAAACTACCCATTAAATGATTCAAGAGACATAACCTCTAAAGCACACAATCATGATTAAGCAAGCATGGTTACGATCTTGGTGATTATTAATCATTGATTGAAAGGTACTCAACACAGGTAATCAACAAAGCATAACTGCTCCAAGGACAGGTAGCACATCAATCAGACTTAAGAGCAGTACTGATTATTAACAAAGTACATAAGATACAGGGGTACCATCCTATGGAGCGCAAGTTGCAGAATCTCATTAAGGTCCTCTGCTTGAATCACCAATAATGATTAAGGACCTATTCAACTTTTCACTTGAGATGAACATGGGATTAGTATCTCACAATAATTCAACCTTGGGTCAATGAATAAACACCAAAACAATTAACAGCTTAAGCATAGAGTTTGAGATAACCGTCTCAAGCTCTCCCATGGTCTCCAGTTTATCTCAAGGCACCTGCATGGTCTAGTTAGCACAGTTTGGTACCCATCTCGGGATGGGTCCATATTGATCATCCAAAAAAGCCTTTGGTACCCAAATAGCATGTGTGCTAGTCCTAGGTGATCTCATGATTGATCTAGCACAAGAGTATGATTTGGGTCTCCTAAGCGAATAAGATTGAGACAAATTTACTTGCTTAGGAACCTCACCTTTATTACATACCTTAGATAGATGACCCTACTCACCACACTTGTAGCAGAAGCGTCGCTCAACCTGACATGACGCTTGCTGTTTGTCATTTTCCTTGGTGAGAGTCATCTTGGAGAATGCACATGCTTGGTTCATCAATAGCGGACATGAAGTGATCATGTGGTCTTTGTTGTTGCATCCAAAATATCTCCTTATCCCTTCGTCCTTGTCTTTGTATGGACAAGATGCGATGAGGTGGCCTAATGCCGTGCACTTGAAGCATCTCCGTTTTCCTCTTCTCTTGTTACTTTGAGATGACATAGAGACATGGTCAGTGCAAACAACATGATTAATTAAATCTTTACCTTTTTCCAAGCTCATGTTGATTTCTTCATCTTTAGGAAAATTCTTCTTATGGAGCTTAACACTTGCTGCAGTTTTTCCTTTCTCAAGCTTCTTCACCACGCGCCCGTGGATATCTTGAGAAAGTTGAGCAATGTGTCTTCTCCTTAGTTGTCTTTGCTTCTTGTTCCCACACAATTTCTTTTGTGTCCCTAAAACTTATTGCTCAATCAATGATTGGCTTTCTTTTAAGCGACAGGGGTTAGCACATGGTGATATACAATTCAAATGCGCACACGTGCGAGAATGAGGTTCACATGAATTTAAGTTCGCAATTATAACCTCATGAGCAACATTAAGCATGATATGTCTATCCAAGAGATTATCATGAGAATAAGACAATGAATCATATTTTTCAGTGAGAGCTAGTTTATCATGATTTAGCAATTCTACTTGCCTCTCAAGCACGACATTTTTCATTCTAAGTTGAGCAACATAAGATAAAGCATCATCATTACTACTTTGCTCAATTAAAATTGAATCATACCGTTGGACCAAGACATCATGAGAGCACCTTAGCTCCTCATGTTCTTTGGTCATCTTCTCCAGGCTGTTGTTTGTTTTGATGAGAGTTTCCTCTAGCCTGAGAAGCGTCTTGCCTTGTTCCTTGTTCCTTCTCAACAGCTTAATCAAGAGCGCTTTGTCTTCTTTGTTGAGATGGGTGTAGAAACGGCGAATCTCCTCTTCTTCCACATCGTCGGTCTCATTTTCCCTGTCATTACTATTAGTGGAAGCAAAACAGGAAAATGTACCTTGTGATGATGTAGATTCCTCATCCTCTCCCTCATCATTGCTTTTGTCTCCATCATCATTGTCAGCAATAAAACATTTATTACTAGTGGAAGACAAACCTGTTGATGAGGTGGATTCATCGTTTGGTTGCCATCGTTGTTCTTCTCCCTTGGACAAGTTAGTATCACCAGCAATAGAGGGAGCAGAGGTAGTGCATATGGACTTAAAAAATTTCAACTTAAGTTTAGTCCATAGATCATGAGCATCAGCAAATAGGTCACTATTACTACTCATGATGGCAAAATAGGCACCTCTAGAAAGAGAATCAACTAAGATGTTGCAAGCATGGTGATTTAGAGATAGACATCTTAGTTCATCATCAGAGGGATTTTTACTAACATTAGAGGGAAAAATACTTCTACTAAAGACCTGTCTCAAATCAGGATCAACACTCATGAAAGCATTATAAATAGAGACAGACCAAGACTTGTAATTAGAACCGTCGCCTAAAAGAAGTTCTGCAGTTACCTCTTGTGACGATATCGTCATCTCCGGACGGCTAAGCCCACACTGGAGAGGCCTAGCTCTGATACCAATTGAAAGTTCCCTTTGGCCCAGGAACAGGATCTGGATGTCGCCTAGAGGGGGGTGAATAGGCGAATAAAAATTATCACCTTAAAACTTAAAACTTACTCTACTCGAAGATAGGATCGCAGTGGAGTGAAGAACCCTTCGAGTAGGTTGCAGTGGAATTGAAGTTCCTGTCTTAAGAATATCCTGCACTTCAAGGAAAGCTAGTACCACAAGTAACTAGTGAAGTGCAGATATAAAAACGAGTAAGACAGAGAGTCAGAATACAATACAGAACAGAGCACACAGACGCAAGGATTTATCCCGAGGTTCGGCCAAGCCTGAAATGCTTGCCTAGTCCTCGTTGGAGTTAGCCACACCTGGGCTTGGAGTCTGTTTCAACTCCTTCCTCCGTTTGCTCAGATCTGTCAGTATGACAGATAGAGCCTTTCACTATGTTGAGTTGGGTTACAACAAAACCGTGGCTGCTTACAAACTTCTTGACAGCACCCCGGTAGAGTAACGATACGCTCAAGACCTTGCTCTTGCTCTTAGCAGCACTTCTCCTCTCTCTAAAGGCTTATAGCTTTGCCTTCTACACAAACTATAGAGATACACACAAGAGGGAGAGTGAGAATTGATTCGAGTGATGTCTACACTTGTTGGCTGCTCTTATATATTGCTTGAGGCGCCTAGGGGTCCCTTTTATAGGCACAAGGAGCCTAGGAGCCGTTGGAAGCAATCCAGGAAGGCAAATCTTGCCTTCTGTCGGGTGGAGCACCGGATAGTCCGGTGCTCGATTTCCTTCCAGAAATGGAGCAGTCGATCGTTGCAGTCCTGGAGCCATTGGCGCACCGGACACTGTCCGGTGCACACCGGACAGTCTAGTGCCTCCATCTGACCGTTGGCTCGGCCACGCGTCACGCGTGGATCGCGTGGCCGACCGTTGGCCCAGCCGACCGTTGGCTCACCAGACAGTCCGGTGCACCACCGAATAGTCCGGTGAATTATAGCCGTACGCCGCCGGCTTCTCCCAAGAGTGGCCTATTCACCAGAGTTCAGCCTGGCGCACCGGACACTGTCCGGTGCACCACCGGACAGTCCGGTGTGCTAGACTGAGCTAAGTCTTGGCTGTACACAGCCAAGCATTTTGCATTTCTTTTCTTTTTCTTCTTTTCTCTGTTTCTAACACTTAGACAAATATGTTAGTACACAAAAACCAATGTACTAAGTCTAGAAACATACCTTCTCTTGGATTTTCACCTTTCTATCATTTGACATGCTTAAGATTGATGTTGGACTCATAAATCATCAAGTCAGCTTAACTTGATCTACACTGACATTTCTGAGCTCCAACATCCTGTAAAGGTCACATAGAATATCTCGAAACATAGGAACAACCAAAACGAAAGGTCAGAGTGCACTTAGCTCTTTTGGGCTGCTTCCAGTTCTATTTTTGACATTTGTTCTCGTTCTAGTGACCTTGATCTCCTTCTTAGAGCTTGGTCTTGAGCCTTATGACTTACACCACATAACTATAGACATTTCCTCATTGGTTGTAAGTCACGTCCTTATGTAGTGATCCTTGATGTGCCGTAGCTGTTCTCAACTTGATCACCCTTGACTTTGCAAGCCTTCTTCTTCACCCTTGGCTTTGGGTTCCTCAGCCTCTTTGACCTTCTCCCGTGCACTTGGTACCTTGAAGCTTTTCTTGCCTCCGTCCTTGGCTTGATCAGTTGTCTCTGAGCTACGCACCTGAGTCTCACTTTATGCAATGTCCATCTTTCTTGTGATGTCCATCATGTATCCATAATCTAGTTCTTGGACCATCACATTTGTTCACTTGTGTTGAACCCTGTTAGCTTTACCTTAAGCACCTATTCAACACTTAGTACACTTGTTAGTCCTTTAATTGAGTTGTCATCCAAACACCAAAACTCACAAGAGAGCTTTCAGTTGTTTTCCTGTCAGAACGGTCAGTGAAGGGGCGAAGTGACTTCGGTCACTTCGACCTTGCCGACTGAGGCGCGCGTGTCAGGATAAGGTGTCAGGCGATCCCCGCATTAAATGCGCATGCGATACGGTCGGTTGGTAAGGCGATTTGGCCGAGGTCGCTGCACGATAAAGTTTGCCTGAGCTAGACTTCGAGCGAGCCGAGGGTGCACCTTCTGCCTGCTCGGGTGAGGCGAGATCACGTCCCTTGGCAGGCGAGGCCTTGACTTGAACCACGCTTGTCAGTCTTTATGGTTTGCTCTGAAGACGTTTTCCAGCCGTGTTCAGGAGTGTTGGGGGTACCCCTAATTACGGTACCCGACACTTTCATTGTCCCATTGCGAGATATATGTGGAGAGTGACTCAAGTGGCATTGAATCTGAGGGTGATTCCGAGTAGTATTAGATCCCTTTATGACAACTAGTTATGTAGACCAAAAGACAAGATTGCTAATCTGGTTTTGTTTGGCTGTGGAGCTATGTTCTAGGCTATTTGGCGCACTAGAAATGATTGGTGCTTTGAAAATAAAAATTTGCTTGATCCTTCTAACATCATTTTTCTTTGCTGCTTCTGGCTGGATTCCTGGGCTATTCGTCAGAGAAAGAAGGAGCAAAAAATGGTGGTCCAAGGAAGCAAGCTAATCCAAAAGACAGCAAGTGAGGCGTTCGGCCGGGCGTTTGGGTGGTGCCCGATAGACAGGCGCATTTCTGGTTGATCTTAAAGCTGGAACTTGAAGGATGGTGCTGGTGCTTTCCTTTCTTTTGGTGCTTGTCTTGGTTCAGTATCTGTAACACCCTAAATCTCATTTTGAGAATATAGTAATTTTTCTTTAAAAGATCTTGAATTAGAATATTTATTTTCTTTTCTTTCCTTAGAATTCCCATAACATTTGAAGTCACATCTCCTTAAATAAAAGTTTTATAACAAAAATTCAATAAAAAGATTCTTATATAAATAAGCCTTTATTGAAGTTTACAAGTATTAATGTGAGAACATTTTTTTGAATAAGAGATCATATAATAAAAACTATTTTTCTTACAATGATTACATGGGTGCTACATATTCAAAAGCAATTGCTTATGTAGAATAATAAATGAATGAATAAAAATATATATATATAATGAATATTGCATCATTCTGGATTCTGCTTGTGCATTTTGTTTGAGATAGAAAATTCAAATTCATATTCAAATTTGAATTCAAGAAAGAAAAATAGAGAAAAAAAGATAATAATAATAAGAAGCCACAGATCTGTTCCTTTGGGCTGAATTCCACGAGTCAGCCCATCTACTCACGCGGCGGGTCACTGACAGACTGGCCTTGCTGGCAGGCCATTGCTCGTTCGCTCCGTGGGAATTCGCTGAGTATGGCGGGTGGGCCCTACTTGTCATCTTCCCCGGCCACAAGCTCCAACAGATTGCGCGCAAATCGCCACAGTCCGGTATAAATCAATAAGCTCGTGCGGAGTCTGCAACTTGGCTATAAAATCCAGCCGCCGCACCCCCTTGGTTCTCCACCAGTGCCGTTGCATGCCCTCGTCTCATAGGCTCGACGCTCACAGCAAGAAATCGAAGCGCAGAGAAAGAAAGAGAGAACTCACCACCGTCGTGGACTCGGGGGGAGGGTGAAGCTAGAGCATCCGCGGCGCTCGGCCAGAAAACTCCGCCGATCCCGCGGTTGGTGTTTCCTACCTCGCCGGGGGAGTGCGGTAGCCAGAATCCCTCGACGACGCTGGGTTACAGGAGTACCGGAGGCGCATGCTGTGGCCGGGTCAACGCACTGCGCAATCAAGGGTAATGACCTTATCCTCGTATTCCTCATCTTCTATGCTCTGTGTGGCTATGTCGAATTGGGGAGGGATCACCAGAGCAGGTGGATTGGGATCGCCTGGGAGGGCGCCACTGTCGAAGCAACGCCGCCATAGGGCTGGTGCGCGCCACCGCTTGCTGCTGGAAAGAAGAGAAGGCCCTGTCCGTCTATTTCCTGATGAACGGCTTGGATCGGGCCAACGATTCAATCACCGGGTGATCGATTCTGAACCGTAGGATATGATCCTGTGGATCCGATTGGATCTCACCTATTTAAATCATCACCGTTGAATCCAGATCCAGTGAATCACAATTCGTGCTGGTTCACTTTGACCCGGATCCGATCTGGGCCACAGGTGTTCGGATCGGGTGGTCAGTATCGATTCAGGCTTAATTAAATCCTGATCGTCGATCTGTGGATGGGCGGCCGTGGTCTTGTAACGGTTTGGATAGGCGACAATCTAATCTGGGTCGTGCGAGTTTGATTGGACGGCTCAGGGGGACCCATACCCTTTCAGCGTGGGTATTTTCTAAAAGAGACCCTAGACTTTTACCTATTCAACCCGCCATCCACCACGGGGTAGATCTGTGTCTTGGGGCTTTTCGCGCATTAACCCCTGGACTTTCCTGTAATTGAGGCCCAGTCCAGAGAATTATAAAATCTAGAAAAAAAGAATTAGAAAATGATTTTTATGCAAAAATAAATGCTAGAATTTGTTTAATTCATAGAAAATGCATAGTTAGTCCAAATTAATTCATTCCAATTCCTATAATTTTATAAAATCATTGTTTATCATTTAGTGCCATTGTTTTGACATAAAAGTCACATTAAAATTGTTATCTTAATTAATCTTGTACTAAGCACATAGAATCTTTGGAAATCCATAACTTAAAATCTATAACTCCAAAATTAATAATTCCTGTTCCTGTGATCATATTTCAACATGTAGATTATTAATAGGAATTTTGCATATATGTTTGGTGTAATGTTAATTTTGCCTATACACTGTTTGTCTGTATTGCTACGTCTAGCGGTGAGGTCACGAGTCATCCAAAGATCATCCTGGTACCTGGAATCTCAAGTCCCAGGCAAGTTGTGCCCTTGATCACTTCTTTTTACCCAGCCATGTTCTGATTAATCATAATGATCTGCATAGGTTAATTTTGATGGGACCCAATAGGTTACCCTAGTTTGTCTATCTTTATACCTTGTTTACCATTGAACTTTTTGGGTAGTACTTGCTAGTGCTTTATGTGGTTTTGGGTATGAAGGTACATTATTCATGATCACACTTTTATTATATGTTTATTATTACTGTTCATGATAAGATCATTATGTTAATTGGAACATGGAGCGACCACCCGGGAAAACAGTGCTACCACAAGGGTTTAATGGGACGCCCTTGGCTGATTAATTAGGAAAGCTAGTGGAAGACTACCTTACCCGAAAGGGGCAAGGGCAGTAGGGGAGTGGTCAGTGTAGGGAGGTCCTTGGTTGATTTTGCTGCGATGGCGGTCAGGCAAGAACCCTGCATTGGAGCTTCCTATAAACTGTAGCGGGTTTTTTGAAGCTAGTGGAACTTTGTAAAGGCCTCAGTAGTGTTACCCTGCCTCGCCTCCTCGGTAGAGGTGTATAGGAAGTCGCGATCCCTTGGCAGATGGGTAACATGACTTGTGGGTAAAGATGCGCAACCTCTGCAGAGTGTAAAACTGGTATACTAGCCGTGCTCACGGTCATGAGCAGCTCGGACCCTCACATGATTAATTTATGGAACTAAATTCAATTTGTCATATGCATTGCATCGCAGGTGATGTTGTTACTTCTGTTCTACTATTTAATTGGGTTGGTATTTACTTATACTTAGTAATTGCTAATAAAATTTTGACCAACTTTAAAAGCAATGCTCAGCTTCAACCATCCTCTTTGGTAAGCCTTACACTTCATGAGCTCCCACCTTTGGCGAGTTCATGCACATTATTCCCCACAACTTGTTGTGCTATGAACGTATGTGAGCTCACTCTTGCTGTCTCACCCCCCCCCCCACAGGTCAAGAACAGGTACCGCAGGATGAGGCGCTTGGAGGATGCTTCGATGTGTTCGTGAGAGGTCTAGGTCGTCGTCTCCCAGTCAACTTTGGGTTGCTGGACCGTTGTCTCCTTATAATGTAATTATTTATTTTGTATAGAACTCCTGTTATATAGTATAGATGTGACATTCGATCCTGTGCCGTGATTCATCATATGTGTGAGACTTGGTCCCAGCACACCTGGTAATTATGTTCGCGCCCGGGCTTTGGACCCCTAAAACCCGGGTGTGATAGAAGTGGTATCAGAGGAATGTTGACTATAGGACGAAACCTAGATAGAACTGGACAACCCTTACTTACTTACCTCTGTTACTCTGATTCTTTGCTAAAACTTTTCTTAATATTTTCTCATCTATTTCCGCTTTACTCTGATTATTCTTATCTTTTCTTTCTAAACACAAATGTGGATTTCACACTTTGAAATCTTGTGCCTAAAGCGACTTTAGGACTAGGAGACCTAATCTTAGAAAAAAACAAAACTATTTTTTTACCTATGTGCTGCAATGTTTGTTCTTATGACATTTGTCTGATTTGGATCTTTGATTGAGTGTGATGAGTTGTGGAGTAATGTCCACAATTACATCTGCATATATAGGCATAAATATAATAAAATTCATAAGATAACTAAACAACCTAGATTATCCTCCATTAAAGTGTATTTATATCTGTCTAATCTTAAAAGACTCTCTCTTATATAAATAGATTCATCTTATCTGGAAGGATTCACCTTATCCTAACCACTCTACTCATCTCATCCTAAAGTAACAACCAGGATCTAATGCAAATTAATTAGATCTTATCTAGTCAAACTAGTCATACCAATCTAATCTAGATCCCATCTAACCTAATATGATCTAATCTAAAGTAAGTTACATAAATAAGTTAGTTAACATTGGTGAAATAGATTAGACCCTATAAACATGTTTTGGGCCTAAGTTAGTGCCTTAGATCAACTCAGCCATACACTCCCAATAGGTTACATAATCCATCTATGCTAACCTATTGATAAACAAGATTTTGTCCTACCCATAGACCCCGCTATCTTAACTATATCTCCCTAGCTCGGATGGAGACACCAAGACCGAAAGAAAGGAAAAGATCAACATCAACAAGGAAGGATAAGATTCAAGCTAGATCTTCAAAAGTATTCAAGATCCACAATCTTGGATAGAGTCTTTCCTAGCCCTACCCTTTCTTAACCAAACCTATCTATGCTCTAAAGACATCTTCTATCCTACATAATAAAGTGGACATATATATACCTATGTTTTTGTAATCACCTGCTAAATTGTATTATAAACTTGAACAAGAAAAGAGTCTTTTGATATTAAAATCCCTTAAAAAAATTGGAACCAAACTTGTTGCACGCTCTTTCTTGCAAATCTCGAGGACGAGATTTCTGTTAAGGGGGTAGGATTTGTAACACCCTAAATCTCATTTTGAGAATATAGTAATTTTTCTTTAAAAGATCTTGAATTAGAATATTTATTTTCTTTTCTTTCCTTAGAATTCCCATAACATTTGAAGTCACATCTCCTTAAATAAAAGTTTTATAACAAAAATTCAATAAAAAGATTCTTATATAAATAAGCCTTTATTGAAGTTTACAAGTATTAATGTGAGAACATTTTTTTGAATAAGAGATCATATAATATAAACTATTTTTCTTACAATGATTACATGGGTGCTACATATTCAAAAGCAATTGCTTATGTAGAATAATAAATGAAGGAATAAAATATATATATATATAATGAATATTGCATCATTCTGGATTCTGCTTGTGCATTTTGTTTGAGATAGAAAATTCAAATTCATATTCAAATTTGAATTCAAGAAAGAAAAATAGAGAAAAAAAGATAATAATAATAAGAAGCCACAGATCTGTTCCTTTGGGCTGAATTCCACGAGTCAGCCCATCTACTCACGCGGCGGGTCACTGACAGACTGGCCTTGCTGGCAGGCCATTGCTCGTTCGCTCCGTGGGAATTCGCTGAGTATGGCGGGGGGCCCTACTTGTCATCTTCCCCGGCCGCAAGCTCCAACAGATTGCGCGCAAATCGCCACAGTCCGGTATAAATCAATAAGCTCGTGCGGAGTCTGCAACTTGGCTATAAAATCCAGCCGCCGCACCCCCTTGGTTCTCCACCAGTGCCGTTGCATGCCCTCGTCTCATAGGCTCGGCGCTCATAGCAAGAAATCGAAGCGCAGAAAAAGAAAGAGAGAACTCACCACCGTCGTGGACTCGGGGGGAGGGTGAAGCTAGAGCATCCAGTGGCGCTCGGCCAGAAAACTCCGCCGATCCTGCGGTTGGTGTTTCCTACCTCGCCTGGGGAGTGCGGTAGCCAGAATCCCTCGACGACGCTGGGTTACAGGTGTACCGGAGGTGCATGCTGCGGCCGGGTCAACGCACTGCAGCAATCAAGGGTAATGACCTTATCCTCGTATTCCTCATCTTCTTTGCTCTGTGTGGCTATGTCGAATTGGGGAGGGATCACCAGAGCAGGTGGATTGGGATCGCCTTGGGAGGGCGCCACTGTCGAAGCAACGCCGCCATAGGGCTGGTGCGCGCCACCGCTTGCTGCTGGAAAGAAGAGAAGGCCCTGTCCGTCTATTTCCTGATGAACGGCTTGGATCGGGCCAACGATTCAATCACCGGGTGATCGATTCTGAACCGTACGATATGATCCTGTGGATCCGATTGGATCTCACCTATTTAAATCATCACCGATGAATCCAGATCCAGTGAATCACAATTCGTGCTGGTTCACTTTGACCCGGATCCGATCTGGGCCACAGGTGTTCGGATCGGGTGGTCAGTATCGATTCAGGCTTAATTAAATCCTAATCGTCGATCTCTGGATGGGCGGCCGTGGGCTTGTAACGGTTTGGATAGGCGACAATCTAATCTAGGTCGTGCGAGTTTGATCGGATGGCTCAGGGGGACCCATACCCTTTCAGCGTGGGTATTTTCTAAAAGAGACCCTAGACTTTTACCTATTCAACCCGCCATCCACCGCGGGGTAGATCTGTGTCTTGGGGCTTTTCGCTGCATTAACCCCTGGACTTTCCTGTAATTGAGGCCCAGTCCAGAGAATTATAAAATCTAGAAAAAAAGAATTAGAAAATGATTTTTATTCAAAAATAAATGCTAGAATTTGTTTAATTCATAGAAAATGCATAGTTAGTCCAAATTAATTCATTCCAATTCCTATAATTTTATAAAATCATTGTTTATCATTTAGTGCCATTGTTTTGACATAAAAGTCACATTAAAATTGTTGTCTTAATTAATCTTGTACTAAGCACATAGAATCTTTGGAAATCCATAACTTAAAATCTATAACTCCAAAATTAATAATTCCTGTTCCTGTGATCATATTTCAACATGTAGATTATTAATAGGAATTTTGCATATATGTTTGGTGTAATGTTAATTTTGCCTATACACTGTTTGTCTGTATTGCTACGTCTAGCAGTGAGGTCACGAGTCATCCAAAGATCATCCTGGTACCTGGAATCTCAAGTCCCAGGCAAGTTGTGCCCTTGATCACTTCTTTTTACCCAGCCATGTTCTGATTAATCATAATGATCTGCATATGTTAATTTTGATGGGACCCAATAGGTTACCCTAGTTTGTCTATCTTTATACCTTGTTTACCACTGAACTTTTTGGGTAGTACTTGCTAGTGCTTTATGTGGTTTTGGGTATGAAGGTACATTATTCATGATCACACTTTTATTATATGTTTATTATTACTGTTCATGATAAGATCATTATGTTAATTGGAACATGGAGCGACCACCCGGGAAAACAGTGCTACCACAAGGGTTTAATGGGACGCCCTTGGCTGATTAATTAGGAAAGCTAGTGGAAGACTACCTTACCCGAAAGGGGCAAGGGTAGTAGGGGAGTGGTCAGTGTAGGGAGGTCCTTGGTTGATTTTGCTGCGATGGCGGTCAAGCAAGAACCCTGCATTGGAGCTTCCTATAAACTGTAGCGGGTTTTCTGAAGCTAGTGGAACTTTGTAAAGGCCTCGTAGTGTTACCCTGCCTCGCCTCCTCGGTAGAGGTGTATGGGAAGTCGCGATCCCTTGGCAGATGGGTAACATGACTTGTGGGTAAAGATGCGCAACCTCTGCAGAGTGTAAAACTGGTATACTAGTCGTGCTCACGGTCATGAGCAGCTCGGACCCTCACATGATTAATTTATGGAACTAAATTCAATTTGTCATATGCATTGCATCGCAGGTGATGTTGTTACTTCTGTTCTACTATTTAATTGGGTTGGTATTTACTTATACTTAGTAATTGCTAATAAAATTTTGACCAACTTTAAAAGCAATGCTCAGCTTCAACCATCCTCTTTGGTAAGCCTTACACTTCATGAGCTCCCACCTTTGGCGAGTTCATGCACATTATTCCCCACAACTTGTTGAGCTATGAACGTATGTGAGCTCACTCTTGCTGTCTCACACCCCCCCCACAGGTCAAGAACAGGTACCGCAGGATGAGGCGCTTGGAGGATGCTTCGATGTGTTCGTGAGAGGTCTAGGTCGTCGTCTCCCAGTCAACTTTGGGTTGCTAGACCGTTGTCTCCTTATAATGTAATTATTTATTTTGTATAGAACTCCTTGTTATATAGTAAAGATGTGACATTCGATCTTGTGCCATGATTCATCATATGTGTGAGACTTGGTCCCAGCACACCTGGTGATTATGTTCGCGCCCGGGCTTTGGACCCCTAAAACCCGGGTGTGACAGTATATTTTGTTGCTCCTGTCTGTCATGTTATGGTCTACAAATAAGAAAGTCTTATGTGGTTACTCGTAGGTCAAACTCTATCTGCTATCCTAGGCTCTTCACTGATCTAGTTAGATAGTGTTTAGAGTCTAGATAGGGATCTGACCTTGTGCGATCCTTTTGGTTTGTTGGTCGTGTGGATGCTATTGCTTCAAACTTTCCTATTTCCTAATGAAATAGGGGGCTTCGCCCCTTCGTAAAAAAAAGAATCAAATAATATTGTTGCAGGAATGGCATTAATGTAAAACATACCAAGTACGATGTCAGCACCATCAGGAGTATCATCGACGCTGACTTGATTAACTCTGGCTATAGAATATCCCTTGCCAGAAGTCTGTTGCTTGTTCTTAGCTGGTGTACCAGAATTTCCCATCGGACAAGCATTAGCATAGTGCCCAATCTGACTGCACTTGAAGCATGTAGGGCCGGTCTTCTGTCTTGTAGGCCTCGTCGGGGTGCCAGTAGGAGTAGCCTGACGAGTAGGAGGTGTTCGTGGAGACCCCTGTGGAGCATACTGAGCTAGGCGTGGTCCTCCTCCTGGACAAGTAGGTGTACCCTGTGGCGAAAAATAGCGGGGACAAACACTGCTGCTACCATGTCCCTGTGAGATAGCCTTCCTCTTCAAGTCTCCTAGTTGAACACGCTTGTGTTCAATAGCAAGAGCCTTATCCAGTAGCCTCTGAAATGATGGAAATGTATGTGCAACCAGTGCATATTGTAGGGGTCCATTAAGTCCTTCAATGAAATGCTCCTGCTTTCTCTCATCCTCAGCAACCTCATCCGGAGCATATCTCAACAGCTGAATGAATTTATCTCTATACTCGTTGACAGACATGTTGCCTTGCTTTAATGACAGAAACTCCTTCTTCTTGATCTTCATCAATCCAGCTAGAATGTGGTAGTTTCTGAACTGTGTACTGAATTCCGCCCAAGTAATAGTATCAGCAGCATCATGGGCAGCAGTATAAGAATCCCACCAGTCAGCAGCAAGACCTATCAGATGACCAGAAGCATAAAGAACTTTCTCCCGATCTGAGCATTGGGCGATGTTGAGCATCTTCTCAATTGACTTCAACCAATCATCTGCATCAAGTGGATCTGGTGAGCTGGCGAAAGTCGGCGGCTTGTGGCTCATAAATTCTCGGTGCTTATCACGAGGTAGAACTGGTGGTGGTGGAGGAGGCAGTGGTACTTGTTGCTGTTGCTGTTGTTGTTGTTGTTGAAATTGCTGTTGCAGCTGCTGTTGCGCCATTCTCTCCTGGCGTATCTCTTCTCGCTCCTGGCGCAACTTCTAGCGTATCTCTTCTCTTTCCTGGCGCATCTCCTGGCGTTCCTGCTGCATCTTTGCCCGCAGTGGCAACGTCGGCCATTGCCGGTGATGTCTACACGTGGAATCCCTGGCTCCAAATCCCGATCCGATAGGTGCAACACGTAATAGATTGTGAAGGCAGAACTAGGTATAGTCGTCTTACTGAGGGTGGCGCGCGATGGTCACCGGCTCGCGGTGGAGCGTAGACCCACGATAATGCTTGCCTCCGGTGAGCAATTGGCGCCGATTTGGTCACGCCCGCGGCGAAGGATCTCCACGCCCACTAGCTCTAGCTCCCAGTGCTGCCAACGATCACGCACAGAGACCCAATCCACGTTTGGACGGGGACTTTACCCACGGCGGAGTACTCTTCTTCGCCTCTCTCTCTCTTAGAGCGCACAGAGGTAGGTGACGGTGCAAGGCTTTGGGTCGAAACGGAAGGGCACGAACGCGGCGACCCTTTTTATTGCTACAACAGCAAGATGGGCCCGCAAGAATCGGTCTGGCTGCTCGGAATTCCACGTAGGTGGTTGAGGTCAGCGCCATGGACGCGCGGAGGTGGAGTTCGCGCTGACCAGCTAGCCCCACGCGGAAGTGACAGAGTGGGCCACGCGACGCTTGCGTTAATCGGCTGGTTTCCTGGGCCCGCGTGTCAGCCAGAGCACGGCGAGAAGAACAGGGCTTGGGTCGTGCGGCTGACAAGGCGGTCCCACCTGTCAGCGCCGTGGTGGGCGCTGGGCTGCGTGGAGGGAAAGGCTTAATGGGCCCAATTGAGGTACGACAACCCAAATTAGTCTTCTTTTCCTTTTTATTTTATTTTCTGTTTTTCTAAGTTTAATTTGAATTCAAATTTAAATTCGAATTTATGCCAAATTATTCTCTATTATTTTTGTGAAATTAAGGGTACCTATTTTAGAAATATAATTGTATTATTTTTATCTCATCTCTCTTCTTCTTAATTTCAAAACTCTAATTCCAATTTAGGGTTTAATCCAACTTCTAGTAATTATTACCATATTATTATTAACATTATTATTTTATTTAATGCACAAACAATAAAACTCCAATGAGATGCACTTTCTTCTATTTTAGTGTCTTTGGTTTAATTTAATCACTCTTAATTTTATGTATGCTCTTTTCATGATGCACATAAGGCACATAAAATGAGGAATTAACTATACAATCCTTTTATTCAATCTTGAGTATTACACACCTCGGCGTGGGCTGCCACCCTCTGGCGCCACTACATCAATGTTGTTCCCACCTTTGTGTTCGCCGCACTTCCCCTGACCTCCCCAAGCCATTCCCATCGCTCTGGGATCCCCAGCACGCCCGCGTTGTCATCTCCAGCGAGCCCTCACCACGGTCACGGGCGACGCTGCCGCTGGCGGCTAGGGAAAACCAGCCAGGGTGGGTTGTATGATCTCGGGCGTTTATCTCGGATTGGACAGTTCCGTTTCAAATAAACCTTACTCAATCCCGATCGTCCGCTTAAGATCCGACCGCCCAGATCGTCCCGTACCCCACGCCCTACCGCTGGGGCCTGCCGGTCAGTCCCCGCTTGCCAACCCCAAGCCGCTGACCTCCCTAGCCCACATGTCAGCCGCGCGTGTGCCTGTGCCCGCGCACTCGCCCGATGTTTCTAATCTTGGTCGTTGATCCGAGATCCAACGCCGAGGGAGCCTGATACCCTTTCATTTGGCAGTATTGTTAATGAACCCCCCGGTTTCCTGAGAATAAACCTGTCGTCCATCTTTCTTATACTCGAGCCCATGGGATCTTGCAGAGAGGTCCTCAGACTTTTGTTTAATCAAAGAAACGTGTCTAAAATAGGGTTTTCAAATTCTAAAACTTCCAAATTTTATAAATTTGTCATATTAACTCCAAATTAGGTGATTCAAATTGCAAAATGTTCATCATGTTGTGGTCTATCTATTAAAATAATGTTCATCCACTGTTCTCATGTCTCAATTTATAGTTGATCTCTAGGTTAGAGTTAATGCTATAGGAATTCTAATAAAGATAAAGTAAACGTAGGAACCCCTAATGAATGTTTCATGCTTAACTTTACAGGCCCAACACTATTTAATGTGTAGTCCCATCTTTGAACTAACTATATTTGAACAAGTGTTATAGTAAGATAGACTTGGCTAGAGAACAATAAGTCACATGGCATAGTAACCTACCTCAACTTAGGAAGCACCTGATTGTGTTTACCTTTTATTGAACATGTGTTCACTCTGTTGCATATGATTGGTGTATTTTTCTTTTGTTATTCTCTAAGTGTGTTGAATGAATGATTGCTTTGCGTAGACAACGAGCAGTCTGTGGTTCCCGAGAGAGTTACAGGAGATTTCCTTGAGCAGCAACTTAGTGAAGGCAAGTGTCCTCTAACCCATTATGTCATACTTACTTTATAATTCATTGTCCTGCATACCATGATCAACCTAAGGATTGACTAGTTTTCTATTTATCCTATCCTTGATTACCCTTTTAGGATTAGCTATTGTGGTTAATATCATGCTAGTGCTTTACTTTAATAAATTAACATGATGAGAATACTTTATGATGTGATGATGTTATTTTGGTTATGATGATGAACTTGTGGCACTAAAGGGGGCTCAGGTTGTTTCTCGAGTACCTCTCCATAAGGACCTGTTCGTTGGATGACCACCTGGGAAAACAGTACAACCATGAGGGTGGTATGGGACGTCCTTAGCTGATTAATTAGAGGACCTTGAGGTGTAGTTGGCTTCGCCGTTGTGCCGTCAATGGGGTCCGGGCACAGTAATTGCTCTGCCGAGGCTAGATGTTGAGGTTCGTTCGTTTTGATTTTGTTAGTCACCCCTCCTGCGGGAGAGGTATTGTGTTTATCAAACTGGAGAAACCTAATGGGCGGCTGACCTCTGGTGCATCTTTGTAAAGGCTATGCATTGGAGTGTTTAAGGGTTTGTACAACCTGAGGCAAAGAGGGATCACGACTCGTGGGTAAAATGTGCGACCTCTGCAGAGGGTTAGAAACTGGTATATCAGTCGTGCTCACGGTTATGAGCAGCCTTGGGAGCTCCTTTAATTAGAGTTATTCTGGATACCTTGATGGTGATGGTTTAATGATGATGGTTATAATGATGGATCCTTGTATTTTCTCTTGGAGTGAGTACCTTTTTGGGTTAATAACTTGGGGTTATTGCTAAAACTTGACTCTCTACTAGTAATAAGTACCTGACCAACTAAAAGTAACTGCTTTGAGTTTCACCCCACATACAGCTAGTCCACTTTAGCCAAACGGGACATTTGTTGAGTACGTTGATGTGTACTCACCCTTGCTTAAAATACCAAACACTCAGGAGAAGATGAAGGTCATGTGGAGGACTTTCAGGAGTTTCAGGACTTCGACGAGTTTTAGAGTAGAATAGTGGCAAACCCCAGTCAGCTGACTGTGAAGGCCCTATCATACTATGTTTCGTTTAGCACTTTGATTTCTCATGTAAGTTAATGACTTTGTGAATGTTTTAGACATCATGATGTAATAAAGTACTACTTCTTTCCGCTATTATTTGAGCACTCTGTGATTATGTCCAATTATGTAATCGTTGTGTACGTGAATTTCTGATCCTGGCACGTACATAGTTCGCATTCAGTTTGCTTTCTAAAACCGGGTGTGACACGTGGACTTGGTCCTATGCCCCGCCCAGCAGGCTTGCTCATCGAGTGGGCTTGAAAGAGGTTTATGGGCCTCGCCATGGGTACCCTGTTCTTGGGCACCCGACACCATTATTCTTCATGGTCGCCATCCTCCCTACCATTGTTGTCATTCTTCCTCAATCTTAAATGTGGACTTAAACCTAGCTTATTCACAACACTAGGTTATGGATTGTCCTTTTCAAATTGAGCACACTATTATTCTTCATGTGTGGTCAACATCATCCTTACCGTGTGGTTGTCATTTTTGCTCAGTCTTAAATGTGGGCTTAAACATAGCTCATTCATAACACTAGAGTAGAGATTAGTCTACCCGTTGTCCTAATTACCAGAATATTGGAGCTGCCATTGGCCTTCTTTCAATAAGTAGACACAATCCATATGACTCTGTAGCATCCCCACCTATTTGTAAACTTTGAACACTCGTGCTCACGAATGTGAACAGACATCACCAAACTTGATGCAGGGCACATTGCCTAAACTAGTATAAATCCTAGGTCCTTGAGTGCTAACCACATGAGACTCTAGGCGTATGTGCTACAAAACCAGCTTTTTTCAAGTGATTTTTATTTTCTAAAGAAAAAATAGTTTATTTTTTCTTGATAAAATAAGAATACCACTCGAAAATAGAGTTGACAAACTATTCGCTTTGTTCCAAACCTGCTCTAATAGTATGACAAAAGAAAAAACGAAATGAATACACTTTTCATCTCCAGAACAGCTACCGCGGTCGTCATCGTTCATCAGCAAGAAAGCACATGGTTGCCTACACACGGTCGGCTGGCCACTGGCAGCCTAGCGCCACCGTCGACGTCTCGTGGCTTGGATGAAAACAACCCTGCATGTTCCGGCCCATTGACTAGAGAAATTTCACGTCAACCGTCGTACAAACTTTGGGCTACAGCTAGTATTGAAGAAGAAAATTTTAGATTTATACCATTAAAAGATTACAACTTTAAATATATATTATTATTATCTTAATTATATACTAGGTGGATGCCCGTACGTTGCAACGGAAACATATCGTCAGCATAAGGAACACAGCTCCTACCAATCTGGTATCGAAGGTCTCGACGATCATGAGCTCTATCGCTGCCCTCCAGGCAGCAGCCGCCGCCAGCATCAGGCGGCCCCCAGCAACGTCCAACGCGCTGGTCATAGCCCTTGCTTCGTCAGGAGCCATGATGCTTCGCCGATACTCCCCCAAATACTCAGCCTCCTTCCGGGTAGCGCCACTGGGGGCATGGCGGCCCCGCAGCCAATGGTACATTGTACGACGTGGTAGACGGGCTGCTCTCCCAAGAGCGCAGCAGCCTGCTACCCCACGTAAATGGACAAACAAAAAAGTTATTGCTACAAACTTATGATCAGCTAGACAAACAAAAAAACAATGTAAATGATATATAAAGTTGTTATTATGAGTAAGTTAGAAAGCGCTACAATAATACGACAACCCCATGAGGCCATGATGCACAATAACAGAGATCCACTATGCATAAAACTCCTAATTGAACAACACCTGTGATGAATCTGCTACTGACTCTAGAGCTGTCAATGCTCCTCGTGCACCATTTGCTTGCCATTCTAGAATATGAACATGAGCAGTTAGCATTGTTTACTAACCATGATAACAAATATATTTGAAGCAACCTGAAACCTAATTCAACACAAGTAATTGTGTACCTGAAGAAGAACAAGTAATTTATTCACGATTCCATCCAATTAAGGCGTCAAAAATTCTGGTGTATAATTCTCACTAAAATTCAAAATCGCTGAAACAGCATGTGCCTATAACTAAGAAGAGCAATACAGGTCAAAATAGATTGCCAGGTCCTAAGATGTATGACATGAACATGTAATCTAGTATAGTAGAATATAGGCATACAAATTGTATAAACTTAATATCTCAATGCACATAAAAGACTTAAACAACATTCGGTTCAGAGGTCTGGCATACATAAAGTTAGTAGTTGCTTGGTAATCAAATTACTTTTTTATCGAAGAAACTTGTAAGCTCAAAGATCAAAAGGGATTTGTTTGACATTTAGATGTCGTTTGGTTCACGAAATGTAACGTAAATGGTAATGATAACGATTCACACTCGAATACCAGGGGTAACAAATTTGAATAAGGCGGTATCCATTTGTAGTGTGTTATCGATTACAATCGGACTTAAACAAACATGATTTAACGTTATCAGTTATCCATTACGTTACCAATACGTGAACCAAATGGCACCTTAGATGTGCTAGCTGCCCATATATATTTATATTTAAAACATGTAAACCACACACAAACCATATTGGTCTACATCAACCTGTTTATTGATGCAACCTCAATTAAAAAATGTGATGTCTTACAATTTTTAATAATAGGCAAATATGTCGACAACCGTACATTAATCTAATCCTTTTAAGCGATATTGATAAGTCTTTGTTGTATGTTTGCAGGGATAGCATAGCGGCATGAATTGTCCTCGTAACTTAACAGATCAATTACAAAGTTCCTTCGAAGAAACTTTGCATCCTACACACAAAGACATAAGAGAACAAAACGTCAAATTTATATTATGTAACTGAAATGTATGTTTGAACATGAAACAAACGTACTCCACTCACCCTATCAAATTCCATTCGTCTAGCACTCCCCCACATGGCCCTGGAGATCCACTTGCATTAGTGATTGTTTGGTTCCTAGCATGTAATTTGTCTCGCATAAAAGAATGTTATAATTAACTTTTTAATCTAAACACATGCCAATTTAGTTATTTGGACGTTTCATCCGAGCAAGAGAAACCAGTGCGCTCTTCTTCAAAGAGATGCATCTTCTGCCTGCTTATCCATCTTGGGATGATTGGTTGATGAGTAGAGGCACAGTCCAAAAGTGGTGCAGCGAACCGGCAATGTGATCCGAATCATATGGTCTCGGGAGAAGAGCTAGCAGACAGGGAAGATAGTTGCAACTGCAAGAATTATATAATGATAACAACTTGCAAGTGCATCCTTGGAGGATGTACAAATGGGGGATGCAAATGTTAATAGCTGGCAGTTCTGGGAGGCTGTATAGCTTGTACTCGTGGTTGAGAAGAATCTACACTTCAATTGCATAGCAATATGATGGTTTGACACCTGAATCTTTTCTCAGTTCGTGTTATCTCATTTTTTGTCTTATGGTGCATATACACCACGATTCCTGTGTGGTGGTACTTAAACTGAGTGCTTGGTGTTGCATAACACAAAAAACATCAACAAGCCTGATTTCATTGCAGATAATCTTGGCATTGCTGCTTATTATTTTGATTTTATAATAGTGTCACATGGGCAGATTTATTGAGACTAAGAATTTGAGATTGACTGCTTCCAGAGGATGACACATCCTATTTCTATCCTGGCCTTATTTTCAGTTGACAATTGGTCATTTATGTTCAATTGAATGCTTAAACAAAAGGATGTATTAATGGAATTGGTTGTTTGGGATGGGAGATAAGAGACTACAGATGAGAAAGATGAGTTTAGTTGACACATGACAGTTTCATTACAAAATAAATAAACTCTTGGCAGTTTTTTATTATTGTTAAGCAAAAATAACAAGCAAAAAAATAAGCACAATTTATTTAAGATTAATCTAAAAGGGAAACCATACAAAAGTATGGATTAACTTGATCTGCAGATATGTTGTTCCATAATGCATCTAGTTAAATCACTGAGTTAATACATCTGGATTAACTTGATCTACAGCTAGCATGGAAATGAACTAATAAAAAGAGAAATAACAAAAAACAATGAACTCATACAGCCAATAGGGTAAAAGAAAGGAAAGTACCTGCCAGCCGAGGAATCTGCAGCAGTAAAAGGCACACCTGTCAACCGTCACATGAAATGCTGCTACTTGTCCAGACACCTATATAACACAGCACACCAGCATCACTGACTAACCAGATCCTCCACCACAGGTACCAAATAAACACAAGTAGTCTCTTAAACAGTTATCGTGTATTTAATATGCACGCTGACAGCAATGATAGATCAGATAAGGAGAAAATTCCAGAAACTACAAGTGGAGTAAAAAAATGCACAAATATATTACACGTATGTCTATGCCAATATAAATCATAGAATAGGGTTTCTAGTAGCACAAGAGCCAATTTTGTTTTAATTTCACAACACATATACGTTGTAGGTGAATTTTATTCTGCATATTCATTGTGTCTAAAGTTGCCATAAAATTCTGAAACTATGATGTAAGGAAAATGCTTTGTACCATAAGGTCAGTCTTAGGCAGAAAGAATCAAATCAATATGATGCAGTCAGGCTGCACTTGAAAAATAAAATTCCTATGAGGCAAATCATCAATAACCAGCAACAGGTGAACTGTATATTGTAACCACATGAGTACACAATACATAGCGCTCATCAGTGTCATTGGATAGATTTTAGGCTTAAAAACTTGCAAGACCAGGCATACTTTTGCAATACACGAAATGCTGCTTATTGTATTTTCTTTGTTGGGGGCTCAGGGTTGTTGGTTTTGACACATGGAAAGAAATATGGAAGCTTTGGGCTGCACGTCCAATGCAAGTTTTTCATTTGGTTAGCTGCTCTAAATCAGCGTTGGACTGCAGTCAGGTTAGCTCACTGGGGACTTGAGCATCATGCATGAGAGCTGTCCTTGATAAACTATGATTTGACAAAAAGTGACAGAAACTGAACAGTGGAACTTGAGTACAATGTAGAGTAACTTCTTGAGATAAATCCATGTGCCAATGAATGATTCAACAATTGATAGCCACTCATTAACCAGATCTGCCATATTAATTACTAATTGTCATAAGTTTTTAAATTATTTTTATTGTTCTTCTTGCTACTTACTGGCCATTTTGCTAATACAAAATTAATAGGCACTGTAGGGGGCACTTTGCATATCCTTCCCGCTAGGATAAGCCAATTATTCAAGGATTCTCATTGTCCATCCCCGTAGGTAAAGTCATCGCTTTGGTAGGAAGCAGTGGCTGTGGAAAGAGCAATGTCATTTCACTACTTCAAAGGTTTTATGATCCAACTTTAGGTATGCTTCTATAATCTTATCAGTGCAACTATATACATGATCTACTTCACTATTTTTCAACTAAAACCTGAACAAAAAGGGTCATATATTGTTTAATACTCGTACTTTTGTGAAGCATTAGTAACTGTAAGCTTAAGTAGTATTAAAATGCTTCAGTCATGTAAGAAGGCCTAATACTGCAGGTGACATATTCATTGATGGCCACAGTCTCAAGAAAATTGATCTGAATTCGCTGCGCAGAAACATAGCTTCAGTCTCTCAGGAACCATCACTATTTTCTAGTAACATAAAGGACAACTTGAAGATTGGTAAAATGGATGCAAGTGACAAGGAGATAACTGAAGCAGCAAGAACAGCTAATGTTCATTCATTCATATCCAAACTACCAAATGAGTACTTGACCGAGGTACTTCACCACTTCCCATGGAAACTTATAGATACTTGGGGTCATTGATCATCTTATTTAACCAAATATGGATCAGGGTTTTGACTTTTGAATCATGATTTGTTAAATTCCAACAAGATCTCTTAAGGACCAAAGTCGACTGAGTAATGCATTAATAATAGAACTTTAAAATTACAGATAGTCGCAATTTATTCCCATAGGAGAATCATGGATTTTTTCCACATTATTAGACATCCAAAGATTTAAAAATGATCCTACAATTAAATTGTTTCAGGTAGGAGAAAGGGGTGTGCAGTTATCGGGTGGCCACAAACAAAGAATAGCTATTGCAAGGGCAAAGAAGTAGGATCCACCAATCCTACTTCTGGACGAAGCAACAAGTGCCCTTGATTCAGAATCAGAGAAGCTAGTTCAAGATGCACTTGAGAGAGCAATGCGTGGAAGGACTGTTATCTTGATAGCCCACATGATGTCCACAATTGTAAATGATGACACTATTGTTGTCGTCGAAAATGGAAGAGTAGCACACACTGGGACACATTATGAGTTGCTTGACAAAAGCACATTCTACTCCAATGTATGCAGCATGCAAAATATAGACAAGGAAGCTGAAAATAAAGTGGCGAGGTAAAGTTAAATGTAGCCAATGGAAAGTTTTACTTGACCAATGTTTTATACTCAGTTAAGAAATTCTTCAATATGACTTATCGCTTCAAAAGTAAATGCGTGACTTATCGCTTCAAAAGTAAACGTGTCATGCATGGGTTGGGGTGTACCTTAGAATATCAATGAATAAAGTTTTTTCAAACTGGACGCCAGCAGCTTGAAATCAAAGCAAGAGTTATTATTTACAAATGATGAACAGAACAAGAAACTGCCAAAAAATGAAAACACATCAACTCCTCAATAGGAAGTTTAGTGATAATAGTACATATAAGTACGATTACTAAGTAGAACTTAATGTTTTTTGTTCCATTGATTAAATAGCACTCCTGATAACATGGAGGAGCAAATTGGCGAAGCACACATCAAGCAGTCCTCCACAAATCAGGGACCAAACAAAAAGCTAGAAAGACTGGAGTCAAAACAACCAAGAAATGAGAATGTAAAGGAAACACCCCTTTCTTCAGACTTTGGTATAAAACACGGTTTCGTTAATCAATAGGGTTTGCGGCAGGAGTTGGGTAGGGGAGAGGGAATGCCGGTGGGGCAGAGAAAAAAGGACGGAGGGAAAAAGTATTTGGAGACTTCCTGCAAATAAAATCCAAATTTTCTAATCTTTTGCCTGGTACCTTGATTATCTATTCTTTTAGGGAACCAAAGCTGAGGTCTACTGCACCAGACTTATTAAAGGTATATTTGTACCAATTCTGAATCATAGCAAGTCTATGCTGATTGTGCCTGGTAATTTTGACTTATTGAATTTTTTTTGCAGCATCCTTTTGTCACTGGAGAATTGGATGACCTGCAGCCACTCAATCATGCTGCACGCAAGTTTTGATATAGCATGTCTGATGCTGCTTCCTGCTCATTTTCTGGATTCCCACTCACTTTTGTAACTTAATAACTTCATCTAAACATGATACCGAACTCTTTTAATGAGATTCCTGCAGATGATATGCCAAATGGCTTGTAAGTGAATTCTGTAATTCATGTGTTCACTTGATTCTTCACCATATATATTTTTTTTCCATCTATAGCTTTAAGGATTTATTAACTGCTTCCAGGGTTTGAATAAGTCTTCCAACTAGTCCACTATGAACTCCAATAAATCATCCAAAATCAAGCCCTTATGGGAGTGCGGCTGTGATGATGATGACATGTGTGAGTTTGCTGACAAGGATGACTATGCAGCAGTTGGATCTGTAAGAATTTTTCTTCAGACATTGGCTTTTCAAAATATTGCTTCCACATTTGTTGTGATGTGCATATGGGCTGGTTTTTTCACTGACCTTGTGCATGTTTTTTGTTGTTAAATATAGCCAATGGAAAGTTTTACTTGACCAATGTTTTATACTCAGTTCATCAATTCTTCAATATGAATTATCGCTTCAAAAGTAAATGCGTGACTTATCGCTTCAAAAGCATTGATTAGTCGCTAGTCACTAAAAAAAATTAGGAAGCTAGAAGCTGTTTTTGGTGACTGCTTCTGCTTTGCCACGCGGTATTGCTATTGCTACAGTGGTCTGCAGAAGCCCGACCGACAAAACATGGAGTTTTTTTGTCACACCCGGCTTTAAGGAACAAAGTCAGATGCATCTCATACATGCGCCAAGAAGACAGCATATATAATAACAGAGTGCATAGAGATAAATGTCAATAACATCAGAGTATTTATTACATAGCGGAAGACTTATTACAAAATAAAAGAATAAATATAGAACGAACTAAGGATCGTCGGCGCCAATGTCAACTGAGAAACGCCACCTAGATCAGATCGAACTCCTCGATACGTGGCTCCTCCTGAGCCACCCGATTCTTCTCCTGTGGGAGGGTCTGAGACAGCAAGGGTGAGCTCACACATGTTCATCGCTCAACAAGTTGTGGGGAATAATGTGGCATGAACTCACAAAGGTGGGAGATCATGTAAGGTGTAAGGCTTACCAAAGGGAAAGGTTAAAGCTGAGCATTGCTTTTAAAGTTGGTCAAAATTTTATTAGCAGTTACTAAGTGTAAGTGAATACCAAACCATAATAACATAATAGAACAAAATTAATAATCCCATGCAAATGCAAATGACAAATTGAGTTTAGGTTCCATAGATTAATCATCGGAGAGTCCTGAGCCGCTCATGACCGTGAGCTCGGCTAGTATACCAGTTTTACACTCTGCAGAGGTTGTACCCTTTACCCACAAGTCGTGTATCCCATGTCGCCAGGGTTAGCTAGGCCCTTAGACACTACCAAGGTGAATGGCTAGGGATCCACTACGAGGCCTTTACAAAGTTCCACTAGCTTCCGAAAACCCGCTACAGTTTATAGGAAGTTCCAATGCAGGGTTCTTGTCTGACCGCCATCGCAGCAAAATCAACCAAGGACCTCCCTACACTGACCACTCCCCTACTGCCCTTGCCCCTTTTGGGTAAGGTAGTATTCCACTAGCTTTCCTAATTAGTCAGCCAAGGGGTCTCATTCCTCCCTTGTGGTGGCACGTGTTTCTCAAGTTAAGCTCCATGTTCCAATTAACTAATAATATAATGATCTTGTCATGAACATAAATAGAATAACAAAATAACTGGAACATGGATGTAATAAATGATTATCCCAAAACCATATAAAGCAATAGCAAAAACTACCCATGTGATTCAGGGGCAACCAAGGTAATGAGATAAACAATCTGGGGTGACCTATTGGGTCCCATCAAAATTAAACCTATGCATGGTAAATGATTATAAAGAACATTATTGGGTAACAAAAGTGAATCAAGGGCACAACTTGCCTGGCACTTGAGATTCCGGTTACCAGGGTGATTCTTTAGATCCTCGAAACCACATGCTAGTCGTAGCAATACAAACAAACATGGTATAAACAAAATTAACATCACTACCAAACATAAGAACAAACTGAATAATAATGATCTATGCGAAGCTACGAGATCGTGGGCTCGAGAACTACTACGATCGGAGTTACGGTCACTGAGTTATGATTTTATGTAGTTATTAAGTACCTAGAATAGAGTAATTCATGTGAATAATTTTAAATCAAGTTTTATGGTTAGATAAAGGTACTAGGTGATAAACAATACTTAAACAAAATTAATGCCACTGTAATGAATCAATTTGGAGTTATATATTTTAAGTTATGAATTTCTAAAGGTTTTATGTGTTTTATGCAAGATTAAATAGGATATAAATTTTATTGCAACATTCATGTCAAAACAGTGGTACTATGTGATAAATAATAATATTATAGAATTATAGGAATTGGAATGAACTAATTTGGACATCATATGAATTTTCTAGGAATTTTACAAGTTCAAATGATTATTTTCACATTAAAAATCCATTTCCATAATATTTTATCCCATTTATGTGCTCTCTGGGCTGGCGCATTATAACAGAAACGTCCAGGGGTTAATGCGCGAAAAGTCCCAAGACACAGGTCTACTGTTACGTGGACTGCGGGTTTACTCCATAAAAACAGAGGGACTCATGTGCAAATTTTGATCCGCGAAGGGGTATGGAGTCTCTACGACCGTCAGATTAAAAACGTGAGCAGCAGATTAGATCAGCTACTATTAAACCCGCACTTTCTCTCTCAAGCATCGGATCCGAGATCGACGGACGGCAAACAATCACGCCCGGCACTGCTCTAAACCCTTGATCCTCTGATCAACGACCCCAACCTAATCTATTGAATCGGTACCCCTTTTATCTAATCCTGACCGCCCCCTTTCTATCCAACGACTGAGCGCAGACTTCCACATCCGCGTACAACCGCGGCGGCGCCCGAGCCTCCCCACGGCCGTGCCATCGCCGAAGGCAACCGCATCGCAACCCAGTGCACCAAAGCCCGATTGAACGACTGCTACGCGAATAGGGAACGAAGGCGTATCCGATAATCATGAACTTACTGGCGATTGAGACGCAGTTGGTGCTGTACACGAGAGCTTGCGGATCCGAGGTGCCTCAATTACTTCGTCGAGCGATTCAGCAGGCCTAGGTCGATCACCACGCCCGACAAAGGCTCCACGAAGATCTCCCGAGCTCCCGCGACTCACCAGGGCACCTTATTTGGGCTCTACTCCTAGGCTCGGGCATAGTCTGGATGGTGGCCTCTTTCTCGCTCCCGGCCATGGTGGTGCTCGGCGATGGAGCACACTAGGGCTCGACTAGATAGGATGGCTGCAGGAGGGGGTAGCGACGCCCGGTCTTATACCCGCGAAGGCACCGCAACGACCCGAGAAGAGGGGAAAACTCGGTCAGCGGAGCGCGCGATGCGCTCGGCATCCATTACGGCAGCCAGCGAAGGAGAAGGAGCTGACCGGGGTGGTCCACAGGTCAGTGTGCGAGCAACGCGCTATGCGTGATCCCGAGAGGCTGACGGGAGGGGCCCCCACGGCAGTGCCCAGCGCGCGCGGCAGTGGGCGCAAGGCGCTGGCGGCTAGGGTTTTTTTTTGTGCAGTGGGCGCGCGCGCGGTGGAAGCAGGCTGGCGCGGGTGAAAAAGAGTTGGGCCGCAGGAGGGAAAAAGTGAGTGGGCCGAGAGGGAACCGTTTAGCCCAAACCGAATTTTCCTTTTTCCTTTTCTATTCTTCTTTTTTTTAATTTCTCAATTCATAGTTTAAATTCCCATATAAATTCAAATCTTTGTGGTAAATTTGTACTCAGACCAAATATTTAATTTGATCATACCAAATTGTGATGAAGTTATTTATTTATAAACTTATTTTTATAATATTTCTCTCTTTCTTTCTTATTTCCAATTCTATAAATTGCGCCTTTGGGATAAATCTAAATTCTCAAATTATTACTATGTATATTTTTTTAGTGTCACCATTATATTTAATCAGTGCACAAACAAAACTCTAACATGATGCATGGTTTTTTTTTTTTGCTTTAGGAAAGAATTATTCCCTTTTAATTAGGTTTAATCAAATGTCTCAAGAAGTAGATGGCAAATCACATAAGGAGATCAACTCTTTATAAGTCTTATAATTTTGGGTACTACATTTTTTTAGCATTTTCTTTTAAAATCTAGTATTTGACAAATCTAATTGGGGCATACGTAACTCTATATAACCTTGTGATTTATGCTCAAAAGATAGAAGCTGCTTTTGGTCCCTCGTGCATGTTTTTTCTTTGTTAGGCAGATCGCTTTAAATTAAAATCAACTATTTAGAATGCTGTAACTGTAATGCATAAAGACAAAAATATTATACTCTTTTGGTCTCTTATGTATGTTTCTTCTTTATTCGAAGCTGTATGTTTATTCTTTATTCGCTTCGAATTAAAACCGACTATTTAGACTCTACAATTCATAGAAACAAAAATATTTGGTGGCGCCCTAACAGTGGCACCGAATCTATTCCTCTCTGATCCTGTTACGGTATTTGTGTCAGCTATTGTTTTTAATTAGATTTGTAGAAATATTAATAATATTTACATCTCTAAAAATATTAATATGGAGGAGTCACAGCGCGAAGGAGTCTGGCGCTGGGCTGGTTTGATCTATGGAGAGAAAATCTCTGGCTATTCCATTTGGAATAGCAAGAAATTTCCTCCCTCATATATGAAGAGTCAATGCAACTGTTGCTTTTTTTAGTTTTGGGAAGTCACACACGTGAAAGTCTGAATCAGATGCAGTAATAATTGTTGAGCTTGGGATGCAGATATATGCAAATACCAAGATGTCAGGTGCTTCCCCATGGTATTGTTAACCACAAGTCTAGAACCACAAGCATTGATGAATTTTCAGCTTTGTGGTTGCTCGATCATAACTTGAGTTATAAGCCAGATTAAGGACAGGATTAGAACTGGCAGTTCGCCCCAGCAGCCTTCTGAGAATCTGAAGAACGTAACACACAACAATACAAGGACTGGGGATGGTTTAAACACCGACACCCTCAGTTACTCACTATGGACAACACGTGGCTGTTATATATACCAGTCACCAAGACGATTAACATCCAAGAAATGAGAATGTAAAGGAAACACCCCCTTTCTTCAGACTTTGGTATAAAACAAGGTTTCGTTAATCAATGGGGTTAGCGGCAGGAGTTGGGTAGGGGAGAGGGAACACCAGTGGGGCAGAGGAAAAAGGACGGAGGGAGAACTCACCTCGGCGAAAACCAATGTGACGAGGGTGGACGGCTGGACGCGAGGTGACGGCGTAGTAGTTGAACAGTCGGGGAGCGGGCTTGCCGGAGTAGCGGATTGAGGACGCGCGGTTCTGCGCTACCAAGGACTTGCGAACAGTCTGCAGTACCTCCTTGGGAGCATGGTTTTTGAGAACGGGGGTTCTTGAGAGCGGCGTAAATCTCAGAGTCGAGGGATGGCCGAGACGCACGGCGATGGAGGCGGAGGTTGTTGAGAGCGGGCGTAGCGGGTGGTGGTGGCGACAGATTTGCACGAGGATGGGGGTGGCTAAGAGATTTGCGCGTGGTTCGCCGTGGGTGGTGGCGAGAGGTTCGGGTAGGGGGATTCGTCGCGGGTGGGAGGGGATTCGCCGCGAGGGGCCGGTCGTGCGCCGGTCGTGCGCGTGATTCGCCGCGGGCAGGAGGGGAATCGCGGTTGGGGGCGGTCGTGCGCGGGATTCGCGGCATGCGTGCTGGGCTGCTGAGGCGGGGGCAGTCTACACTGTCCTCTTAATAGTTATCTTAATTATATATAGCAGCGCTAACATAATTCAACTACATGTGGAACCAATGATATATATTTAAAGTTATAATCTTTTAATGATAATTATTCAAGAAAGAAACAGAACCGAATGCATTTGCTGTTCTGAATGAATCACAACGTCCAGCCTAATAACAAGTGAATAATGGTACTGCGAACAACAAGCCAACTGAACCCAACAATCAATCACCGGTACTTGACCCGGCACCGGTCGCCGGAGCCAAGAACGCCCAGGCCGCCGGGCACCGGCGGGACCGGGATGCTAAGCGCGCACCAGACCGCCGGCCTCTGCCGTACCTTGACGATCCCGAACACGTACCTCACCCGCACGTCGACGCTGAGCTCTAGGCCCAGCTCCGCCGCGGCCCTCACCTCGCCGTCCAGCTGCGTCCCGGCGTCGCCTGGAACGGCGACGCGCTCCCCGTCGAACACGAGGCGCACCGCCCGCCCGGCCTTCCGGCGCTGGTGGAACTCGGCGGGGGACGCCGCGGTGGCGGCCGGGCTCAGCACGGCGCCGCGGTACCGGAGCGCGGCGTCCAGGGTGTCGTAGTAGATGCCCACGCGCTTGCTGGGGTTGTAGAGGCTCAGGTTCACGGCCACGTGGTAGGAAACCGTGACGGGGGAGGAGCCGGATGAAGCGTTGGAGACGCTGAGGCTGGACAGCTCCGCGTAGTCCACCCTGGCGCGTATCTGGTGCGGCTGGAAGATGGCCCAGTACATGAGCACGACGACGCCCAGGAAGATGAGCGGCGTGCAGCAGCTGCAGCAGCAACTCTTCTCGCGATTGCGGTCGTCGGCGTCGCTGCCGGCCATGGTGGGCGCAGGAGGAGCGTGCGCCGGTTGGTGTTGGTCAACGGTACGGAGCTCTTCGGATTGTTGAGATGGGGAGTACTACTCTCCCTACACATGCTTTGGACATGGGCCTATAGTAGATTGTTATAGGTGTCCGATTTTTTATGACTTCATAAAACTTTTTCAGAATCCCATGGCTCATTTCTCTATCTGTTTGGACTATTACCATCACTATGCCATGGCTATAGGAGTAGGCCATCAGGTTTTGATTCCTTTTTCTTTTTGCTATTGTCTGCACAATGATTTTGTGCATATCAGCTGTATCTGTTCTTATTCTTGCCTAGGAGTCTTTACTTTTGATCAATCTTCAGTTTTCCTTTATTAAAATACCAAGTATTTGAGGTGTGAAATCTAATTAATCTAATGAAAAACTACTGTATAGCATACACTCTGGAATTATATTTGTTAACTGATAAAGGATACATATAGTATATGGTTTAAATAATATACATTGATGGTTTAGGTTCATATTCTTGGGCAGAAATCACCCAGCGTTGTGCTTACTGAGCTCTGTTAATTTGCTGATCTCATTGAATGTGATAGTTCAAAATAAACAATACTTGTACTGTGTTATTTTTGCACATGTCCAAATGTATAGAAGCATGCATAGTATTTTTATTTATGTTGCGAAGTATCCGTTGCTCTAAAATGTATATTATGTGCATGTCTATTCTTTTATGTTGATCTTGATTTAGCATAACCCTGGACATGCAGAATCAATGTATGGCAGTGTAATACTTTCCACCATTGGCCTTGATGTCTTGATATGGCTTACTCAACAATTAGTGTTGTTTAATGGGGCAACAAGATCAGCGCCTAGCACCGAATTGGGATTAGGTAGGACTAGGCAGGGTTTGAATGTTTGATCACCACTTTGGCAGGCTAGTTGGCTAGCAAGATGCTGCTGCCTAGATAGGCTAGGTGGTTACCTTGTTCATCACTTCATGTACTACACTCAGGAACCTTCCTTATCCACAATGGATGCTTAAATCATTTGCTAAGACTGAACCATTTGAAATTTAGCATGGACAGTGATTTTCTTCAAAGTCTGCTTTCTGAAACAGTGTTTATCTCGTCAGTATTGTTGATGTTTTATACTTGTCTCTCATTTTTTTTATTTCTTTAGCATATGGCAGAGTTCTTATGCAATTACCTTTGTGTAACATTTTAGGTGGAGCATATGGGATGCAGATTGGGAGTTCGGAAGTGACCTTCACTAAGAACCCATAAAAGATGGTTATAATGCTTATGTGGTATGATCTCCTAAAACATTAGTTAACTATATGGACAGTTCCTTATTTTATCTGTAACCTTCTGTTGTATCACCAGGGGGTTCCTGAGAAAGATCCTTTGCATCCTCCTGAATATGCTTCATGGGGGACATATGACAGGAGTCGCCTTCAGTACCGCTAAGACCAGAACTTAGTCATTGGAGAAAGAATTGCCTTCTAGGTTTTAATGGACATGTCTTGTCGTTTACAGTACCTAAGCTTTATGCCTGCTGCTTGGTTTTCCATTAAGAGTTGTCCTTTTTAATGCTTCTAATCATAACATTTTCCATTACAAACTGGCTAGATTATTAAACTATTGGTACCAAGATGTCCAGCAATGTGCGGAAACCACCTTACATACATGTGATTTTGCGCGTCTGTTGACTTCACCTTCTATCATAGCTTCCTTGTATCCCAAATCCATGGGTTTCTTTTTCTTCTGCGGGGATATATGTGTATTTGCATGGGTGTTCTGCTGGAAGCATTCTCTTTTTTCGTGCCCGGTACACACAACTCTAGCCTATCCAAATTTGCAGCACACATCCTTAGAATGAGGGTTTGGCGACCCCAGGCATCGGGGAAGGCGGGCCATGCTGTGAGTGAATAGCTTATAAAACTGTTCTACAAAAATTCAATATTATTACTGGAACCAAGCTGATGGGTGAGAAAGCATATACTTGCTCTTGCTCTAATACATTCTATGCTAGCTTCCATTTAATCTAGTATCTTGGTGTTGGGAACCAAATTGAGCACCGGACGGTCCGGCCCTGAGGCCAGACGGTCCGCACGCGCAGAACAGATTAGGGTTCCGAGTTTCTTGCTGTGTTTGTTGACGAAATTCGCGGGATTAACTCGAGAGATCAGTTTGTAACGGGTCCAGCCCCTTCTTTATAAATATAGAGGATTACGACCGATTAGAATAAATCAATCGAATCAATAACATTTTTATCTCGCATTTATTTCCTGTACAATTAGAGTAGTTCTAGTCTAGTTCTAGTTTAGCCTCTCAATCTCCAAATTATCCGCTTCTCTTCGACTCTACGTCGATTAGAGGAGTCTAGGTCGGTGTGCCCGAGCCTAAACATCACCTAGAATCTCTCCTCCCCGACGGGGTCCCTCCCGGGAGCGAGATCCAGGCGCCGCCGGCGACCTTCGCCGCCCCCTGCGCACACGCGGACCGTCCGGCCCCAGGGTGCGAACGGTCCGCCCGTCAGGCAGGAAAACCTAAGCCTTGCACCAGGTCGCGGACCGTCCAGCCCCTAGCCGCGGACCGTTCGCCCCTGTGCAGAGAGCACCGCTACCGGTTCTTGTTTAGTGATTGGCGCTCCAAAAAGGCACCAACATATTTTTTGGCGACTCGGCTAGGGAAGATTTCATATAGACCTATCGAGATCGGCCCTCAATGGCCAGTTCAAAGGATAGCTTTGAAGTTCCCACCAGCAATATCATCACGCCGACATGGGAAACCTTGCCGGCTGAAGAACAACTCCTGTTCGAGGAGCGCCAGGAGCAGCTGATCCAAGAAGCAAAAGCGAAATTCCTGGCCGACTTCAAGGTGGACAGGAATAACAAAGTCGTTCGGCAACGGGCGACAGATCTGGCTTCGCTCCGACCTACTACGATTACCCCCAATGTAAGTAGCACCAATAAACTCCAATCTCTTAAAGCTTACATAGACGAACAGCGAGAGCAGATGCAACGTATCGTAGGGGATATACAAAATGATCATAAAAGGCTAGTGCGTGCGCTTGATAAGTCTACTATTGTAAATCTTCCTTCGCACGAGGTTGAACTGATGAGAGCATGTCACACCCGGTTCCAGGGGCAGAACCGAGCGCATAGCATATGTGTGCCAGTATCCATTTCCACACATATGTTGACGTCACAAGTGTAATATATCAAAAGACAATGCAATAAAGGCGTAAAGGGAGTAGAATACTTTATTACATCATCTGAAACATTGTATCTTTAACAAGTATCACATCAAAGTAAAGGCGGAATTAAATGACATGGACAATCTTTCACAGGAAGATGACTGGCGCATCGTTAGACTTAGAATTCGTCATCGTTAAAATCTCCATCAAAGTCTCCAGCATCACCCTCTGATCAAAATAATAGCAAGGGTGAGCTCACTTATGGTCGAGGCTCAGCAAGTGGGGGAAAAATTAATGCAGGTATAACAAGGTGAGGCTAAGGTTGAGCAGTAAGCATTTTAGTTGGTCAACATTTTATTAACAACACCTATCTTACTAATAAGTGTGAATCCTAAATATCCCATTTAAACAAAGGAATATGAATATAACAAAAACACTTAAGTGAAACCACTTAAGCAAATCATTGGCAGATCATCGGATCTCAATTTAATTCCATCTTCAAGTTCAATTATCATGTGAGGAGTCCAGGCCGCTCATAAGCGGGAGCATGGCTGATATACCAGTTTTACACTCTGCAGAGGTGGTACAACTTTACCCACAAGCCATGTATCCCATCTAGCCTGGGTTGATCAGACCCTTAAACACTGCCGAGGTGAATGACTAGGGATCCATTATGAGGCTTTCACAAAATACACTTAATACGAAGCAACCCGCTAAGGTTTCTAAAGACGATGGTGGAGGCCCCCTGGGTGAGGTACCTTAGCCAAGTATGTGTCCCCATGTTAACGTGGGCTGCCAACACCACCGCTCCCCCTCTTGCCCATATTTCAGGTAAGGTTGCCAGGCACTAAGCATATAAAGCTAATTACCAAAGCCAGAGCCATGATAGCACTCGTGGTTGCACTGTTATCCTGGGTGGTTACTCCATGTTCCCATTAATATGTAATAATGTTGTTTTTAACCATCGGGTTAATGTCATAATTGCCAATTAAATTTTTGGAACATTAATACCAATTAATGAGTGACATCAAGAATCATTAAGTTGAGCGGTAGCACAAATTTGCAAAGCTTAGTAATTTCCCAGGTTAAACAAGGAATACAAATGGTAAATCTAGGAAATCCTTAATTAGGTAAAACCCATCAAATTATGCAGTATATTAAAAGTAAATATTATTATATGCAATGATTGGGTACAAAAAGAATATGCAGAGGGAGAATCCACTTGCCTTGCTCAAATGTATCGTGCGGATCATCCTCGAACGAATTCGAATCCTCTACTACAAAATTAGCTTCTAATCACGTCGTACGATGCCATACAAAGAGAAAACATATACCAATAAATAAACATGCACTATTACATAAACATACACCATTACATACACATTAACACATCGCACTTATCACACCTTATTAAATACGTCCTATACGCGTAAATACTTATTAATTCAATTATAGCTATTATTGTGAGTCCTAAATGATGAATTTATGAGTGTGTGCAATAAATACAGTTTTAACTAGTATTAATATATTTTAACATCATCAATGAAAATAAATGATAGTTATCGTCTTTAATACTAATAAATAAATTAATAGCTTTTATCCTTTTTATTTCTAACTCGAATTATTGAGTATAGCCAAAATGAATTTAATATTCTAAAAATCCCTATAAATTACTAATTGAACTTTTTATAACACAAGCGATGTTATTTTGATATAAATAAGTATTTTACTAACTCTAAGAATTTAAGTGCTATACTTGCGAACATGTTTATTTGGCTAGTAAAAATCTACTTTCCATTCTACTAGTGGTATTTTCTCCTTTCTTTATAAAAAGAAAATATTAGTAAAATACTCAGTAATAAATCATCTAAAATCCTATAATGTTTATATGATATGAATTCTATACCATTTTCTAAATTCATTAAATTGAACCTATTACTATAATCCTCCAAGTAGTTTCTAAAGTTCGTTGTAACCAAATTTAACTACAAAAAATCATATCTATTGTTTTTATCACCAACGTGTGACTACTAAATTCTCGTCATATTTCTCTAATCCAAAAATTAACGCATCGACTAACATGAACAATCACGGTGTACTACATATCTACCAAAAATTCCATAACGCGCTCGTATAAATTTCGGATCACACATGTTCATATTACAACAACATAAATATACAATTCATGAATCGAATCAAAAGTATTTTATAAAATACACAAATTAATTTGGGTTGTCTTCAACCTTGGATTCATATGTGTGACGGGGAGGACTCGACGGGGTTTCGGCCGGGTGGAGAAGAGCAGGGGTTCGGTCTTCGGATGGCGGGTGTGTGGCTCCGGCGATGAACGGCGAACTCCGGCGATGAACGGCAAACTCCGGGGACGAGTAGTGCACTAGCGATGGCGAGAGAGGAGAGCTAGAGAGCGAGGAGAGCTCGGGTAGCGATGGCGAGCTTGGTGTCCAATTTATAGAGAAGGGAGAGGGAGTGTAACACCCGGTTTTAAGGAACAAAGCCGGGTGCATCTAATACATGCGCCAAGAAGACAACATATATAATAACAGAGTGTATAGAGATAAATGTCATAAAACATCAGAGTATTTATTACATAGCGGAAGACTTATTACAAAATAAAGGAATAAATGTAAAACGAACTAAGGATCGTTGGCACCAATGTCGACTGAGAAACGCCACCTAGATCAAGTCGAATGCCTCAGTGTTAGACGGCTCCTCTTCGACCACCTGCTCTTCTCCCGTGGGGGGTGAGACAGCAAGAGTGAGCTCACATACGTTCATAGCTCAACAAGTCGTGGGGAATAATATGGCATGCACTCACCAAAGGTGGGAGTTCATGAAGTATAAGGCTGATCAATGAAATAAAGGCTGAGGCTGAGCATTGCTTTTATAAGTTGGTCAAAATTTTATCAGCAATTACTAAGTGTAAGTAAATACCAAACCTTAATAATAAAGAACAGTAATAGTAAAATAATCCCAAATGCGATGCAAATGTCAAATTAAATTTAAGTTCCATAAATTAATCATGTGAGGGTCCGAGCCGCTCATGACCGTGAGCACGGCTAGTATACTAGTTTTACACTCTACAGAGGTTGCGCATCTTTACCCACAAGCCGTGTTACCCATCTGCCAAGGGGTCATGAATCCCATACACCTCTACCAAGGAAGCGAGGCAGGGTAACACTACGAGGCCTTTACAAAGTTCCACTAGCTTCAGACTACCCGCTACATTTTATAGGAAGCTCCAGTGCAGGGTTCTTGCCTGACTGCCATCGCAGCAAAATCAAACAAGGACCTCCCTACACTGACCACTCCCCTACTGCCCTTGCCCCTTTCGGGTAAGGTAGCCCTCCACTAGCTTTCCTAGTTAATCAGCCAAGGGCGTCCCATTAAACCCTTGTGGTAGCACTGTTTTCCCGGGTGGTCGCTTCATGTTCCCATTAATTTAATGATCTTAACATGAACAGTAATAATAACAAGATAATAACAGAATAATCATGAATAGTGTATCTCCATACCCAATCCACATAAAGCAATAGCAAGTACTACCCAAAAATATTTCAGGGGTGAACAAGGTATAGAGGTAATCAAAACTGGGGTAACATAAAGGCTCCCATCAAAATTAACCTATGCAGATCATTAAAATTAATAAGAACATGGCTGGGAAAAGTAAGTGATCAAGGGCACAACTTGCCTTCAATGAGCTCCTGCTCAGCTACTTCTACTTGTTGAACCTCAGTTTCCACAGTGGCTTGCTCGTCTACTCGCATCAACACAATACATACATAGTATAGCAAAAATTAACATTGCACCAAACATGTAAATAAAATATACAGTAAAAATCTATACATTAAAATGAGATCATAGGAATTGGAATCACTAAATTTGGAGTTATAGAATTCAAGTTGTGAATTTTCTAAGATTTAATGTGCCTGAAATAGGGTTAAATGATAAATAAATTTTCTAACAGAGTTCATGTCAAAACAGTGACTCTAAGTGTTAGAGAATAATATTACAAAATTTTAGAAATTGGAATGGTTCAATTTGGATCAAAAATGGACTTTCTATGAATTTTACAAGTTTCTAGAATTGTTTTTGTATTAAAAACAAATTTCTATAATCAATTCTCTGTTTTTAATTCTCTCTGGACTGGGGCTCGATTCCTGACAAATTCAAGGGTCTCATCGCAAGATAACCCAGACTCAGGGAATAGTTCCACTGGACGGCGGGTTGGTTTCAAAGTTTGGCGGGGTTTCTTTTGTAAAACGTACCCGCGAAGGGGTACGGGCCAATACCGGCCGTCAGATCGAACATGGTCGGTCCAGATTAGATCAGCGTGGTTAAGAATCAGAGCGCAGTGCTAACCACACGATTTGGAGCTAACGGCTTGGATTTAATAAAACGAAGATCTGCTCTCTACCACTGGATTTTGAATCAACGGTCGTAACCCGCCTCAGTTGAAACGTTACGCCATGTTTAATCGCGCGGATGAACACCGATCGCTCGATTGTGGACAGACGAACTAGATCAAATCGTCGAAACGTTACTGCACATCTAATCACAGTCGTCCCTATCCAATCGCACGGCCAGACGCCCCTCTTCTACCCTTTCTTCTACCCAGACCCGTGGAAGAGTAGCGCCGCCACCCAATCCACGGCGCACCTTCACCGACGGCCACCAACCTATGGCCACAGTGACCCCCAAACCCAAATCGGAGGGCACGCAACAACCCACGAAGGACGGCGAAATCAAAAAGCAAGCGAGTCTCACCAAATTCACGGCGTAGAGGCACTGACCATGCAGCACAGCGGCCCGCGGCGACGCCCAGATCAACGGCGAGGAATTGCGGCAGTGTTGGCGTCGAATTTCGTGCGACGCGGCCACGAACACCCTTCCACTGACCCGCAGAAGGCGCTACGATCAACGCCAAGCGCAGAGCTCCAACAGAGTCCCGCGACGACCTTCGCCCAAAATTTCTCCCCCGACGGGCCTCTCTTGGCTTCTATGTCTCGCTCGACGGCACAACAAGGGGCGACAACTGAGGGGAAATCCGCCGCGCGGCAAGGCGTTCCTTCGTTCGCCCACAGCAAGCGATTTCCCCAGAGGAGGACCACCAGCAGCAGGGGAGCTAGCGGATGCTGGCACGCCGCAACCTTCTCCGTACGGCAGATGGCACGATTACTTTGATGGATTGGTCAGGTGGGCGCGATGGGGGAAACCATATACCCTGCGGCCGAATCCTAACTACCCTCCCCGGGAGACGCGGACCCAGCCGGAGTTCTCGGCACCACCTTGCTTCTGCTGCGCGACCCAGGAGTCCACGCACGCGAGAGGAGGACGGAGACTGGCCCGACAGATGGGCCCGCGTGCCAGCGACAGGGGGCACGCGCGTGGACAATGCGGGTGGGGAGTTGGGCTGCGCGGAGCAAACAGAGGAAATGGGCCGAATTAGGTCTAGCCGGCCCAAACGGGGTTTTTTTTTGTCTTTTTCTTTTTATTTTCTACTTTTCTTTTCCTCTCTATTTTCAACTCCAATTTGAATTCAAATTTCAAATCAACTTAGGCCAAATTTATTCCCAAATCATATGGTGAAGTTAAAATACAAGTTTTTAGAGATATAATTATATTATTTATATTTTTTTATATATATCATTTCTCTTCTTCTCATTTTCAAAAACCCTAGGTTTAATTTAGGGCTTAATCCAACTTCTAGTAATTATTATCTTATTACCATTAACATTATTATTTTATTTAATGCACAAACATATAAACTCCAACATGATGCATTCTTTTTTTTTATCATTTGTTTGAATTAAACTCCAAATTTTGTGTATGCTCTTTTTATGACGCAAATGAGGCACATCAAATAAGGAAAACACTATATATTCCTTGGACACAATTTTGAGTATTACAGGGAGCAAGAGAGTCGCTGGTCGGTTTCAAGGCGGCCATCAACATCGTCCATGAAGAGAGGGATTAATGGGGAGAAGAAACATTTGGCATTGAAGCTCCATTAACGACAAAGAAGAACAGTCGTGGGCGAGTCGTGCGGCTGTGCATGGCGCGAGGCAGCGCACGGCAGCGCACGGCGCGGTGTCGTCTGGGCGCGTGTTGGTGCGGGGCGGGGTCGCCGGGGGCACGTCGGGTCGGCCTCGTTTGGCGCGCTCGGCGGGCAGAGGCGCGGGGCCTGCGGTGGGGATGCACAGGGGCGCGCGGGTCGTGCGGACGGCTGGCAGCGTCGGGCTCGGCGCGTGAGAGAGCAGAGAGAGGGGAGAGAGATGAGAGGAGAGAGAGAGAGTTAGGGAGGGAGAACGCTGGCGGCGGCGGCTGGCTGGAATGCCAGGCGCGCGCGCGTAGGGTAGAATATAAGGGCCCCTAGTGGGCCGGCTAGGGTTAGGGAGTTTTGTGTTTTTTTTAATTGCAAACTAAATTTTTAAAGAGCTCAAAATTTCATAAAAATTCACCAAAATTATTTATAGATAAAATACTTGTTTTTAGACTAATAACTATTATATTATTTAATTATTATATTATTACTAGGATTTTCTTTTTAAAAAGGATTGCTACAAAACATCCGATCGTCAATCATGCACATACAAAGAAAAATGATCAAAATGCAAATAAATAATTAAACACTTAAAACAAAATTATTATCCTAATTACCATAATAACTAAATTCATTATTTTTTTAGTTGATGGCTTTTATGATGTTACAAACCTACCCCTCTTAAAAAGAATCTCGTCCTCGAGATTAAGAAACTTCTGAGAATAACTGGGGGAATTCTGCTCTGAGTTCATCTTCTCTTTCCCAAGTGGCCTCATCTTCCGAATGATGACTCCACTGAACCTTGCACATGTTAATGACTTTATTCTGGGTAATTCAGCGAGATGTTTCCAGAATTCTGACAGGGTACTCCGAATAAGTTAAATCCTCATTGACATTCAGTTCTTCCATGGGTAACTGTTCTTCCGGTACTCTTAAGCACTTCTTGAGTTGTGATACATGAAATACGTCATGCACGTCCGATAAACTATCGAGTAGCTCTAACTGGTAGGCTACCTCACCTTTTCTTTCCAAAATCTTGAATGGGCCAATATAGCAAGGAGAAAATTTTCCTTTAACCTTAAATCTTTTCATTCCTCTCATCAGTGAAACTTTAAGGTAGACAAAGTCTCCTACTTGAAACATCAACTCTCTTCTTCTATTATCAGCATAGCTTTTCTGTCTTGACTGTGCTGTCTTCAAATTTTCTCTGATAATCTGCACTTGCTTTTCGGCTTCTTGGAGAATTTCTGGACCAAATACTTGACTTTCTCCAGTCTGATTCCAATAAAGCGGTGTTCTACACTTTCGTCCATAAAGTGCTTCAAATGGTGCCATTTTTAGACTTGCTTGATAACTATTGTTATATAAAAATTCTGCATAAGGCAAACTCTTATCCTAGCTTCTACCATGCTTTAGAGTGCAAGCTCTTAGCATATCTTCCAACACTTGGTTTGTCCTTTCCGTTTTCCCATCCATTTGCGGATGATAAGCTGAACTAAAGTTTAGCTTGGTATCCATGGACTCATGTAGTCTTTTCCAAAAGCGCGAGGTAAATTGGGTTCCTCGATCTGATACGATCTTCTTCGGTACTCCATGCACACAAACAATCCTCGACATATATAACTCTGCTAACTGGGCTCCTGAGTAAGTTGTCTTCACAGGTATAAAGTGTGCCACTTTAGTCAACCTGTCTACTATGACCCATATTGAATCATAGCCATCCCGAGTATGGGGTAGTTCAACTATGAAATCCATATCGATTTCTTCCCATTTCCATTTAGGTACCTTGAGAGGTTGTAGCAATCCTGCTAGTCTTTAGTGTTCGGCTTTAACTCGCTGACACACATCACATAATGCAACATGAGTAGCAACATCTCTTTTCAATCCGTACCACCAATACTTTTCCTTAAGATCCTAGTACATCTTCGTACTACTAGGGTGAATAGAGTAAGCTGAATCATGAGCTTCTCTCAAAATAAGTTGGCGCAAATGCTCAATTTCCGGTACACAGATTCTCTTCTTAAACCATACTGTGCCTTGTTCATCTTCCGTGAAATCTGGGGCTTTACCCAAACCAATCAAAGTTTTAATTTCCTTGATTTTCTCATCGGACTCTTGTCCTTTATGAATCTCTTCTTCCAAAGTAGATTCAACTTCCATAACCATTGCTTCTACATTATTGAGCATACCAAGGTTGAGTTATTCCATTTCCCAACACAATTCCTGTGACATCAAATAAGTAGTGATGTTGTTCACTTGACCCTTACGGCTCAAAGCATCAACCACTACATTTGCTTTTCCGAGGTGATATTGTATTTCCAAATCATAGTCCTTAATCAACTCAAGCCATCTTTTCTATCTTAGGTTGAGTTCATTCTGATTGAATATATATTTCAAGCTTTTGTGATCCGTGAAGATTTTGCACTTGTTTCCAATCATATAGTGCCTCCAAATCTTCAAAGCATGCACTACGGCAGCTAGTTCCAAATCATGCGTAGGATAATTCTTCTCATGCTTTCTCAACTGCCTTGAGGCATAAGCTATCACTTTTCCTTCTTGCATTAGCACACATCCAAGTCCAAGGTGTGATGCATCGCAATACACATCAAATCCCTTGTGGATGTCTGGCATTACCAATATTGGTGCAGTGGTTAACCTTTTCTTGAGTTCTTCAAAACAATTCTGACAAGCTTCATCCCACTTGAACTCTTTACCTTTCTCCAGTAGAGAGGTAATAGGTTTCACTAACTTGGAAAAACCTTCAAAAAATCTTCTATAGTATCGTGCCAATCCAAGAAAACTTCTGATCTTAGACGCATCCTTTGGTTGCTTCCAATCTAGTATCTCACTTATCTTTCCTGGGTCCACTTTAATTCCACCATCGGTAACGATATGCCCTAAGAAAGCAACTTCCTTAAGCCAAAAATCACACTTCGAGAACTTTGCGTACAGTTGGTTGTCATGAAGCTTTTGTAGGACTAGCCTTAGATGATCTTCATGTGTTTCTTCACTCGGAGAATATATCAGTATGTCATTAATGAATACGACCACAAACTGATCCAGATATTCCATGAATACTTTATTCATCAAGTTCATAAAGTATGCTGGTGCATTAGTCAGTCCAAACGACATGACCAAAAACTCATATAATCCATATCTCGTCGTGAAGGCTGTCTTGGGTACATCTTCTGCTCGAATTTTTAACTGATGATATCCCGATCTCAGATCTATCTTCGAGAATATCTTAGCTCCCTTCATCTGATCAAATAAATCTTCGATCCAAGGTAATGGGTATTTATTCTTGATGGTTACTTCATTCAAACTTCTATAATCAACGCACATTCTCCTCGAACCATCCTTCTTGTTCACAAATAGCACTGGGGCTCCCCAAGGAGATGAACTTGGGCGAATGAAACCTTTTTCTAGTAATTCTTCTATTTATTTCTTCAGTTCTACTAAATCCTTGACATCCATTCTATAAGGTCTTTTCAAGATAGGTGCGGTTTTCGGGTAATAATTCAATAGAAAACTCTATATCACGGTTAGGTGGCATACCTGGTAATTCCTCCAGAAATACGTCTGGGTATTCGCACACTACCTTGATATTTTCCAAGGGCTTTTCTTCCAAGTGATTGATCACTGTCTTTCCTTTTGCATCTATTGACTTATCTATGCTAACTTGGATTCTTTCACCTTGAGGACTTGTCAACGTAATTGTTCAGTTGGCACACTGTATCACTCCATCACAACTTTTCAACCAATTGCATCCAAGAATCACATCAATACCATTGGATCCTAGGACCACTGGGTTGACTGAAAAATCTATTCCTTGAATCTTGATATTAACATGGGGGCATGAGTGTGTGGCCTTCATGTCACCTCCCGGTGAACTAATGTGTAACATCTTCTTAAGGGGGTACTTAGGTATCTTGTGCTTTTCCACAAATGACTCAGTTATAAATGAATGTGATGCTCTAGAGTCAAATAAAACTAATGCAGGTATGGAGTTAACAAGGAACATACCATACACTATGTCGGCATCCTTAGGCACTGATTCTGCAGTGACATGATTGACCCTTCCTCTACTCTGGTTCTGCGGAGTCTTGTTCTATGCAGATCCACGAGCGGGGGTGTTCTGGTCATTTCTCTGGTTATTGCTTTTCTGGGGTGTCTGCTGGTTGCGCCTTGGGCAGTTGTTAGCATAGTGGCCCAGCTCACCGCACTTGAAATAACCATTGGGTTGGACTGGTGCGTTGTTGCTTCTGGCCTGCGTATTAATGGCGCCACCTTGACGATTCTGTGAATTCCCACCAGACCTCTGGTTGGTCTGAGAGTTGCTCCTTTGCTGAGTCTGACTTTGATTATTTCTCTGGCCTTGCTGTCCAGAGCGTTGCATCTGATAATTATTTCCGCCTTGATTTCTAGAGCGGAACTGCGAACCTTGAGCGTTGTTCGGGCGGGTGTTCCTGCTGGACTGACCTTGAAATTTTCTTTTGTGGTCAGATAGTTCCCTTCTTTTGCTTTTAAGGCCAATTGCCTTATTCAGCAGTGTCTAGAAATTGGGGAAAGTATGACTCTGAAGTTGATAGTTCAAAGGTCCAATTAGTCCTTCCAAGAAACGCTCTTGGTGCTTCTCATCTGTATCCATGTAACATCAGAATTCTATAGAAACAAAAGGAATCTCTCTGGTTATGTGCGTGTGAAATTTTTCATATTTCTTTACCATGAATATAAAACCACCTTGTAAGAGATCAAAAAATTATTCAATGTAATTTAAAACAGAAATATAATAAATACATGTGCATCTTGTTGGGTCCTTTGAAATGTGCATTTAATTTGAATATTTTTAAAACCAGAATAGAAATGAAATGAAAAAAATCAAGAAAAAAAAGAAGAAAACATAAAAGAAAATAGAAAGCAAAGCATCATGTGTGCTGGAAATACGTCCAGCTGACCCACACGCATGTCCTTGTCGTGTATAGTTTTTTTTATTATTTATTTAATCATCCAACCGCGCTCTGCATCAGCGTGACATCAGAGATGATGTCAGCCATGTCTCAATGACATGTGGGTCGCAGGGTTGAACTAATCCCATATCTCTAGCCATGTACGTTGAGCTGGTTGGATGCACGTCGGCCGCCGCGGACGATTGGTTATCCGCTCGTACACACGTCCTTGTTTCGCTGTGCGGTGGGCACGCCTGGTCAGAAGCCATCGTTTTCATCGCGTGTGATTCGGGCTCAGCTAACAGAGATCTCAGATTCTTGTAACCGCCAGGGAAATTGCTATCTGGGAGTTGTTATGGTCCGCGCGGGGTTGGAGATTTGGCTAGGCCGGGGGCTATAGAACCGAGCGCCCTCGATTTCCTTTTGCCATCTACCAGTTGCATGGCCCTTTAGCTCCTGGGCAGCTGCGCCCCGCCGTCGAGAGAGAGACCGAGTGGTGGTACTAGAGTTCGATTACGCCGTCGTTGAGCCACTAGAGGGCGCCGTGGATCGCCGTTGAGATGGGAGGGCTCGCGTCGGGCTCGATCTGTGCATCCGCCAAACTGCCGCAACCTACCGCCGATTCGAGCACCATGGTCGCCGGCGTGCATCAGCAACAACAGCAACCGGTGAGTCACCTCCTTGAACTTTTGTTTTAATCCTCACGACGGGTAGAGCGTTTCGGATTAGAGAGTGGAGCAACAGGAAGCAAGTTTGGGTATCGCTGGCACAACTCCGCGCGGAGAGCTAGGCGCCGCCGTGGGGAGGTTCTGCACCGCGGTTTCTCTGTGGCTAGAGATAGAAGATGACTGTGGGACATTGATCTCCGAATGAACGCGCTGGATTAGATCAAGGAAACGTTTCGCCCGGGCTCGTCTATCGCCGTAGATCTAGGATCGTATGGCTGCTGGCGCACGCAGTGTATTGACCGTAGATCGCTGATCCGAGGGATCTCGTTGCATACCTGTTCGTCGCGGATGGGATCTAATCTGCGCCGTCTACGCGAGATCCAACGGCTCTGATTACAGGGTACCCCTTCGCGGGTACGTTTTACTAAAGAGAACCTGGGAATTACTAAAAATAACCCGCAGTCCTCTCTGGTAGGATTCTGTGTCTTAGAACCTTTTGCGCTCTAGCCCCTAGGGTTTCTGATAATAATGCGCCGAGTCCAGAGACCAATAAAAATAGAAAATTAAGTATAGAAAATGATTTTTAATACAAAAACAATACTAGAAACTTGTATAATTCATATATAATTCATTTTAGCTCCAAATTGAGTCATTCCAGTTGCAATAATTTTCTATTAATATTGTCTACCAACTAGTAACATTGTTTAGCCACGAAACTTGAATTAAAATTATTCATTTGGATTAATCTATTCTAAGCACTAAATAATTTCTGAAATCCATAACTTGAAATCTATAACTCCAAATTTAGTGATTCCAGTTCCAGTGATCTCATTTTAATGTATAGATTTTTACTGTATATTTTATTTGCATGTTTGATGTGATGTTAATTTATGCTATACTATGTATGTATTGTGTTGATGCGAGTAGACGAGCAAGCCGCTGTGGAATCTGAGGTTCAGCAAGTAGAAGTAGCTGAGCAGGAGCTCATTGAAGGCAAGTTGTGCCCTTGACCACTTTTTACCCAATAATGTTCTTTAATGTCACTTATTCATGCATAGGTTAATTTTGATGGGACCCGATAGGTCACCCTAGATTGTTTATCTCATTACCTTGTTTACCCCTGAATCACTTGGGTAGTTTGCTATTGCTTTATGTGGTTTTGGGATAATCATTTATTACCTCTATGTTCCAATTCTTTTTGTTATTCTATTTATGTTCATGTTGAGATCATTAATGTTAATTGGAACATAGAGCTTAACTTGAGTAACACGTGCCACCACAAGGGTTTAATGGGACGCCCTTGGCTAACTAATTAGGAAAGCTAGTGGAAGACTACCTTACCCGAAAGGGGCAAGGGCAGTAGGGGAGTGGTCAGTGTAGGGAGGTCCTTGGTTGATTTTGCTGCGATGGTGGTCAGCCAAGAACCCTGCGACTTCCTATAAACTGTAGCGGGTTTTCGGAAGCTAGTGGAACTTTGTAAATGCCTCGTAGTGTTGCCCTGCCGCGCTTCCTAGGTAGAGGTGTATGGGAAGTCGCGATCCCTTGGCAGATGGGTAACATGACTTGTGGGTAAAGGGTACAACCTCTGCAGAGTGTAAAACTAGTATACTAGCCGTGCTCGCGGTCATGAGCAGCTCAGGACTCTCTGATGTTTAAATTATGGAACTTAAATTCAATTTTGTCATTTGCATTGCATGGGTTGTTATTAATTTTGTTCTATTACTTTACTTATGGTTTGGTATTTACTTACACTTAGTAACTGCTAATAAAATTTTGACCAACTACTTAAAAGCAATGCTTAGCTTTAACCCCTATCATTGATTAGCCTTACACATAACATGAACTCACACCTTTGTGAGTTTATGTCCACTGGTTCCCCACAACTTGTTGAGCTATGATCATGTGTGAGCTCACCCTTGCTGTCTCACACCCCCCCACAGGAGAAGAGCAGGTGGTTCAGGAGGAGCCACAAGGCGAGGAGTATGATCTGATCTAGGTGGCGTTTCTCAGTTGACATTGGCGCCGACGATCCTTAGTTCGTTTTATCTTTATTATTTTATTTTGTAATAAGTCTTCCACTATGTAATAAATACTCTGATGTTTCATGACATTTATCTCTATACACTCTGTTATTATATATGTTGTCTTCTTGGCGCATGTATGATATGCACCTGGCTTTGTTCCTTAAAGCCGGGTGTGACAGAAGTGGTATCAGAGGAAATGTTGACTGTAGGACGAGACCTAGATAGAAATGGACAAACCTTTCCTACTTACCTTACTCTGACTCATTCTATACTTATCTCATCTTGATCTTGTCTCACCTTCTGCTACTCTACTCTGGTTAATCTTATCTTTTCTACTCTAAGACAAGATGGATTTCACACCTTGGAATCCTACCACTATGATTTTTTTTAGAGATAGGGAACCCAAGATAAAATTTAAAACTATTTTCTTTAAAAAAAATATTGTTTGATTGTGCTGATGCTAAATGCCTGATTTGCTTCTTTGATTGATTGAAGTATTATACATGGACATCTTAGCATGTACCACCATAAGGTAATAAATTAGCTATGGTAGGTAAAGTATTAATCTGCTTAGCTAAAAGTCCCCCAAAGTAACATGATTTGTAAATACCTGTCCTTGTCTACTATTTTCTTACCATATGTATCTAACTCAGATGGTAAATACCAGGCGGGGTGGTGGAATTGATTTGCCTCCTAATCGACACACTCGGAGGATATATAGACAACCCCAGCCATAGCCTGCAGAGATGAATCCTCCTAATCCTCCACCAGGTGGAGTTGACCCACTGGTTGCTGCTCAGATGGCGGTGATGCAGCAAATGGCAGACACTATGGCTGATATGCGTGCCCAGATGCAGCAAGAACGCCAGGAGATGCGTCAGGAAAGAGAAGATATACGACAGGAGTTGCGCCAGGAGCGAGAGGAGATACGCCAGGAAAGGAGAGCACAACAACAACAGCTGCAACAACAAATGCAACAACAACAACAGCAGCAACAGCAGCAACAAGTACCACTGCCTCCACCTCCACCACCACCAGTTCCACCCCGTGATAAGCATAGGGAGTTCATGAGTCATAAGCCACCTACATTCGCTAGCTCATCTGATCCACTGGACGCGGATGATTGGCTGAAGTCCGTTGAGAAGATGCTGAATATTGCACAATGCACTCACTGGGAGAAGGTTTTATATGCTTCTGGACATCTGACAGGTCCTGCTGCTGACTGGTGGGATTCATATACTGCTGCCCACGATGCTGCTGATACTATCACTTGGGCAGAGTTCAGTACATAGTTAAGGAATTATCATATACCAGCTGGATTAATGAAGATTAAGAAGAAGGAATTTCTGTCGCTGAAGCAAGGAAGTATGTCAGTCAGCGAGTACCGCGACAAGTTCATCCAGTTATCCAGATATGCCCCTGATGAAGTTGATGAAGATGAGAGGAAGCAGGAGCATTTTATTGAAGGACTTAATGGACCACTGCAGTATGCTCTAGTGGCACACACATTTCCATCATTTCAGAGGCTGCTTGATAAGGCCCTGGCTATTGAACATAAGCGTGTTCAGCTGGGAGATTTGAAGAGAAAGGCTATATCTCAAGGACAAGGAAGCAGCAGTGTTCGACCTCGCTACAGTTCACCTCAGGGTACACCAGTTCGCACTGGCGGAGGCCAGCGCCCAGTTCAGCAATCACCACTGAGGACTCCACCTCCTCGACAGGCTACCCCTACTGGCACCCCGACGAAGTTTTCAGGACAGAGTCTAGGCACTACTTGTTTCAAGTGTGGGAAGACTGGTCATTATGCAAATGTCTGCCCACAAAGGATTGCTACTACTCCAGTTCAGAACAGGCAGCAAACTCCAGGATCTGGCAAGGGATATTCTATTGCCAAGGTTAATCAAGTCAGCGTTGATGCTACTCCAGATGGTGGGGACATCGTACTTGGTATGTTTTATGTTAATGCAATTCCTGCAACCATATTATTTGATTCTGGTGCTACACATTCATTCATGTCTGCTAGATATGCCAACACAAATGAAATACCACTGCTAAATATGAGAAAACCCATGATAGTAATTACACCTAAAGGGCCTGTTGAGGCGAATCAAATGACACGTAGATTGACATTGACCATTATGGGTAGAGAATTTGGAGCTACTGCTATAATATTAGAGTCAAGCAGTATAGATTTGATCCTTGGTATGTCATGGCTAAGAAAGGCAAAGGCCGTTATAGCATGTGGTAGGGGTACCGTAGAACTCACTACCACTAAAGGAGAAAGATTTCAAGTTAATATTGCAGTAACCTCCTCACCCATGCGTGCAATGTTCTTTATACCTGAGGAGTTTGTTGGTGACAACATCCGGGTGGTTAGAGATTTTCCGGATGTCTTTCCAAAGGAGTTACCAGGGATGCCACCTGATAGAGAAGTTGAGTTTGCTATTGATCTCTTACCTGGAACTGCCCCTATTTCTAAACGGCCATATAGGATGTCCGTAGAGGAGTTGAAGGAACTTAAGAAGAAGTTAACTGAGTTACAAGAGGCTGGGTACATTCGACCGAGTTCCTCACCGTGGGGAGCACCGGTCTTGTTTGTACAGAAGAAGGATGGATCGCAGCGGATGTGTGTGGATTATAGATCTCTTAATGATGTTACGGTGAAGAACAAGTATCTGTTGCCCCGTATTGAGGATTTATTTGATCGGATGAGAGGTGCTAGAGTATTCTCGAAGATTGACCTCCGATCCGGTTACCATCAGATGAGGATTAGGCCATCGGATATTCCCAAGACGGCTTTCTCGACTCGTTATGGATTATATGAGTTCACCGTGATGTCGTTTGGATTAACCAATGCACCAGCTTATTTTATGAACTTGATGAATAAGGTGTTTATGGAGTACTTGGATAGATTCGTCGTGGTGTTCATCGACAACATTCTTATTTATTCTCAGAGTGATAGCAATCATGAGGAACATCTGAGATTGGTGCTACAGAAGCTACGAGATAACCAGCTATATGCCAAGTTCAGCAAGTGCGAGTTTTGGATTGGCGAGGTGCCATTTCTTGGTCATAATCATATCCAATGGAGGAATATCAGTGGATCCCGCTAAGGTTAAAGAGATAATGGAATGGAGGGTACCCACTACAGTTACTGAGATTCGGAGTTTCTTGGGACTTGCTGGCTATTATCGGAGATTTATTGAAGGATTTTCCAAGATTGCTAAACCTATGACTTCGCTTTTGGAGAAAGGAAGATAATTTAAGTGGGACGAGAAGTGTCAAGACGGCTTTGATCAATTGAAGAAAAGATTGATGTCGCCACCAGTATTGGTTATGCCAGACCTACAGAAAGGATTTGATATCTATTGTGATGCATGTGGCCAAGGCTTAGGATGTGTGCTCATGCAAGAAGGACATGTGATTGCCTATGCTTCTCGTCAGTTACGCAAACATGAATTGAACTACCCCACTCATGACTTGGAATTGGCAGCCGTTGTGCATGCACTTAAGATTTGGAGACATTATATCATGGGGACCAAGTGCCAAGTATATACGGATCATAAGAGTCTGAAGTATATATTCACTCAGAAAGATCTCAACCTTAGGCAACGCCGTTGGTTGGAGCTTATTAAGGATTATGATTTGGAGATTCACTATCACCCGGGCAAGGCAAATTTAGTTGCAGATGCCTTGAGTCGAAAGGAGCACGTTCATTCAGCTATTGTTGCCCAGCTACCCGATGAGATTGTTGAGGATTTCAGGAGCTTAACCTGGGGATAGTTGCTCATACTGAAGGAGTTACTATTGATGTGGAACCTACTTTGGAGCAAGAGATCCGCAAAGGACAAATTGGTGATGCTAAAATAAAAGAGATTAAGGATCTGATTACTGAAGGTCGAGTTCCGGAATTTACCGAAGATGAGCAGGGCACCGTATGGTTCAAGGAGAGGATGTGTGTTCCTGATATTAAAAGCCTTCGAGAGACTATTTTAAAGGAGGCCCATGATTCGTATTACTCTATTCATCCTAGTAGTACTAAGATGTATCAGGATTTGAAGCGGAAGTATTGGTGGTATGGATTGAAAAGAGATGTGGCTGCACATGTGGCTATGTGCGATGTATGTCAAAGAGTTAAGGCTAAACATCAGAGGCCAGCTGGACTATTGCATCCACTGAAGATACCCGAGTGGAAATGGGAAGAGATTGGTATGGATTTCATTACTGGATTGCCTCGCACCCAGAAAGGATATGATGCTATATGGGTGATTGTGGATAGATTGACTAAAGTGGCTCACTTTATTCCTGTGAAGACTACATATAAAGGTTCTCAGCTAGCAGAGTTATATATGGCTCGGATTGTGTGTTTACATGGAGTACCAAAGAAGATCGTGTCTGATCGAGGTTCACAGTTTACCTCAAGATTTTGGAGAAGCTTTCATGAGAACATGAGCACGAAGTTGAATTTCAGTACGGCTTATCACCCTCAGACAGATGGACAGACTGAAAGGACCAATCAAGTATTGGAAGATATGTTGAGAGCATGTGCCCTTCAGCATGGAGGATGTTGGGATAAAAGTCTACCTTATGCTGAATTCTCATATAATAATAGCTATCAGGCCAGTCTAAAGATGTCACCTTTTGAAGCTTTATATGGGAGAAAGTGCAGGACTCCTCTATATTGGGATCAGACTGGAGAGAGACAGTTCTTTGGGCCTGAATTGATTCAAGAAGCAGAAGAACAAGTTCGTATAATTCGAGAGAATTTGAGGGTGGCTCAAACCAGGCAAAAGAGTTGTGCTGATAATAGAAGGAGGCCACTGGAATTTGAAGAAGGAGATTATGTGTATCTCAAGGTGTCACCACTTCGTGGAATGAGGAGATTCAAAGTTAAGGGCAAATTGTCCCCTCGCTACATTGGACCATTCTTGATCTTTAAGCGAGTTGGGGAGATGGCATACCAACTCGAGTTACCGGATAGTCTATCGGATGTGCATAACGTGTTCCACGTATCTCAGCTCAAGAAGTGTCTCCGTATCCCTGAGGAATAGTTACCAATGGAAGAGCTTAGTGTTCAGGGTGATTTGACTTACACGGAGTACCCGATCAAGATTTTGGATACTTTGACTCGAGTTACAAGAAATAAGGTGATAAAGATGTGCAAAGTCCAATGGAGTCACCACGGTGAAGATGAAGCAACATGGGAGAGAGAAGAAGAGCTTCGCATAGATTTTCCCCACCTTTTCTCTAGTTCTTCTTAAATCTCGAGGACGAGATTATTTTTAAGGGGGGTAGAATTTGTAACATCAGAATTCTATAGAAACAAAAGGAATCTCTCTGGTTATGTGCGTGTGAAATTTTTCATATTTCTTTACCATGAATATAAAACCACCTTGTAAGAGATCAAAAAAATTATTCAATGTAATTTAAAACAGAAATATAATAAATACATGTGCATCTTGTTGGGTCCTTTGAAATGTGCATTTAATTTGAATATTTTTAAAACCAGAATAGAAATGAAATGAAAAAAATCAAGAAAAAAAAGAAGAAAACATAAAAGAAAATAGAAAGCAAAGCATTGTGTGTGCTGGAAATACGTCCAGCCGACCCACACGCATGTCCTTGTCGTGTATAGTTTTTTTATTATTTATTTAATCATCCAGCCGCGCTCTGCATCAGCGTGACATCAGAGATGATGTCAGCCATGTCTCAATGACATGTGGGTCGCAGGGTTGAACTAATCCCGTATCTCTAGCCATGTACGTTGAGCTGGTTGGATGCACGTCGGCCGCCGCGGACGATTGGTTATCCGCTCGTACACACGTCCTTGTTTCGCTGTGCGGTGGGCACGCCTGGTCAGAAGCCATCGTTTTCATCGCGTGTGATTCGGGCTCAGCTAACAGAGATCTCAGATTCTTGTAACCGCCAGGAAAATTGCTATCTGGGAGTTGTTATGGTCCGCGCGGGGTTGGAGATTTGGCTAGGCCGGGGGCTATCTGGGAGTTGTTATGGTCCGCGCCCTCGATTTCCTTTTACCATCTACCAATTGCATGGCCCTTTAGCTCTGGGCAGCTGCGCCCCGCCGTCGAGAGAGAGACCGAGTGGTGGTACTAGAGTTCGATTACGCCATTGTTGAGCCACTAGAGGGCGCCGTGGATCACCGCTGGGACGGGAGGGCTCGCGTCGGGCTCGATCTGTGCATCCGCCAGACTGCCGCAACCTACCGCTGATTCGAGCACCATGGTCGCCGGCGTGCATCAGCAACAATAGCAACCGGTGAGTCACCTCCTTGAACTTTTGTTTTAATCCTCACGACGGGTAGAGCGCTTCGGATTAGAGTGGAGCAACAGGAAGCGAGTTTGGGTATCGCTGGCACAACTCCGCGCGGAGAGCTGGGCGCCGCCGTGGGGAGGTTCTGCACCGCGGTTTCTCTGTGGCTAGAGATTGAAGATGACTGTGGGACATTGATCTCCGAATGAACGCGCTGGATTAGATCAAGGAAATGTTTCGCCCGGGCTCGTCTATCGCCATAGATCTAGGATCGTATGGCTGCTGGCGCACGCAGTGTATTGACCATAGATCGCTGATCTGAGGGATCTCGTTGCATACCTGTTCGTCGCGGATGGGATCTAATCTGCGCCGTCTGCGCGAGATCCAACGGCTCTGATTACAGGGTACCCCTTCGCGGGTACGTTTTACTAAAGAGAACCTGGGAATTACTAAAAATAACCCGCAGTCCTCTCTAGTAGGATTCTGTGTCTTAGAACCTTTTGCGCTCTAGCCCCTAGGGTTTCTGATAATAATGCGCCGAGTCCAGAGACCAATAAAAATAGAAAATTAAGTATAGAAAATGATTTTTAATACAAAAACAATACTAGAAACTTGTATAATTCATATATAATTCATTTTAGCTCCAAATTGAGTCATTCCAGTTGCAATAATTTTGTATTAATATTGTCTACCAACTAGTAACATTGTTTAGCCATGAAACTTGAATTAAAATTATTCATTTGGATTAATCTATTCTAAGCACTAAATAATTTCCGAAATCCATAACTTGAAATCTATAACTCCAAATTTAGTGATTCCAGTTCCAATGATCTCATTTTAATGTATAGATTTTTACTGTATATTTTATTTGCATGTTTGATGTGATGTTAATTTATGCTATACTATGTATGTATTGTGTTGATGCGAGTAGACGAGCAAGCCGTTGTGGAATCTGAGGTTCAGCAAGTAGAAGTAGCTGAGCAGGAGCTCATTGAAGGCAAGTTGTGCCCTTGACCACTTTTTACCCAATAATGTTCTTTAATGTCACTTATTCATGCATAGGTTAATTTTTATGGGACCCGATAGGTCACCCTAGATTGTTTATCTCATTACCTTGTTTACCCCTGAATCACTTGGGTAGTTTGCTATTGCTTTATGTGGTTTTGGGATAATCATTTATTACCTCTATGTTCCAATTCTTTTTGTTATTCTATTTATGTTCATGTTGAGATCATTAATGTTAATTGGAACATAGAGCTTAACTTGAGTAACACGTGCCACCACAAGGGTTTAATGGGACGCCCTTGGCTGACTAATTAGGAAAGCTAGTGGAAGACTACCTTACCCGAAAGGGGCAAGGGCAGTAGGGGAGTGGTCAGTGTAGGGAGGTCCTTGGTTGATTTTGCTGCGATGGCGGTCAGCCAAGAACCCTGCATTGGAACTTCCTATAAACTGTAGCGGGTTTTCGGAAGCTAGTGGAACTTTGTAAAGGCCTCGTAGTGTTGCCCTGCCGCGCTTCCTAGGTAGAGGTGTATGGGAAGTCGCGATCCCTTGGCAGATGGGTAACATGACTTGTGGGTAAAGGGTACAACCTCTGCAGAGTGTAAAACTGGTATACTAGCCGTGCTCGCGGTCATGAGCAGCTCAGGACTCTCTGATGTTTAAATTATGGAACTTAAATTCAATTTTGTCATTTGCATTGCATGGGTTGTTATTAATTTTGTTCTATTACTTTACTTATGGTTTGGTATTTACTTACACTTAGTAACTGCTAATAAAATTTTGACCAACTACTTAAAAGCAATGCTCAGCTTTAACCCCTATCATTGATTAGCCTTACACATAACATGAACTCACACCTTTGTGAGTTTATGTCCACTGGTTCCCCACAACTTGTTGAGCTATGATCATATGTGAGCTCACCCTTGCTGTCTCACACCCCCCCACAGGAGAAGAGAAGGTGGTTCAGGAGGAGCCACAAGGCGAGGAGTATGATCTGATCTAGGTGGCGTTTCTCAGTTGACATTGGCGCCGACGATCCTTAGTTCGTTTTATCTTTATTATTTTATTTTGTAATAAGTCTTCCGCTATGTAATAAATACTCTGATGTTTCATGACATTTATCTCTATACACTCTGTTATTATATATGTTGTCTTCTTGGCGCATGTATGAGATGCACCTGGCTTTGTTCCTTAGAGCCGGGTGTGACAATCCACCTCTTCTGGTGCGTAGCGTGAAAGCTGAGTGAAGCAATCACGATACTCACTGACCGTCATATTCCCTTGAGTAAGGGAAAGGAATTCCTTCTTCTTCAACTTCATAATTCCCAAAGGAATGTGGTGAGCACGAAAGTTCGTTTGGAACTCCTGCCAAGTTATAGTATCTGTGTTGGGATGTGCCGCTGTGAATGCATCCCACCAGTCGGACGCAGAACCCTCGAGTCTTCTCGAGGCGTACAAGACCTTCTCCTGATTGTTGCACTGAGTGATGTCCAACTTCTTTCCAATGACTTTGATCAGTCATCGACATCCAGAGGATCAACCGCATGAGTGAATGTTGGTGGATGATGACTCATAAAATCCCGGTGCTTATCTCTGGCCGGGGGTGCGTTCTGCTGCTGTTGCTGATGCTGTTGATTCAGCCGGTTCTACTGAATCTGTTGAACAGTTGCAGTGAGACCCTGCAGGAACTGCATCTGGGCGGCGATGAACTATTCCATATTGGGATTCAGTGGTGGTGGTGGTATCTGTTGACCACGCTGGTTCCGGTTGTTGTTGGGTCCTTGACGTGCGTTCACCATCTGATTGATTAGGAAGTGAAATCCTTAGAAAAGTGAGGAGTAGAAAAGATTCTAGAGGGGAATATCCTAAGTTTATTATTATTTTTTTATATGATCTTATGGCCATCATTCCATAAGACCATTGCACTCAAACAAAAATCCAACTCAAACATGTCAATCAACACCATCACATGGTTGTTATTTATTAATAAGATAACTTAAAAGAGTGTTCAACGTCTGATGTAGAAACTAACCTATTACATCATAACTTAAAATACTTAAAGCAGCTTAGTGACGGATCTGGGCTCCCCATAGCGCAGCCTCTTGCGGGGAGGAGACAACGCCATGGCGGGGACCTGGGCTTCGGGCGGATCCAGTCCTTGAAGTTGGGCTTCTAGGGCTACAATCCTGGCATGGGCATTCTCCAGCTCCAAGTGCACCCTAGAGAGATCCAGGGTGGCACTGTCCAGGTCGGTGTTGAGACCGGCCACTACACCAGCTAGGGTGTTGAGGCGATCCTCACCAGCTTCACCTGGGACGATGCTGGTATGGCTTCCTCCACTCAGACGCTGAGGAAGATGCCTGAACCTCGTGTTCTGCAGCTGCTGCCGGTAGGTGTGGCTGAGTGACCATAGGGTCCGTCTGGCAGCGTCACTGACTGAGGCAGCGTAGGTGGATAGCGGTGTCAGGGACTCGTGAGCAGACAGAGTCCTGAATCCTCTATCCCCTGCATCCATCACCCTGACGTGGATGCGAGTGATGTAGTAGCAAGCCCGAGGAGGCTCGCTCACTCGCCTTTGAAAGTCGCCTAGAGGGGGGGGGTGAATAGGGCGAAACTAAAATTTACAAAGTTAATCACAACTACAAGCCGGGTTAGCGTTAGAAATATAAGCGAGTCCGAGAGAGAGGGTGAAAAACAAATCACAAGCAAATAAAGAGTGAGACACAAGGATTTGTTTTACCGAGGTTCGGTTCTTGCAAACCTACTCCCCGTTGAGGTGGTCACAACGACCGGGTCTCTTTCAACCCTTTCCCTCTCTCATACGGTCACTTAGACCGAGTGAGCTTCTCTTCTCAATCACACGGGACACAAAGTCCCCGCAAGGACCACCACACAATTGGTGTCTCTTGCCTCGGTTACAATTGAGTTTGTCACAAGAAAGAATGAGAAAGAAAAGAAGCAATCCAAGCGCAAGAGCTCAAATGAACACAAGTCACTCTCTCACTAGTCACTATTGATTTGGAGTGATTCCGGACTTGGGAGAGGATTTGATCTCTTTGGTTGTGTCTAGAATTGAATGCTATAGCTCTTGTAATGAGGTGTGAATGCTGAAAACTTGGATGCCATTGAATGTGGGGTGGTTGGGGTATTTATAGCCCCAACCACCAAACTAGCCGTTTGGTGGAGGCTGCTGTCGAATGGTGCACCGGACAGTCCGGTGCGCCACCGGACACTTTCCGGTGCGCCAGCCACGTCACCCGGCTGTTAGGGTTCGACCGTTGGAGCTCTGACTGGTGGGGCCTCTGGGCTGTCCGGTGGTGCACCAGACAAGTCCTGTAGACTGTCCGGTGCGCCTGCTGTGCGTGCTCTGACCTCTGCGCGAGCAGGCGCGCATTAAATGCGTTGCAGTCGACCGTTGCGCGCGAAGTAGCCGTTGCTCCGCTGGCACACCGGACGGTCCGGTGAATTATAGCGGAGCGGCCTCCATTTTCCCGAAGGTAGCAAGTTCAGCGTCGAGTTCCCTGGTGCACCGGACACTGTCCGATGGCGCACCGGACAGTCCGGTGCGCCAGACCAGGGCACACTTCGGTTGTCTTTGGCTCTTTTTGTTTGAACCCTTTCTTGGTCATTTTATTGGTCTATTGTGAACCTTTGGCACCTGTAAAACTTATAACCTAGAGCAAACTAGTTAGTCCAATTATTTGTGTTGGGCAATTCAACCACCAAAATCAATTAGGAATAGGTGTAAGCCTATTTCCCTTTCAATCTCCCCTTTTTGGTGATTGATGCCAACACAAACCAAAGCAAATATAGAAGTGCAGAATTGAACTAGTTTGCATAATGTAAGTGCAAAGGTTGCTTGGATTGAAACCAATAAATATTACTTACTAGATGCGCATGGATGGCTTTTCTTCTTATTAACATTTTGGACCACGCTTGCACCACATGTTTTGTTTTGCAAAATGTTTTGGAAATTCTTTTCAAAGTTCTTTTGCAAATAGTCAAAGGTAAATGAATAAGATTTTGAGAAGCATTTTCAAATTTTGAAATTTTCTCCCCTTGGTTCAAATGCTTTTCCTTTGACTAAACAAAACTCCCCCTTAATGAAATCCTCCTCTTAGTGTTCAAGAGGGTTTTAGATATTAATTTTGAAGAGGGTATACCAATTTGAAATTATATCAAAATAAGATACCAATTGAAAAACTTCTTTTAATACCAAATAAAAGACTACATTTTTTGAAATTGGTGGTGGTGCGGTCCTTTTGCTTTGGGCTAATACTCTCTCCCCCTTTGGCATGAATCGCCAAAAACGTATGCTTGAGTGAAATATAAGCCCTTTTAAACTACTCTCTCCCTCTTTGGATGGAAGTAAAGAAGCGAAGATTATACCAAAGTTGGAGAGATTGTGCAGAGCGACGACGAAGGATGAATGATTCGATGGAGCGAAGTGGAAGCTTTGTCTTCGCCGAAGACTCATTTTCCCTTTCAATCTATGACTTAGCATGAAATGGACTTGAAAGAACACATTAGTCATAGCACATGAAAGAGATGATCAAAGGTATACATATGAGCTAAGTGTGCAAAAACATCAATAAAAGTTTCGAGAATCAAGAATATTTAGCTCATGCCTAAGTTTGGTAAAAGTTTGTTCATCCAATGGCTTGGTAAAGATATCGGCTAATTGTTCTTTGGTGCTAACATATGCAATCTCGATATCCCCCTTTTGTTAGTGATCCCTTAGAAAATGATACCGAATGGCTATGTGTTTAGTGCGGCTATGCTCAATGGGATTATCCGCCATGCGGATTGCACTCTCATTATCACATAGAAGAGGAACTTTGGTTAATTTGTAACCATAGTCCCTAAGGGTTTGCCTCATCCAAAGCAATTGCGAGCAACAATGGCCTGCGGCAATATACTCGGCTTCGGCGATTGAAAGAGCCACAGAATTTTGCTTCTTTGAAGCCCAAGACACCAGAGATCTTCCCAAGAACTGGCAAGTCCTCGATGTGCTCTTTCTATTAATTTTGCACCCTGCCCAATCGGCATCGAAATAACCAATTAAATCAAATGTGGATCCCCTGGGGTACCAAAGGCCAAACTTAGGAGTATAAACTAAATATTTCAAGATTCGTTTTACGGCCCTAAGGTGAGCTTCCTTAGGATCGGCTTGGAATCTTGCACACATGCATATGGAAAGCATAATATCCGGTCGTGAAGCACATAAATAGAGTAAAGAACCTATCATCGACCGGTATACCTTTTGATCTATGGATTTACCTCCCGTGTCGAGGTCGAGATGCCTATTTGTTCCCATGGGTGTCTTGATGGGTTTGGCGTCTTTCATCCCAAACTTGTTGAGTATATCTTGAGTGTACTTGGTTTGGCTAATGAAAGTGCCCTCTTGGAGTTGCTTGACTTGGAATCCTAGAAAATACTTCAACTCACCCATCATTGACATCTCGAATTTTTGTGTCATGATCCTACTAAATTCCTCACATGTAGATTCGTTAGTAGACCCAAATATAATATCATCAACATAAATTTGGCATACAAACAAATCATTTGCAAGTGTTTTAGTAAATAAAGTAGGATCGGCTTTTCTGACTTTGAATCCATTAGCATTAAGAAAATCTCTTAGGCATTCATACTATGCTCTTGGGGCTTGCTTGAGCCCATAAAGCGCCTTAGAGAGTCTATAAACATGGTTAGGATACTCACTGTCTTCAAAGCCGGGAGGTTGCTCAACATAGACCTCTTCCTTGATTGGTCCATTGAGGAAGGCACTTTTCACGTCCATTTGATAAAGCTTGAAGCCATGGTAAGTAGCATAGGCAAGTAAAATGTGAATTGACTCAAGCCTAGCTACGGGTGCATAGGTTTCACCGAAATCCAAACCTTCGACTTGTGAATATCCCTTGGCCACAAGTCGGGCTTTGTTCCTTGTCACCACACCATGCTCATCTTGCTTGTTGCGGAAGACCCACTTGGTTCCTACAACATTTTGGTTAGGACGTGGAACTAAATGCCATACCTCATTGCTTATGAAGTTGTTGAGCTCTTCTTGCATCGCCATCACCCAATCCGAATCTTGAAGTGCTTCCTCTACCCTGTGTGGCTCAATAGAGGAAACAAAAGAGTAATGCTCACAAAAATGTGCAACACGAGATCTAGTGGTTACCCCCTTATGAATGTTGTCGAGGATGGTGTTCACGGGGTGATCTCGTTGAATTGCTTGGTGGACTCTTGGGTGTGGCGGCCTTGCAACTTGCTCATCCTCCTTGTCTTGATCATTTGCATCCCCCCTTGATCATTGCCATCGTCTTGAGGTGGCTCATCTTCTTGATCTTCTTCATCATCTTGAGCCTCATCCTCATCTTGAGTTGGTGGAGATGCTTGCATGGAGGAGGATGGTTGATCTTGTGCTTGAATGGGCTCTTCGGATTCCTTAGGACACACATCCCCAATGGACATGTTCCTTAGCGCGACGCATGGAGCCTCTTCATCATCTAATTCATCAAGATCAACTTGCTCCACTTGGGAGCCGTTAGTCTCATCAAACACAATGTCACAAGAAACTTCAACTAGTCCAGTGGACTTGTTAAAGACTCTATATGCCCTTGTATTTGAATCATATCCTAGTAAAAAGCCTTCTACAGCCTTAGGAGCAAATTTTGGTTTTCTACCTCTTTTAACAAGAATAAAACATTTGCTACCAAAGACTCTAAAATATGAAACATTGGGCTTTTTACCGGTGAGGAGTTCGTATGATGTCTTCTTGAGGATTCGGTGTAGATACAACCGGTTGATGGCGTAGCAGGCAGTGTTGACCGCCTCGGCCCAAAACCGATCCAAAGTCTTGTACTCATCAAGCATGGTCTTTGCCATGTCCAATAGAGTTCTATTCTTCCTCTCCACTACACCATTTTGTTGTGGCGTGTAGGGAGAGGAGAACTCATGCTTAATACCCTCCTCCTCAAGGAAGCCTTCAATTTGTGAATTCTTGAACTCCGTCCCATTATCGCTTCTTATTTTCTTGATCCTCAAGCCGAACTCATTTTGAGCCCGTCTCAAGAATCCCTTTAAAGTCTCTTGGGTTTGAGATTTTCCTGTAAAAAGAATACCCAAGTGAAGCGAGAATAGTCATCCACAATAACAAGACAATACTTACTCCCGCCGATGCTTATGTAAGCGATCGGGCCGAATAGGTCCATGTGGAGGAGCTCGAGTGGCCTGTCAGTCGTTAAGATGTTCTTATGTGGATGATGAACACCAACTTGCTTTCCGGCTTGGCATGCGCTACAAATCCTGTCTTTCTCAAAGTGAACATTGGTTAGTCCTAAAATGTGTTCTCCCTTTAGAAGCTTGTGAAGGTTCTTCATCCCAACATGTGCTAGTCGGCGATGCCAGAGCCAGCCCATGTTAGTCTTAGCAATTAAGCAAGTGTCGAGTTCAGCTCTATTGAAATCAACTAAGTATAGCTGACCCTCTAATACTCCCTTAAATGCTACTGAATCATCACTTCTTCTAAAGACAGTGACACCTACATCAGTTTATAGACAGTTGTAGCCCATTTTGCATAGTTGAGAAATGGAAAGCAAATTGTAATCTAATGAATCAACAAGAAAAACATTGGAAATGGAATGGTCAGGTGATATATCAATTTTACCCAATCCTTTGACTAAACCTTGATTTCCATCCCCGAACGTGATAGCTCGTTGGGGATCTTGGTTTTTCTCGTAGGAGGAGAACATCTTCTTCTCCCCTGTCATGTGGTTTGTGCACCCGCTATCGATGATCCAACTTGAGCCCCCGGATGCATAAACCTACAAAACAAATTTAGTTCTTGATTTTAGGTACCTAAACAGTTTTGGGTCCTTTGACATTAGATACAAGAACTTTGGGTACCCAAACACAAGTCTTGGAGCTCTTGTGTTTGCCCCCAACATACTTGGCAACTACTTTGCCGGATTTGTTAGTCAAAACATAAGATGCATCAAAAGTTTTAAATGAAATGCTAGGTTCATTTGATGCACTAGGAGTTTTCTTCTTAGGCAATTTAGCATGAGTTGATTGCCTAGAACTAGATGTCTCACCCTTATACATAAAAGCATGATTAGGGCCAGAGTGAGACTTCCTAGAGTGAATTCTCCTAATCTTATGCTCGGGATAACCGGCAGGATACAAAATGTAACCCTCGTTATCCTGAGGCATGGGAGTCTTGGCCTTAACAAAGTTAGATAATTTTTTAGAAGGGGCATTGAGTTTGACATTGTCTCCCTTTTGGAAGCCAATGCCATCCTTGATGCCAGGGCGTCTCCCATTATAAAGCATACTACGAGCAAATTTAAATTTTTCATTTTCTAGTTCATGCTCGGCAATTTTAGCATCTAATTTTGCTATATGGTCATTTTGTTGTTTAATTAAGACCATGTGATCATGAATAGCATCAATGTCAACATCTCTACATCTAGTGCAAATAGAAACATGCTCAATGGTAGATATAGAGGGTTTGCAAGTTTTTAGTTCAACAATCTTAGCATGCAAAATGTCATTTTCACTTCTAAGATCGGAAATAGAAGCATTGCAAACATCTAAGTCTTTAGCCTTAGCAATCAATTTTTCATTTTCAAATCTAAGGCTAGCAAGATATGCATTTAATTTCTCAATCTTAGTAATAGAAATAGCATGATCATTTCTAAGATTGGCATATGAATCATCACAAACATTTGAATCAACCTTAGCAATTAATCTAGCATTTTCATTTCTAAGGTTGGCAATCAAATCATGACAAGTACTTAGCTCACTAGTTAATTTTTCACATTTTTCCATTTCTAGAGCATAAGCATTCTTAACCTTAACATGCTTCTTATTTTCCTTAATTAGGAAGTCTTCTTGGCTATCCAAGAGTTCATCCTTATCATGAATAGCGCTAATCAATTCATTTAACTTCTCTTTTTGTTCCATGTTAAGGTTGGCAAAAAGAGTAAACAAATTATCCTCCTCATTACTAGATTTGTCTTCATCACTAGAGGATGCATATTTAGTGGAGGATTTAGATTTAACCTTCTTCCTTTTGCCGTCCTTTGCCATGAGGCACTTGTGGCCGACGTTGGGGAAGAGAAGTCCCTTGTTGACGGCGATGTTGGCGGCGTCCTCATCGGAGGAGTCGGTGGAGCTCTCGTCAGAGTCCCACTCACGGCACACATGGGCATCGCCAGCCCTTCTTCTTGTGGTACCTCTTCTTTTCCTTTCTTCTCCTCTTCTTGTCGTCACCCCTGTCACTGTCACTAGAAATAGGACATTTTGCTATAAAGTGACCGGGCTTGCCACACTTGTAGCAAACCTTCTTGGAGCGGGGCTTGTAGTCCTTCCCCCTTCTTTGCTTGAGGATTTGTCGAAAGCTTTTGATGATTAAAGCCATCTCCTCATTGTCGAGCTTTGAGGCGTCGATGGGGAGCCTACTTGGTGTAGACTCTTCCTTCTTCTCCTTCGTTGCCTTGAATGTGACGGGTTGTGCCTCGGGCGTGGAGGAGGTGCCTTGCTCGATGATTTTCTTTGAGCCCTTGATCATTAGCTCAAAGCTTACAAACTTCCCTATAACTTCCTCGGGAGACATTAGCTTGTATCTAGGATCACCTCGAATTAATTGAACTTGCGTAGGGTTAAGAAAAATGAGGGATCTTAGAATAACCTTGACCATCTCATGGTCATCCCATTTGGTGCTCCCGAGGTTGCGCACTTGGTTCACCAAGGTCTTCAAGCGGTTGTACATGGCTTGTGGATCCTCTCCTTGGTGAAGCATGAAGCGACCGAGCTCCCCCTCGATCGTCTCCCGCTTGGTGATCTTTGTCACCTCGTCTCCTTCGTGCGCGGTCTTGAGCATGTCCCAAATTTCCTTTGCACTCTTCAACCCTTGCACCTTATTATACTCCTCTCGACTTAGAGAGGCGAGGAGTATAGTAGTGGCTTAGGAGTTGAAGTGATGAATTTGGGCCACTTCATCCGAATCATAGTCCTCATCCCCTACGGATGGTACCTGTACACTAAACTCAACAACATTCCAAATACTTGTGTGGAGTGAGGTTAGATGATGCCTCATTTTGTCACTCCACATATTATAGTCTTCACCGTAAAAAAGCGGTGGTTTGCCTAATGGAACGGAGAGTAAAGGAGTACGCTTTGAAATACGAGGGTAGCGTAGGGGAATCTTACTATACTTCTTGCGCTCATGGCGCTTAGAAGTTATGGACGGCGCGTCGGAGCCGGAGGTGGATAGCGATGAAGAATCGGTCTCGTAGTAGACCACCTTCCTCATCTTCTTTTTCTTGTCGCCACTCCGATGCGACTTGTGGGAAGAGGATTCCTTCTTCGTCCCTTTGTTGCGGGACTCTCCCGATGGAGCCTTCCCGAGGCTTGTAGCGGGCTTGTCGCCGATCACCATCTCCTTCTTGGCGTGATCTCCCGACATCACTTTGAGCGGTTAGGCTCTAATGAAGCACCGGGCTTTGATACCAATTGAAAGTCGCCTAGAGGGGGGTCAATAGGGTGAAACTAAAATTTACAAAGTTAATCACAACTACAAGCCGGGTTAGCGTTAGAAATATAAGCGAGTCCGAGAGAGAGGGTGAAAAACAAATCGCAAGCAAATAAAGAGTGAGACACAAGGATTTGTTTTACCGAGGTTCGGTTCTGGCAAACCTACTCCCCGTTGAGGTGGTCACAAAGACCGGGTCTCTTTCAACCCTTTCCCTCTCTCAAACGGTCACTTAGACCGAGTGAGCTTCTCTTCTCAATCAAACGGGACACAAAGTCCCCGCAAGGACCACCACACAATTGGTGTCTCTTGCCTCGGTTACAATTGAGTTTGTCACAAGAAAGAATGAGAAAGAAAAGAAGCAATCCAAGCGCAAGAGCTTAAATGAACACAAGTCACTCTCTCACTAGTCACTATTGATTTGGAGTGATTCCGGACTTGGGAGAGGATTTGACCTCTTTGGTTGTGTCTAGAATTGAATGCTATAGCTCTTGTAATGAGGTGTGAATGCTGAAAAATTGGATGCCATTGAATGTGGGGTGGTTGGGGGTATTTATAGCCCCAACCACCAAACTAGCCGTTTGGTGGAGGCTGCTGTCGAATGGCGCACCGGACAGTCCGGTGCGCCACCGGACATTGTCTGGTGCGCCATCCACGTCACCAGGCCGTTAGGGTTCGACCGTTGGAGCTCTGACTGGTGGGGCCTCTGGGCTATCCGGTGGTGCACCGGACAAGTCCTGTAGACTGTCCGGTGCGCCTGCTGCGCGTGCTCTAACCTCTGCGCGCGCAGGCGCGCATTAAATGTGTTGCAGTCGACCGTTGCGCGCGAAGTAGCCGTTGCTCCGCTGGCACACCGGACAGTCCGGTGTGCCACCGGACATTGTCCGGTGCATACACCGGACGGTCCGGTGAATTATAGCGGAGCGGACTCCATTTTCCCAAAGGTAGCGAGTTCAACGTCGAGTTCCCTGGTGCACCGGACACTGTCCGGTGGCACACCGGACAGTCCGGTGCGCCAGACCAGGGCACACTTCGGTTGTCTTTGGCTCTTTTTGTTTGAACCCTTTCTTGGTCATTTTATTGGTCTATTGTGAACCTTTGGCACCTGTAAAACTTATAATCTAGAGCAAACTAGTTAGTCCAATTATTTGTGTTGGGCAATTGAACCACCAAAATCAATTAGGAAAAGTTGTAAGCCTATTTCCCTTTCAGCCTTGTTTCGTACAGGGGCGGACGTTGGTGCCTAGCGCGTGCAGCACATCTTGCAGCAGGTTGGGGAAGTGCCTCCTCTCGAACATCGATGTGTAATGTTCAACAACAGGCCCAAACCCCATGAAGTAGTCCTGCTGGGCGTAGTCAGCTTCCTGGTTGATGTGTTCGTCTCCTCTTTCGTCGTCGTCGTCATCCTCGTCATCGTCGTCCCTAGAGTCATCGGGGTCGTCGCCTCCGGGTGCAGGTGCTTGGACGGCTGGTGCAGGCGGTGCCGACGTCGATGACCTAGCTACGAAGACCAGGGACTCTGCCAATGGGGTGGGCGTCGGCAGCTGTTCCTCCGAGCTGTCCTCCAGGATGATTCCATTCTCCACTCAGATGTGAGGGAGATCCACCGGAACTTCCTCGACTACCACTGGGTAGACCGGGATTTGCCGGGGCAGAGGGGCGTAGCTGGTGTTGACACAGGTAGTTTAGAGAGTGCGAACCATCTACAAGAGAAATGTCAACTCAGTTGAAATTTTTAAAGAGGTAAGGCTGATAAAATAATTTATAAGAATAAAATTAGCAAGTTTTGAACAAACTAGGCTTTCCATCTCTAGCTAGTCTAACGACCTAGGGTCAGCATAGCTTTGATACCACTTCTGTCACACCTGGTTCCAGGGGGCAGAACCGAGCGCATAGCATATGTGTGCCAGGATCCATTTCCAAACATATGTTGACGTCACAAGTGTAATATATCAAAAGACAATGCAATAAAGGCGTAAAGGGAGTAGAATACTTTATTACATCATCTGAATTGTATCTTTAACAAGTATCACATCAAAGTAAAGGCGGAATTAAATGACATGGGCAATCTTCCACATGAAGATGACCGGCGCATCGTTAGACTTAGAATTCGTCGTCGTTAAAATCTCCATCAAAGTCTCCAGCATCACCCTCTGATCAAAATATTAGCAAAGGTGAGCTCACTTATGGTCAGGGCTCAGCAAGTGGGGGAAAAATTAATGCAGGGTATAACAAGGTGAGTCTAAGGTTGAGCAGTAAGCATTTTACTTGGTCAACATTTTATTAACAACACCTGTCTTACTAATAAGTGTGAATCCCAAATATCCCATTTAAACAAAGGAGTATGAATATAACAAAAACACTTAAGTGAAACCACTTAAGCAAATCATTGGCAGATCATCGGATCTCAATTTAATTCCATCTTCAAGTTCAATTATCATGTGAGGAGTCCAGGCCGCTCATAACCGGGAGCACGACTGATATATCGGTTTTACACTCTGCAGAGGTGGTACAACTTTACCCACAAGCCATGTATCCCATCTAGCCCGGGTTGATTGGACCCTTAAACACTGCCGAGGTGAATGGCTAGGGATCCATTATGAGGCTTTCACAAAATACACTTAATACGAAGCAACCCGCTAAGGTTTCTAAAGACGATGGTGGAGGCCCCATGGGTGAGGTACCTTAGCCAAGTATACGTCCCCATGTTAACGTGGGCTGCCAACACCACTGCTCCCCCTCTTGCCCATATTTCAGGTAAGGTTGCCAAGCACTAAGCATATAAAGCTAATTACCAAAGCCAGAGCCATGATAGCACTCGTGGTTGCACTGTTATCCTGGGTGGTCACTCCATGTTCCCATTAATATGTAATAATGTTGTTTTTAACCATCGGGTTAGTGTCATAATTGCCAATTAAAATTTTGGAACATTAATACCAATTAATGAGTGACATCAAGAATCATTAAGTTGAGCGGTAGCACAAATTTGCAAAGCTTAGTAATTTCCCAGGTTAAACAGGGAATACAGATGGTAAATCTAGGAAATCCTTAATTAGGTAAAACCCATCAAATTATGAAGTATATCAAAAGTAAACATTATTATATGCAATGATTGGGTGCAAAAAGAATATGTAGAGGGAGAATCCACTTGCCTTGCTCAAATGTATCCTGCGGATCGTCCTCGAACGAATTCAGATCCTCTACCACAAAATTAGCTTCTAATCGCGTCGTACGTTGCCATACAAAGAGAAAACATACACCAATAAATAAACATGCACCATTACATAAATATACACCATTACATACACATTAACACATCACACTTATCACACCTTAAATACGTCCTAAACACGTAAATACTTATTAATTCAATTATAGCTATTATTATGAGTCCTAAATGATGAATTTATGAGTGGGTGCAATAAATACAGTTTTAACTAGTATTAATATATTTTAACATCATCAATGAAAATAAATGATAGTTATCGTCTTTAATACTAATAAATAAATTAATAGCTTTTATCCTTTTTATTTCTAACTCGAATTATTGAGTATAGCCAAAATAAATTTAATATTCTAAAAATCCCTATAAACTACTAATTGAACTTTTTATAACACAAGCGAGGTTATTTTGATATAAACAAGTATTTTACTAACTCTAAGAATTTAAGTGCTATACTTGCGAACATGTTTATTTGGCTAGTAAAAATCTACTTTCCATTCTACTAGTGGTATTTTCTCCTTTCTTTATAAAAAGAAAATATTAATAAAATACTCAGTAATAAATCATCTAAAATCCTATAATATTTATATGACATGAATTCTATACCATTTTCTAAATTCATTAAAATGAACCTATGACTATAATTCCTATCTATTGTTTTTATCACCAACGTGTGACTACTAAATTCTCGTCATATTTTTCTAATCCAAAAATCAACGCATCGACTAACATGAACAATCACGGTGTACTACATATCTACCAAAAAATCCATAACGCGCTCGTATGAATTTCGGATCACACATGTTCATATTACAACAACATAAATATACAATTCATAAATCAAATCAAAAGTATTTTATAAAATACAAAAATTAATTTGGGTTGTCTTCAACCTTGGATTCGTACGTGTGACGGGGAGGACTTGACGGGGTTTCGGCCGGGTGGAGAAGAGTAGAGGTTCGGTCTTCAGATGGCGGGTGCGTGGCTCCGGCGATGAACGACGAACTCCGGCGAACTCCGGTGACGAACGGCAAACTCCGGCGATGAGCAGTGCACTAGCGATGGCGAGCGAGGAGAGCTAGAGAGAGGGGCGAGCTCGGGTAGGGGAGAATGGAGAGAGAGCTCGGCGTCCAATTTATAGAGAAGGGAGAGGGAGCGAGAGAGTCGCCGGTCGGTTTCAAGGCTGCCATCAACGCCGTCCATGAAGAGAGGGATTAATGGGGAGAAGAAACAGTCGGCATTGAAGCTCCATTAACGACGAAGACGAACGATCGTGGGCGAGTCACGCGACTGTGCATGGCGCGAGGCAGGGCACGACAGCGCACGACGTGGTGTCGTCTGGGCGCGTGTTGGTACGGGGCGGGGTCGCCGGGGGCGCGTCGGGTCGGCCTCGGGTGGCGCGCTCGGCGTGCATTGGCGCGGGGCCCGCGGTGGGGATGCACAAGGGCGCGCGGGTTGTGCGGACGGCTGGCAGCGTCGGGGCTTGACGCGTGAGAGAGCAGAGAGAGAGGGGAGAGAGATGAGAGGAGAGAGAGAGTTAGGGAGGGAGAAGGCTGGCGGCGGCGGGTGCTGGCTGGAATGCCAGGCGCACGCGCGTAGGGTAGAATATATGGGCCCCTAGTGGGCCGGCTAGGGTTAGGGAGTTTTGTGTTTTTTTAATTGCAAACTGAATTTTTAAAGAGCTCAAAATTTCATAAAAATTCACCAAAATTATTTATAGATAAAATACTTGTTTTTAGACTAATAACTATTATATTATTTAATTATTATATTAATTACTAGGATTTTCTTTTTAAAAAGGATTGCTACAAAACATCCGATCGTCAATCATGCGCATACAAAGAAAAATGATCAAAATGCAAATAAATAATTAAACACTTAAAACAAAATTATTATCCTAATTACCATAATAACTAAATTCATTATTTTTTTAGTTGATGGCTTTTATAGTGTTACAGAGCACCTAGAGGGGGGTGAATAGGTGATCTTGTAAAATCAAACACTAAATAGCCACAAACTTAATTATTAAGTTGTTAGTAAAATCAAGTGGCTATGGAACACGCTCGTGCGAACAAAGCAAACACAAGAAGCAACACATGAGACACGCGATTTTTATCCCGTGGTTCGACCAAGTAACACTTGCCTACTTGCACGTTGTGGCGTCCCAATGGACAAGGGTTGCACTAAACCCCTTTCAAGTGATCCAATGATCAACTTGAATACCACGGTGTTTTATCTTAGAGTACTCTTCCCGTTTACGAGGAATCTCCACAAGTTGGAGCCTCTCGCCCTTACAAAGTTATGATCACAAAGAAAGCACAAGAGTAAGGTTCGGAGAGCAACACACACAAGATTTAAATCCACAACACAATCACGCACACAAGCCAAGACTTGAGCTCAAAACACAGCACAGAGAGTTCGTAACTCAAACGGAGCTCAAATCATTAACACAACGAATCAAATGCGTGGAGACAGAGTCTGGGAGTCTTAGAATGTTCTGCTCCATGCGCCTAGGGGTCCCTTTTATAGCCCCAAGGTAGGTAGGAGCCGTTGGAGATCAACATGGAAGGCCATTCTTGCCTTCTGTCGAGTGGTGCACCGGACAGTCCGGTGCACCACTGGACAGCCACTGTTCATGTCCGGTGCGTGATCTCCTTCCATATCGGGCGCATCCGACCCTTGCTCCTCGGCGTTGGAAGCGAGCCACGTGTCGCGCGCTGATCGCGTGGACGACCGTTGCCACTGGCGTCGTTGGCTCACCGGACAGTCCGGTGCACCACCGAACAGTCCGATGAATTATAGCCGTACGACTCCGTCGTTTCTCGAGAGCAGCTGGTTCACCATCAGCCAGTTTGGGGCACCAGACACTGTCCGGTGCGCCACCGGACAGTCCGGTGCGCCAGGCCCGAGCTGGTGTTGGCTGTACACAACCAACCTTTTTCCAATTTGAATCTTCTTGTCTTGGCACTGTTTCTAGCACTTGGATAAATATGTTAGTACTCACAAAACAATTCACTAAGTCTAGAAACATACCTTGTCTTTGATTTGTACTACTTGCTCGTTTAGCGCATGAGAGTTCAAGGCATTTATGTTGGGCATCTAATCACCAAAACAATTATAGAAATGGTCTAAGGGCACATTTTCCTTTCAACTGAGGGAATACACACCTAATTCATCGGCTACAGGTTGTCATGACCAGTCACAACCCCTTTATGGGATGCCGATAGACATGTACCTTGGGCAACAACAGCCTCCCACGCACATCGGCGATAAAATTGCTGATCTGCGCATGTCTGGACCTTCCGCACGTGAGCGCGGACCGTCCGAGCCAGCGGCGGCCGATCCCATTTTTAGAAGAGAATTACCGAGGCCTGCACCCAAGCCGCCACATACCGTGCAAACCCTAGATAACACATTCAGACCGTCCGCGTATGGCGCCAGACAGTCCGAATATAATGTCGGACGGTTCGACCACATGGTCAGACAGTCCGTGCACGGAGCCGGACGGTCCGCGTATTTAACCGGACGGTCCGGCACAAAGTTTTTTGAGGTGGATGGATATCCAACTCCGTATCCGTCCCAGCTAGACTCCCCATCTCACCATACGACACACCAGCACCATAATATAAAGGAATGGCTAGTCCTATGAGCCTCATAGGGCATGTAATTAACGCGCCGCAAAACCAAACCAATGGGGAGGAAAACAACATACTAACATCCAAACAAACTCACCCATATTGGACCAAAGAGCCGGCTCGGAGTTAGTATAGTCCCCGGGGGGCAGTCATATCGGAGACCTTATGATACCCGGTTTGACCGTCTCCCATACCCACAGGGGACCAGAATACTCGAATTCACAAAGTTTTTGGGTGACCAAGGAAAGAGCACGTGTGAGCACATAGACCAGTTCTTAGCACAGTTAGGAGAATTGGCCGACACCGAAGCATTATGTGTACGTTTATTTTTATTATCTTTAACAGGGACTGCATTCACATGGTATGCCATGCTCCCTCCTAATTCCATTTTGTCATGGGGAGACTTAGAACAAAAATTTCATGAACATTTCTTCTCTAGGTGATTACGAGATAGATTTAGTAGACATAGTGTCCCTACGACAAGAAAAGGATGAATCAGTTAGTGATTACATCCGGAGATTTCGGGATACGAGAAACCGATGCTTTCAAATTCATTTAATAGATAAACAACTGGCGGGAATAGCCTTTGATGGATTGCGCTATTATTTAAAAGAGAAATTAGAAGGCATCCAGTTCTTTACGCTAGCACAATTACATCAGAGAGCTTTGGCTTGTGAAAGCCGAAGCAAAGAACTAGTCAAAACGGTTCATCATAATGTCCATATAGTAGAACACAATCAAAGTAGTTCAGACGATGAACCAAAGGAAGTTTACACTGTCGAAATAATTTGGCCCGAGCAGGCCAAATCTTTCGCTTGCTCCTCCTTGCATTCAGTTCAAAAGAAACGGCAGCAGGAGGTTAAGTTTACATTTAATGTCGGCAAATGTGATAAGATATTCGATGAATTACTAAAAAATGGTAACATTAAGATCGATTATACCATCCCACCCGCCGACGAACTAAAGCGTCGCGCATATTGCAAGTGGCACAACTCATTTCCCCATGCCACTAATGGTTGTAATGTGTTTCGACGATAAATCCAATCGGCCATTAACAAGGGACGATTAAAATTTTAGGAGGACACGAAGCCCTTTCCAATGAATGTGATCGACTTCAATGGCAAAAAGGTCCTAATTCGGCCCAGCACAGCCAATAAGGGCAAAGACAAAGAAGTCATCATCGGCAACGCACGGGAGGCCGATGGAAACAACAAAATCTCTTGCAGGAAAGTGGTGTCCGAGAAGACTCCTGATGGAGGGGAGACACTGTAACGTCCTCAATTTGAGAGTTAAATTTTTTCTTTTTCTTCACTCGCCAAATTCAGGCGTTACCCCTTCCTCTTTCTGTTTCTTCTCACGATGCCTTGTTCTTTTCCAAAGTTATAGCGAGAATTAGCTCGATATCTTGTGTAAGCAAAACCTAGAATTACTTTCTTTGGTCGCTGCATCATGCCGGATCATGCATCTTTTTGTTTGCGGTTGAGTGAATTGGTGAATTATGCGTATAGGAAATAGGGAATAGAAAATAGAAAGAACCCCCCTCTCTCTTGGGCCAGCTTCCTAGCGTGGCCCAGCCAGCCAGCTGGCTCCCCTCGCCCCCCCGGCCCAACTCACCCCCCCCCCCCCCCGCGCGCGTGGAGCGCGCAGCAGTTAGCCACCGCCACCACCCCCTCCCATGGGCCCCACCCGTCATCCCCTCCCCCAAACCCCTCTCTCTCCCCCCCCCGCGCACGATCTCCTCTCCCTAGTGCAGCTCCCCTACCCTCGTCTCGGTGCCACCCTCGCCCCCTCCCCGTGCGGTGAGCTCCCTTCCCCCCTTCCCCCTCTCCTTCTCTAGCCCAGCGTGACCCCCTCCCTCTTCCCCGTGCTCGCCCGGCCATGGCAGCCCGGCCCCGGCGCGGCCCTCCCCCTCTCCCCGCGTGATGCGCCCAACCCCGCCCCGCCTTGTCCTCGCCCGGCGTGGCTCCTCCACGCGCCTCGCCCCTTCTCGTGCCCCCGTGGCCCCGGCGCGGTCCCCTGCTCGTGGCGGCCTGCTCGCGGCATCCTGCTCGCGGCGGCCCGCTCGCAGCTGCCCGACACGGTCGGCTCGGCGCGCCCCCTTGGCCTGCGCACGCGAACCACCTCGGCCTGGCGTCGTGCGGCTCGGCGCGGCACGTGGCCCCTGCCCCCAGCTCAGCGTGCCCTCACTCCTCCTCGGCCCGGCGCGGTGCGCGGCCCGGCGTGCTGGCGCACGGCCATGGTGCCCCGCTCAGCGTGGCTCTGCCCTGCCTCGTCCCTGCGCAGCGCGGCTGTGGCGTCCCCGGTGCGTTCGCGGCGGCCCCGCCCTGGCCCCTGGCACGTGGCCCCCTGTGTGCGCGCGCGCTCCCGCCTTGCTCGGCGTGGCGTGCGCGGCCCGGGCCCGGCACGGCTTCGGCTCACGCGGCCGTGGTGCCCATGCGTAGCGCGTGCATGGCTCGGCCCCGGCGTGTGCGCGGCCCGTTCGCGGCGCGTGCTCGCGTGGTTCGCCGCGCCCTCGGCGCGCTCGTCTACCCCTAGGCACCCATCTACCCCCCCCATGTATTCCATGCGTAGTGATCGCGTTATTTATATTAATGAAATGGAATCTCAACTCAGAAATTGATTACGTTAGTTATTTCATGTAGTTAATTATTAACTTAGTTTAATGTCAACCAATTGGAAATAACGATATTTCTATCAGTGCATGTGATTAACACTTGTTAGTGTAACTAGGTGGAACTAGATCACGTAATGACTAATTATGCATCTACCTGTAATACGCTTCGATTATAACTTTAACCACTGCGAGACCTTCCTTCTTCTCTATTCTAGCCAGGGCGAATGTAATATCGTATGTTACATCTTATGCATGTTTAGTTTATCTGCTCTCTTGTATGGTGTACTGTTTGTTTCCTAATTCAAATGGATGGATGTATGTTTGCGCTCGCATAGAGAACGGTCTGGTTGAGGAGCCCAAAGAACTCGCAGGAGAAGCCCCTGAGCAGCAGCCGGTTGGTGGAGGCAAGTGTCCCTTGACCCACTTATGTCCTATACATTCCTTAATTCACTTCCCGCATTTACACAGTTTATACCTAAGGATTGACTAGCTTTTGTTATCCATGTCCTTGTTTACCTATTTGGGTTGGATTATTATTGTTTAGCTTTATGCTATTGCTCAACACTAATCAATGAACATGATGAGATTTATCAATGATACATCGTTTTCCCTCTTATTTATGATTATATACTTGTGGCATTTAAGGGGACTCGAGCGGTTTCTCGAGTGCCTCTCCGTAAGGATCTGTTCATTGGATGACCGCCCGGGAAAACAGTGCAACCATGAGTGTGGAGTTGGATGCCCTTAGCTGAATAATTAGAGGAACCGGGATGTAGTTCGCTTCACCGTCGTGCCGTTAATGGGGCTCGGTGTATGTGGCTTGCTCTGCCAAGGTTGGTTTGTCCCTTGGGGAGGAGTGCGGTACATTTAGGAAACCTAACGGGTGGCTACAGCCCTGGGGAATCTTTGTAAAGGCTACATAGTGATGCCCTGCTGGGTCACCTTGGTAGTGATCAATGGAGAGTCATGATCTCCGGGCAGAAAGGGAATCGCGACTTGTGGGTAAAGTGCGCAACCTCTGCAGAGTGTTTGAAAACTGATATATCAGCCGTGCTCGTGGTTATGAGTGGCCAAGGGAGCTCCATTGATTAGTGATACTTGATCAAAGATGTTTGGATTACAGGTGGTGATGAGAATGTTGGTCTTGGCATTGACTCAGATGATGGTAAGTGGTATTCTTTCCATTTGCAAAGGGTACGTTTGGGTTAATAACGTGGGTTAATTCTAAAACTTGGCTTTCTCTACTAGTAATAATAATCTAACCAACTAAAAGCAACTGCTTGACTAACCCCCCCCACATAAAGCTAGTCCACTATAGCCAAACAGGACACGTGTGGAGTATGTTGATGTGTACTCACCCTTGCTCTACACACCAACCCCCCCCCCCCCTTCCCCAGGTTGTCCGCATTGCAACCACTGCTCAGGAGAAGATGAAGCTATGGAAGGAGACTTCCAGGAGTTCCAAGATTACGATGAGTTCTAGGCGTGGGTTAACGGCAACCCCCAGTCGGCTGCCTGTGAAGGCCACGTGTATCTACGTTTCTTTTCCGCACTTTGATTATTGTAAAGACTATGTGGATGTCTCAGACATATGATGTAATCGACTATTATTCCCCTTTTATATTATGATTTGAGCACTATGTGATGATGTCTAGTTATGTAACTGCTATGTACGTGAATTGCTGATCCTGGCACGTACATGGTTCGCATTTGGTTTGCCTTCTAAAACCAGGTGTGACATAGGTGGTATCAAAGCCGTGCTGACTGTAGGATCGTTAACCTAGAGTAGAATGGTCGTTCTAAGGATTATAGACCCCTATTCTCACCTTGACTTTGGTATCCCTTCAAAAGTTGGTCATATCGACCAAACCTATGTTCTACTATATATTATACCTTGCTAAAAATCGTTTTGTTTATTCTAATTCCTCATTTATTCATGGTTTATTTGCTGGTCATATTAGTTCTGTTCTCACTCTTATGCTTACGGTGTCTTTTGTAGATTGCTCGTCTTAGACACACTACACGGAAGTCTATCATCCCCTTCTTACCCTCTCGTCTCGCTGAGCGTCCGCTTTGCCGTCCAGTGACCGGTCAGTCTAGCCACTTGGAGAGACTACACCACCGCCTGCACGAGGAGCAGGAGCGTTGACGACAGGAGTAGGAGCAGCAGGGCTCTTCTTTCTCGCTTCAGCAGGAGATAGAGTCTGTGAGGAGCTGCTCCCCCGTGCTTCCACTGGAGGCGCCCCCTGCACCACCGCTGAGCGCCCCAGCCCCTAGAGTAGCTGCTGGAGGAGACCCAGATGATGGAGGTGGCGACAACAGCTCGAGCTTCAGCACCAACCTTTCCGCTGACCAGGAGCCAGAAGGATGGGTTGTTCGACCCATCACTCGTGACGCTGCTCATGGGTGTCACTTCCACGATGCGCTCGACACCCTGCTACGTCGGGCACTCGACCGGCGTACTTGGTCCATCGAGTATCGCTGTGTGGTCTTCCATCATAGTCGTGGGGTCTACCCGGACCGCTGGGAGGCAACCTGCTTGGTGCGCCGTCCGGAGAATGGTCTCCGGGGTGCAGGAGATCTGCTCAGAGCACTATTCCATCTCTGAGCGGGACTCAGCTGAGGCGGCCATGCAAGATGCCGCACAGCGTGCGCTTTCACACTACTGCTCAGTGCTCGGCTGGGATAGCCGATGGTCTCAACCTGAAGTACTACCCCCGTTGTCCATCTGGCAGCACAGGAGGCGTGATTGTCTCACCTGTTGGTGAGGACAATCCTAGGTTGAGCAGCAAAGTCAACCTAGCCGCTGTGCTAAACACGGAGCTGGACCATGCACTAGACGAGTTGAGTAGGACTCGTGCTGAGATCGCCCAGCTGCGGGCTGAGCGCGCGGAGCATTGTCACCTAGAGGATGGCCCCCCCACTCCCGTCGGGACTCAGCACCCGTACCGCTCACCTCGGCGTGGACACCAGTCTTATGGCAACCCCGACTGTAGGACCAAGATAAATTTAGAACCATAGATCATCAGTGTTGGGTCCTATAATAAATGCTTAATATAGAAGTTTTAGTCTTAGTCTCAGTCATAGTCTTAGTCTCAATCTTGCTCTTAGTTAGTCTTAGTTAGACAGGGTAGTTTGCTTACCCTATGCTTTTATGCTTGTCATGATGAACAATGTTGGAGTTGGATCTTTGTAATGACCGTCACCAGAGTGTGGGTATTCCCTGCATTTTAGTTTATCTGTTATATGTTAATGAAGTTAGTTATCTAGTTGGGAAGCCTTTCATTCCACTTTCCTCTTTATCCGTGAAGCTGTGTTTGCCTGTGTTGGAAATCAGTGAAGATGTTCATCTGTTTAGTATTGTGGAGAATTCTATACTCTTTTCTTATGCTACAAGATTTGCAAGATCAGTTCTGATGTGTGGTTGCATTCTGCAGATGTCAGAAAACAGGTGCAGAGGAGGAAGGCGTGCTCAGCAGGAGCAGGTAGTCCTCGCAGGATGAGGCACCCCAGCAACAGCAGTTGCCACCCCCGCCCCCAATGCCCATCGAGCAGATGTTCTTGATGCAGACTCAAGTAGTTCAAGCCATAGGTCAGACTCTGGCCACCATTCAGCAGCAGCAGCAGCCACCACCTCAGCCTCAGATGCCTCAGATGCCTAGGGACAAGCGTGCTGAATTCATGAGAGGTCATCCCCCGGTGTTCGCTCACTCTTCTGACCCCATGGATGCTAAAGACTGGCTGCGCACTGTGGAGCAGGAGTTGCACACCGCTCAGTGCGACGATAGGGAGAAGGTTTTGTATGGTCCCCGTCTGTTGAGAGGAGCAGCCCAGTCCTGGTGGGAGTCTTATCTCGCCACCCATGTCAACCCCGACGCCATCACCTGGGAAGAATTCAGAGATAGCTTCCGTCAGTACCATGTTCCTGCAGGCCTGATGATAGTGAAGAAGGAGGAGTTCCTGGCACTCAAGCAAGGGCCTATGTCCGTCAGTGAGTACCGAGACAAGTTTCTGCAGCTGTCTCGCTATGCTCCTGAAGATGTCAACACCGACGCCAAGCGACAGTATCGTTTCTTGAGAGGCTTGGTCGACCCTCTGCAGCATCAACTGATGAATCACACCTTCCCCACATTCCAGCACCTGATTGATAGAGCAATCATGACAGAGAGGAAGCGTAAAGAGATGGAGGATCACAAGCGTAAGATCAGTGGACCCCAGCCTAGAAGCAGTAATCGCCCTCGTTTCTCAGGCGACCCACCTCAGCAGTTCAGGCACAACCAGCGCCCACCTTAGCAGCAGCAGTTTCAAAGGCAGTATCCTCAGCACCAACATCAGAATCACCAGAACAATCAGTCAGGAGGAGACCAATTCTAGAGGCAGAATCAGCAGGCACCTCGTCTTCCTGCCCCAGCAAACCAGCAGAACAACCAAGCAACACCAGTTCAAGGCAAAAGTAGAGCATGTTTCCATTGTGGAGAGCAAGGCCATTGGGTGATGCAATGTCCGAAGAAGGCAGCCTAGCAGCAGTTAGGCCCTAGTGCCCTAGCAAAGCAGAATGTGTCGCAGCCTAGAGCAGGCAACCGCTCTCAGCCACGCTATAGCCATGGGAGACAGAACCACATGGAGGCTGAAGCAGTTCAGGAAACCCCCAGCATGATAGTAGGTATGTTTCCAGTTGACTCCCATATTGCAGAAGTGTTATTTGATACTGGAGCAACACATTCATTTATTACTGCATCATGGGTAGAAGCACATAATCTTCCAATAACTACCATGTCAACCCCCATTCAAATTGACTCAGCCAGATGGTAGAATTCGAGCCAATAGCATTTGCTTGAATGTGAGTGTGGAAATAAGGGGGATAGCGTTTCTCGCTAATCTCATAGTAATGGGTACTTAGGGAATAGATGTCATCCTAGGGATGAATTGGCTAGATAAGTATCAGGCAGTTATCAGTTGTGATAAGAGGACATTCAAGTTGATGTCCCCACTAGGAGAGGAGTGGTGACCAAGTTAATCCCGCCTGAGTTAAAGAAAGGAAGTTGTTATCAGATGACTGTTGATAGTAGTGAAGCAGACCCACTTGAGATTATCAAGGTTGTGTCCAAGTTCCCAGATGTGTTTCCAAAGGACTTACCAGGTATGCCACCCGAGCGGAAAGTTGAGTTTGCCATAGAGCTTCTCCCTGGAACCGCCCCCATCTTTAAGAGAGCTTACAGAGCATATAGACCAGAGTTGGTTGAACTTAAGAAGCAGATTGATAAGTTGTCAGAGAAAGGTTACATCCAGCCAAGCACCTCGCCTTGGGCCACCCCTGTCCTATTCGTGGAGAAGAAAGATGGCACCGGAAGGATGTGTATCGACTATCGAGCTCTGAATGAGGTCACAATCTAGAACAAGTACCCCTTGCCCAAAATAGAAGATCTGTTCGACCAGTTGAGAGGAGCCAGCATGTTTCCAAAGATAGATCTGAGGTCAGGTTATCATCAGCTTAGGATTCCACATTTAGACATTCTGAAGACGACATTCATTACCAAGTATGGGTTGTATGAGTTCACTATGATGTCTTTTGGTCTAACAAATGCACCGGCCTTCCTCATGAATCTGATGAACAGTGTATTCATGGATTATCTTGACAAGTTTGTGGTGGTATTTATTGATGACATTCTGATATATTCTCAAAGCGAATAAGAGCATGCGGATCATTTGAGGATGATTTTGCAGAGATTGCGAGAACACCAACTGTATGCAAAGTTGAGCAAGTATGAGTTCTGGATTGATGAAGTCCTGTTCTTGGGTCACATAATCAACAAAGAAGGATTGGCTGTGGATCCGAAGAAAGTAGCAGACATTCTGAACTGGAAAGCGCCAACAGATGCCCGAGGAATCAAGAGCTTCATTGGAATGGCCGGATATTATCGGTGATTCATTGAAGGGTTCTCGAAGATTGCGAAACCAATGACAGCTTTGCTAGGCAACAAGGTTGAGTTCAAGTGGACCCAGAAATTCCAAGAAGCCTTTGAAGCGTTGAAAGAGAAGTTGACTACAGCGCCTGTCTTAGTCTTGCCTGATGTGCACAAGCCCTTCTCGGTGTATTGTGATGCTTGTTACACTGGTTTGGGATGTGTGTCGATGCAAGGGGGAAGAGTTGTGGCTTACTCGTCCCGACAGCTGAAGGTTCATGAGAAGAATTATCCAATCCATGACCTAGAGTTGGCAGCAGTGGTTCACGCACTGAAGACATGGAGGCACTATCTGTATGGGCAGAAATGTGATGTTTACACAGACCACAAGAGTCTGAAGTACATATTCACTCAGTCGGAGCTGAATATGAGGCAACAAAGATGGTTAGAGTTGATCAAAGACTATGAATTGGAGATTCATTACCACCCAGGCAAAGCGAATGTAGTGGCAGATGCTTTGAGCAGGAAGAGTCAGGTTAATATGATGGTCGCTCATTCGATGCCTTATGAGTTGGCTAAAGAGTTTGATAGGTTGAGCCTCGGATTTCTGAATAATATGCGAGGAGTAACAGTTGAGTTAGAACCCACCTTGGAGTGGGAAATCAAAGAAGCATAGAAGAATGATGAGAAGATCAGTGAAATCCGGCGACTGATTCTAGACAGTAGAGGCAAATATTTTCGGGAAGATGCAGAAGGTGTGATATGGTTCAAAGACCGTTTGTGTGTTCCCAATGTCCAGTCTATTCAGGAATTGATCCTCAAGGAAGATCATGAGATAGCCTATTCTATACACCCTGGAAGTGAGAAGATGTATCAAGATCTGGAGAAGAAATTCTGGTGGTACGGAATGAAGAGAGAAATCGCAGAGCACGAGGCTATGTGTGATAGTTGTCGACAGATCAAGGCAGAGCACCAGAGACCAGCTGGATTATTGCAACCGTTGCAAATTCCTCAGTGGAAATGGGATGAAATCGGTATGGACTTCATAGTCGGATTGCCTCGCACTCGAGCCGGCTACGATTCCATTTGGGTAGTGGTGGACCGCTTAACCAAGTCAGCCCACTTCATACCTGTCAAGACCAACTACAGCAGTGCAGTATTGGCAGAGTTGTACATTTCTCGGATCATTTGTCTTCTTGGTGTACCAAAGAAGATAGTGTCAGACAGAGGAACACAGTTCACCTCTCATTTCTGGCAGCAGCTGCATGAAGCCTTGGGTACACATCTGAATTTTAGTTCAGCTTATCATCCACAGATAGATGGTCAGACCGAAAGAACTAATCAAATCCTCAAAGACATGTTGAGAGCTTGTGCGTTGCAAGATTAGTCCAGATGGGACAAGAGGTTACCTTATGCAGAGTTCTCCTATAACAACAGTTACCAGGCCAGCTTGAAGGTGTCACCATTTCAGGCGCTTTATGGAAGGAGTTGTAGAACTCCATTGCAATGGGATCAGCCTGGAGAAAAGCAAGTGTTCGGGCCATACATTTTGCTTGAAGCTGAAGAGAACATCAAAATGGTTCAGGGAGAACCTGAAGATAGCACAATCAAGGCAGCGAAGCTATACAGACACAAGAAGAAGAGAGCTGAGTTTCGAAGTTGGAGATTTTGTCTACTTGAAAGTGTTGCCTATCAGAGGAGTCAGAAGATTCAGAGTCAAAGGCAAGCTAGCACCCCGCTATATTGGTCCGTATCAGATTCTCGCAAGGCGTGGAGAAGTGGCCTATCAGCTTAGCCTGCCAGAAAATTTGTCTGCCATGCATGATGTCTTTCATGTGTCTCAGTTAAAGAAGTGTCTGCGTGTGCCAGAAGAGCAGTTGCCAGTGGAGGGTCTTGAAGTCCAAGAAGACTTGACCTATATTGAGAAGCCAACGCAAATCATTGAGACTGCAGACAGAGTCACCCGAAGGAAGACTATCAGAATGTGCAAAGTCAGATGGGGTCATCACTCCGAAGAAGAAGCAACTTGGGAGCGTGAAGATGATCTGATGGCTAAATACCCCGAGCTCTTTGCTAGCCAACCGTGAATCTTGAGGGCGAGATTCTTTTAAGGGGGATAGGTTTGTAACGTCCCGAATTTGAGAGTTAAATTTTTTCTTTTTCTTCACTCGCCAAATTCGGGCGTTACCCTTTCCTCTTTCTGTTTCTTCTTGCGATGCCTTGTTCTTTTCCAAAGTTATAGCGAGAATTAGCTCGATATCTTGTGTAAGCAAAACCTAGAATTACTTTCTTTGGTTGCTGCATCATGCCAGATCATGCATCTTTTTGTTTGCGATTGAGTGAATTGGTGAAATATGCATATAGGAAATAGGGAATAGAAAATAGAAAGAACCCCCTCTCTCTTGGGCCAGGTTCCTGGCGCGGCCCAGCCAGCCAGCCGGCTCCCCTCGCCCCCCTCCCCCCGCGCGGCCCAGCTGGCGCACAGCGTGCAGCCCAGCTCGCCCTCCCCCTCGCGCAGCCTGGCGTGGCCCAACTCGCCCCCACCCACGCGGCCCAGCCAGCCCCCGCGTCCCCCCCCCCCGCACGTGGAGCACGCGACAGTTAGCTGCCGCCAGCATGCCCTCCCGTCATCCCCTCCCCCAAACCCCTCTCTCTCCCCCCCCCCGCGCACGATCTCCTCTCCCTCGTGCAGCTCCCCTGCTCTCGTCTCGGCGCCGCCCTTGCCCCCTCCCCGTGCAGTGAGCTCCCTTCCCCCGCCTTCCCCCTCTCCTTCTCTAGCCTGGCGTGACCCCCTCCCTCTTCCCCGCGCTCGCCCGGCCATGGCGGCCTACCCCCAGTGCGCGCGGCCTCGGCGCGTTCGGCCCTGGCATCTCGCCTGGCCCCGGCGAGGATGCCTCGGTGCGGCCTACCCCTCTCCCCGTGCGGCGCGCCCAACCCCGCCTTGTCCTTGATCGGCGCAGCTCCTCCGCGCGCCTTGCTCCTTCTCGCGCCCCTGTGGCCCCGGCGCTGTCCCCTGCTCGCGGCGGCCTACTCGCAGCTGCCCGGTGCGGCCGGCTCGGCGCGGCCCCCTGGCCTGTGCGCGCGAACCCGCCCTGGCCCGGCGTCGTGCGGCTTGGCGCGGCACAGTGGCCCCTGCCCCCGGCTCAAGCGTGCCCTCGCTCCTCCTCGGCTCGGCGCGGTGCGTGGCCCGACAGTGCCGGCGCGCGGCCATGGTGCCCCGCTCGGCTTGGCTCTGCCCCGCCTTGTCCCTGCGTGGCGCGGCTGTGGCATCCCCGGCGCGTTCGCGGCGGCCCCGCCATGGCCCCTGGCGTGCGGCCCTCTACGTGCGTGCGCTCTCCTGCCTCGCTCGGCACGGCAGTGCGCGGCCCATCCCCTGCCCTTGCCCGGTGTGGCCCCTGCGCAGCGCGGCCCCGGCCCGGTGCGCCTTCGGCTCGCGCGGCCGCGGTGCCCCTACGTAGCGCGGCGCGTGCATGGCTTGGCCCCGGTGTGTGCGCAAGCCCTTTCACGGCGCATCAGCGCAACATTGCGCGCGCGCGTGCTCGCGTGGTGCGCACAGTGTTTTGGCGTGGCTCGTCGCGCCCTCGGCGTGCTCGTCTACCCCTAGACGTGCTCGTCTACCCCTAGCCACCCATCTACCCCCCACCCCCTGTGTATTCCATGTGTAGTGATTGCGTTATTTATATCAATGAAATGGAAACTCAACTTAGAAATTGATTACGCTAGTTATTTCATGTAGTTAATTATCAACTTAGTTTAATGTCAACCAATTGGAAATAACGATATTTCTATCAGTGCATGTGATTAACACTTGTTAGTGTAACTAGGTGGAACTAGATCACGTAATGACTAATTATGCATCTACCCGTAATACGCTTCGATTATAGCTTTAACCACTGCGATACCTTCCTTCTCTTTCTAGCCAGGGTGAATGCAATATCGTATGTTACATCTTATGCATATTCAGTTTATCTGCTCTCTTGCATGGTGTATTGTTTGTTTCCTAATTCAAATGCATGGATGTATGTTTGCGCTCGCATAGAGAACGGTCTAGTTGAGGAGCCCGAAGAACTCGCAGGAGAAGCCCCTAAGCAGCAGCCGATTGGGGGAGGCAAGTGTCCCTTGACCCACTTATGTCCTATACATTCCTTAATTCACTTCCCGCATTTACACAGTTTATACCTAAGGATTGACTAGCTTTTGTTATCCATGTCCTTGTTTACCTATTTGGGTTGGATTATTATTGTTTAGCTTTATGCTATTGCTCAACACTAATCAATGAACATGATGAGATTTATCAATGATACATCGTTTTCCCTCTTATTTATGATTATATACTTGTGGCATTTAAGGGGACTCGAGCGGTTTCTCAAGTGCCTCTCCGTAAGGACCTATTCGTTGGATGAACACCCGGGAAAACAGTGCAACCATGAGGGTGGATGTGGCACGCCCTTAGCTGAATAATTAGGGGAACCGAGATGTAGTTCGCTTCACCGTCGTGCCGTTAATGGGGCTCGGTGTATGCGGCTCGCTCTGCCAAGGTTGGTTTGTCCCTTGGGGAGGAGTGCGATACATTTAGGAAACCTAACAGGCGGCTACAGCCCCGGGGAATCTTTGTAAAGGCTACGTAGTGATGCCCTGCTAGGGTCACCTTGGTAGTGATCAATGGAGAGTCATGATCTCCGGGCAGAAATAGAATCATGACTTGTGGGTAAAGTGCGCAACCTCTGTAGAGTGTTTGAAAACTGATATATCAGCCGTGCTCGCGGTTATGAGCGGCCAAGGGAGCTCCATTGATTAGTGATACTTGATCAGAGATGCTTGGATTACAGGAGGTGATGAGAATGTTGGTCTTGGCATTGACTCAGATGATGGTAAGTGGTATTCTTTCCGTTTGGAAACGGTACATTTGGGTTAATAACGTGGGTTAATTCTAAAACTTGGCTTTCTCTACTAGTAACAATAATCTGACCAACTAAAAGCAACTGCTTGACTTACCCCCCCCCCCCACATAAAGCTAGTCCACTACAGCCAAACAGGACACTTGTTGTGTATGTTGATGTGTACTCACCCTTGCTCTACACACCAACCCCCCCCCCCCTTCCCCAGGTTTTCCGTATTGCAACCACTGCTCAGGAGAAGATGAAGCTGTGGAAGGAGACTTCCAGGAGTTCCAAGATTACGACGAGTTCTAGGTGTGGGTTAGCGGCAACCCCCAGTCGGCTGCCTGTGAAGGCCGCGTGTATCTACGTTTCTTTTCCACACTTTGATTATTGTAAAGACTATGTGGATGTCTCAGACATATGATGTAATCGACTATTATTCCCCTTTTATATTATGATTTGAGCATTGTGTGATGATGTCTAGCAATGTAACTGCTGTGTACGTGAATTGCTGATCCTGGCACGTACATGGTTTGCATTCGGTTTGCCTTCTAAAACCGGGTGTGACAGACACTGAAGGTGACCGTCACAACCTCTGGCACTGGAGGGCAAGCGCAGACAAGGGGACATGCGTGAGAACCCATACTACGCATCATGGACGGTCCGGTGCCTAGGCGTGGACGGTCCGTAACATCACCGGACGGTCCGGAGCATTCCAGCGGACGGTCCGGCAACGCCGAGGAGCCACGGTGACCACATACCTTCAAACCACGACGACCAGAAATAGGTACGTGGAAAACTAACACGTTCAAGGCAGATGGTCAGTTGGTCAAATCCAGCCCGACTTTTGATCAATTATTGTCTAAATATGTGAAAAAGAAGGTGTAGCATCCCAAAAATTCAAATCTTGAAATTTTCTCAAACTCGCTCTAAATTCAAAATGAATTTCAAATTTCATTTCAAAATGTTTGTTTACGAGTTGATATCAACAAATAAAATATAGTTGTCTATATTCTCTCCAAAATCCTCCTCAAAATATCCTACAAATATTTTCCCAGTGATTCCCCTCGAATTCTTTCCAGAAATACTGCCCAGATATTTTCCCAGTAATCCCCTTCAAGTTCTTTCCAGAAATACTGTCCAAATATTCCACCGATAACTCTCCAAGTATTTTCCTCCTAAGAAATACCTTTAGAATCATTTTTCAAGTCCCTACAAATATTTTCTTCATAACTTTCCTCATGCTCATACGTATACGTATGCCTCTGGTGTCATACGGTGAGCTCTACAAGCTAATTACACTCATACAAGACAAATACATGCTAATCTCTCACTAATCCTCTCATCCTCCCACTAATCCTCTCATCCCTCCCCCTAATCCCCCCACCATGGCTATAAATAGAGGGGCAAGGGCCTCCTCTCATCCCACCCCAAGCCATTTCATGGCAACGTCTCTTCCCCCCCACCACACATGCCCACTCCATCTCCCACACAAGCACACACTAGCACAAGGATCGTTCGGTCGTTCTTCGATCATTCGTCCCCCTGTTCTTAGTTTGTTCATTCGTTCGTTCGATCGTTCGATCGTTCGTCCGATCGTTCATGGTTCGTTTGTCCGTTCGTCCGTTCATTCGTCCAAATAATCTTTTTCCTGCCGTTATGCTGCCGAAATTCCGATCGTTTGTTCGTCCGATCATTCGATCGTTCGTCCATTCGTTCATAGTTCCTATTCATCGTTCATCGTTTGTTCATAGTTCCTATTCATCGTTCATCGTTCGTTCATAGTCCCTATTCATCGTTCATCCAGATAATCTTTGTCCTACCGTTATGCTGTCGAAATTCCGATCGTTCGTTCGTCCGATCATTCGATAATTCGTCCATTCATTCAGAGTTCCTATTCATCGTTCATCGTTCGTTCATACGACTATTCATCGACACTATTCACCATCATTACTATTCACCATTACTATTCACCGATACTATTCATCAATCCTTACTATTCATCATCGTTGCTATTCATCGATGATATCTATGGTAACTTTTTCGTCGTCACTATTCATCATTACTATTCATCGATCATCCGATCAACCCAAATTTCAACTACTCATCCATCATGCTGTCCAGTCCACCTAAGACCAGCCAGACCCATATTCCAGTCATACGAACTCCGGTGACTGTGATTTTCCTTCCAGTGGGAACTCCCCATCTGGTCACCCATCCCAGGTTTCTCTAAGTTGAGCATGCTTAACTTTGAGATTCCTTTGAACCAGGCTTCCAAACTCAGATTCCAATAATTCTTGTTTCTAAATTCTTATCAAAGTATTCCCTATCCAACCATGTCATCCATTAAGCATGGTTCATATTCCAGAAAACTCCCAAAATACTCTTGTCCCATATTCTGCCTAAAACTCTCATGTTCATACTAAGTTAGACGATTCATTCGTCACTATTCTCACCAATTGTGAACTTCACTGTTCTACACCACATACACCCAACTATAAATACACCCAGCTACCCTCTCCCTCTCCACACACACTCAACACCCTCAGCCAAGGCAAACACCCCACCCACTCAGTTACTCCGCTCTGCCGGCTATACGCATAGTGTCGCTTCGTCTCTAGTCCACCCTCCTGGTAAGCACCTCCGCTCCACCACCAGTAATATCACAACACCACATGACACAGATTCTACTCAAGACTCTACCCATCCATATATCGCTATTCTGACCACTATACTAAATATTTGTTAGCATACTTGCTTGTTTGTATGTTTGCTTATTCATGTTGCATAGTTATCGGAGCGTTCGGGCCGTCTCGTGGAGGCCAGATCTGCAAGTCTACGCCAGGCAGTGGAGCCAGAAGCCAGTTCCACGAGCTCCCCTTCCCCCTTCGCCGGATAAGCATGGCAAGCTCACTGGATCCCTTTGATGCATAAATTACCTATGATTTTTCAACCACAACCCTCAGCCTATTATTTTATGCATGATATGATTTTGAGACAAGTTATTATGGCCACCCAGTCGCTTGTCGCAATCAATCCTTGATATATTTGTTACAAATGATTTGAGAAAAGGTGTGAGTTTTCAAAAAAAATGCTTTTCAAAATGTGTATGATGAAGGGTTTTCACCCTTATCACCTTTGAGTAGGGATGATCAGGGACTCCCTGGTTTAGGGGAGGGCCTAAGGTGATGGCTCAGCTGGTTTAGGTGTGAGCAGAAGGATTGTCCCCTCACATAAGGACCGATTTGTCATCCTTCACTACCTGTACTCATGATAAGTACAACCACTCGATACTGTATGGGCAGTCACTCAATCTGAACTCATACTGTCCAAACCCCAGGGTTATGAAGGCTGGGGAGCACCGGGAGGATAAGGAGGGGGAATGTTTTGTCCGGTTTGGGCATGGCGGTGGCCTGACTCCTTCCAGTATAACCGTTAAGGTAAGGACGTGCGAGGAAAGAAAGAGATTCGGCATTCGGGTCTCACAACGGTGAGATCGTAGAAACAGGACTAGTGGGTAAAGTGTACCCCTCTGCGCAGAGTTTCAAACCTATTCGAATAGTCTGTGTCCATAGGAATAGACGAGTCTGGTGTGGTATGACAATTAGTGTTTTGTTTTCCAAAAAAAGGTGCTTTTGAGAAAAGTGGTTTTTAAAAGGTCCGGCGGTTGAGCCGTGGGCTATGGTGGACGGGAAGTCCAGTAGCTGTTTTTGAAAATGAAAACCAGTGGGAAACTACTGAGATACCTGGATGGTTTAGTCCAGGGGATTTTATTCTATATTGAAAAACTTCCTGCTCCTTTGGGAGAGGATACGCTTTGAAAAATACAAAATGTTTTAGAAAACAACCCTGCATAAAATATTGTTGTTTCTGCAAAATATCCTGAGCTCCACATATTCTATGCATTATATCTGATTTCCCCATTACGCGAGTGAAGGTGGGCTGCTGAGTACGTTTGTACTCACCCTTGCTTATTTGTTGTTTTCAGAAAAAGGAGATCGGGTAAGAGTTACGCCTGTTCCCAACCTTGCCTATGGCTGTTGGACCGCTGATTTGCTTCGCTGCGTATATCGGGCTGCTTCAGCCCCACTCTGATGATATGTCCCGAGTTGTGGACCAACTCTTAAAGTTGATCGCCACCTTTATAGGTTTGTCTCATTTAAGCAGATCTGGAATCATCTGTTGTATAAATGTGTTTACTAGCCTCCTAGGACTAATAATTGTATCACATTTGAGTACCAGAGGATTGGTGCGCTTCAGGTGGTATCAGAGCTGTTAGGTTGGCCGCAGGACGTAACCCTTAGCCTTGATCCAAAAGTTTTTGAGTCAAAACTATTTTCTTAAAAAAAATTCTTGCTCTTATCCCTTCATTTCAAAAATGCTTTTCCCCTTTCATTCTCTCAGAAGTCAGATGGAGGTCCACTGCTAAACCAGCTTTTGCCAGAATGAAGATGGTTTCCCCAAGTTGCTGAGAGCATGCACAGTTCGCCTCGGAATCAGGAGCCAGCCAGAGTATGATGGTCGTGAATTCGTCATGCATGGCACAGAGAAGTGTGTCATGACTGTATACATTGGATCCAGTCTGCACCATGTGGAATGGAGTGTCACTGCTGCTAGGCACAGATTCAAAGACACCTGCCAAGTCGTCGCTCGCAAGGCATTGAGGGCCCTATGTCAGATCTATGAAGAAGAAGTGGCTGACACCCCGCTTAGATTCTTTCTGCCTTTTCAGAGAGACCGTCCAGTTTGGATGGCCAGGATGCGTGCATTGGAAGGGCAACAGCTGCTTGAGGACGACCCTATAGTCGTGTACCTCACCGCATACCTCCTCACCCTGGATGCACATTATGATTTCTTGGCTCGGTGCCACCGTCAGATGACTGCCCGAGCAGAAGATGCAGAGAAGCTCAACCGTAAGCTCCATGTGGATCTCACCGCAGCTCAAGCCCGTGTAGCTGCCTTGGAAAGTCGTGAAGTCGTTGCTGTTGAAGCCCTAAAGCAAGCCAAGGATGAGCACGTCCAGAAGTTGATGGATGCCTACTTGGTAACCCATAACCAACATAGAGCCTAGCGGATCCAAGAGCCCGCTTCATCCAACCCAGTTCAACCCATGAAAGCTGAAGATCCCCAGATTCTTGAAGGTCACCCGGTCTCTATCAGAGGAGAGAAGAAGGCTTGGGAACTGCCGGAAGGAGCCATAGTCTTGGAAGGTATGCCAGTCTCCCCTTAGGCTATGGATAAGCAAGAGCATCCCAAATCCTCCCAAGATTCCCCGCCAGAGTTGTTTGAGCCCCTCACCTTGAAGAAGATTCTAGCACCGTCCCGTGAGATCAAGGAAGAAGCTGCAAGCACCCCGCCAGCACCGCCGCCCTCTGAGGAGCTACAAGAGCCAGTTCCACTTGAAGAAGAGTTTGACCTGGTCTTGCCACCTCAGTCGCCGCCAGAAGAAGTCATCAACATCAGCTCCCTCTTGACCCATCCAGGAGATATCTCGACTGAAGTTGTGCTAGCCTCACCAGAAGAGAAGCTGTCAGATCTGAAGTTAGTTATGCCCAGTCCTCTGCATGCATTGGGTAGTGAAGTTTTTCTTCACTTTGGCTAGAGCCCTGCATGTATGAGAGGTAATCGTGTAGTCTCGTGTTTTGAAAAACTCTAATTGTGTGGCCCCCTAGGGCATTTCAAAATGAATTTCACTTGATGTTTTCTTCCCTTTTGAGTGCATATGTGATGCTTTAACATTAGTGCTCATAAGTTGCATTTAGCATAGTTCTCAATTCAGGAGCTAAGCAATAGTAGTTATGCTTAGCCCCCGAATCTGAGTAGTCCGTGCTTTCGAAAAACTCTATTCTTCCCTTATTCAAAACATTTGATTTGTTTGTGCTTATCATTGTTGAGCTTGTGTCTTTTATTTCTTTTTTTGATAAAAAGGTTTTTCTCTAAAAACATAGATCACAAATTAGAGCTAATCCTCACCTTATGCTTCCATTCTCATCTTAACCCCATCTCAAGAGAAAAATGCCTCACCCAAGAAGATACTAGGAAGCTTACCCTTGAAGCCTAGAATAAGCTACAGAAGGAACCTATCCAACCGCTCAGTCAAAAGGATCGACCGTGAGAATCAAAGCATTGCCCCTAAGTCAAAGTAAAAAAAGAAAAAGAGGACAGAAGAAGTTATTACCATACAGAGAGGCAAAGATTCTTGGAACCAGAGTCCACAAACATCAGGATCATTGACCCCACCATTCACACGTGCTCCCTGCATGCGTGCCCCCTTTGTAGCGCACCACCACCGCCCCACGCCCCCCTTTTGCAGCACACCCACCACCATTACCGCCAGCAACACCATCCCCCCCTCCATCGCACTTGTTGCCTTGTGTCACCTGCTCTATCGCCACCACTCCGCAACCGAGCACCCCCACTCGCCTATAAAACCCCCCACCAGCTCCCTTAACTCCCATCTCGCTCAAAGTAAAGCACACTCCAGATAAATCCCCTCTGCCAAATCGCAAGCAACTCCATTTTCCACTCCCTCGCCCCTGAGATCACAATGCTTAGTGATTCTTGGATTGAAGATTGTTGTACATGGTTCATAGTCTTTGGTTTCTCCCTCTGTATGATGGCAATACTCTTCGATAGAATCCTCCAGTGTGAAGAGCAAAGAGAAAGAAAGAGGCAGTGAAAAGTGAAAAGTGAAAAGAAGATAGTGAAGAGAAGATAAGAAGAAGGTTGTCCCAACATCAACTCTATGTCAGTCATCTCTGCGCAGCCTGCTCAAGCAGCAACAGCAGAAGAAGGCCCTATAACACCCTTGTTATGAGGTACTTCAAGGAGTTCAAATCCCCAAGATTCAAGAGTTCTACCCTCATTCTTTTTAAGTGGGTAGTGTTCTAGTAAGGTTCCTATGGAGAAAAAGAAGAAGGCATGTTGCAAGCTTGTGGAGGACCAGGTCATCGAAGCTTATAAGTTTCTGGATGAGAAGTAGTCACCCAAGTTTTGTTGATGAAGCACCAGAAGACTAATCAAGGAAGGAATCCATGTGGGAGTTTGCATGAGAAAGGTTTGCGTGTTGGCATCGATGCTTCTTCAGTAAGCTAGCTGCCAAGCGAAACCTAGAAGCCTGAAGATGATCTTTGAGTAGCCAGAATTAGCGTTTGCAATCGGCAACCGGATGCTCATGAAAGGCCAGATTTTGTTGAAATTCCATCTCCTCGAAGAGTCTGCAAAGTGAAGATATGTAGCTGAAGTAAAGCTATACCCATAACCCTTCTAAGCCGAATCTCAAGGACGAGATTCATTTTAAGTGGGGTAGATTTGTAGCATCCCAAAATTCAAATCTTGAAATTTTCTCAAACTCGCTCTAAATTCAAAATGAAATTCAAATTTCATTTCAAAATGTTTGTTTGTGAGTTGATATCAACAAATAAAATATAGTGGTCTATATTCTCTCCAAAATCCTCCTCAAAATATCCTACAAATATTTCCCCAGTGATCCCCCTCGAATTCTTTCCAGAAATACTGCCCAGATATTTTCCTAGTAATCCCCTTCAAGTTCTTTCCAGAAATACTGTCCAAATATTCCACCGATAACTCTCCAAGTATTTTCCTCCTAAGAAATACCTTCAGAATCATTTTTCAAGTCCCTACAAATATTTTCTTCATAACTTTCCTCATGCTCATACGTATACGTATGCCTCCGGTGTCATACGGTGACCTCTACAAGCTAATTACACTCATACAAGACAAATACATGCTAATCTCCCACTAATCCTCTCATCCTCCCACTAATCCTCTCATCCTTCCCCCTAATCCCCCCACCATGGCTATAAATAGAGGGGCAAGGGCCTCCTCTCATCCCACCCCAAGCCATTTCATGGCAACTCTCTTCCCCCCCCCCACACATGCCCACTCCATCTCCCACACAAGCACACACTAGCACAAGGATCGTTCGGTCGTTCTTCGATCGTTCGTCCCCCTATTCTTAGTTTGTTCGTTCGTTCGTCCGATCGTTCAATCGTTCGTCCGATCGTTCATGGTTCATTCGTCGTCCGTTCGTTCGTCCAAATAATCTTTTTCCTGCCGTTACGCTACCGAAATTCTGATCGTTTGTTCGTCCGATCATTCGATCGTTCGTCCGTTCGTTCATAGTTCCTATTCATCGTTTGTTCATAGTTCCTATTCATCGTTCAAAGTCCCTATTCATCGTTCATCCAGATAATCTTTTTCCTGCCATTATGCTGCCGAAATTTCGATTGTTCGTTCGTCCGATCATTCGATCGTTCGTCCGTTCGTTCATAGTTCCTATTCATCGTTCATCGTTCGTTCATAGTTCCTATTCATCGTTCATCGTTCGTTCATAGTCCATATTCATCGTTCATCCAGATAATCTTTGTCCTGCTGTTATGCTACCAAAATTCCGATCGTGCGTTCGTCCGATCATTCGATCGTTCGTCCATTCGTTCATAGTTCCTATTCATCGTTCATCGTTCGTTCATCGTCACTATTCATCATTCATCGTTCGTTCATACGAACTATTCATCAACACTATTCACCATCGTTACTATTCATCATTACTATTCACCGATACTATTCTTCATCGTTACTATTCACCATTGTTGCTATTCGTCGATGATATCTATGGTAACTTTTTCATCATCACTATTCATCGTTACTATTCATCGATCATCCGATCACCCCAAATTTCAACTACTCATCCATCATGCTGTCCAGTCCACCTAAGACCAGCCAGACCCATATTCCAGTCATACGAACTCCGGTGACTATGATTTTCCTTCCAGTGGGAACTCCCCATCTGGTCACCCATCCCAAGTTTCTCCAAGTTGAGCATGCTTAACTTTGAGATTCCTTTGAACCAGGCTTCCAAACTCAGATTCCAATAATTCTTGTTTCTAAATTCTTATCAAACTATTCCCTATCCAACCATGTCATCCATTAAGCATGGTTCATATTCCAGAAAACTTCCAAAATACTCTTGTCCCGTATTCTGCCTATAACTCTCCTGTTCATACTAAGTCAGATGATTCATTCGTCACTATTCTCACCAACGGTGAACTTCACTATGCTACACCACATACACCCAGCTAAGGCAAGTACCCTCTCCCTCTCCACACACACTCAACACCCTCAGCCAAGGCAAATACCCCACCCACTCAGTTACTCCGCTCTACCGGCTACACGCATAGTGTCGCTTCATCTCCAATCCACCCTCCTGGTAAGCACCTCTGCTCCACCACCAGTAATATCACAACACCACATGACACAGATTCTACTCAAGACTCTACCCATCCATATATCGCTATTCGGACCACTATACTAAATATTTGTTGGCATACTTGCTTGTTTGTATGTTTTCTTATTCATGTCGCATAGTTATCGAAGCATTCGTGCCGTCTCGTGGAGGCCAGATCTGCAAGTCTACGCCAGGCGTTGGAGCCAGAAGCCAGTTCCGCGAGCTCCCCTTCCCCCTTCACCGGATAAGCACGGCAAGCTCACTGGATCCCTTTGATGCATAAATTACCTATGATTTTTCAACCACAACCCGCAGCCTGTTATTTTATGCATGATATGATTTTGAGACAAGTTATTATGGCCACCCAGCCGCTTACCGCAATCAATCCTTGATATATTTGTTACAAATGATTTGAGAAAAGGTGTGAGTTTTCAAAAGAAAATGCTTTTCAAAATGTGTATGATGAAGGGTTTTCACCCTTATCACCTTTGAGTAGGGATGATCAGGGACTCCCTAGTTTAGGGGAGGGCCTAAGGTGATGGCTCAGCTGGTTTAGGTGTGAGTAGAAGGATTGTCCCCTCACATAAGGACCGGTTTGTCATCCTTCACTACCTGTACTCATGATAAGTACAACCACTCGAGACTGTATGGGAAGTCACTCAATCTGAACTCGTACAGTCCAAACCCTAGGGTTATGAAGGCTGGGGAGCACCGGGAGGATAAGGAGGAGGAATGTTTTGTCCGGTTTGGGCATGGCGGTGGCCTGACTCCTTCCGGTATAACCATTAAGGTAAGGACGTGCGAGGAAAGAAAGAGATTCAGGCATTCGGGTCTCACGATGGTGAGATCGTAGAAACCAGACTAGTGGGTAAAGTGTACCCCTCTGCGCTGAGTTTCAAACCTATTCGAATAGTCTGTGTCCGCAGGAATGGACAAGTCTGGTGTGGTATGACAATTAGTGTTTTGTTTTCCAAAAAAAGGTGCTTTTGAGAAAAGTGGTTTTTAAAAGGTCCGGCGGTTGAGCCGTGAGCTATGGTGGACGGGAATTCCAGTAGCTGTTTTTGAAAATGAAAACCAGTGAGAAACTGCTGAGATACCTGGATGGTTTAGTCCAGGGGATTTTATTCTATATTGAAAAACTTCCTGCTCCTTTGGGAGAGGATGCGCTTTGAAAAATACAAAATATTTTACAAAACAACCCTGCATAAAATATTGTCGTTTCTGGAAAATATCCTGAGCTCCACATATTCCATGCATTATATCTGATTTCCCCATTCCGCGGGTGAAGGTGGGCTGCTGAGTACGTTTGTACTCACCCTTGCTTATTTGTTGTTTTTCAAAAAAAGGAGATCGGGTAAGAGTTACGCCTGTTCCCAACCTTGCCTGTGGCTGTTGGACCGCTGATTTGCTTTGCTGCGTATATCGGGCTGCTTTAGCCCCACTCTGATGATATGTCCCAAGTTGTGGACCAACTCTTAAAGTTGATCGCCACCTTTATAGGTTTGTCTCGTTTAAGCAGATCTGGAATCATCTGTTGTATAAATGTGTTTACTAGCCTCCTGGGACTAGTAATTGTATCACATTTGAGTCCTAGAGGATTGGGGCGCTTCAGAAGGCCGGTCCCAGTGACCGGCCACCAAAGCGGTCTCGCTTACCCACCCAGGAGCGACAGCAGGTTAGGCCGATTGGACCACCTCACCAATTGGAAAGAACAGGAGGTCATAATGTCCAACTAAGACCTAACGTACGTGCATGGACACCTCCACTCCCATACGCACCTATGTCATATCATTATGCATAAATACCACCACCACCATATATCCCGAATCAGATGTGGGGTATGCCACCATATCCTTTCGGGACTCCACAATACTCCACTTGGGGGGCACCCCAATCACCTGTCTTTGACAGGTTGATGCCTCCAGTACAAGACCGATTAAGAGCCCCTCAATCTGGTCCACGAGCATAGGCCCAGCAAGATTGCCGAACCACTCGGCCCAAAGGCTGACTAATCCGGCAGGGGGGCATATAGCTACGGCCACCAACAGTACGATAAAAGGGGACATCATTGAAATAGGAACAACAGATGTCATCATACAACAAAATAACGAAGGGCCGATGATTTTTGGTAAATCGGCCAACACAAACAAGAAACAAGATACGACTGTCAACTAAACGGCCGATTAAAAATACTCCATGCCCTAAAGGTGCCCATCGGGATTGACGCAGTCGCAAAAGTGAAAATTACAACACCTAAGAGCAAAGGAGAACCAGGAAAAGGAGGCGGAAAAAATATTCAATGACACGCATCCGCAATATCCTCCACCATAAAAAAGATGGAGACCAAAGGTCGTTGAGGAAAATCAAACGGCCACAAAGACAGAAAATAAACCAACAACTGTGCAGTTCTTTGCAGGTATGGCAGACAGTCCGGCTATAAAGACAAGGACCAACCGTACAGGGCGCGGACCGTATAACCTCTGAGGCCGGATCGTCCGCACTACACCAGGACACTTCCAACGACATACCGACACCCATGGAGGAAGATGACCTACAAGAATAAGAACTGGTCAACTACGGAGCTACTCCAGAACACTCAGAAAATTAGGAAAGCAAGATGACAAATTGGTCAGGACCAGTACGACACTCAGCGATGTTGGGACTGATAGTCCGATCAAAGCTAAACGGGTCACGTCTGTTGAGTTAACCATCGGGACCAAGACCCTTGCGTACTATCCTAGTAGGTGGCAAGATGCCTAAGAAAACTGATGTGATCGCATCAAGTTAGTTGCTTTTGGTTCGCTCAGCTCCACCAAAAGGCAGGGGGGCATATGTTGGGAACCTAATTGAGCACCGAACAGTTCGGCCCTGAGGCCGGACGGTCCGCGGTCCGGACGGTCCGCACCTGTGGGTCGGACGGTCCTCGCGCGCGCAGAACAGATTAGGGTTCCAAGTTTCTTGCTGTGTTTGTTGGCGAAATTCGCGGGATTAACTCAGGAGATCAGTTTGTAACGGGTCCAGCCCCCTCCTCTATAAATATAGAGGATTACAGCCGATTAGAATAAATCAATCGAATCAATAACACTTTTATCTCGCATTTATTTCCTGTACAATTAGGACTAGTTCTAGTATAGCCTCTCAATCCCCAAATTCTCTGCTTCTCTTCGACTCTACGTCGATTAGAGGAGTCTAGGTCGGTCTGCCCGAGCCAAGACATCACCAAGGATCTCTCCTCCCCGACGAGGTCCCTCCTGGGAGCGAGATCCAGGCGCCATCGGCGACCTTCGCCGCCCCTGCGCACGCGCGGATCGTCCAGCCCCAGGGCGCGGACCGTCCGGCCGTCAGGCAGGAAAACCTAAGCCCTGCACCAGGTCGCGGACCGTCCCGCCTCTGGCCATGGACCGTCCGCCCCTATGCAGAGAGCACCGCCGCCGGTTCTTGTTTAGTGATTGGCGCTCCAAAAAGGCACCAACACTTGGAAAAAAAGGATTCTATAGAATACAAAAAGCTACTTACTAGTAGGAGATAAAACTCAAATATAAACTACACAAGACTAAATAGACAAGTATGCAAGAATAGGTATAGAGTGCAACCTGATGGAGCAAGAGATGACACAAGATATATCCTCGAGGTTCGGTTCCTTACCAACAACCTACGTTTTCATTGTGGTGAGTCCAAACAAGGTGATTTATGCGCTAATTGACATAACATGCCAAGCCCACAATAAAGGTGAAGTAAGAATCACTCTAGAGAAGCAGTCCAATAAGTCATGATTCCACTTTAATTGCTCTTTGTGAATCACCCACAAGGAATGAGCATAGGAGCCCCTCGCAATAATGATTAGAGTTGGTGATAATCACCAATGGTCGCTCAACAACCCCACACATTCTATGGCATCTAGGTGATGATAGCCACTAGGTGTAATAGGAGTGTAACTAGCCCAAATCACCTAGCTAGTGCCACAATATGCAACAACTGCAAGTAATGCACTATGAGTGCTCAAATCTCAACCAAATGATGAACTACAAGTTGCATGTGTGTGGACTGTGTTTCTCTATCCTCAAGTGTTGTTCACAATTGTATGAAGCGAGAGGTGCCAGCCAAAGTTGACCAAAGGGTCTATTTATAATCCCATAAAGGAATCTAACCATTATCTCTTGAAACATAGAATTTTGGGGCATCGAACATATCCGGTGGACCATCGGTCCCTGCACCGGATATGTCTGGTGCCATTCCAATGGCTATATTTGTAATAGTTGTAAACTAGTTGTTAACAATATTATATGTATGTTGCAATCACCAGACATATCATCAAACATGTCTAGGGAGTGTTGAGCCGAAATATGCAAATTGTATGCTCTTTGAGTGCCCTGTCCTATGTGGTGTTTGATGCCACAACAAATATATCGGTGTGTTATAGAACTGAAATGCATTTTTGACGTCCTCTCTGAGCGTCCTATCTGGTGGGCTATCTAGTGCCTCACCATACACATTTGACGCACCCTATCCGGTGCGCACGAACACCATAGTGCTCATCTGAAAATTGTGAAGTACATATAAGCCAACTTCATAATTGATGTCATGTTCGCAGCACCACTGGACATGTCTAGTGCACATAAAAATCTACATCGAGAGCTATTTCTCTTCTCTTCTAAAGTGTGCTAACTCTAATTTTTTACCAAACATAATAGAGAATAGTTAGCATTTTTCAAGGGTCTTAATAGTTTCGCTTGCTCTCACGTGTGTCGCTTAGGCCAATATGTAATGCATGTGATTCCTACACCTAGTGGCACTAGATGATTGAGTTGTCTTGTTAGACTTCCCTCTTTATAGTATGCACATCTATTCTAAATTTAATACATATTCTATTACATATTGACCAGCAAAATAAAATGTTATATCTTATACATTTGCCTTGAGTCCTTGCATTTTGCTTTTCTTCTTCCTTTTTCCATGTTTAGCATTTGATTATCCTTCGTGTCCATCACCATCCTTTTTATGGTTGTCAATCTAGCTCAACATTGGATGTGGATTTTAACTATCTTATTATTGACACTTAGGGTAGAGGTTAGTCCACTAGTTGTCTCAGTTACCAAAATCACACATGGAGCTTTCACCGGCCCAGTGGTCGGTCTAATGTGATAGGCTGGCAAGTGCAACCCGGCCTCAAGCCCACCATCCTTTCTATCCCTCTTTGCCTCCCATTCCTTCTAGAGGGTAGCTTGATGAGGCATTTTAAGGCTCACTATTAGATGGATGATTGTCTGCTTAACGTTTCTGGTGAGGATTGTTGCCTCCTATCCCGCTACCTCGACATTGTTGGTTGAGGGACAACATCTGCAGGTGACAATGTTGGTGCTTGAGACGGTCAGGCTGCATTCCATCATCATTAGAGGCACGTGTTGTGTTGCTTCCCTTTAGATGGGTGACCAAGTTGGCAACAACGAGTGGAGGTGCATGCACAATGTGCGTGTATTGATTTGGCTTCAACCATTCCAAATTTATTCAATATATGTTTGATATATTTTTTCTTGGCTCACAAATGTGACATTCTTTATTTGCTTGATTCGAAGTCCATGGAAGTATCTTGGCCCACCAATCATTGATATTTGAAACTCCTGAATCATCATCTCTCCAAATTCTTCAAAAAAAATGATGTATTGATCCAAGGATGATACTGTCAATATATACTTGACATACAAACAGATCATTTCCAATCCTTTTGGTGAAGATAATTGCTTCAACCTTGCACATATTCTATCTCTTTGAGGGTAGGAAATCCCTTTATCTCTTATATCATGCTCTAGGTGCTTGGTTTAATCTATATAGTGCCTTCGGTTTGTACATATGGTTAGGTTTATTGCAGTCTTCAAAGTCGGGTGGTATTTTTACATAAACTAGCCCATTGACGTGCCCATTGAAAAATGCACTCTTGACATCTATTTGGTATAACTTGATTTTATGAGCATAGGTATATATCAATAGAACCCTTATAGCCTCAAATCTTGAAACTGGGACATATGTGATATGTGTCTCCAAAGTGAAGACCTTCCAATTGAGTGTAACCTTGTGCGCCTAGTTTTACTTTGCTTCTTAACACTATTCCATCTTTACTTTGCTTGTTCTTGAGAATCCACTCCATTCCAATCACATTGTAATTATTGGGCATCTCAACTAGTTCTCATGATTTTTGTGAAATTGTTGAGTTCTTCATGCATGACATTTGTCCAATCCATATCCAATAATGCCTCTTCAATTCTTGTTGGCTCAATGGATGATATAAGTGAGCAATGTTCGTAAAAGGATGTTGGCCTTGATCTTGTTTGAACACTGCTTCTCAAATCTACAACTATTTGATTCAATGGATGATCTATAACTTGACCATTTGAGCATGGTTGGTTATGATATTGTGTTATTTGAGTTGGACTAGACAAATATTGATTTTGCACTTGATGGCTTTGACCTTGATCACAAGAATCAATGGTGTCCATATTTGATGGAGGGATCACTTGACCTTCCACTTCAATCATTTCCCTTGGTTTCACATCACCAATGTTCTTCGTAGCATTTGAAAGGGAAATAGGGTCAAACCTTTTCCTATAAATAATTTTGGTGGTTGAATGCCCAACACAAATATTGGACTAACTAGTTTGCTCTAGATTATGTTTTATACAGGTGTATAAAGGTTCAACACAAACCAATAAAAAGATCAAAGTTAGGGTTCAAAAGAAAGGAGCAAAAGAAACCGAAGAGAAACCTAGTCTGGTGCACCGGACACTGTCCGGTGGCACCGGACTGTCCGGTGTGCCACCGGACAGTGTCCGGTGCATCAGGGGCCATACAGTCTGAACTCTTCACCTTCGGGTTTCTCAAGCATCGCTCCGCTATAATTCATCGGACTGTCCGGTGCACCAAGCGGAGCAACGGCTAACAGAGCAACGGTCGTCTGCAAAAGTGTGAACAGTGCGCGCAGAAGTCAGAGCAGGCGTCAGAGGCGCACCAGACAGTGAACAGGACCTGTCTGGTGTAGCACCAGATTGTTCGGTGTGACATGAAGTCAGCGCTCCAATGGTCAGAATCTTCAGAACCCTAATGGTTGGGGATGTGACTCGCGCACCAATAGTGTCCGGTGGCGCACCGGACTGTCCGGTGCGCCCATCGACAGACAGCCTCCCCAACAACTATGTAGTGGTTGAGGGCTATAAATACCCCCCAACCACCACCACTCCAAGCATCCAAGATTTTTAGACATCCCATTCAATATAAGAGCTAGGTGCATTCAATACTAGACACAATTCAAAAGATTCAAAGCCTCTCCAAGTCCCAAATTCACTCCAAACAATTAGTGACTAGAGAGAGTTTTGCTCGTCTTCTTTGAGCTCTTGTTCTTGGATCGCTTTCTTCTTCCTCATTTTTGTTCTTCAAGCAACTTGTAATCAAAGCAAGAGACACCAATTGTGTGGTGGTCCTTGTGGGGTCTAAGTGACCCGTTTGATTAAGGAGAAAGCTCACTCAGTCTAGGTGACCGTTTGAGAGAGGGAAAGGGTTGAAAGAGACCCGGTCTTTGTGACCACCTCAACAGGGAGTAGGTTTTCAAGAACCAAACCTCGGTAAAATAAATCACTGTGTCATCCGCTTCATTTGCTCTTGATTTATTTTTCGCCCTCTCTCTCGGACTCGATTTTAATTCTAACGCTAACCCTGGCTTGTAGTTGTGCTTTAAGTTTATAAATTTTAGATTCCGCCTATTCACCTCCCCTCTAGGCGACTTTCAATCGGTATCAAAGCACGGTACTTCATTAGAGTCTAACCACTCGAAGTGATGTCAGGAGAACACGTCAAGAGGGAGATTGTGACCCGCGAGAAGTCCACAAGCCACGGGAAGGCTCCATCGAGGGAGTCCGACAGCAAGCTAAAGGAGGGATCACCTCCTCACAAGTCGCATCGGAGCGACGACAAGAAAAAGAAGATGAAGAAGATGGTCTACTACGAGACCAACTCTTTGTCACCATCCACCTCTGGCTTCGGCGCGCCGTCCGTCACTTCTAAACGCCATGAGCACAAGAAGTATAGTAAGATGCCACTTCGTTATCCCCATATTTCTAGACACATTCTACTTTCCGTCCCACTAGGCAAACCACCGATTTTTGATGGTGAAGATTATTGTATGTGGAGTGATAAAATGAGGCATCACCTAACCTTAGTCCACGCTAGCATATGGGACATTGTTGAGTTTGGAGCGCAGGTACCATCAGTGGGGGATGAAGGCTATGATTCGAACGAGGTCGCCCAAATCAAGCACTTTGATTCCCAAGCAACTACTATACTCCTCGCCTCTCTATGTCGAGAGGGGTATAATAAGGTGCAAGGGTTGAAAAGTGCCAAGGAGATTTGGGACATACTCAAGACCGCACACGAAGGAGATGAGGTGACCAAGATCACCAAGCAGGAGACGATCGAGGGGGAGATCGGTCGGTTCGTCCTCAACCAAGGAGAGGAGCCACAAGCCATGTACAACCAGCTCAAGACCTTGGTGAACCAAGTGCGCAACCTCGGGAGCACCAAGTGGGATGACCATGAAATGGTCAAGGTTATTCTTAGATCACTTGTTTTTCGTGTGGTAAGCCAAGTCATTTTATTGCAAAATGTCCTATGTCTAGTGATAGTGACAGGGGCGACGACAAGAGGGGAAATAAGAAGGAGAAGAAGAGATACTACAAGAAGAAGGGTGGCGATGCCCACGTATGTCGGGAATGGGACTCCGACATGAGCTCCACCGACTCCTCCGACGAGGACGCCGCCAACATCACCGTCAACAAGGGTCTTCTCTTCCCCAACATCGGCCACAAGTGTTTCATGGCAAAAGACAGCAAAAAGAAGAAGGTAAAATCTAGAGCCTCCACCAAATATACAACATCTAGTGATGAGGCTAGCTCTAGTGAAGATGAAGATGATCTACTTACTCTTTTTGCCAATCTTAACATGCAACAAAAAGAAAAATTGAATGAATTAATAGGTGCTATTCATGAGAAGGATGAACTCTTGGATAGCCAAGATGGATTCCTTATTAAAGAAAATAAAAAGCATGTTAAAGTAAAAAATGCTTATGCTCAGAAGGTAGAAAAATTGACTAATGAGCTTAGCATATGCCATGACACTATTTCTAACCTTAGAACTGAAAATGCTAACTTATTTGCTAAGCTTGAGAAGTTAAATGTTTGTGATGATTCAATTACCAATCTTAGAAATGATAATGCTGGTTTAATTGCTAAGATTGATAAATTGAATGAATCTATTTCTAGCCTTAAAACTGAAAATGCAAGTTTAATTTCTAAAGCTAAAGATTTGGATGTTTGCAATATTTCTATTTCCAATCTTAGAAATGAGAATGCTATATTACATGCTAAAATTGATGATTTAAATGCTTGCAAACCCTCTACATCTAATGTTGAACATGATGCTATTTGTACTAGATGTAGAGATGTTAATGTTGATGCTATTCATGATCACCTAGCTTTAATTAAACAACAAAATGATCACATAGCTCAACTTACTGCAAAAATTAATGAGCATGAAATTGAAAATGAAAAGTTTAAATTTGTTAGAAGCATGCTCTATAATGGGAGATGCCCTGGCATTAAGGATGGTATTGGTTTCCAACAGGGAAGCAATGTCAAGCATAATGCCCCTAAAAGATTGTCCAATTTTGTTAAAGGCAAGGCTCCCATGGTTCAGGATAACGAGGGTTACATTTTATATCCTGCTGGTTATCCTGAGCACAAGATTAGGAGAATTCATGCTAGGAAGTCTCATTATGTTTCCCATCATGCTTTTATATACAAGAATGAGGCATCTAGTTCTAGGCAAACAACCCATGTTAAATTGCCTAAAAAGAAATCTCCTACTGCATCAAATGAGCCTATTATTTCATTTAAGACTTTTGATGCATCATATGTTTTAACTAACAAATCAGGCAAAGTAGTTGCCAAGTATGTTGGGGCCAGACACAAGGGATCAAAGACTTGTGTTTGGGTACCCAAGGTGCTTGTTTCTAATGTGAAAGAACCCAAAACCGTTTGGGTACCTAAGAACAAGGCCTAAATTGTTTTGCAGGTTTATGCATCCGGGGGCTCAAGCTGGATAATTGATAGCGGGTGCACAAACCATATGACTGGGGAGAAAAGGATGTTCTCCTCCTACGAGAAAAACGAAGATCCCCAACGAGCTATTACATTCGGGGATGGAAATCAAGGTTTGGTCAAAGGACTTGGTAAAATTGCAATATCACCTGACCATTCTATTTCCAATGTTTTTCTTGTAGACTCTTTAGACTACAATTTGCTTTCTGTGTCTCAATTATATAAAATAGGCTATAACTGTCTTTTTAGTGATGTAGGTGTTACTGTCTTTAGAAGAAGTGGTGATTCAGTAGCATTTAAGGGAGTGTTAGAGGGTCAGCTATGCTTAGTTGATTTTAATATAGCTGAACTCGAAACTTGCTTAATTGCTAAGACTAATATGGGTTGGCTCTGGCATCACCGACTATCCCATGTTGGGATGAAGAATCTTCACAAGCTTCTAAAGGGAGAACACATTTGGGACTAACAAATGTTCATTTTGAGAAAGACAGGGTTTGTAGCGCATGCCAAGCAGGAAAGCAAGTTGGCGCCCATCATCCACACAAGAACATAATGACAACGAACAGGCCACTGGAGCTACTCCACATGGATCTATTCGACCCGATAGCTTACATAAGCATCAGCGGGAGTAAGTACTATCTAGTTATTGTGGATGATTATTCTCGCTTTACTTGGGTATTCTTTTTATAGGATAAATCACAAACCCAAGAGACTTTAAAAGGATTCTTGAGATGGGCTCAAAATGAGTTCGGCTTAAGGATCAAAAAGATTAGAAGCGACAATGGGACGGAGTTCAAGAACTCTCAAATTGAAGGCTTCCTTGAGGAGGAGGGCATCAAGCATGAGTTCTCTTCTCCCTACACACCTCAACAAAATGGTGTAGTGGAGAGGAAGAATAAAACTCTACTTGACATGGCAAGGATGATACACCTAGCCCAGGTGGGGTTGGCCGAGGCCCAACAAATTAGGGTTGCCCGGAGCCCAACAGTTCATTAAGTACACCCAACTCAGGGAAAGGCCCAATCGCCCCAAAAGACTAGCCCAATGGGGGAAGGGTGGCTCTCCCTTTTAAAGTGGCTTCCTCCTCCCAAGTTAAGCGAGGTGGGATAATCTTGAGCCTCACACGGTCGCCGTCCGACTACAATTGGGCCAACTGGGCCAATTGCATATTTGCCAATGGGTAATAGTGGAGGATGTCCTCATTATTCCCACCTTCTTAAAATGGGCCCTAGCTCTGATACCAGATGATACACCCAGCCCAGGTGGGGTTGGCCGAGGCCCAACAAATTAGGGTTGCCCGGAGCCCAACAGTTTATTAAGCACACCCAACTCAAGGAAAGGCCCAATCGCCCCAAAAGACTAGCCCAATGGGGGAAGGGTGGCTCTCCCTTTTAAAGTGGCTTCCTCCTCCCAAGTTAAGCGAGGTGGGATAATTCTAAGGCTCACACGGTCGCCGTCCGACTACAATTGGGCCAACTGGGCCAATTGCATCCTTGCCAACGGGTAATAGTGGAGGATGTCCTCATCAGAGGACCATGCCTGATGAGTACAAGACTCCAGACCGGTTTTGGGCTAAGGCGATTAACACCACCTGCTACTCCATCAACCGGTTATATCTTCACCGAATCCTCAAGAAGACATCTTATGAACTCCTCATTGGTAAAAAGCCCGATGTTTCATATTTTAGAGTCTTTGGTAGCAAATGTTTTATTCTTGTTAAAAGAGGTAGAAAATCTAAATTTGCTCCCAAGGCTGTAGAAGGCTTTTTGCTAGGATATGACTCAAACACAAGGGCATATAGAGTCTTCAACAAATCCACTGGATTGGTTGAGGTTTCTTGTGACATTGTGTTTGATGAGACTAATGGCTCCCAAGTGGAGCAAGTTGATCTTGATGAATTAGATGATGAAGAGGCTCCGTGCGTCGCGCTAAGGAACATGTCCATTAGGGATGTGTGTCCTAAGGAATCTGAAGAGCCTCCACAAGCACAAGATCAACCATCATCTTCAAATCAAGCATCTCCACCAACTCAAGATAAGGAACAGGCTCAAGGTGATGAAGAAGAAGATCAAGAAGATGAGCCACCTCAAGAGGAGGACAAGGATCAAGGGGGAGATGAAGTTGATCAAGACAAGGAAGATGATCAAGAAATTTAGAGTCAAAGACCGCCACACCCAAGAGTCCACCAAGCGATTCAAAGAGATCACCCCATGAACTCCATTCTTGGTGATATCCATAAGGGGGTAACTACTCGATCTCGAGTCGCACATTTTTGTGAAAATTACTCTTTTGTGTTTTCTATTGAGCCTTACAGGATTGAGGATGCATTAAGAGATTCGGATTAGGTGATGGCAATGCAAGAGGAGCTCAACAACTTCACGAGGAATGAGGTATGGCATTTGGTTCCACGTCCTAATCAAAATGTTGTAGTTACCAAATGGGTATTCCGCAACAAGCAAGATGAGCATGGTGTGGTGATAAGGAACAAAGCCCGACTTATGGCCAAGGGTTATTCACAAGTCAAAGGTTTGGATTTTGATGAAACTTATGCACCCGTAGCTAGGCTTGAGTCAATTCGTATATAACTTGCCTATGCTACTTACCATGGCTTGAAGCTTTATTAAATGGACGTGAAGAGTGCCTTCCTCAATGGACCAATCAAGGAAGAGGTCTATGTTGAGCAACCTCCCGGCTTTAAAGATAGTGAGTACCCTAACCATGTCTATAAGCTCTCAAAGGCGCTTTATGGGCTCAAGCAAGCCCCAAGAGCATGGTATGAATGCCTGTGAGACTTTCTAATCACTAAGGGCTTCAAAGTCGGTAAAGCCGATCCTACTCTCTTTACTAAAACTGTTGCAAATGATTTGTTTGTATGCCAAATCTATGTTGATGATATCATATTTGGGTCTACTAACAAATCTACTTGTGAAGAGTTTAGTAGGATCATGGTACAAAAATTTGAGATGTCAATGATGGGGGAGTTGAGATATTTCTTAGGATTTCAAATCAAGCAACTCCAAGACGACACCTTCATCAACCAAACGAAGTATATTCAAGACATTCTTAAGAAGTTTGGAATGAAGGATGCCAAGCCCATCAAGACACCCATGGGAACCAATGGGCATCTCGACCTCGACACGGGAGTAAATCCGTAGATCAAAAGGTATACCGGTCGATGATAGGATCCTTACTCTATTTATGTGCATCTCAACCGGATATTATGCTTTCCGTATGCATGTGTGCAAGGTTCCAAGCCAATCCTAAGGAAGTTCACCTTAGGGCCATGAAGAGAATCATGAGATACTTAGTTTACACTCCTAAGTTTGGGCTTTGGTACCCTAGGGGATCAACCTTTGATTTGATAGGATATTCCGATGCGGATTGGGCAGGGTGTAAAATTGATAGGAAGAGCACATCAGGGACTTGTCAGTTTCTAGGGAGATCCCTGATGTCTTGGGCTTCAAAGAAACAAAATTTTGTAGCCCTATCAACCGCCGAAGCCGAGTATATTGCCGCAGGCCATTGTTTTGCGCAATTGCTTTGGATGAGGCAAACCCTTAGGGACTATGGCTACAAATTGAGCAAAGTCCCTCTCCTATGTGACAATGAGAGTGCTATCCACATGGCGGAGAATCCCGTTGAACACAGCCTCACTAAGCACATAGACATTTGGTATCACTTTTTGAGGGATCACCAACAAAGGGGGGATATCGAGATAGCCTACATTAACACCAAAGATCAATTAGCCGATATCTTTACCAAGCCATTAGATGTGAAAACCTTTAGCAAACTTAGGAATGAGCTAAATATTCTTGATTCTCAGAATTTTGATTGACACATTGCACACATTGCTCATTTATATACCTTTGATCTTATCTCTTTCATTTGCTACGACTAATGTGTTTCCAAGTGTGTTTATATGCTAAGTCGTAGATTGAAATGGAAATGGAGTACTCGACGAAGATAAGGCTTCCACTCCACTCTACCGGTATCATTTACACTTCGTCGTTGCTTCACACCACTCTCCAATTTGGTATAATCTTTCACTCATATATTGTTTACCAAAGGGGGAGAAAATGTTTAAAGGGCTCTCAAAGTCTCCATTTTTGGCGATTAATGCCAAAGGGGGAGAAAGTATTAGCCCAAAGCAAAAGGACCGCACCACCACCAAATGTTAAAATGAAGTTTTCAAATTAGTATCTTAATGTGTTTTCAAAAGGGGGAGAAAGTTATTAGTGTTTTCAAAAGTTTGAAAAACCCTCTTGAACACTAAGGGCAGAATTTCATTCAGGGGGAGTTTTGTTGTAGTCAAAGGAAAAGCATTTGAAACAGGGAGAGAAAATTTCAAATCTTGAAAATGCTTCTTGCAATCTTATTCATATACCTTTGACTATTTACAAAAAGACTTTGAAAAGAATTTGCAAAAACAAAACAAGTGGTGCAAGCGTGGTCCAAAATTTTAATAAAAGAAAGCAATCCATGCATATCTAGTGAAATTATGAATTAGTTTAATTCTAAGTAACCTATGCACTTACATTATGCAAACTAGTTCAATTATGCACTTTTATATTTGCTTTGGTTTGTGTCGGCATCAATCACCAAAAAGGGGGAGATTGAAAGGGAAATAGGGTCAAACCTTTTCCTATAAATAATTTTGGTGGTTGAATGCCCAACACAAATATTGGACTAACTAGTTTGCTCTAGATTATGTTTTCTACATGTGCATAAAGGTTCAACACAAACCAATAAAAAGATCAAAGTTAGGGTTCAAAAGAAAGGAGCAAAAGAAACCTACGAGAAACCTAGTCTGCCGCACCGGACTGTCCAGTGCACCAGGGGCCGTACAGTCTGAACTCTTCACCTTCGGGTTTCTCAGGCGCCGCTCCGCTATAATTCACCGGACTATCCGATGTGTCACCGGACTGTCCGGTGCACCAAGCAGAGCAACGGCTAACAGCGCAACGGTCGTCTGCAAAAGTGTGAACAGTGCACGCAGAAGTCAGAGCAGGCGTCAGAGGTGCACCGGACAGTGAACAGGACCTGTCCGGTGCGACATAAAGTTAGCGCTCCAACAGTCAGAATCTTCAAAACCCTAACGATTGGTTGACGTGGCTGGCGCACCGGACTGTCCGGTGCGCCCATCAACAGACAGCCTCCCAAACGGCTATGTGGTGGTTGAGGGCTATAAATACCCCCCAACCACCACCACTCCAAGCATCCAAGATTTTCAGACATCCCATTCAATACAAGAGCTAGGTGCATTCAATACTAGACACAATTCAAAAGATTCAAAGCCTCTCCAAGTCCCAAATTCACTCCAAACAATTAGTGACTAGAGAGAGTTTTGCTCGTGTTCTTTGAGCTCTTGTTCTTGGATCGCTTTCTTCTTCCTCATTTTTGTTCTTCAAGCAACTTGTAATCAAAGTGAGAGACACCAATTATGTGGTGGTCCTTGTGGGTTCTAAGTGACCCGTTTGATTAAGGAGAAAGCTCACTCGGTCTAGGTGACCGTTTGAGAGAGGAAAAGGGTTGAAAGAGACCCGGTCTTTGTGACCACCTCAACGAGGAGTAGGTTTTCAAGAACCAAACCTCGGTAAAACAAATCACTGTGTCATCCGCTTCATTTGCTCTTGATTTGTTTTTCGCCCTCTCTCTCGGACTCAATTTTAATTCTAATGCTAACCCCGGCTTGTAGTTGTGCTTTAAGTTTATAAATTTCAGATTCCGCATATTCTCCCCCCCTCTAGGCGACTTTGAGCATTTCTACGTTATATTATTCTCACATCTCCGTAGTCATGTTACCTAGGCTTTAAGCTTAGCTAACAACCCTTCTCTCTCTTTAAAGCCCAAGAAAATAGACTTACTTCACGAGGGCTAACTTACACATTTCGATGTTTATTGGAACTATAACTTTCCATGCGTTAGCCCTCGTGCTATGATGTGAGTTATTTGAGTTTTGGCTCGATGTTCGTCTAAAAATTCATTAAATGGTCTCAAATTTCGTTTTTTTCTTCTAGTGAGCTTATTGGTTTCCTTTTGGTAGTATTCATGGTCACCTTTGCTTTACGTAGACTCGACCCACGCATGGTTGGACCCTAAGATGATGATCCTAGACCTGGACACCCTCGTTGAAATTTGACAGAAACTACAGGGTGGCCATAGCGAGGAGGTCAGGCCGCACACCGAAGCTCCTCCACTAGGGTTTCTCTAAATAAGTAGGGTCAAACAAACAACACATATTACTAGGGTTCCTCCACTAGGGCCGCGCACCGAAGCTCCTCCTCCGTTCGCACTGCTCTCGCAGACCCACACTAGCGACGCGCTATGGAGGAGGAGTACGCGGCCCTCTTGGCTAACCACACCTGGGACCTGGTGCCGTGTCCACCAAGCACCAACATGGTCACCAGCAAGTGGCTATTTCGCCACAAGCTTACCTCGGACGGCTCCCTCGATCGCTACAAGGCCCGTTGGGTCCTTCAGGGTTTCACCCAACGCCTAGAGTGGACTACGACGAGACCTTCAGCCCCGTCGTCAAGTTCACCACTGTTCGCACCGTCCTCTCCCTTGCCCTCTCCGGGACTGGGCGATCCATCAGCTCGACGACAAGAATGCCTTCCTCTATGGCACTCTGACGGAGACTGTCTACTGCAGCCAGCCCACCGGCTTCGTCGACGAAGCTCGTCCGGACCTGGTCTACCAGCTGAGCCGCTCCCTCTATGGCCTCAAGCAGGCGTCGCGGGCCTAGTACAGTCGCTTTGCTTCCTACTTGGCCTCCATCGGCTTCGTCGAGGCCAAGTCGGACATGTCCCTCTTCACCTACCGCCGTGGCGACGACACCGTCTTCCTTCTGCTCTACGTCGACGACATTGTGCTCATGACATCCACCGCCGACCTTCTACAGCGCATGATCGTCGCCCTGTAGCGGGAGTTCACGATGAAGGACCTGGGGCCCCTCCACCACTTCCTCGACATCACCGCCGAGCGCCGGCCCCAGGGTCTCTTCCTCCATCAGCGCTAGTATGCCGTTGACATACTGGAGTGGGCTGGCATGTCCGACTATAAGCCCTGCTCCACGCCTATCGACACTCAGGCGAAGCTCTCAGAGGACGATGTGCCCTCGGTAGCCGATGCGACGTCCTACTAGAGCCTGACCGGCGTGCTCCAGTACCTCACCTTCTCCAGGCCTGACATCACCTACGCCGTCCAGCAGGTGTGCCTGCATATTGTCACACCCGTTCCAGGGGGCAGAGCCGGGTGCATAGCATATGTGTGCCAGGATCTATTTCCACACATATGTTGACGTCACAAGTGTAATATATCAAAAGAGCAATGCATAAAAGCGTAAATAATGATTATATTAACATATTACACTTCAAACAGACATAATGTCTTAACCTTTATTCATCAAAGTACAACGAAACATGGACATCCATCCACAGGAAGATGACTGGGGGTATCACTATACTAGCATCCATGGAGCTCAGCATCATAACTTCATCTGCAAACTTCTGATCAAAATTTAAACAAGGGTGAGCTCACTTATGGTCGAGGCTCAGTAAGTGGGGGAAAAACTAATGCAAGTTTAACAAGGTGAGGCCAAGGTTGAGCAGCAAGCATTTTAGTTGGTCAACCTTTTATTAACAACACTTGTCTTACTAATAAGTGTGAATCCCAAGTATTCCCGTTAAATAAAGGTATAAGAGTATATCAAAAACACTTAAGTGAAACCACTTAAGCAAACCATTAGCAGATCATCGGATCTCAATTTATTTCCATCTTCAAGTTCAATTATCATGTGAGGAGTCCAGGCTGCTCTTAACTGTGAGCATGGCTGATATATCAGTTTTACACTCTATAGAGGTGGCACATCTTTAGCCATGAGTCACGATTCCCTTCTAGCCCGGGTTAGCTAGACCCGTATTCACTTCCGAGGTGAATGGCTAGGGTCTCACTACGAGGCTTCTCCCTAGAGTCCTCATTACGCAAATGCTGGAAATGGTCAAACTGCATAAAGCACACCTAACATAACCAACTTATAGACCAGACTGCAGGGTAAAGCTTTGGGAACTATGCCCATATCCAATCTGCCTGAGCCGGAATATAAGCACTTGCCAGATACCCCCGTTTCGGTCGACCATGACCAGCACCCAACATAAGACTTCCCTAGTTATTTAGCCAAGACCAGAGCCATGATAGTTCTCATGGTAGCACTGTTTTTCCGGGTGGTCACTCCATGTTCCAATTAATATGCAATAATCTTGTTTAACCATCAGGTTAACAACGATAATGTAAACTTACCATTAGGAACATTAATATCATAACAGGAGTGACTGCATAAAGTTAAGTTGTAGCAATACCATAGCTACTTGATTAGATCATAATCCCAGGTTAAACAAGGAGTAAGGTTGGAAAGGTTAGGGGTATCTAAATAGGTAACCCATCAAATTATGCATATATATATCGAAGAATAAACTTTATTGAATGTATTGTTTGGGATCAAACAGAGTATACAGAGGAAGAAGTCCACTTGTCTTGCTTATAGAAAACTTGAGGTTCTTCCATAGAATATATCTTGATTCTCAACTTCGGGATCAATCTCTAAACATCACATAACAAACAAGAAGAACAAACACCACTCAATAACATACCACATTCACCATACGTAAAGCTAAAAGAGAGCCTAACGAAAAGAGCGTTCGCTTTTCAAAAACGTCACAAATAATGATTATAATAAGAAGATATTCTTTTCAAAAATGTGTGATCTATACTTTATAAAACAAGACATGAGCTTAAAACTATCTTAATTAAAATATACAAATATTAGGTTCGCCAATTTAATCTTTCATAAAACGTCATATGTGATATATTTAAGATTAAGGGTTTATAAGATGATAGAACACGTTATAACGATATTAAACCTTTTTAACCTTTAGAAAAGATATATATTATATATCTAAGGTTAATGCATTATGAAATACATTACTAATTTTAGAAGCATTATGGAATGTATTATAATTCATTGTTAAACCATCACTTATGATAAACTAAGATATAAGTGAAAGGGAAATAGGGTCAAACCTTTTTCCTAAATGAATTTTGGTGGTTGAATTGCCCAACACAAACAATTGGACTAACTAGTTTGCTCTAGATTATGAGTTCTACAGGTGCCAAAGGTTCAACACAAACCAATAAAAAGTCCAAGAAAGGGTTCAAATAAAAAGAGCAAAAGACAATCGAAGGCTACCCTGGTCTGGCGCACCGGACTATCCGGTGCGCCAGGGAGGATCCACTCTGAACTTGCCAGCTTCGCGTTTTCGGGGATCCGCTCCGCTATAATTCACCGGACTGTCCGGTGTAGCACTGGACTGTCCGGTGTAGCAGCAGTGAAATGGTCGTCTGCAAAGGAACAGTGAAACGCTACAGTGCGCGCCTACGCGCGTAGAAGTCAGAGCAGGCGTCAGAAGGCGCACCGGATAGTGAACAGTGACTGTCCAGTGCACCACCGGACTGTCTAGTGGCCCCACTTGTCAGAGCTCCAACGGTCGAACCCTAACGGTTGGGTGATGTGGCTGGCGCACCAGACAGTGTCTGGTGGCGCACCGGACTGTCCGGTGCGCCATACGACAGCAGCCATCCCCAACGGCCACTTTGGTGGTTGAGGCTATAAATACCCCCAACCACCACTCATTCAAGGCATCCAAGTTTTCAGCCAACACATTCAATACAAGAGCTATAGCATTCAATTCAAGACACAATTAGAGTGAATCAAAACCTCTCCAAGTCCTAATTCCACTCAAAGCAATAGTGACTAGAAGAGAGAGTTTTGACCGTGTTCATTTGAGGTCTTGCGCTTGGATCACTTTTGTTCTTCCTTCTTTCTTGTTCCCAAGATCATTGTAATCAAAGCAAGAGACACCAATTGTGTGGTGGTCCTTGTGGGGACTTAGTGTCCCATTTGATTGAGAAGAGAAGCGCACTCAGTCTAGGTGACCGTTTGAGAGAGGGAAAGGGTTGAAAGAGACCCGGTCTTTGTGACCACCTCAATGGGGAGTAGGTTTGCAAGAACCGAACCTCGGTAAAACAAATCACCGTGTCATCCGCTCTATTTCTTTGGTTGATTTGTTTTCACCCTCTCTTTCGAACTTGTTTATATTTCTAACGCTAACCCCAGCTTGTAGTTGTGCTTAAAGTTTATAATTTTCAGATTCCGCCTATTCACCCCCCTCTAGGTGACTTTCAATTGGTATCGGAGCCTGGTACTTCATTAGAGCCTAACCGCTCAAAGTGATGTCGGGAGATCACACCAAGAAGGAGATGGTGACCGGCGAGAAGCCCGTTACAAGCCACGGGAAGGCTCCATCGGGAGAGTCCCTCAACAAGGGGAGGCATCCCCTTCACACACCAAGTCGCATCGGAGCGGCGACAAGAAAAAGGAGATGAAGAAAGTGGTCTACTACGAGACCAATTCTTCGTCGCCATCTACTTTTGGCTCCGACGCGCCATCCGTCACTTCTAAGCGTCATGAGTGCAAGAAGTTTAGTAAGATCCCCCTTCGCTATCCTCGCATTTCCAAATGTACTCCTTTACTTTCCGTCCCATTAGGCAAACCACTTATGTTTGATGGTGAAGATTATAATATGTGGAGTGACAAAATGAGGCACCATCTAACCTCACTCCACACTAGCATTTGGGATGTTGTTGAGATTGGAGTACAGGTACCATCGCCGGGGGATGAAGATTATGATTCAAACGAGGTTGCCCAAATCCGGCACTTCAACTCCCAAGCCACTACTATACTCCTTGCCTCTCTAAGTCGAGAGGAGTATAATAAGGTGCAAGGGTTGAAGAGCGCCAAGGAAATTTGGGACGTGCTCAAGACCGCGCACGAAGGAGACGAGGTGACCAAGATCACCAAGAGGGAAACGATCGAGGGGGAGCTCGATCGTTTTATGCTCAACCAAGGAGAAGACCCACAAGCCATGTACAACCGGCTAAAGACCTTGGTAAATCAAGTGCGCAACCTCGGGAGCACCAAATGGGATGACCATGAAATGGTCAAGGTTATACTAAGATCACTAGTTTTTCTTAATCCTACTCAAGTGCAATTAATTCGTGGTGATCCTAGATACAAACTAATGTCTCTCGAGGAAGTGAAAGGAAAATTTGTGAGCTTTGAATTGATGATCAAAGGCTCCAAGAAGATCATCAAGCAAGGCGCCTCCTCCGTACCCGAGGCACAACCTATCGCATTCAAGGCAACGGAGGACAAGAAAGAAGAGTCTACATCAAGTAGGCTTCCCATTGACGCCTCCAAGCTCGACGACGAGGAAATGGCGCTCATCATCAAGAGCTTTCGCCAAATCCTCAAGCAAAGGAAGGGGAAAGATTACAAGCCCCGTTCCAAGAAGGTTTGCTACAAGTGTGGTAAGCTCGGTCACTTCATAGCAAAATGTCCTATTTCTAGTGACAGGGGCGACGACAAGAGGGGGGAAGAAGAAGGAGAAGAAGAGGTACTACAAGAAGAAGGTTGGTGATGCCCATGTTTGCTGGGAGTGGGACTCCGACGAGAGCTCCACCGACTCCTCCGATGACGAGGACGCCACCAACATCGCCATCAACAAGGGCCTCCTCTTCCCCAACGTCGGCCAATAGTGCCTCATGGCAAAGGACGACAAGAAGAAGAAGGTAAAATCAAGATACTCCACTAAGTGTGCAACTTCTAGTGATGAGGATAATTCTAGTGATGATGAGGATAACTTGCTCACTCTTTTTGCCAACCTAAACATGCAACAAAAAGAAAAATTGAATGAATTGATTAGTGCTATTCATGAGAAGGATGAACTCTTGGATAGCCAAGAGGACTTCCTAATTAAAGAAAATAAGAAGCATGTTAAGGTTAAAAATGCTTATGCTCTAGAGGTAGAAAAATGTGAAAAAATAACTAGTGAGCTAAGCACTTGCCATGATACTATTTCTAGCCTTAGAAATGAAAATGTCAAATTAATTGCAAAGGTTGAGAAATCAAATGTTTGTGATGATTCAATTGTTAATCTTAGAAATGATAATGCTAGTTTAATTGCTAAGATTGACATGTTGAATGAATCTCTTGCTAGCCTTAAGATTGAAAATGAAAAATTAATTGCTAAGGCTAAAGATTTAAATGTTTGCAATGATGCTATTACCAATCTTAGAGATGAGAATGCTATTTTACATGCTAAGATTATTGAATTAAATGATTGCAAACCCTCTACATCTAGTGTTGATCATGTTTCTATTTGTACTAGATGTAGAGATATGTCGGCGTTTCGAGACCAGGGGGTCCCTGAGCCGACGAGTGAAGTGTCGCCGCGTGCCCCAGCCCAGATGGGTCGACGCGAGGCCGAGCGCGAAGGGGGGAAAGCGAGGAGGCCGGAGATGGGCGAGAGAGAGGTGGAAATCCTGCGGCCTTCGTGTTTGTCCCGCGCCCAGGTCGGGTGCGCTTGCAGTAGGGGGTTACAAGCGTCCACACGGGGGAAGGAGCGAGCGGCCTTATGCGAGCGCCCGTCTCGTCCTCGTCCCCGAGCGGCCAACCCTCTCTAAGAGGGCCCTGGCCCTTCCTTTTATAGGCGTAAGGAGAGGGTCCAGGTGTACAATGGGGGGTGTAGCAGAGTGCTACGTGTCTAGCGGAGGAGAGCTAGCGCCCTAAGTACACGCCATCGTGGCGGCCGGAGAGATCTTGGCACCCGGTTTGTGTGATGTCGTGGCCGTCGGAGGAGTGCTGGAGCCTGGCGGAGGGACAGCTGTCGGGGCCGTCGAGTCCTTGCTGACGTCCTCTTGCTTTCGTAAGGGGGCCAAGAGCCGCCATCGTCAGGGAACGTGCGGGGCACCATCATCGCCTATCTGGCGGAGCGAGCCAGATGGGACGCCGGTCTTGTTCCCCGTAGCCTGAGTCAGCTTGGAGTAGGGTAATGATGGCGCCTCCTGTTGACGTGGCCGGTCCGCGCCCTAGGTTGGCGATGTGGAGGCTTCTCCGAGGTCGAGGTCGAGTCCGTCTTCCGTGGCCGAGGCCGAGTCCGAGCCCCTAGGTCGGGCGAGGCGGAGGCCGTTGGCTGAGGCCAGGGCGGAATTTGAGTCATAGGGCCGAGCGAAGCGGAGTTCGTCGTCTTCTGGAGCTGAGCCCAAGTCCGAGCCTTGGGTCGGGCGGAGCGGAGTTCGCCGTATTCCGGGGCTGAGCCCAAGTCCGAGCCCTGGGTCGGGCGGAGCGGAGTTCGCCATCTTCCGGGGCTTAGCCCGAGTCCGAGCCCTGGGTCAGGCGGAGCGGAGTTCGCCGCCTTCCGGGGCTGAGCCCAAGTCCGAGCGCTGGGTCGGGCGGAGCGGAGTTCGCCGTCTTCCGGGGCTTAGCCCGAGTCCGAGCCCTAGGGTCGGGCGGAGCGGAGTTCCCTATGGTGCGTGCGGCCGGGCCTGACTGCCTGTCAGCCTCACTCTGTCAAGTGGCACCGCAGTCGGAGCGGCGCAGGCGGCGCTGTCTTTCTGACAGACCGGTCAGTGGAGCGGCAAAGTGACGGCGGTCACTTCGGCTCTGTCAGTTGAGGGGCAGTGCGTCAGGATAAAGGTGTCAGGCCACCTTTGCATTAAATGCTCATGCGATTTGGTCTTGTTGCTTCTTGGCGAAGACAGGGCCTCGGGCGAGCCGGGAACGTGTTTGCCACTGGAGGGGGCCTCGGGCGAGGCGGAGATCCTCCAGGGTCGGCTGCCCTTGTCCGAGGCTAGGCTCGGTCGAGGCGTGATCGAGTCCCTCAAATGGACTGATCCCTGACTTGATCGCACCCATCAGGCCTTTGCAGCTTTATGCTGATGGGGGTTACCAGTTGAGAATTAGGAGCCTTGAGGGTACCCCTAATTATGGTCCCCGACAGTAGCCCTCGAGCCTCGAAGGGAGTGTTAGCACTCGCTTGGAGGCTTTCGTCGCACTTTTTTGCAAGGGGGCCAGCCTTTCTCGGTTGCGTTTTGTTCCGGTGGGTGCGCGCGAGCGCACCCGCCGGGTGTAGCCCCCGAGGCCTCGTAGGAGTAGTTTGACTCCTCCGAGGTCTTAACGCCTCGCGCAATGCTTCGGCTGGTCTGGTCGTTCCCTCACGCGAGCTGGCCGTAGCCCGGGTGTACGGTCGGGTCCCAAGTTCTCGGGCTGGTATGTTGACGCTGTCAACGGTTTGGCCGGAGCCAGGTTTGCGAGAGAAGCCCCCGAGCCTCTGCACAGGGCGAGAGGGCGATCAGGGACAGACTCGAGTTTTTTACATACGCCCCTGCGTCGCCTTTCCGCAAGGAGGAGGGGGGGAGAGCGCCATGTTGCCCTCGGTGGGCGCCGAACATGGTGTCTCCGGTGAGCTGCAGGCAGGTGATCCGAGCGAACGTCCGTGCCCCATTCGTTAGGGGTTGGCTAGGGGCCCTAGAGGCAGCGCCCAAAAGTACCTGCGGGTGATCTGCCGGACCCGGTCCCCAGGTGACGGGGTCCGAGGGCTCGATGCCTCCCTCCGATGGGATTCCGTTACAAGATTGTTCCCGCTGGTCTCGGAAATGTCCTAGGGTACCTCGGGAGCGCAGCCTGAGCCTTGGTTATGTATCAAACGTACCCATGGTCATCCCTCGCTCTGTGTCTGAGGCGGTTGTGAACCCTTCGGGGGCCAGCCTTCGAACCCCTGATCAGTAGTGGGCACGGAGCCCGAGTAGCCTGAGGCTGGCCGTTGAACCCTTCCGAGGGCCGGCCTTCGAACCTCTGACCAGTAGTGGGTGTGGAGCCCACGTGCTCTGAGGCGGCTGTTTAACCCTTCCGAGGGGCCAGCCTTCGAACCTCTGATCAGTAGGGAGGCTTAGAGCCTGGTTCCTTCATGGGGAAGGGTCCTTTTCGGGGTATCCCCCCTTTCTCGGTCCCTGTTGCAAGAGAGAGAAAGAGGAAAAAAGGAAAAGGATACGAAATCGAACGACGCGGCGTACCTTTTTTGACGCGGTCATTATGGCGAAGGCGAAGTGTCGCTCGCTTCTCCCGCTAGAGGCGCCGCCTGTCCCGCCGTGGAGTTAATGCGACGGGGCGAGTGGTTCGCAGGGCAGCCGTTGCGCGTGCGCGAGCCATTCGAGGAACGGAACACGGGCGCGTTGTCTCCGCGTCGTGAGAGAGGGTTCTCTCGCTGCCCCCGGATGGGACGTAAGCTTGGCTGACGACGTGACCGCTGCTCCTGCCCGCCTGCCACCGCCATTACTGCCGGTCCGTCTTCGGCCGCATTGACCGTCGCGCCAGGCTGGAGCCACTGGGTCGTGCGCTGGGTCAGCCTCGAGTCGCGGTATTGGTTCCGCAGTTGAGGAGGCGCGGTGGTGGCGCAGGTGGCGGTGCAGTTGCAGGCATGAAGCATTCGGCGCGCCGGTTGCATGACGCGTGGATCTGGGCCTCCATGCTGGGCGTGTTGGGAGTCGGAAGAAGCGCGCCCACTTGGCGCGGTTGCATGCCGCCTGCATGGCTGCCTGCCCTTTCGCCCGCTGGTCTGGGCAAAAGTGGAGAGCCGCTTGTAACCGCTGGGCGGTTGCACGCACCACGCGCGGCGGTTTGGCTTCTTCTGCTCTGGGCCGGCTCGCATGACGTGTGGGACCTAGCCCCCGCGCCGTAGGGGGAGGAGCTTGGAGCGTTTTGGAGAAGACAGCCCACGACGGCTGGGGACGCAAGTAGGGAGAGTCGCCTTTAAAAGGAGGGTGACCCTCTTGGAAGGCGACCGTGTCTTCGCGCTCCCTTATGCATCGTGTCTTTCCATCTTTCAGGCCCCCGGATGGGGGATATCCGCCGCCTTTCCGCTTCGTCGTTGGAGGAACGCAACTTTGCGGGAGTTGGTACCTTTCAGCCGTCGTTCGGCTTCAAGGATTTTCATCATGCAGCCCGGCTGCACCCCTCCGCCGGCGGTCACCCAAGACGGTGACCTCCAGCCCCTGGATGGGGAGAGGCAGGCAGGGCTGCGATCATGGTCCCACCCTCAGCTTCAAGGATGTTCATCATCCTCGCTGGGGCGGGGAGCGAGGCGAGCCGGGGCTCTACCTCCCGCGCGGGCCGGCTGGCCACCTCTTCTTCCAGCTTCTGGTGGTGGCAACCATCCTCCAGCTCTGCGGAGGAGGCGTCCTCCAGCCATGCCGGGGAAGGCGAACTGTTGCTGCCTAGCTAGGATGCAACATTCCGCCTTCTTCCTCGCTTTCGTGGCAAGGACGGGAACAAGGACCTGTCGGTGCGCTTTGGAGTGGCCCGCTCTTTGGCTTTGATGGCTGGTTTGCGTCCCTTGAGCGGGAACACGAACGGGAGCCTTCCGGTGGCCGCGTCCACCCTGGGACCATGGCCGCTGCTGCAGAGGTCGCTGGCGGGTCACCCGGAGCTCGTCGCCCCGCAGGCTCCTCGGAGTGGAGGTTGTTCATACCCGTGGGGACGGAACCAGAGTTCCGTTTGTAATGGCACTTTGAATGCCAGTGTTTTTGTTCATTGTGGCTGTCGAGGCCTAAACATGTATGTAAATTCGGCACGGAGCCGTGTTTTTTCCCCATCTTCAAGCACTAAGACTCGCCTGTTGGTTGTCTGAACCGCTTCACCAAGCGTGAGTCGCCCCGTGTAAAGGTGACGAGTGAGGTATCCATATCCCGGAGGCGTAGGAGTCCCTCGCCTCGGTCAGCCTTGTTGTCCGAGGCTTCCCTTGCTTAGTTAGAGGAAACCCTCGGCCGCTCTTCGATGATCCGAGGCCAGGGGTAGCGATGCCAGCGCGAACAGAGGCAGAGTTGGCTCGAAAAGAAGACCAGGTCAGCCGGAGCCTGGCCGGGTCGTCCGTTAGCGGGACCGACACTGGGATTGGCCTGCCGAGGCCTCGGGCCGGGCTGATGTCCTTGGGGACAGCTAGCCGAGGCCCCGGGGTGACCGGCCGAGCCGCCTGCTCGGGCCGGATCCTTGGAGAAGACCCTGGCGGCGATGGCCCGGGCTTGGTGATGACTGTTGTCCTTCAGAGCGGAGACCCTTGAACTGCGTCGCCGTCCGAGGCTAGGTCGGACCTCGCCAGAGGTGTTGTCGACGCCGAGGGTGCTGCTGCTCCCTTTAGCCGTCAAGATCCGAGCCTGCAGGATCGGATTATCTTATAGCGTGTGTTTTCCGCGGCCGCCGAGGCCGAAACACACCCTCGCCGTATTGTAAAGTCGCGTCTCCTTTCCTCTTGTTTCGAGTATCTGGACTTTTTTGTCGGTAACAGGACCGTTTGTGCGAGCGAGAGTTGCTTCTCACGGAAGGTGACGAGTGAGGTATCCGTATCCCGGAGGCGTAGGAGTCCCTCGGCTCGGTCGGCCCTGCCGCTTACGCGCACTCTTACCCGTCCATGGGGTTCTGTCACCGACGCAGTCGAGAAGGCTCGAAGAACCGCTCCGGCAGAAGAGCTTCCGAACGTGAAGACTTGTTCGGTCCGCGGAATCACTTGTCCGAACGTGAGTTACTTATGGCAGAAGGTGATGAGTGAGGTATCTATATCCCGGAGGCTGTAGGAGTCCCTCGGCTCGGTCAGCCTTGGCTGCTTACGTGTACTCCGTCGTTTTCAGGATCCACTTTCGAAGTAGTCGAAAAGCACGAAAGACATTCCGGTGGAAAAGATCTTTTTTCGAGGAAAATTTCGACGCAGAGGGGGTTCCCCCCTTTTAGCCCCCGAGGGAGGGTCAGGCTTTGCCGAGGCAAGGCTGACCCTTCCTTGATGACTAAACTTTGCGTGAGAGCGAGGTATATGAACAACTTGAAAACATCTTAAGGGTAGAAGCGACGTAGCTGTTGGATGTTCCAAGCGTTGCTGTAGACCTCGCCTTGACTGTTGGCCAGCTTGTATGTTCCGGGTTTTAGAACTTTGGCGATGACGAACGGCCCCTCCCAGGGGGCGTGAGCTTGTGTCGACCTCGGGCGTCTTGTCGCAGCCGAAGCACCAGGTCGCCCACCTGGAGGTCTCGGGACCGGACCCCTCGGGCGTGGTAGCGTCGCATGGACTGCTGGTATCCGCGCCGAGTGTAGTAAGGCCTTGTCCCGAGTCTCTTCCAGCCGGTCCAGCGAGTCTTCTCGACTAGCTTGGTTGCTTTAGGTCGGCATAGGCCCTCGTCCTCGGGGAACCGTATTCCAGGTCTGTGGGCAAGATGGCCTCGGCCCCATAGACTAGAAAGAACGGCGTGAAGCCCGTGGCTCGACTCGGTGTCGTTCTCAGGCTCCAGACCACCGAGGGGAGTTCCTTCATCCATCGCTTGCCGAACTTGTTGAGGTCGTTGTAAATCCGGGGCTTGAGTCCTTGTAGAATCATGCCATTGGCACGCTCTACTTGCCCATTCGTCATGGGATGAGCCACGGCGGCCCAGTCCACCCGAATGTGGTGATCCTCGCAGAAGTCCAGGAACTTTCTGCCGGTGAACTGGGTGCCGTTGTCGGTGATGATGGAGTTCGGGACCCCGAAACGATGGATGATGTTGGTGAAGAACGCCACCGCCTGCTCGGACCTGGTGCTGTTCAGGGGTCGGACCTCGATCCACTTGGAAAATTTGTCGATGGCGACCAACAGGTGCGTGTAGCCCCCGGGTGCCTTCTGCAAGGGGCCGACAAGGTCCAGACCCCACACAGCAAAAGGCCATGTGATGGGTATCGTCTGTAGAGCCTGAGCGGGCAGGTGGGTCTGCCTTGCATAGAACTGACACCCTTCGCAGGCGCGGACAATTCTAGTGGCGTCGGCCACCGCCGTTGGCCAGTAGAAACCTTGTCGGAAAGCATTTCCGACAAGGGCTCGAGGTGCTGCATGGTGGCCGCAAGCCCCCGAGTGTATTTCTCGGAGGAGTTCCTGACCTTCGGTGGTGGAGATGCATCGCTGGAGGATGCCTGAAGGGCTGCGGATGGTAGAGCTCCTTCCCTTCTCCCAGCAAGACGAACGACTTGGCGCGCCGCACCAACCGCCGAGCTTCGGCTCGGTCAAGGGGTAGCTCTCCTCGGTGGAGATATTGCAGGTATGGGGTCCGCCAGTTTTGATCAGGCGTGACTTCGCTTTGCTCCCCCTCGACGCACAGCGTCTCGCCCTCGGGGGCCAAGGGTACCTCGGGCCAAGCCGAGGGTGCCTTGGGCCGAGCCGAGGGTGCCTCGGACTGTGCCGAGGGTACCTCAGGCTGGGCCGAGGGTACCTCAGGCTGGGCCGAGGGCGCCTCAGGCTCGGGCGCGTCGTCGATCTTGACGGAGGGTTGATGCAGATCTCGGGAGAAGACGTCCGAGGGGACCGTTGTTCGCCCCGAGGCTATTTTAGCCAGCTCGTCCGCAGTCTCGTTGTAGCGCCGAGCGATGTGGTTGAGCTCGAGCCCGTAGAACTTGTCTTCCAGGCGCCGAACCTCATCGCAGTAGGCCTCCATCTTCGGGTCGCGGCAGTGGGAGTTCTTCATGACTTGGTCGATGACGAGCTGCGAGTCACCGCGAGCGTCGAGGCGTCGGACCCCTAGCTCGACGGCAATCCGCAACCCGTTGACCAGAGCCTCGTACTCAGCTACATTGTTGGACGCCGGGAAGTGGAGGCGTAGCACGTAGCGTAGGTGCTTCCCGAGGGGCGAGATGAAGAGTAGGCCTGCGCCGGCTCCCGTCTTCATCAGCGACCCATCGAAGAACATGGTCCAGAGCTCCGGTTGGATCGGAGCTGTTGGTAGCTGGGTGTCGACCCATTCAGCCACGAAGTCCGCCAAGACCTGGGATTTGATGGCCTTCCGAGGGGCGAACGAGATTGTTTCGCCCATGATTTCCACCGCCCACTTTGCAATCCTACCCGAGGCCTCTCGGCAATGGATGATCTTCCCCAGGGGGAAGGATGACACCACAGTCACCGGATGAGACTCGAAGTAGTGTCGCAACTTCCGTCGTGTTAGGATCACCGCGTACAGTAGCTTCTGAACTTGTGGGTAGCGGATTTTGGTTTTGGACAGTACCTCGCTGACGAAGTAGACTGGCCTCTGAACGGGCAATGCATGCCCCTCTTCTTGCCTCTCGACCACAATCGCGGCGCTAACCACCTGAGTGGTCGCGGCGACGTAGACCAAGAGGGCTTCTCCGGCAGCCGAGGGCACCAAGATAGGCACCTTCGTGAGGAGCGCCTTCAGGTTCCCGAGGGCTTCCTCGGCCTCAGGGGTCCAAGTGAAGCGCTCGGCCTTCCTTAAGAGGCGGTACAGGGGTAGACCTCTTTCGCCAAGGCGTGAGATGAAGCGGCTCAGAGCCGCGAGACATCCCATGACCCTCTATACGCCTTTCAAGTCCTGGATGGGCCCCATGCTGGTGATGGCTGCGATCTTCTCCGGGTTGGCTTCGATGCCCCGCTCGGAGACGATGAACCCCAAGAGCATGCCTCGGGGCACCCCGAAGACACACTTTTCAGGATTGAGCTTGACACCTTTCGCCTTGAGACATCGGAATGTCACTTCAAGGTCGGAAAGGAGGTCGGAGGCTTTCCTCGTCTTGACTACGATGTCATCGACGTAGGCCTCGACCGTGCGGCCAATGTGCTTGCCGAACACATGGTTCATGCACCGCTGGTACGTCGCGCCCGCATTCCTCAAGCCGAACGGCATGGTGACATAGCAGTATATGCCGAAGGGTGTGATGAAAGAAGTCGCGAGCTGGTCGGACTCTTTCATCCTGATTTGGTGATACCCTAAGTAGACATCGAGGAAAGACAGGGTTTCGCACCCAGCAGTGGAATCCACGATCTGATCGATGCGAGGCAGAGGGTAGGGAACCTTCGGACATGCTTTGTTCAGACCAGTGTAGTCTACACACATCCGCCATTTCCCCCCTTTCTTCCTCACAAGTACAAGGTTGGCAAGCCATTCGGGATGGAATACCTCTTTGATGAACCCTGCCGCCATTAGCTTGTGGATCTCCTCACCTATGGCTCTGCGCTTCTCCTCGTCGAATCGGCGTAGAGGCTGCTTGACGGGTCGGGCTCCGGCTCGGATGTCCAGCGAGTGCTCGGCGACATCCCTCGGTATGCCGGGCATGTCCGTGGGACTCCACGCGAAGACGTTGGCGTTCGTATGGAGAAAGTCGACGAGCACTGCTTCCTGTGTGGGATCGAGCCCGGAGCCGATCCGGACTTGCTTGGAGGCGTCGCTGCTGGGGTCGAGGGGGACAGACTTAACCGTCTCCGCTGGCTCGAAGTTGCCGGCATGACGCTTCACGTCTGGCACCTCCTTAGAGAGGCTCTCCAGGTCGGCGATGAGGGCCTCGGACTCGGCGAGGGCCTCGGCGTACTCCACGCACTCCACGTCGCATTCGAACGAGTGTTTGCACGTGGGGCCGACGGTGATGACCCCGTTGGGGCCCGGCATCTTGAGCTTGTGGTAGGTGTAGTTGGGGACGACCATGAACTTCTTGTAGCAGGGCCTCCCCAATACCGCGTGGTAGGTTCCTCGGAACCCGACCACCTCGAACGTCAGGGTCTCCCTTCGGAAGTTGGAGGGTGTTCCGAAGCAGACGGGAAGATCGAGTTGTCCGAGGGGCTGGACGCGCTTCCCAGGGATGATCCCATGGAAAGGCGCAGCGCCCGCCCGGACCGAGGACAGATCGATACGCAGAAGCCCGAGGGTCTCGGCGTAGATGATGTTGAGGCTGCTGCCTCCGTCCATGAGGACCTTGGTGAGCCTGACGTCGCCGATGACGGGGTCAACGACGAGCGGGTATTTCCCCGGGCTCGGCACATGGTCGGGGTGGTCGGCCTGGTCGAAGGTGATGGGCTTGTCGGACCAGTCTAGGTAGACTGGCGCCGCCACCTTCACCGAACAGACCTCCCGGCGCTCTTGCTTGCGGTGCCGAGACGAGGCGTTCGCCGCTTGCCCGCCGTAGATCATGAAGCAGTCGCGGACCTCGGGGAACTCTCCTGCCTGGTGGTCTTCCTTCTTGTCGTCGTCGTGGGCCCTGCCACCCTTCGCGGGTGGCCCGGCCCTGTGGAAGTGGCGCCGAAGCATGACGCACTCCTCAAGGGTGTGCTTGATGGGCCCCTGGTGATAGTGGCACGGCTCCTTGAGCATCTTGTCGAAGAGGTTGGGACCTCTGGGGGGTTTCCGAGGGTTCTTGTACTCGGTGGCGGCGATAAGGTCCACGTCGGCGGCGTCGTGTTTCGCTTGCGACTTCTTCTTGCCCTTCTTCTTGGCGCCGCGCTGAGCTGATGCCTCGGGAGCATCTTCCGGTGGGTGGCCCTAGGGCTGCTTGTCCTTCTGGAAGATAGCCTCGACCGCCTCCTGGCCAGAGGCGAACTTGGTGGCGATGTCCATCAGCTCGCTCGCCCTGGTGGGGGTCTTGCGACCCAGCTTGCTCACCAGGTCGCGGCAGGTGGTGCCGGCGAGGAACGTGCCGATGACGTCCGATTCGGTGATGTTGGGCAGCTCGGTGCGCTGCTTCGAGAATCGCCGGATGTAGTCCCGGAGAGACTCTCCCGGCTGCTGTCGGCAGCTTCGGAGGCCCCAGGAATTCCCGGGGCGCACGTACGTGCCCTGGAAATTGCCGGCGAAAGCTTGGACTAGGTCGTCCCAGTTGGAGATCTGCCCCGGAGGCAGGTGCTCCAACCAGGCGCGAGCGGTGTCGGAGAGGAACAGGGGGAGGTTGCGGATGATGAGGTTGTCATCGTCTGTTCCACCCAGTTGGCAGGCCAGACGGTAGTCCGCGAGCCACAGTTCCGGTCTCGTCTCCCCCGAGTACTTTGTGATAGTAGTCGGGGGTCAGAACCAGATCAGGAACGGCGCCCGTCATATGGCTCGGCTGAAGGCCTGCGGACCGGGTGGTTCGGGCGAGGGACTCCGATCCTCCCCGCTGTCGTAGCGTCCCCCACGCCTGGGGTGGTAGCCTCGGCGCACCCTCTCGTCGAGGTGGGCCCGACGATCGCGGTGATGGTGCTCGTTGCCGAGGCGACCTGGGGCCGCAGGCGCTGTGTTGCGCGTGCGCCCGGTGCAGACCAAGGCTTCCCACATGAATCGAGAAGTCGCGGCATGATGTTCCGAGGGGTACCCCTGCCTTCGGGAGGCGGAAGCTCTCGGCCCGCCGGACCGTGGCGCCTTCCAGGAGATCTTTGAGCTCTCCCTAGATTCGCCGCCCCTCGGTGGTCGGTGGCTCCGGCATCGCGCGGAGGAGCATTGCTGCTGCAGCCAGGTTCTGGCCGACCCCACTGGATGCGGGTGGCGGCCTGACCCTGACATCGTCGGCGATGCGGTGCTGGAAGCCTTGGGGTAGATGACGCATTTCTCCGGCCGGAGGTTGGCCCGCCCATGCCTGCCCGACGTCCCGGTGGATTGGCTCGAGCGCTCCTGCTCCCTCGTCGAGCCTGGCCTGCACCCCGCAGATTTGCTTGAGTTGTGGGTCGTGACCCCCCGCCGGAACGGGGACCACAGCTAGCTCCCGCGGGATGTCAATGCGAGGCACCGGCCTAGGGAGATCACCGTCCTCCGGCATGCCGAGATGGTTGCCTTCGGAGGGACCCCCTAGATCGACATGGAAACATTCGCGGCTCGGGCCACAGTCCTCGTCGCCGAGGCTACGGCTACCGTCGGAACAGTCGGAAAGGCAGCAGTCGCATGCGGTCATGAAGCCCCACATGGCACTGGGGTTGCCAAGTCCAGAGAAATCCCAACAGACACTGGGCCCGTCGTCTTCCTCAGACCCAGAGGGCCCGTAGGTCGAGACGTCCGTCAGCCGGTCCCAAGGTGACCGCATACGAAACCCCAGAGGGTTCGGTTTTGCCTCTACGAGAGCGTCCGCCAAAGCGGAGCCGCTAGGCGGGTCGAGGCTAAATCTGAAAGGCGTGGGATGGGAATCGGTCGGTACCTCTTGGTCGACGGGCGGTGATGAGGTCACGTCGGGGGCTGATTGCACCGTCGTCTCAGGTACAAGGGCGACACCCAGCAAGCCTTTCGCGAGCGTGCTGGCATCGTCCGTTTGCTCGGGATTGACGTGTCGCGGGGAGACAGCGCTCGTCTTCGTCTCAAGCGTGAGGCCGATGCCCGGCGCGCCCCCTGTTGGAGTGCTGGCATTGTCGACTCACTCGATGGCTGACGAGGCGCCGCCTCCTGCTTGGCCTTTGGTTGCCCCGCCTCCTCCTCCTCCGTCGATGGGGAAGAAGACTGGGGCGAGCTCGAAGGTTGTTCTTCCACCACGCGGGGAAGACGTCGTCGATCCCGCCGCCGGCGGGTGGACTGTCGGCCGCCACTGTCGCTGTCGCCCGGCGGTGGAAAGAGTATCATGTCAGTAGCTGCCGTCGAGGGACATGAACTCAAGGCTCCCGAAACGGAGCACCGTCCCGGGCCGGAGAGGTCGCTGGAGACTACCCATCATGGAGCTTGACGGGAAGCTGTTCGTCAACATGCAGCAGGCCCCTACCTGGCGCGCCAACTGTCGGCGTTTCGAGACTAGGGGGTCCCTGAGCCGACGAGTGAAGTGTCGCCGCGTGCCCCAACCCAGATGGGTCGACGCGAGGCCGAGCGCGAAGGGGGGAAAGCAAGGAGGCCGAAGATGGGCGAGAGAGAGGTGGAAATCCCGCGGCCTTCGTGTTCGTCCCGCGCCCAGGTCGGGTGCGCTTGCAAGTAGGGGGTTACAAGCGTCCACACGGGGGAAGGAGCGAGCAGCCTTATGCGAGCGCCCGTCTCGTCCTCGTCCCCGAGTGGCCAACCCTCTCTAAGAGGGCCCTGGCCCTTCCTTTTATAGGCGTAAGAACATCATGACGACTGACAGGCCACTGGAGTTGCTCCACATGGACCTATTCGGCCCGATAGCTTACATAAGCATCGGTGGGAGTAAGTACTGTCTAGTTATTGTGGATGATTATTCTCGCTTCACTTGGGTGTTCTTTTTGCAGGAAAAAACACAAACCCAAGAGGCCTTAAAGGGATTCTTGAGACGGGCTCAAAATGAGTTCGGCTTAAGGATCAAAAAGATTAGAAGCGACAATGGAACGGAGTTCAAGAACTCTCAAATTGAAGGCTTCCTTGAGGAGGAGGGCATCAAGCATGAGTTCTCTTCTCCCTACACACCTCAACAAAATGGTATAGTGGAGAGGAAGAATAGAACTCTACTTGACATGGCGAGGACCATGCTTGATGAGTACAAGACTTCGGACCGGTTTTGGGCGGAAGCAATCAACACCGCTTGCTACGCCATCAACCGTCTCTACCTTCACTGAATCCTCAAGAAGACATCATATGAACTCCTCACTGGTAAAAAGCCCAATGTTTCATATTTTAGAGTCTTTGGTAGCAAATGCTTTATTCTTGTTAAAAGAGGTAGAAAATCTAAATTTGCTCCTAAGGTTGTAGAAGGCTTTTTACTTGGTTATGACTCAAACACAAAGGCATATAGAGTCTTTAACAAGTCCACTGGACTAGTTGAAGTCTCTTGTGATATTGTGTTTGATGAGACTAACGGCTCTCAAGTAGAGCAAGTTGATCTTGATGAGCTAGATGATGAAGAAGCTCCGTGCATCGCGCTAAGGAACATGTCTATTGGGGATGTGTGTCCTAAGGAATCCGAAGAACCTTCATCTTCCTCAATGCAAGCATCTCCACCAACCCAAGATGAGGATCAAGCTCAAGAGGATGAAAATGAAGATCAAGAAGATGAGCCACCTCAAGAAGAGGACATTGATCAAGGGGGAGATGCCAATGATCAAGACAAGGAAGATGATGAGGGTCCAAGGCCACCACACCCAAGAGTCCACCAAGCAATTCAACGAGATCACCCTGTGAACACCATCCTCGGCGATATTCATAAGGGGGTAACCACTCGATCTCGAGTCGCTCATTTTTGTGAACATTACTCTTTTGTGTCTTCTATTGAGCCATACAGGGTGGAAGATGCACTTAAAGATTCGGATTGGGCTGTTGGCGATGCAAGAGGAGCTCAACAACTTCACGAGGAATGAGGTATGGCATTTAGTTTCACGTCCTAACCAAAATGTTGTAGGAACCAAGTGGGTCTTCCGCAACAAACAAGATGAGCACGGTGTGGTGATAAGAAACAAAGCATGACTTGTGGCCAAGGGATATTCACAAGTCGAAGGTTTGGATTTCGGTGAAACTTATGCACCTGTAGCTAGGCTTGAGTCAATTCGCATATTACTTGCCTATGCTACTTACCATGGCTTCAAGCTTTATCAAATGGACGTGAAAAGTGCCTTCCTCAATAATGGACCAATCAAGGAGGAGGTCTATGTTGAGCAACCTCCCGGCTTTGAAGATAGTGAGTACCCTAACCATGTATATAAACTCTCTAAGGCGATTTATGGGCTCAAGCAAGCCCCAAGAGCATGGTATGAATGCCTAAGAGATTTTCTTATCGCTAATGGCTTCAAAGTCGAAAAAGCCGATCCTACTCTCTTTACTAAAACAATTGCAAATGATTTGTTTGTATGCCAAATTTATATTGATGATATCATATTTGAGGTCTACTAACAATTCTACTTGTGAAGAGTTTAGTAGGATCATGGTACAAAAATTCGAGATGTCTATGATGGGGGAGTTGAAGTATTTCTAGGATTTCAAGTTAAGCAACTCCAAGAGGGCACCTTCATCAGCCAAACGAAGTACACTCAAGACATACTCACCAAGTTTGGGATGAAGGATGCCAAGCCCATCAAGACACCCATGGGAACCAATGGGCATCTCGACCTCGACACGGGAGGTAAATCCGTAGATCAAAAGGTATACCGGTCGATGATAGGATCTTTACTCTATTTATGTGCCTCTCGACCGGACATTATGCTTTCCGTATGCATGTGTGCAAGATTCCAAGCCGATCCTAAGGAAGTTCACCTTAGGGCCGTGAAACGAACCTTGAGGTATTTAGTTCATACTCCTAAGTTTGGTCTTTAGTACCCCAAGGGATCCACCTTTGATTTAATAGGTTATTCAGATGCTGATTGGGCAGGGTGTAAAATTGATAGAAAGAGCACATCAGGGACTTGTCAGTTCTTGGGAAGATCCCTGGTGTCTTGGGCTTCAAAGAAACAAAACTCAGTAGCTCTTTCCACCGCCAAAGCCGAGTACATTGCCGCAGGCCATTGTTGCGCGCAATTGCTTTGGATGAGGCAAACCCTTAGGGACTATGGTTACAAATTAACCAAAGTCCCTCTCCTATGTGATAATGAGAGTGCAATCCGCATGGCGGATAATCCCGTTGAGCACAACCGCACTAAGCACATAGCCATTTGGTATCACTTTTTGAGGGATCACCAACAACGAGGGGATATCGAGATTGCATGTGTTAGCACCAAAGAACAATTAGTCGATATCTTTACCAAGCCATTAGATGAGAAAACCTTTACCAAACTTAGACATGAGCTAAACATTCTTGATTCTAGGAATTTTGATTGATATTTTGCACACATAGCTCATTTATATACCTTTGATCATATCTCTTTTATGTCTATGACTAATGTGTTTTCAAGTGTATTTCATGCTAAGTCATAGATTGAAAGGGAAATGGAGTTCTTCGGCGAAGACAAGGCTTCCACTCCACTCCATCGAATTATTCATCCTTCGCCGTCACTCCGCATCTCTCTCCAATTTGGTATAATCTTCACTCATCTATTTGTTTACCATTGGGGAGAAAGTAAAAGGGCTTATATTTCACTCACAAGTATCCGTTTTTGGCGATTCATGCCAAAGGGGGAGAAAGTATTAGCCCAAAGCAAAAGGACCGCACCACCACCAAATTTTAAAATGAAGTTTTCAAATTGATATCTTTATGTGTTTTCAAAAGGGGAGAAAGTACTAGTATCTTCAAAAATTCGTAAAACCCTCTTGAACACTAAGAGGAGATTTTCATTAAGGGAGAGTTTTGTTTAAGTCAAAGGAAAAGCATTTGAAACAGGGGGAGAAAATTTCAAATCTTGAAAATGCTTCTTTCAATCTTATTCATGTACCTTTGACTATTTGCAAAAAGGATTTTGAAAAGAATTTACAAAAGAATTTGCAAAAACAGAACTCGTGGTGCAAATGTGGTCCAAAATTTTAGATAAGAAGAAAACCATCCATGCATATCTAGTAGAAATAATTATATTGGTTTCACTCCAAGCAACCTTTGCACTTACCTTATGCAAACTAGTTCAATTCTGCACTTCTATATTTGCTTTGGTTTGTGTTGGCATCAATCACCAAAAAGGGGGAGATTGAAAGGGAAACAGGGTCAGACCTTTTCCTAAATGAATTTTGGTGGTTGAATTGCCCAACATAAACAATTTGACTAACTAGTTTGCTCTAGATTATGAGTTCTACAGGTGCCAAAGGTTCAACACAAACCAATAAAAAGTCCAAGAAAGGGTTCAAATAAAAAGAGCAAAAGACAACAGAAGGCTGCCCTGGTCTGGCACACCGGACTGTTCGGTGTGCCACCGGACAGTGTCCGGTGCACCAGGGAGGATCCACTCTGAACTTGCCAGCTTCGGATTTTCGGGGAGCCGCTCCGTTATAATTCATCGGACTGTTCGGTGTAACACCGTACTGTCTGGTGTGCCAGCGGGAGCAACGCCAACGGTCGTCTACAAAGGAACAGTGAAACGCTACAGTGCGCGCCTGCGCGCGCAGAAGTCAGAGCAGGCGTCAGAAGACGCACCGGACAGTGAACAGTGACTGTCCGGTGCACCACCGGACTGTCCGGTGGCCCCACTTGTCAGAGCTTCAACGGTCGAACCCTAACGGTTGGGTGACGTGGCTGGCGCACCGGACAGTGTCTGGTGGCGCACCGGACTGTCCGGTGCGCCATACGACAGCAGTCGTCCCCAACGACCACTTGGTGGTTGGGACTATAAATACCCCCAACCACCACTCATTCAAGGCATCCAAGTTTTCAGCCAACACATTCAATACAAGAGTTGTAGCATTCAATTCAAGACACAATTAGAGTGAATCAAAACCTCTCCAATTCCCAATTCCACTCAAAGCAATAGTGACTAGAAGAGAGAGTTTTGCCGTGTTCATTTGAGCTCTTGCGCTTGGATCGCTTTTCTTCTTCCTTCTTTCTTGTTCCCAAGATCATTGTAATCAAAGCAAGAGACACCAATTGTGTGGTGGTCCTTGTGGGGACTTAGTGTCCCGTTTGATTGAAAAGAGAAGCTCACTCGATCTAGGTGACCGTTTGAGAGAGGAAAAGGGTTGAAAGAGACTTGGTCTTTGTGACCACCTCAACGGGGAGTAGGTTTGCAAGAACCGAACCTCGGTAAAACAAATCACCGTGTCATCCGCTCTATTTCTTTGGTTGATTTGTTTTTACCCTCTCTTTCGGACTCATTTTTATTTCTAACGCTAACCCCGACTTGTAGTTGTGCTTAAAATTTATAGTTTTCAGATTCCGCCTATTCACCCCCCCCCCCTCTAGGCGACTTTCAATAAGTCTAAATAGGTTTTATGTGAAAAGATCATTATTATTAAACATCTATTTTATGAAAAACTAGGTTATAGGCCCTTAAGTGGATTGTCGTGTAAAAGACAATGAACGAATAACTATCTTTTAATTTCATTAGAAAACACACAGCCTATATTATCATATTCGAAGTTAATATATAAAGTAACATTTTAAGTTATAAAAGAATTTAAACTCTTATTACTTTATTTTATCCTTTAGGAAAAGCTAAGTGATTTGTATATAATATGGACTAAATTCTATGAAATTATTAATCATGCCATAAATCTAGTTAAGAACAAATTGGCTATAGGTTTGATTAATAAATTATGATAAAGGATAATTAATCTATTAGTTATCTTTAATTCTATTGTAGGAACAAATGATCTAATTTATTAGAAAGGAAATTATGTATAAACTATCATTTTAGTTTATAAAAGCAATGACCCTTATTATCTTTTAATTAAGAAAATATAAATAATCTATTAATTGGACATATATTTATCTTTTATTTATTAAGAAACATATGGTCTACAAGTTTCTATTTAATACGGCTATACTTAAACATCTATAACGAACCTTATTAAATAAAAACATGATATATTAAAAAGGTCATTTCAAAATTAGAAACAAATTATCTACTTTATTAGTAAGAAACCTATGGTTAACAACATAACTATTTTTTTCTTTATTAGGAAAGTATGAGCGCCTAATTAAGTCATTTTAACATTATTATAAATTCTACTCTTTCAGTTTTCTCCTTTCTTTTCTAAATAGAATTTATACGTATAACTAAAAAATGTTTATTAATTCTTCTAACATTAATATTCTAAGAAGTGATTGTAAATTACTAAATGAGACTTTTAATAACATATTCATAGTTATTATGACATAAATAAGCATTTTACTATTCTAAGTAATTAAGTGCTTTACTTATGAATATATTATCATGAATAGTAACATCTATATTTTCATTTGACCGAAAATATGTAGCTTAGTGCCTATTTCAATTTCATGTCAATAAGTTTACACTTAAAATACTACTAACAATTATTGTTCCACACACAAAAGCGAAATCAAATCTCTAAACGTTTTCTAGTATGAAAATCATCGCGGTAGTGAATAGTGACCGTAATCATTTTTAAAATTATAAAATCATGCACATATTCAAAGCGTTGTCGCGGGTTCGATTTTGGCTACCCATATACATCGAAATCTCTAAAATCATACACGTGAATCGTATCGTCTCAATATTACAACAATAATTCACAAAATTCAAAACATGCTTTGGAAAATAAATTAACGGGATGTCTTCAACCTTGGGTGAACGGACGACGGCGAACGGGATCGAGCGCGCGACTAGGCGAAGGCACAGCGGGATCGGCGAGGCTTGGACGGGGTTTGGGCACGTCTCCGACGAGGCATGACGGCGAGCTCCGGTGGCGAGCAAGGCGCTGCTCCGGCTTCGTTCCACAACAGCGACGACAGTGAGCTCCGGTGGTGAGGGAGAGAACGAGGAGATAGTGAGAGAGAGAGCTCGGACAGGGAGAGGGAGAGGGCTCGGCGTTGGATTTTATAGAGGAGAAGGGGGAGAGGAAGAGATGCCCGGGGAGGTGGCCGGCCATGGCTTCAAGGCGCCATTGATGGCGTGAGGGAGTAATGGGGGAGGAAACAGACGCATTGAAGCTTCCAATAACACAGAGAAGAACGGTCAGCTGGGCACGGTTTGCAGCTCAGGCGCGGCGGCTGCGTTGGGCGTCGGGCTCGGCCGTGTCCTGGTCACGCGCGCTTGGCGCGGCCAGGCTTCCTGTGCGCGGCGCATCGGGCAGTGGAGGGGCAGGGCACGGTCGGGCGTGGGCGCCGAGCTGCAGGGCGACGGCGGCCTGGGCACGCGGGGTTGGTCGACGCGTGCTTGGTCAACGACATCCCTGGCGGCACGATGAAGCAGAGGGAAGAGAGGAGAGAGGAATGGAAGGGAGAGAGAGAGGTCGGGTGGGAGCAGGCAGGTGTGGCGACGGCGGCCAGCAGGGAGGAGGCAGGGGCAAGCAGTGGCATGCTCCTTGTTAGGCTCATAGTGGGCTTTAGGGTTAGGGTTAGGGTTTAGTTTAGGTTTTTTTTCTTTTCTAATTCTTTTCTAAATTCAAAATATAATTTTAAATAAGCCTAAAAATTATAATAATTAAACCAAAATTATTTTTAAAAATAAAATATTTATTTTTGGACTAATTATTATATTATTTATTTGGATTTTTATTTAACAAGAAATGCTATTCAATAACCAAAATCAATCATGAGAAATCAAAAATCACTCCAAATGCAAATAAATGACACACACTTAAAATAAAATTCATTACCATAAATATCATTAATAAACTAACTGTATTATTTTTATTTGGTGATTTTTATAGTGTTACACATATGCACACCCTGTGGGAGCCCCATCTCACCGCTCTCAAGCGGATCCTATGCTACCTCTGTGGCTCCCTCGACTACGGCCTCCTACTTCGACCATCCCCGGCGTTGGAACTCATGGTCTACACCGACGCCGACTGGGCTGGTTGTCCAGACATGCGTCGATCCACCTCCGGTTACGCCGTGTTCCTAAGCGCCAACCTCGTCTCCTGGGCTATCAAGCGGCAGCCTGTCGTCTCTCGCTCTAGTGCTGAGGCCGAGTACCACGTCATGGCCAACAGCGTGGCAGAGGCCTCCTGGCTACAACAGCTCCTCCACGAGCTCCACAGTCCCCTCCAGCGCGCCACCCTCGTCTACTGCGACAACATAAGCGCAGTCTACCTCTCCACCAGTCCCGTGCAACATCAACACAAGAAGCACGTGGAGATCGACCTCCACTTCGTCTGGGAGCGTGTCGCCGCCGGTGACGTTCGGGTTCTCAGCGTCCCCACCACGCTGCAGTTCACCGACATCTTCACCAAGGGGTTACCGTCGAGTGTATTTTTAGACTTTCGCTCCAGTATCAACATCTGTACAGGATAGAGTTGTGACTGCGGTGGGGTGTTAGAATACCCATTTAGGGTTTGGGGTTTTCCCATGTAATTACTATCTCACCCCTCTGTAATGGACCTAGCCCAGTTTACTCTAGTCTATTAATAGATCACCCAACCCCTGTTAGGTTTAGGGTTTCCAATAGTAATAACTACTTAAGCATTACACAAGGCATTCAAACTTGACTGATAAAGGGGTGAAGAGTATAGATAACTATGTAATTAAACTTGGTTGAAAAAAGTGAAGAGTATAGGTAACTTGTTAGATGGGAGAAGTGGTGAACCATGTATAGATCGGGTGGGCTTAGTTCAAATAGGGAACAATGGGTGAAGCTATCCAGCTGTCTATGTACAATATCTTATAACAGTATATCAACAAAAATGTGTGTAGTTTCTGGCAGAAAGAAACTCTGAACACAATTTCACAGCACTGATTTACCAGCAACAATCAATATAAGAACATTTAAACTCCCATATGGGTTTGTAGATTCTTTATCTAACAGACCAGCACTGAGCCATTAACACATTAGTGTGTACCAAAAGATAAACATTCAAACTATACTTCACAAGAATCTTTTGGTGTGGGCTTCATGCAATTAAGCTTTCTCAAATACTCAATTGAAACCAACTACAAAAAATGGTCCGTCTTCTCTACCCATCCACCCATTTTGATTACGAACACATCAACATATGGAGAAAATAGTAAGCAACTGCAATTTGCAAATCTCAACAGTGATTACGAATTAAAAGTTCTCTGACCAAACTATAGAGTAACGGTTAATGATACTACAAAATGAAAAATGAAAATGTACGTACATGGACATCTTGTGTTGGACAGGAGGCCTAATTTCTGGCAGGTAGGCTCGCACACTTCTAAAAATGCCGCTCCCACCGTGCGCTTAAGGCCGAAGAGCCACCCACTAGCCTCCTGAGGCCTAAGCACTGCTCGACTGAGGCTTGAGCACCGCCCGCCGCGTGGCCAAGCACCAGCCTAACCAAACAAACTCATTTCACTGAGTAAACAAGGGGACAGGCACAGGTGGGGCCTTACCTTAGAGTCATGAATCCTAGCAGGCGATTTAGTGGTGGTGGTCGCTGGAGGGACGGTTAAGGCGGTTGTAGGCAGCCTCGCCGACGAGGTAGATTCCAAAGCCGATAATGGCAATGCCGAGCCTGGGTGTGGTGTGGCGCAGTGGGTTTCCCACCATCGAGTGCCTCCACTCGTCCCTCCACGGAGGCGGGTGTATGCGCGGAGGTGGTTGAGCGGCAGTCGCGGAAGATGTGGACGGGCGGACGGCGCTGAGATGGCGCGAGCAGCGGAGCGGAGGATGCGAGCGGGTGGGCAGGAAGTGTGGGGGCGAGGATGGCAGGGCACGGCCATGGAGGATCCCTGGGATGCGCCTTCCGTCGAAGGTCAGTGAGGTGGGGGCGAGAGGATCCCTGGGATGTGCCTTCCATCGACTGAGCATCGACGCGGGGCAAGAATGGCGGAACGACCAAGAGTGGACGTGAGGGCGAGAATGGTGGAGTGCGGGCATGGGGGTGAGAATGGTGGTGCCTTCAATAGAAGGTCGGCGAGGCGGGGGCGAGAATGTCGGGGTGGAGGCATGGTGCATAGTGTCTGCGGCGATCTGTGACGCGGTCGTAGTGTATTCGAGATTCGTGGCCCGGCCACCACGCGCCTTCCATGGAGAGTGGGAACGGCTGAGATTGCGGTCGCTTGGTTTGCGGGAGAGAGGAGAGTGGGGGCGGCGATCTGGGCGAGGAGAGAGGAGAGTGGGGTAGCTGGGATTGCAGGGGCGTGGTTTGCGGGAGAGAGGAGAGGTGGGGCGGTTGGGATTGTGGCTATGGGGATCTCCCTTGCTGGAGAGCAGACCCGATGTTTGCGGGATAGTGGAGGCGGCGATCTGGGGGCAAGGAGAGCCGGGGCGGTGTGGATTGCGGCATCGACGCAGGGAGAGGAGAGCCGGGGCGGGGAGATTGCTGCGATGTCAGGCGGAGGTGTGGTGAAGCCATGGTGGATGCCCTCGTTGCGTCCTTATAGAATAGTAGTAGATGAATCTCCTCGACTGTAATACTCAAGTTGTATACCAAGAGTAATAAAGAGAGCTCCTCATCTTGTGTGTCTTATTTGCATCATAAAAAGAGCACCTATGTAATTGAGAGTGACTAAATAAAACAATTATGCTAAAATAAAGAAAAAATGCATTTGTTGGAGTTTTATGTGTTGTGCATTAAATAAAACCATGAGGATAAAAATAATGAGGTATTAATTATTTGAAATTTGATTTAACCCAAAATTTGAAATTAGGGTTTTGGAAAATAAGGAAAAGAGAAGAGATAGGTAAATATAAATAAAATGTATAAATAATTATCTTCAGTCTTAGTATTTTTAATGGCAAAAATAGAGTTTATAAATGAAGATCCACAAAAAGTTGGAATTAAATCAAATGGGGTTTGAAAATAAAGAAAATGGAAAGAAAAATGAAAAAGAAAAAGATAAAAAGCTTACCTGGGCCGCCAGCAGGTAATTCGGCCCACCTAAGGAACTCCACGCGCAGCCCACCTTCTCACGAGCGCGCGCCGACATGCGGGCCCCGCATGTCAGCCGCTCTCACCTCGCATGCGCTGCGCTCTCTCTCGCTGTGGAATGGGTCCCGCACGTCAGCTTCGTATCACCCGCGCGCTGGACACCCTGTGACTGTCACGTGGGACCGCTTTGTCAGGTCCGTCTCCCAACGGCATCCCCGAGCATGGCGGGCGCGTCGTGGAAGAAGAATCCCGGTCCTCGCGCTCCGATTCGTTCCGCGGTGTGATAAAACCCGTAGCGGTCCTCGCATCCTTCCCATCCTCACCTTCATCCGCAACCTTTCGCCAGCCACCGAACCACCGTCGCGATTCTCTCGGGCCAAATTCGCCGCCGTGACCCAATCGCGTTGTCGTCGACGTCGGGTCCCCGGTGATCGGCCTTGGAGCATCTCCACGTCTATTGGAAGGGTGTCGAGTCGTTCGCGGGCAAAGTCGGCCACTGGGCGTGGCGCAATTCTTCGTCGAACTTCGATTCGCCGCCGCGGATCCGCCTTCGCCGTCGCCAGACCCTCTGCGCGCCGAGACTGTCGGTAATAACCCCTCTACCACGTTCGCCATACCCTCGGCTGCGTGGCGCACCATTTAATTCTTAGAATGGCGCGCTTGGTCGTCGGATTGTCGTTTCTCCGGCGATGGTCCGCCGTGATTTCGGGCGGCGCCGCCGTCCCGAGCGGGAGATTTGGGGCGAGCGCTGTGGGCCGTTGGATCGGTTCCCTACGGTTTAGATTAGAAACAGAGCGTACCGATTCGACCGATCGCGCGTGACCGTCGGATGGTAGATCGATGGCCAGCGATGGTTCTGGATCTCTTTAAATCGGGAGCGTCGATCGTGGATCGTACGGTTCCTGTTCCGTACCGGTTCATGAGTTTGTGGCTCTAATCTGGAGCATAGATATTAGATCGAACGGTCGGTATTGCAGCGTACCCCTTCAGTCTGGCATTTTAGTATATGAAACCCTGGGTTTCTTTTAAATAGAACCCGCCGTCCACGGAACTGTGCCTGTGTCTAGGATTTTATTCGCGCAGACCCCTGAGTTTTCTGGTATTTGACGCCCAGTCCCGAGAATATTAAAAACAGAGAATTCATATTAGAAATTCGTTTTTAATACAAAAACAATTCTAGAAATTTGTATAATTCATAGAAAATGCATTTTAGCTCCAAATTGAGTCATTCCAATTCCTAAAATTTTGTAATAATATTCTCTATCATTTAGAATCACTGTTTTGACATGAACTCTGTTAGAAAATTAATTTATCATCTAATCCTATTATAATCACCTTAAATCTTAGAAAATTCATAACTTAAATTCTATAACTCCAAATTCAGTGATTCCAGTTCCTATGATTTCATTTTAATGTGTAGATTTTTACTGTATATTTCATTCATCTATTTGGTGTGATGTTGATTTTGGCTATACTATGTATGTATTGTGTTGATGCGAGTAGACGAGCAAGCTACTGTGGAAACTGAGGTTCAACAAGTAGAGATAGCTGAGCAGGAGCTCATTACAGGCAAGTTGTGCCCTTGATCACTTACTTTTCCCAGCCATGTTCTTATTAATTTTAATGATCTGCATAGGTTAATTTTGATGGGATCCTTTATGTACCCCAGTTTTGATTACCTCTATACCTTGTTCACCCCTGGAATATTTTTGGGTAGTACTTGCTATTACTTTATGTGGATTGGGTATGGAGATTATTATTCATGATTATTCTGTTATTATTTTGTTATTATTATTGTTCATGTTAAGATCATTAAATTAATGGGAACATGGAGCGACCACCCGGGAAAACAGTGCTACCACAAGGGTTTAATGGGACGCCCTTGGCTGACTAATTAGGAAAGCTAGTGGAAGACTACCTTACCCGAAAGGGGCAAGGGCAGTAGGGGAGAGGTTAGTGCGGGGAGGTCCCTGGTTGATTTTGCTGCGATGGCTGTCAGCCAGGAACCCTGTACTGGATCTTCCTATAAACTGTAGCGGGTTTTCGGAAGCTAGTGGAACTTTGTAAAGGCCTCGTAGTGGATCCCTAGCCATTCACCTCGGTAGTGTCTAAGGGCCTTGCAAACCCAGGCGACATGGGATACACGACTTGTGGGTAAAGATGCGCAACCTCTGCAGAGTGTAAAACTAGTATACTAGCCGTGCTCACGGTCAAGAGCGGCTCGGACCCTCACATGATTAACTATGGAACTTAAGCTTAATTTGACATTTGCATCACATTTGGGATTATTTTACTATTACTGTTCTTTATTATTATTAAGGTTTGGTATTTACTTACACTTAGTAATTGCTAATAAAATTTTGACCAACTTATAAAAGCAATGCTCAGCCTCAGCCTTTATGTTATTGATCAGCCTTACACTTCATGAACTCCCACCTTTGGCGAGTTCATGCCACATTATTCCCCACGACTTGTTGAGCTATGAACGTATGTGAGCTCACTCTTGCTGTCTCACACCCCCCCCCACAGGAGAAGAACAGGTGGTTGAAGAGGAGCCGCCTAACACTGAGGAGTTCGATCTGATCTAGGTGGCGTTTCTCAGTCGACATTGGCGCCATCGATCCTTAGTTCGTTTTACATTTATCTTTATTTTGTAATAAGACTTCCGCTATGTAATAAATACTCTGATGTTTTATGACATTTATCTCTATACACTCTGTTATTATATATGTTGTCTTCTTGGCGCATGTATGAGATGCACCCGGCTTTGTCTTTTAAAACCGGGTGTTACAGAAGTGGTATCAGAGGAAATGTTGACTGTAGGACGAAACCTAGATAGACTGGACAAACCCTTACCTACTTATCTCATTCTGATTCATTCTACACTCACCTTACTCTGATTCTTTCTACACTTATCTTGATCCTGTCTCACCTTCTACTGTTCTACTCTGATCATTCTTACCTTTTCTACTCTGAGACAAGATGGATTTCAAACCTTGGAATCCCTACCCCTATGACATTCTTAAGAGTTAGGGAACCCAAAACAAAAGTTAAAACTATTTTCTTAAAAAAAATGTTGGTTGATTGTGCTGATGCTAAATGTCTGATTTGCTTCTTTGATTGATTGAATTATTATAGATGGACATCTTAGCATGTACCAACATAAGGTATTGAATTAGCTATAGTAGGTGAAATATTAATCTGCTTAGCTAATAAATCCCCCAAAGTAACATGATTTGTAATTACTGCCTTGTCTACTATTCTCTTACCATATGTATCTAACTCAGATGGTCAATACCAGGAGGGGTGGTGGAATTGACTTGCCTCCTAACCAACACACTCGAAGACAACCTCAGCCATAGCCTGCAGAGATGAATCCTCCTAATCCTCCACCAGGCGGAGTTGACCCGCTGGTTGCTGCTCAGATAGCGGTGATGCAGCAAATGGCAGACACGATGGCTGATATGCGTGCCCAGATGCAGCAAGAACGCCAAGAGATGCGTCAGGAAAGAGAAGACATACGCCAGGAGTTGCGCCAGGAGAGAGATGAGATACGACAAGAAAGGAGGGCGCAACAACAGCAGCTGCAACAGCAATTTCAACAACAGCAGCAACAACAACAAGTGCCACTGCCTCCACCACCACCACCAGTTCCACCTCGTGATAAGCACCAGGAGTTTATGAGTCATAAGCCGCCTACATTCGCTAGCTCACCTGATCCACTGGACGCGGATGATTGGCTGAAGTCAATTGAGAAGATGCTGAATATTGCACAATGCACCGACCGGGAGAAGGTTTTATATGCTTCTGGACGTCTGACTGGTCCTGCTGCTGACTGGTGGGATTCTTATACTGCTGCCCATGACGCTGCGGATACTATTACTTGGGAGGAGTTCAGTATGCAGTTCAGGAATTACCATATTCCAGCTGGGATGATAAAGATCAAGAAGAAGGAGTTTCTGTCGCTGAAGCAAGGAAGTATGTCAGTCAGCGAGTACCGCGACAAGTTTATTCAGCTATCCAGATATGCCCCTGAAGAAGTTGCTGAAGACGAGAGGAAGCAGGAGCATTTCATTGAAGGACTTAATGGACCACTGCAATATGCTCTAGTGGCACACACATTTCCATCATTTCAGAGACTGTTGGATAAGGCTCTTGCTATTGAACACAAGCGTGTTCAACTGGGTGATTTGAAGAGGAAGGCTATCTCACAGGGACAGGGTAGCAGCAGTGTTCGTCCTCGCTACAGTTCACCACAGGGTACACCGACCCGACCAGGAGGACCACGCCCAGTTCAGCAGTCACCACTGAGGACTCCACCTCCTCGACAGGCTACCCCCACTGGCACCCCGACGAAGTTTGCAGGACAGAGTCCGGGCACTCAATGCTTCAAATGTGGGAAGATTGGTCATTATGCAAATGTCTGCCCGCAGAGGATTGCTACTACTCCAGCTCAGAACAAGCAACAGACCCCTGGCAAGGGATATTCTATAGCCAGGGTGAATCAAGTCAGCGTTGATGATACTCCGGATGGAGGGGACCTCGTAATTGGTATGTTTTATGTTAATACAATTCCTGCAACAATATTATTTGATTCTGGTGCTACACATTCATTCATGTCTGCTCGTTATGCCAACACAAATGAAATACCACTGCTAAATATGAGAAAACCCTTTATAGTAATTACACCTAAAGGGCCTGTTGAGGCGAATCAAATGACACGTAGATTGACATTAACCATTATGGGTAGAGAATTTGGAGCTACTGCTATAATATTAGAGTCAAGCAGTATAGATTTGATCCTTGGTATGTCATGGCTAAGGAAGGCAAAGGCCGTTATAGCATGTGGAAGAGGTACCATAGAACTCACTACCACTAAAGGAGAAAGGTTTCAAGTTAATATTGCAGTAACCTCCTCATCCATGCGTGCAATGTTCTTTATGCCTGAGGAGTTTGTTGGTGACAACATCCGAGTGGTTAGAGATTTTCCGGATGTCTTTCCAGAGGAGTTACCAGGGATGCCACCTGATAGAGAAGTTGAGTTTGTGATTGATCTCTTACCTGGAACCGCCCCTATTTCTAAACGGCCATATAGAATGTCCGTAGAGGAGTTGAAGGAACTGAAGAAGCAGTTGACGGAGTTACAAGAGGTTGGTTATATTCGTCCAAGTTCCTCACCTTGGGGAGCGCCGGTGTTATTTGTGCAGAAGAAGGATGGATCGCAACGGATGTGTGTGGATTATAGATCTCTTAATGATGTTACGGTGAAGAACAAGTATCCGTTGCCCCGTATTGAGGATTTATTTGATCAGATGCGAGGTGCTAGAGTATTCTCGAAGATTGATCTCCGATCCGGTTACCATCAGATGAGGATTAGACCATCGGATATTCCCAAGACGGCTTTCTCGACTCGATATGGATTATATGAGTTCACTGTTATGTCATTTGGACTAACCAATGCACCAGCTTACTTCATGAATTTGATGAATAAGGTGTTTATGGAGTATTTGGACAGATTCGTCGTGGTATTCATCGACGATATTCTTATCTATTCTAAGAATGAAAGTGATCATAAACAACATCTAAGGTTGGTGCTACAGAAATTACGAGATAATCAACTCTATGCTAAGTTCAGCAAGTGCGAGTTTTGGATTGACAAGGTGCCATTCCTTGGTCATATTATTTCTAATGGAGGAATAGCTATGGATCCTGCTAAAGTAAAGGAGATAATGGAGTGGAGAGTGCCCACTACAGTTACGGAGATTCGGAGTTTCTTGGGACTCGCAGGATATTATCGGAGATTTATTGAAGGATTTTCTAAGATTGCTAAGCCCATGACCTCGCTTTTGGAGAAAGGAAGAGAATTTAAGTGGGATGAGAAATGCCAAGAGAGTTTTGATCAATTGAAGGAGAGATTGATGTCACCTCCAGTATTGATTATGCCAGATCTGCAGAAGGGATTTGACATTTATTGTGATGCATGTGGCCAAGGACTTGGATGTGTGCTTATGCAAGATGGTCATGTGATCGCCTATGCATCTCGTCAGTTGAGGAAGCATGAATTGAACTACCCCACTCATGATTTGGAATTGGCTGCAGTTGTGCATGCACTTAAGATTTGGAGACACTACGTTATGGGAACTAAGTGCCAAGTATACACGGATCATAAGAGTCTGAAGTATATATTCACTCAGAAGGATCTCAACCTTAGGCAACGCCGTTGGTTGGAGCTCATTAAGGATTATGACTTGGAGATTCACTATCACCCAGGCAAGGCGAATTTGGTTGCAGATGCCTTGAGTCGGAAGGAGCATGTTCACTCCGCTTTCGTTGTCCAGCTACCTGATGAATTAGCAAAAGACTTTGAGAGGCTCAACCTGGGAATTGTCGCACATATGGAAGGAGTCACCATTGAATTGGAACCTACCTTGGAACAAGAAATTCGGAAGGGTCAGATTGATGATGCTAAGATTCAGGAGATTAAGGATCTTATTACTGAAGGAAGAGGCCCAGAGTTCACGGAGGATGAGCAAGGCACGATATGGTTCAAGAATCGGATCTGTGTTCCCGATATTGATAGTCTTCGGGAAACCATATTGAAGGAAGAACATGATTCAGTTTATTCTATCCACCCTGGGAGCACTAAGATGTATCAAGATTTGAAGCAAAAGTATTGGTGGTATGGATTGAAGAGAGATGTGGCTGCACATGTGGCTATGTGCGATGTATGCCAAAGAGTTAAAGCTGAACACCAGAGGCCAGCCGGACTATTGCACCCACTAAAGATACCTGAGTGGAAATGGGAAGAGATTGGCATGGACTTCATTGTTGGATTACCCCGTACGTCTGCTGGATATGATTCTATATGGGTGATTGTGGACAGGCTAACCAAGGTAGCCCACTTTATTCCAGTGAAGACCACTTATTCAGGAGCTAAGTTGGCAGAGTTGTACATGGCACGGATTGTATGCCTGCATGGTGTGCCAAAGAAGATTGTGTCAGATCGAGGATCACAGTTTACCTCTCGATATTGGAAGCAGTTGCACGAGTCATTTGATACGAGATTGAATTTTAGTTCGGCTTACCATCCCCAGACTGATGGGCAGACTGAGAGGACCAACCAAGTACTAGAGGATATGTTAAGAGCTTGTGCTCTTAAACATGGTGGAAGTTGGGATAAGAGTTTGCCTTATGCAGAGTTCTCTTACAATAATAGCTATCAGGCCAGTTTGAAGATGTCACCGTTTGAGGCGTTGTATGGCAGAAAGTGCAGGACTCCCTTGTATTGGAATCAAACTGGTGAAAGACAGTTGTTTGGGCCTGAGATCATACAAGAAGCAGAGGAACAAGTTCAGCAAATAAGGGAGAATTTGAGAACTGCACAATCCAGGCAGAAAAGTTATGCTGATACCCGGAGAAGACTACTTGAGTTTAAGGAGGGAGATTATGTCTATTTGAAGGTATCACCACTCCGGGGCATGAGAAGGTTGAAAGTCAAAGGAAAGTTGTCCCCTCGCTTTATTGGACCCTTTTTAATCTTAAAGCGAGTGGGAGAGGTTGCATATCAATTGGAGTTACCGGGTCATCTCGCGGATGTTCACGATGTTTTTCATGTATCTCAGCTGAAGAAATGCCTCAGAGTGCCTGAAGAACAGCTACCAATGGAGGACCTTAGTGTTCAAGAGGATTTGACTTATGCTGAGTACCCCATCAAGATTTTGGATACTCTGACTCGAGTCACGAGGAATAAGGTTATAAAGATGTGCAAAGTTCAATGGAGCCACCACGGTGAAGATGAAGCAACTTGGGAAAGAGAAGAAGAACTTCGTATAGATTTTCCCCACCTTTTCCCTAGATCTTCTTAAATCTCGAGGACGAGATTATTTTTAAGGGGGGTAGGATTTGTAATACTCAAGTTGTATACCAAGAGTAATAAAGAGAGCTCCTCATCTTGTGTGTCTTATTTGCATCATAAAAAGAGCACCTATGTAATTGAGAGTGACTAAATAAAACAATTATGCTAAAATAAAGAAAAAAATGCATTTGTTGGAGTTTTATGTGTTGTGCATTAAATAAAACCATGAGGATAAAAATAATGAGGTATTAATTATTTGAAATTTGATTTAACCCAAAATTTGAAATTAGGGTTTTGGAAAATAAGGAAAAGAGAAGAGATAGGTAAATATAAATAAAATGTATAAATAATTATCTTCAGTCTTAGTATTTTTAATGGCAAAAATAGAGTTTATAAATGAAGATCCACAAAAAGTTGGAATTAAATCAAATGGGGTTTGAAAATAAAGAAAATGGAAAGAAAAATGAAAAAGAAAAAGATAAAAAAGCTTACCTGGGCCGCCAGCAGGTAATTCGGCCCACCTAAGGAACTCCACGCGCAGCCCACCTTCTCACGAGCGCGCGCCGACATGCGGGCCCCGCATGTCAGCCGCTCTCACCTCGCATGCGCTGCGCTCTCTCTCGCTGCGGAATGGGTCCCGCATGTCAGCTTCGTATCACCCGCGCGCTGGACACCCTGTGACTGTCACGTGGGACCGCTTTGTCAGGTCCGTCTCCCAACGGCATCCCCGAGCATGGCGGGCGCGTCGTGGAAGAAGAATCCCGGTCCTCGCGCTCCGATTCGTTCCGCGGTGTGATAAAACCCGTAGCGGTCCTCGCATCCTTCCCATCCTCACCTTCATCCGCAACCTTTCGCCAGCCACCGAACCACCGTCGCGATTCTCTCGGGCCAAATTCGCCGCCGTGACCCAATCGCGTTGTCGTCGACGTCGGGTCCCCGGTGATCGGCCTTGGAGCATCTCCACGTCTATTGGAAGGGTGTCGAGTCGTTCGCGGGCAAAGTCGGCCACTGGGCGTGGCGCAATTCTTCGTCGAACTTCGATTCGCCGCCGCGGATCCGCCTTCGCCGTCGCCAGACCCTCTGCGCGCCGAGACTGTCGGTAATAACCCCTCTACCACGTTCGCCATACCCTCGGCTGCGTGGCGCACCATTTAATTCTTAGAATGGCGCGCTTGGTCGTCGGATTGCCGTTTCTCCGGCGATGGTCCGCCGTGATTTCGGGTGGCGCCGCCGTCCCGAGCGGGAGATTTGGGGCGAGCGTTGTGGGCCGTTGGATCGGTTCCCTACGGTTTAGATTAGAAACAGAGCGTACCGATTCGACCGATCGCGCGTGACCGTCGGATGGTAGATCGATGGCCAGCGATGGTTCTGGATCTCTTTAAATCGGGAGCGTCGATCGTGGATCGTACGGTTCCTGTTCCGTACCGGTTCATGAGTTTGTGGCTCTAATCTGGAGCGTAGATATTAGATCGAACGGTCGGTATTGCAGCGTACCCCTTCAGTCTGGCATTTTAGTATATGAAACCCTGGGTTTCTTTTAAATAGAACCCGCCGTCCACGGAACTGTGCCTGTGTCTAGGATTTTATTCGCGCAGACCCCTGAGTTTTCTGGTATTTGACGCCCAGTCCCGAGAATATTAAAAACAGAGAATTCATATTAGAAATTCGTTTTTAATAAAAAACAATTCTAGAAATTTGTATAATTCATAGAAAATGCATTTTAGCTCCAAATTGAGTCATTCCAATTCCTAAAATTTTGTAATAATATTCTCTATCATTTAGAATCACTGTTTTGACATGAACTCTGTTAGAAAATTAATTTATCATCTAATCCTATTATAATCACCTTAAATCTTAGAAAATTCATAACTTAAATTCTATAACTCCAAATTCAGTGATTCCAGTTCCTATGATTTCATTTTAATGTGTAGATTTTTACTGTATATTTCATTCATCTGTTTGGTGTGATGTTGATTTTGGCTATACTATGTATGTATTGTGTTGATGCGAGTAGACGAGCAAGCTACTGTGGAAACTGAGGTTCAACAAGTAGAGATAGCTGAGCAGGAGCTCATTACAGGCAAGTTGTGCCCTTGATCACTTACTTTTCCCAGCCATGTTCTTATTAATTTTAATGATCTGCATAGGTTAATTTTGATGGGATCCTTTATGTACCCCAGTTTTGATTACCTCTATACCTTGTTCACCCCTGGGATATTTTTGGGTAGTACTTGCTATTGCTTTATGTGGATTGGGTATGGAGATTATTATTCATGATTATTCTATTATTATTTTGTTATTATTATTGTTCATGTTAAGATCATTAAATTAATGGGAACATGGAGCGACCACCCGGGAAAACAGTGCTACCACAAGGGTTTAATGGGACGCCCTTGGCTGACTAATTAGGAAAGCTAGTGGAAGACTACCTTACCCGAAAGGGGCAAGGGCAGTAGGGGAGAGGTTAGTGCGGGGAGGTCCCTGGTTGATTTTGCTGCGATGGCTGTCAGCCAGGAACCCTGTACTGGATCTTCCTATAAACTGTAGCGGGTTTTCGGAAGCTAGTGGAACTTTGTAAAGGCCTCGTAGTGGATCCCTAGCCATTCACCTCGGTAGTGTCTAAGGGCCTTGCAAACCCAGGCGACATGGGATACACGACTTGTGGGTAAAGATGCGCAACCTCTGCAGAGTGTAAAACTAGTATACTAGCCGTGCTCACGGTCAAGAGCGGCTCGGACCCTCACATGATTAACTATGGAACTTAAGCTTAATTTGACATTTGCATCGCATTTGGGATTATTTTACTATTACTGTTCTTTATTATTATTAAGGTTTGGTATTTACTTACACTTAGTAATTGCTAATAAAATTTTGACCAACTTATAAAAGCAATGCTCAGCCTCAGCCTTTATGTTATTGATCAGCCTTACACTTCATGAACTCCCACCTTTGGCGAGTTCATGCCACATTATTCCCCACGACTTGTTGAGCTATGAACGTATGTGAGCTCACTCTTGCTGTCTCACACCCCCCCACAGGAGAAGAACAGGTGGTTGAAGAGGAGTCGCCTAACACTGAGGAGTTCGATCTGATCTAGGTGGCGTTTCTCAATCGACATTGGCGCCATCGATCCTTAGTTCGTTTTACATTTATCTTTATTTTGTAATAAGACTTCCGCTATGTAATAAATACTCTGATGTTTTATGACATTTATCTCTATACACTCTGTTATTATATATGTTGTCTTCTTGGCGTATGTATGAGATGCACCCGGCTTTGTCTTTTAAAACCGGGTGTTACATCGACCTTTATGTCATGGATATGTCACATTTTACACTAAATCTTCCACCATCTTGGATTGGATCATGATCTAAAGATATAGAAGACTCGTTTTGCACGGTTGCATATAAAATATATCTACTTACACAGCAGTCGTTCTACTTATAATTTCTTAGGGTTAGTTTGGGAACTCCATTTTTCCATGGGATTTCTATTTTCCCAAGGGAAAATGAACTAATTTCCCTTGAGAAAATGAAATTCCCTTGTGAAAATGTGGTTCCCAAACTAGCCCTTATATAAAAAAATTTATTTTAACTTTCTTATAGAATAAAAAGTATATTAAATTTATATTATAAAATTTATAACACAAGATAAATAAATTATATTTTTTAGTATACCTATTTGATGGGATAAATATGTGCTATATGCGTTGACTCTTCATTTAAGTTGGAATGACTTAATGGATGTTTGGTTGTTGTAGCTCAAGCTTAATTCATGCCGCATCAAATATTTGAATATTAATTATGTATATTAAATGAGGTTTAATTATGTTTAATAAAATTATGTGTATTAAATGAGGCTTAATCTATGTAATTAGTAAAATGATCATTCATTCAAAGTAGACTTTTGTCATAGGGCAAAGGAGCTTAGAAGGGTGATGTAGGGAAGTCATAAGGGATGATCTTAGATGTTGTATGACGGAACGATGACTTAATGCTTCCATTTTTGCTTGAGAAATGACGTAGGTGATAGACTCACCCCTTCTTTCCATTTTTGATTGAGAAAGCGTCTGGCCCAAAGAGGTATACAGTAGTGCCTTGCGAGGTCGTAGACCTAGTAACCCATCGTTCGCCTAAGATTGGTTTCCCTGACAAGTTTAATTCACGTCAAATTGAATTTTCACTATTAAATTACAATTACTATTATTTATATAATTAGATTTAATAAATTTGTCTATTTTTTTAGTAATAATCTATATAATTAGTTTTATAATTAACTTATTTTTAATTTTTGTAATTATTATTTAAACATTTTATGTGACATCGACTAGATTTTTAATTAGGTAGAACCAAACACTCCTTGTAATTATCATTTAAACATTTAATGCGAGCGACAGAAACTAAACTTCAGTAAATTTATTTAGATGGAACTAAACACCTTATTAAATAAAGACTTATTTGTTTTACTTTCAATCCGATTGAGTGTGTTTAAAGGTGTTGACGCCTTTTTGGAGCGCCAAACACTCAACAAGAACCGGTGGCGGTGCTCTCTGGTCAGGCGCGGACGGTCCGCGGCACAGGGCCGGGCGGTCCGCGACCTGGCGCAGGGGCTGGCGTTCCCTGCCTGACGGTCGGACGGTCCGCGCCCTGGGGCCGGACGGTCCGCGCGTGCGCAGGGGGCGGCGAAGGTCGCCGGCGGCGCCTGGATCTCGCTCCCGGGAGGGACCCCGTCGGGGAGGAGAGATCCTAAGTGGTGTCTAGGCTCGGGCAGGCCGACCTAGACTCCTCTAATCGACGTAGAGTCGAAGAGAGACGGAGAATTTGGGGATTGGAAGGCTAAACTAGGGCTAAACTAGAGCTAGACTAGAACTACTCCTAATGCATAAGGTAAAAACGAGTAATAGACTTGATTTGATCGATTGTTCGGGGGTTCAATCGGCCGTAGCCCTTCATCTATATAAAGGGGGAGGTCTGGATCCATTTCCAACTGTTTCCCGAGTTAATCCCGCGGTTTTAGGTAACAAATCCCGCGAGAAACTAGGAACCCTAACTGACTCTGCGCCGCGCGCGGACCGTCCGCGCCGCCACCGCGGACCGTCCGGACCGCGGACCGTCCGGCCTCAGGGCCGGACCGTCCACGAGGCTCATTTTAGCCTCCAACATATGCCCCCCTGCCTTTTGGTGAAGGTTGACGAACCAAAAGCATATGAACTAAACCTGATGTAAGTCATCGGCTTTTCAAAATAGAGATCATTCAATAAAGCACCAATGTATAAAGGCCGTTTTGGATTGTATCTTTCTCGGCCATGACCATTTGATTAATGGATCAAAATGAATAAAATGGAGGTGCCCCCCAGTACGGATAGACAAAGGGACTATACATGTACCATGGATTTATCATCGTACCATTCCATGTTTGAACAGGATAATATACTGACGATGAGTAAACGGGTGGAAAGTACCCTGGTCTCATAGGATGAATAGGCGATGCTTGTTGTGTCACCTTTCGGGCCGTTTTGTTTACCCGTTTCGTTTTAGTAGGTGACCGAGGTTTCTTCGTTGACCGATCACGTAGAACGGTCTTCTCGCTAGTATTCTTGGAGAGCAACTGATCAACAGTAGAGTCAGCTTTGATCAGCCGACCATTTATGCTTCGCTGTTGTGTCTCCTTCCCTTTTAAGGTTTTGTGTGGAGGCTGACACCTTTGGGCATAGGCGGACTGTCCGGCAGAGTTAGCCGAACCGTCTATCTGAACACCGGACCGTCCGCACGTAGGTGCCAGATCGTCCGTGATGCTCAGGACAGGCTGTCGTGCTTGACTCATTAATTGTGCCTGCCCCCCAGTGCCTCTGGACTTTTTAGCCTTATCGTCCGGAGCCTTTCGAACAATCTCCTTTTGTGATATATTCGACGTGCGAGGACTACCAATGATGATGTCTTTGCTTTTGCCTTTATCGGCCATTTCGGGCCGAACTAAGATCTTTTTGCATGCGATATCTATTGTATTAACAGGAAATGGTTGTGTGTCCACTTGCATTTCCTGAAAAGCCAATCGGCCCTCATTTATGGCCGATTGTACCTGTCGACGAAAAACATTACAGTCATTGGTGGCATGAGAAAAAGAATTATGCCACTTACAATAAGCACGTCTCTTTAATTCATCTATAGGAGGGATAGTATGAGTTAATTTAATGTTGCCATTTTTAAGTAGCTCATCAAATATCTTATCGCATTTGGCAACATTAAAGGTAAATTTAATCTCTTCTTGCCGATTCTTTTGAACCGGCTGTAAGGAAGAACATGCTGAAGATTTGGCCTTTGTTGGCCAAATAAACTCAGCGGTATATACATCTGCGGATTCATCATCTGAACTATCATGCTCTATTAGATGTATAGTACGGCCGGCCGATTTTGATGTCTCTTTAAATCGGCTTTCACAGGCTAAAGCCCGCTGATGTAGCTGGGCTATCGAAAAGAACTGGGTCCCATCTAATTTGTCTCTTAAGTAGGATAGCAACCCATTAAAAGCTAACCCTGCTAGCTCTTTGTCTGCGGCATGGATCCGAAAGCATCGGTTTCTAGTGTCCCGGAACCTCCGGATATAATCATTAACCGATTCTTCGCGTCCTTGTCGAACTGAAGCTAAGTCAGCTAGTCCTAATTCATATTCCCCGGCAAAGAAATGTTCATGAAATTTACTTTCTAACTCATTCCAGGAATTAATGGAATTAGGAGGCAGGGCGGCGTACCATGCAAAAGCGGTACCAGTAAGGGATAGAGAAAATAACCGAATACGAAATGCTTCTCCATTGGCCAATTCACCTAGGTGTGCTAGGAACTGGCCTATGTGTTTGTGTGTGCTCCTCCCATTCTCACCAGAAAACTTAGAAAATTCTGGTATCCTTGCCCCTTGCGGATATGGGACAGTGTCAAACCGGTGATTATACGGCTTTTGGTATGATTGCCCTACTCTGGCTACACTAACTCCGAACTTATCTCGAAATAGTTCAGTCATCTCCTCCCTAATTTTTTCCATTGCACCCGGTGGCAGACCACCGGATTCTGGGCTGTGGGGCTCATTTGGTCGGGTATTAGTATACCGACCTTCTTGCCGTGACCGATCGATAGTGTTGATCGGTCTGTGGTTGCATGGTACGTTATGGTTTAAATATGTAGAGGGCGAAACATACTGCTGCTGTCGTGTGTAATAATTTGGTGCATGGTGTGCAACAACAGGTTCTGCGTATGCGTATCCAGCTTGTCCGGTGGTAAATCCGAACTGACCGGTTGCGTTCGCCATTATCGGGACGCCATATGGTAGTCCTGGTGCGGGCCCGGACTGTCCGGCAGGGAAAGCCGGACGGTCTGTGTAAGGGCCGGACGGTCCGGGCAGAAGCCCGGACGGTCCGACCGCGTCCAGGGTCACCGGTCTGCCAAGCAGGGACGGCGGTGGTCCTAGGGCGGCCCCAGACTGTCCGGCAGAGCAAGCCGGACGGTCTGCATATGGGCCGGACGGTCCGGGCAGAAGCTCGGACGGTCCGACCATGTTCATGGGCGCCGATCTACCAAGTAGGGATGGCGGTGGTGGTACTTGTCCTGTATAGGAGTTCATCGGCATACCATATAATGGCTGGGGCTGCAAATCCCCATTTGTTGCCGATGTATTAGACATAGATATCCTGTTACTAGTCTCATATGATGGAAAACTAGGAGCAACAGACTTCTCCAACGTACGCGTTAGTTTTCTAATTGACTCTTCTAACCCTACAATCTGTTGTTTCATTTGATCCTGCTGCTGGTCTACATAATATTTAATAAATTGGATATCGTGGGGTTTACTTACGTTGGGGACTTGAAGCGAAGACAGAAGAGATGCAACGTCAGTCTCTCCATGTTTGATAACCTTCTGGTGGTGATCCACCGTGTATTGCGACAAGAATTTCTCCTTCGCTTGGCGCATGTAGTCCTCGTATTGCTGCTGCTCATCGGCTGTCAGATTTTCGACAGCCGTCTTCAGGATATTATCTGGGGAGATATCGGTGTGATCTTTAGAACCGGCCATTTGAGGGCCTGATTTTTAGTAGATCTAAACACCTTTCCCCAGCGGAGTCGCCAAAAAGTATGTTGACGCCTTTTTGGAGCGCCAAACACTCAACAAGAACCGGTGGCGGTGCTCTCTGGTCAGGCGCGGACGGTCCGCGGCCACAGGGCCGGGCGGTCCGCGACCTGGCGCAGGGGCTGGCGTTCCCTGCCTGACGGTCGGACGGTCCGCGCCCTGGGGCCGGACGGTCCGCGCATGCGCAGGGGGCGGCGAAGGTCGCCGGCGGCGCCTGGATCTCGCTCCCGGGAGGGACCCCGTCGGGGAGGAGAGATCCTAGGTGGTGTCTAGGCTCGGGCAGGCCGACCTAGACTCCTATAATCGACGTAGAGTCGAAGAGAGACGGAGAATTTGGGGATTGGAAGGCTAAACTAGGGCTAAACTAGAGCTAGACTAGAACTACTCCTAATGCATAAGATAAAAACGAGTAATAGACTTGATTTGATCGATTGTTCGGGGGTTCAATCGGCCGTAGCCCTTCATCTATATAAAGGGGGAGGTCTGGATCCGTTTCCAACTGTTTCCCGAGTTAATCCCGCGGTTTTAGGTAACAAATCCCGCGAGAAACTAGGAACCCTAACTGACTCTGCGCGCGCGCGGACCGTCCGCGCCGCCACCGCGGACCGTCCGGACCGCGGACCGTCCGGCCTCAGGGCCGGACCGTCCGCGAGGCTCATTTTAGCCTCCAACAAAAGGTAAAGTTTTTTTATAATTTTATTTTCAATCCCATCAAAACCTACATGGAATATGAATAACCGAGGGCTAAAAGAATACATATGTACATCATTCGCTATAGCGACCCTAGCTAGTTACACTGGCAATGCCAATTCCAATAACCTCCCCATTAGCCATACAAGTTGCCATCACCACACACAAAGCTATTCATCACTAACCCCACCAAGTGCAAACACAGGACGGTATGCAGCTTCTTGCAAACAGTGTCTCGCCATTCCGGCATCCTATGTGTTGAGCACCAAATTGAGCCTGGCGGACGGTCCGGCCCTGAGGCCGGACGGTCCGCGGTCCGGACAGTCCGCGCCTGTGGGCCGGACGGTCCGCGCATGCGCAGAACGGTTTAGGGTTCCGAGTTTTGTGCTACGGTTGTTAGCTAAAATCATGGGATAAGCTCGGAATCAGTTGTGTAAAGGGTCCAGCCCCCCTCCTCTATAAATAGAGAGGTCTACGGCCGATTTGTAATGAACAATCGAATCAATACAACTTCTATTTCGCATTTTATCCTAGGAGTAGTTCTAGTCTAGTTTACGTTTAGTCTTCCAATCCCCAAATTCTTCGTCTCTCTTCGGCTCTACTACGATTAGAGGAGTCTAGGTCGGCCAGCCCGAGCCTAGACACAACCTAGGATCTCTACTCCCCGACGGGGTCCCTCCCGGGAGCGAGATCCAGGCGCCGTCGGCGATCTTCCGTCGTCCCTGCGTACGCGCGGACCGTCCGGCCCCAGGCCACGGACAGTCCGCCCCTGCGCAGAGAGTACCACCGCGCCTCGCACCAGGCCGTGGACCGTCCGGCCCCTGCGCGCGGACCGTCCGCTCCTGTGCAGAGGGCACCGCCACGGTTCTTGTTGAGTGTTTGGCGCTCCGAAAAGGCGTCAACATACTTTTTGGCGACTCCGCTGGGGAAAACACATCTAAGCTCATCAGATCGGCCCTCAATGGCCGGTTCAAAGGATAGCTCTGATATTTCTCTAAGCAACATCATAGAGCCGACTTGGGAAACCTTGCCGGCTGACGAGCAGCTCCAGTTTGAGGAGCACAAGGAGCGGATGATCCAGGAGGCAAAAGCAAAGTTCTTGGCCAACTTCAAAGTGGACAGGAACAACAAGGTCGTCCGACATCGGGCGACGAATCCGGCTTCGCTCCAACCCACGCCAGATATCCCCAATGTAAGTAATACCAACGATCTGCAATCTCTTAGAAATTATGTAGAAGATCAGCGTGAACAAATGCATAACATCATAGGGGGTATGCAAAGCGATCTTAAGAGACTAGTACGTGCATTCGATAAATCTAGTACCGCAAATTTTCCTTCGCACGAGGTTGAGTTGGGAGATAACGTGCGTAACACATCGGCTACAGGTTGTCACGACCAGTCACAACCCCTTTATGGGATGCCGATGGACACGTACCCTAAGCAACCGCAAATCGGCAGCAAACCAGCCGATCTGCACATGCCCGGACCGTCCGCACGTGAGCGCGGACCGTCCGGGCCAACAGTAGTCGGGCCTATTTTTAATGAGTTACCTAGATATGCGCCCGAGCCACCACATATGACACAGAACCCAAACTACCCAGCCGGACGGTCCGCATACAATGACGGACGGTCCGCATATGACCACGGACGGTCCGGGTACGTATCCGGACAAACCGCGCATAAGTCTTTTGAGGAGGATTATTACATGAATCCTCGCCCGTCCCAGCAACACTTCCCATCACACTATGCAATGCACCAGCCCACTAATTCAGGATCCAAAGCCCAAGAAAGCTTTCCGGCCCCACCTGGAAGGCCGGAAAGAAACGATCAAGCGTATGAGCCATATAGAGTAAATGGAAATGCACCACGTAACTCAAACCAATGGGGGAAAGACAACATGCTAATATCCAGCCAACCCCACCTATGTTGGACCAGAGAGCCGGTGGTCTCGCACCGGCTGCCATTGATATAGTAAGGGAAGAAATAGCCGGGGCGTTCCGAGATAAGCTCGGAGTAAGCATGGTCCCTGGGGGGCAATCATATCGGAAACCTTATGACAGCCGATTTGATCACCACCCATACCCACAGGGAACCAGGATACCCGAATTCACAAAATTTTCGGGTGATCAAGGAAAGAACACACGTGAACACATAGGCCAATTTTTAGCACAATTAGGAGAGTTGGCCGACACAGAGGCATTTCGCGTACGTTTGTTTTCATTGTCTTTAACAGGAACTGCGTTTGCATGGTACGCCACTTTACCTCCTAATTCCATTTCATCATGGGGGGATTTAGAACAAAAATTTCATGATCATTTTTTCTCCGGTGACTATGAATTGGATTTGGTAGATTTAGCGTCGTTGCGACAGACAAAAGATGAATCGGTTAATGATTACATCCGGAGATTCCGAGATACAAGAAACCGATGCTTTCAAATTCATTTAGCAGAGAAACAGCTAGTAGGATTAGCCTTTAACGGTCTACGATATTATTTAAAAGAGAGATTAGAAGGCATCCAATTTTTTACACTAGCACAGTTACACCAGAGGGCTTTGGCTTGCGAAAGCCGGAGCAAAGAAACTGCTAAGACAATGCGTCACAACGTACATATAGTAGAATACGACCAAAGTAGCTCAGATGACGAATCAACAGAAGTGTATGCTGCTGAAATGGTTTGGCCAAAACAGGCCAAATCTTCGGCTTGTTCCTCCTTGCAGCCGGTTCAAAAGAAACGGCAAGAGGAGGTTAAGTTTACGTTTAATGTTGGTAAATGTGATAAAATATTTGACGAACTACTCAAAAATGGCAATATTAAAATAAATCACACTGTTCCATCCGCTGACGAGCTAAAACGTCGTGCATACTGCAAGTGGCATAACTCATTTTCTCATGCCACTAATGATTGTAATGTATTCCGACGACAGATTCAATCGGCCATTAATGAGGGACGATTGAAATTTCAGGAAATGCAGGTGGATACAGAGCCATTTCCAATGAACGTGATAGACTTCGAGGGCAAGAAAGTCCTGGTTCGGCCAAACACGGCCGATAAAGACAAAGGCAAAGAGGCAATCATCGGCAATTCTAAAAAGGCCCATGAGGATCATAAAGTTTCTTGCAGGAAAGTGGTAGCCGAGAAGACTCCCGATGGAGGGGAGACCCTAAAGGTGACCATCACAACCTCCAGTACTGGGGGGCAAGCGCAGACAGGGAGACAGATACAGGAACCCGTGCTGCGTATCCCGGACGGTCCGGCATGTAGGCGCGGACGGTCCGGGACCCCACCGGACGGTCCGGAGAGCTCTGGCGGACGGTCCGACCATGCTCAGGACTCGCAGCGACCACGTACCTTCAAACCATGACGACCAGAGATAGGTACGTGGAAAACAAATACATTTAAAGCAGCTGGTCGGCTGATCAAGCCTGGCCCGACTTTCGATCAATTGTTATCTAAATATGTGAAAAAGAAGGCCGGTCCCAGTGACCGGCCACCGAAGCGACCCCGCTCACCCATTCATGAGCAACGTCAGGTCAGGCCGATTGGACCACATCACCAATCGGAAGAAATAAAAGGTCCTATTGTACAATTGAGACCTAACATGCCGACATGGACCCCTCCACCTCCTTATCCATCTATGCCATATCCATACACATACTTACCTCCACCATATGTCCCAAATCAAATGTGGGGCATGCCACCATATCCATTTGGGATGCCACAGTACCCCGCCTGGGGGGCACCCCAAACATCCGTTTTTGATAGGTTGGCACCGCCAGTGCAAGACCGATTGAGCACTGCTGAATCCGGTCACCAGGCACAGGCCCAACAAGGTTGCCGGACTAGTCGGCCTCCTAGGCCGACCAGTCCGGCAGGGGGGCATATGCCTGTAGCAACTCAAAGAACAAAAAAGGATATCATCAAAATAGGCACTGCGGATGTTGTCATACAGGGAGACAATAAAGGGCCGATGATTTTCGGCGAATCGGCCAACACAACCGAAAAGGATGCGGCTACCATCAAAATAGCCGATCCAAAATACTCCATGCCTCGATGGTGCCCAGCGGGATTGACACGATCTCAAAAGAGAAAATTACAGCGCCTAAGAGCAAAGGAGAGCCAGGAGAAGGAGGCGGAAAAGACATTTAATGACACGCATCCGCTATACCCGCCACCACAAAAGAAATGGAGACCGAAGGCCGTTGAGGAAAAACAAACGGTCACAGAAATAGAAAGTCAACCTGTACCAGGCGCGGACCGTCCGACCCCCGTGTGCGGACCGTCCGCCGTTCACCAGGAAGGCTCTGGACAACCTGCACCAGGAGCGGACCGTCCGGCCCCCACGTGCGGACCGTCCACCGTTCATCAGGAAGCCTCCAACAACACGACAACATCCATGGAAGAGGACGACCTGCTAGGAGAAGACCTGGTCGACTACGAGGCTTCTCCAGAACGCCCAGGTATGGATGTAAATATTATTACATTTTCTTCCGATTGCACTATCATTAGCGACGATGAACCCGTTGCTGCCCAGTTTGATTTTAGTCCTAAAGAAGACGCCTTTACTAAACCAAAGGAATCGGTAAATCATTTAAAGCCGCTCTTCGTGCGCGGTCACATTGATGGAATACCGATTGCTAAGATGTTGGTGGATGGAGGGGCGGCTGTAAATCTAATGCCTTATTCATTATACAGAAAATTAGGTAAACAAGATGACGAACTTGTCAAAACCAACATGACCCTCAGCGGTGTTGGGGATAGTTCGATTAAAGCCAGGGGAGTCACGTCCGTTGAATTAACCATCGGGACTAAGACCCTTGCTGCTGCATTCTTCGTCGCTGATGTAGAAGGGAATTACAGTTTAATTCTAGGCAAAGATTGGATTCATGCCAATCAATGTATACCTTCTACATTACATCAAATGCTAATACAATGGGTAGGCGATGAAGTAGAACAAGTACATGCTGATGTATCGGCCTGCATCGCTGTGGCCGATGCCCCTGTACTCTGGACTTATGAGACTGCTACATGTCTCACAGGGGTAGATTTTTCTGATTACCAGTTCATAAGTATAGATAAGAAAGGTTTCATTCCTGTAATGCTAGAGCCGATGGAGAATCAGCTAAATCCTAAATAGAGTTTAAATGATGAATACACACAAAGTTCATGAGTCTTTTATCACGGACAATTCGGCCCTCAAAGCCGGATGGTCTGGTCTTTCACAGAACAGTTTGGACTTTAGGACCGAACATCTACCACAGTGAAAAGATAATATTACGGATGATCCGGTCCCCGAGACCGGAAAGTCCGCCATCACACAAAGATCATCTGATTCCTCTGTGGGGGACATGATAGAAGAATTCAGAGATCTTGATAAACTAGGACAGGGGTTAACATCGGCCGATCCTTTGGAAGAGATTGACATAGGAGATGGCAAAACTCCAAGGCCGACTTTTGTAAACAAGACCCTGGAGACCGATTCTAGAAATGAGATGATCGGTCTATTGAAAGAATATTCAGATTGTTTTGCTTGGAATTACACTGAAATGCCTGGACTAAGCCGAGAGATTGTCGAACATCGGCTGCCCATTAAGTCTGGTTTCAGACCTTTCAAGCAGAAAGCTAGAACGTTTCGTCCAGATCTTCTCCCACGAATCAAGGACGAAATCCACCAGCTGCTAGAAGCTAATTTTATTAGACCTTGCAGATACGCAGAGTGGGTCTCCAATATTGTGCCGGTGGAGAAGAAGGAGTCAGGTAAACTTAGAGTATGCATTGATTTTCGTAATTTAAATAAAGCAACTCCTAAAGATGAATATCCCATGCCCATAGCCGACACATTAATCAATAATGCATCAGGAAATAGAATTATTAGCTTCCTTGATGGTAATGCCGGATATAATCAGATTTTCATGGCCGAAGAAGATGCGTCTAAAACGGCCTTTATATGTCCAGGCTTCATTGGTTTATTTGAATGGGTTGTCATGACATTCGGTCTTAAAAATGCTGGTGCTACTTATCAGAGGGCTATGAATCTGATTTTCCATGAGTTGTTAGGAAACACTGTGGAAGTCTACATTGATGATATTGTAGTCAAATCGGCTAAGTTTAGTTCTCATATAGCCGATTTGCGCAAAGCCTTTGATAAAATGCGTCGGTATGGTTTAAAAATGAACCCACGTAAATGTGCTTTTGGGGTGTCGGCTGGTAAGTTTTTAGGATTTGTCATCCATGAACATGGTATAGAAATAGACCCTGACCGAATCAAGTCTATTCGGAATGTGGGGCCTCCGACTTGTAAGGTCGAAGTGCAGAGGTTTCTCGGCAAGGTGAATTATTTACGAAGGTTTATTTCTAACCTAGCCGGGAAGATTGATGCCTTCACCCCTATCCTTCGGCTGAAGAATGATGCTGAATTCACTTGGGGGGCAGAGCAGCAGGAAGCATTTGACCTCATTAAAAAATACTTGTCTTCGGCTCCCGTGATAAAAGCACCACAAGTAGGAGCACCATTCAGATTATACATTGCAGCTGAAGACAAGGTTATTGGAGCTGTTCTGACACAAGACACTGAGGGGAAGGAGCATGTGGTGACATACCTAAGTCGAAGGTTGGCGGATGCTGAAACAAGGTACACTTTTATTGAAAAATTATGCTTATGCTTGTTTTATGCATGCACCAAATATAGATGTTATTTACTGTCTAGTCATTGCACTGTTTCCGGCCAAGCCGATGTAATCAAATACATGTTGCATAACCCAATTATGAGTGGTAGAATTGGTAAGTGGGCTTATGCACTTATAGAATATGACTTGGCCTATGAATCATTGAAATCTATGAAAGGCCAAGTCGTAGCGGATTTTATTGTAGAACATCGGGTTAATGATATTCATGAACTAGACATGTCATACCTCACTATTACTCCTTGGACTTTATATTTTGATGGATCGGTTTGCAATGAAGGGCAAGGAATTGGCATTGTGCTTGTTTCACCAAGAAATATCTTCTTTGACTTCTCTAGCCGATTGAAAACTTATTGCACTAATAATCAAGCTGAATATGAGGCTCTACTATTCGGCTTAGAACTTTTAAATGGTATGGGAGTAAAACATGTGAAGGTATTTGGTGATTCTCAGCTGGTTGTCCAACAAGTGTTAGAAGAATATCAATGTCTTGATGGTACTCTAAATAGTTATCTTGAGAAATGTTGGAGCATAATTCATTCTTTTGACGAATTCAGTATTCGGCATATCTCTAGAGTTGAGAATCATAGGGCTAATGATTTGGCACAAGATGCATCAGGTTATCGGATAAAGAGAGGGAAGTTTCACAAAACTGAAAATCTGATAACCAGTGCAAAGCCAAATTCCCAGGTCGCGGACCGTCCGCGTGATGACGCCGGACCGTCCGAGGTTACCAGAAATGTTCTTTTCATTAATTCGGCTGACAATGAAGCCGATGCAAGTGATTGGAGGACACCTATACTTAATTATTTACGAAATCCCAATATCAGGACAGATAAGAACATTCGGCGAACAGCTTTCAAGTATGTTTTGATGAGTGATGAACTTTACCGCCGAACAGTCAATGACGTCCTACTTAAGTGCTTGGGCCCAGATGATGCTATATTAGCTATGGCCGAAGTACATGAAGGAATTTGTGGTACCCATCAATCAGCTCCAAAGATGAAGTGGTTGTTGCGAAGGTCTGGTTTTTATTGGCCTAATATGATAGCTGATTGTTTTAAGTACTACAAGGGTTGCCAAGTGTGCCAAAAATTCGGCGACCTACAGTTGGTCCCTGCAGCCGAATTACATCCTATCATCAAGCCTTGGCCGTTCAGAGGATGGGGATTAGACTTTATTGGAGAAATTCATCCTTCATCATCAAAGGGGCATCGGTTCGTGTTAGTTGCCACTGATTACTTTACCAAATGGACTGAAGCCGTTGCTTTGAAGAACATGACACACAAGGAGGTAATTGAGTTCATAACTGAGCATATTATTCATAGATTCGGCATTCCCCAGACCTTGACTACAGATCAAGGGACTTCTTTTATGTCAAAGGAGGTACGTGAATTTGCTGAATTATATAGAATTAAGTTGCTCAATTCATCTCCATACTACGCTCAGGCCAATGGGCAGGCCGAGTCTAGTAATAGGACATTGATCAACTTGATAAAAAAGAAGATATCTGATAATCCTAAGCATTGGCATAAGATTTTGTCTGAAGCTTTATGGGCTCATAGAATATCTAGACATCGTGCTACTAAAGTATCTCCTTTTGAGCTTGTCTATGGGCAGGAAGCAGTGTTGCCTGTGGAAATAAGTCTGAATGCTGTCAGGTTCGCCAGACAAAATGATCTAACTGTTACTGATTATTATAATTCAATGATGGATAATATTGATGAGGTGACCGACAAGAGGATGATAGCTTTGGGAGCAATAGAGAAGGACAAGATCATGGTAGCCAGGGCCTACAACAAGAAAGTCAAAACAAAATCATTTCAAGTAGGGGACCTGGTGTGGAAGACCATTCTGCCTCTAAGGAATAAGGACCGGAAGTTCGGAAAATGGTCGCCAAGCTGGGAGGGTCCTTATAAAGTAAAACAGGTGATGTCTGGCAACGCCTATTTGCTACAAACATTACAAGACAAGGATTTGCCTAAGGCTTTGAATGGGCGTTTCCTCAAGCAGTACCATCCTAGTATGTGGCAAGATGCCTAAGAAAACCGATGTGCTCACATCGAGTTAGTTGCTTTTGGTTTGCTCAGCTCCACCAAAAGGCAGGGGGGCATATGTTGAGCACCAAATTGAGCCTGGCGGACGGTCCAGCCCTGAGGCCGGACGGTCCGCGGTCCGGACAGTCCGCGCCTGTGGGCCGGACGGTCCGCGCATGCGCAGAACGGTTTAGGGTTCCGAGTTTTGTGCTACGGTTGTTAGCTAAAATCATGGGATAAGCTCGGAATCAGTTGTGTAAAGGGTCCAGCCCCCCTCCTCTATAAATAGAGAGGTCTACGGCCGATTTGTAATGAACAATCGAATTAATACAACTTCTATTTCGCATTTTATCCTAGGAGTAGTTCTAGTCTAGTTTAAGTTTAGTCTTCCAATCCCCAAATTCTTCGTCTCTCTTCGGCTCTACGTCGATTAGAGGAGTCTAGGTCGGCCAGCCCGAGCCTAGACACAACCTAGGATCTCTACTCCCCGACGGGGGTCCCTCCCGGGAGCGAGATCCAGGCGCCGTCGGCGATCTTCCGCCGTCCCTGCGTACGCGCGGACCGTCCGGCCCCAGGCCGCGGACAGTCCGCCCCTGCGCAGAGAGTACCACCGCGTCTCGCACCAGGCCGCGGACCGTCCGGCCCCTGCGCGCGGACCGTCCGCTCCTGTGCAGAGGGCACCGCCACGGTTCTTGTTGAGTGTTTGGCGCTCCGAAAAGGCGTCAACACTATGTGAAACAGGATGGATGGCTACGAAGCTCGTTTTGTCACGATGATGATCCACTGCTGAAGACATCTCCCCTCTTCAGCGTCCGGTGTCCTAGTGCCGGCCATCTCCTCATGACGAGGGCGTAGAGAAGCTCGTTCCAGGCATCGGTGACTCCAGGAAGGCACCAATGGCTACAGTCCTGAGGGGCTCAGGTAGACCGAGAGGTGGCCGTCTTTTCTCTGGGCCGTCATTCTCGTCACGCGAAGCAGGTCTACACCAGCCAGCTCGGATCCGAGATCGCTCCCCAGAAATTCGTCCACGGGTTGGAGCAAGTCGGCCCATTCGTCTAGGGACTTCACTGGCATCGCGTCTGGAAGAGTTTCCAAGTGGCAGCTCCCACCAGTCTTCCAGTCACCATCTCTGCAGACAATATACAGTCTAGCATATCACTAAAAGCAATCTTTACTCATATATATATATATATATATATATATATATATATATATATATGGTAGGTATAACGGGAGCCCTGCGCTTCCAATAGTTAAAGGAAGCCCAGACCGACCACTCCTGCAAACTGGTTCAACCAGGTTGTCGGGTGCGCCACCTGCCACACGTCTGTTAGCGCAAAAAAAAGGAATGCATGCATGAGTCAAACACGATCCAATGCATGTGCATAAATTTAGGAAAGATATGTGCAGCAGTTTCTATTTTTAAATCTTTTATTTCCTCCATAAAATTAGGATCGCTGCAACAGTCATGCAGCTAGACGCGTAAGGACCATTTTATGATATATACTGAGACTAAATATGCTATACTGTGTAAATAATTATGCAATTCGATATACTGCGTAAAAATCTGTTACCAGCTGCATGCACACGAATTTATGATGAAAATAATGTGCAATGAAAGAAAATGAATTACACACATAGAAAAAAAATCGTATTTAATGTTTTATTTCCTTCATAAATATAAGATCCCTCCAACAGCCATGCAGCTAAACACAATAAATCTAGTTTATGATATATATTGATACAAATTATACTACATGGTGTAGATATTTATGCAATTCGTTACACTGCGTAAAAAAATCTTGCATGTTGTTCACTGGTGGACGTACCTCCGGGTTGGAGCGTAATAACCTTAGGTTTTGAGCATAAAATCCCTCAATTATAAGCGTATATACCGAGCCAATGTGAGAGGTTGATAGCTCTAGTAGGTTGTTATTACGATCCTATTTTTATGGCAGATCCGAAAAACATGGCAGTCGCATGCATGCGGTTATACAGATCCAAAAATTATGGCAAAATGCATGCATGAGTCAAACACGTTCCCTTGCATACGCGTGAATTTAGGAAAGATATGTGTGACGGTTTCTATTTTAAATGCTTTATTTTCTCCATAAATTTAGGATCGTTACAACAGCAATGCATCTAGACTCGTAATTATTATTTTATGATATATAGTGATACTAAATATGCTACACTGTGTAGATAATTATGCAATTGGGTATACTGCGTAAAAATCTGTTACCAGCTGCATGCACACGAATTTATGATGGAAAGAATATGCAATAAAAGGAAATGAATTGTATGTATAGAAAAAAAAATCGCATTTAATGTCTTATTTCCTTCATAAATATAGGATCTCTCCAACAGTCATGCAGCTAAACGCATTAGAACTAGTTTATGATGTATATTGAAACAAATTATACGACACGGTGTAGCTATTTATGCAATTCCTTACACTGCGTAAAAAAACTGGCATGTTGTTCACTGGTGGACGCGTATCCGGGTGAAGCGTAAAAACCTTAAGTTTTGAGCATAAAATCCCTCAATTATAAGCGTAAATACCGAGTCAATGAGAGGTTGATAGCTCTAGTAGGTTGTTATTACGATCCTATTTTTATGATAGATCCTAAAAACATGGCAGCCGCATGCATGCGGTTTCTATTTTTATACAGATCCAAAAATTATGGCAAAAATCGTGGAAGTTTCCATTGCATGCGCGCAAATTACGAACAGCATAAATTAAGGGATTGCCTTTCCAATGTGCATGCAGTAAACTGATATACGAACTCCGTGTTCAAGCATAAAATCGTACAGTTTTTAGCGTAAATAGTACATGTGGTAGGCATAAAACACAATAATCGGAAAGAAAACTGCGCCGGATCGGAGGATGTCACGCGTGATCATCGCTGCGCGCATCTCGCGCCTTCTGTGACGTCGCTCGCTCGAACATCGCGCCTCATGCGTCGCTGTTGCTACTCGCACGTCGACGGGCGTCGCTTGCTCGCCGGCCTTGGAAGTGCCGCCTCCTCGGAGCTTCGGGGACGCCGCCGCTTGCCCGCACAAGGGCCCCGCTGCGGATCGAGGAACTTCCGCCACCGCGCGTCGAGGTAATGGAGTTGCGGCCTGGGAACCGCCGCCACCGCACAAGGGCGCTGCCGCCGCTCGCCCTCTGGATCGGGGGCCGCCACTGCCGGCCTGGGAACCGCCGCCACCGCACAAGGGCGCTGCCGCCGCTCGCCCTCTGGATCGGGGGCCGCCACCGCCGGCCTGGGAACCGCCGCCACCGCATGTCGAGGTCGGGAAGCCGCGGCCACCGCCGCACGCACTATCGGGCAACCGCCGTCGCTAATGAATCGAGATGGGGCGTGAAAAACTGATCCCTAGCACTACGGATTTTCTTTTATAGACGTCTGGACCTGGTCCGGCTCGACCGGATTGCACTGTCTGGCCTGGGCTTCCAATAACTAAAGGAAGCACAGGGCTCCTAATATACAATATATATATATATATATATATATATATATATATATATATATATATATATATATATATATATATATCCATGCATTTTTCAATACAACGAAGGAATAAAGGCATGCACTGCACTGTTCAAGGCTTCAGTCAATTTTTGACAAAGTTTGAACATATACAGATGGATCTCAATCGTTGTCGAGTGATAATAAAAACAAAATAGAAGAGGGGAATGATCACTTGTAACAACTAACAAGTAGGTGATTACGCAGACCTGAAATGCACAGGAGCATATGTGCGGTAGATGACATGGGTCTTGCTCGTGTTGACTTCTTTGCGAAGCCAATCGGACAATGTCTCTATCGATCTTCTGTAAGCGTCAACAACACTCATGCCCATTTTGACCTCATCGCCTACTTGAAAATAGGCACCCCTGATAAAAGGAGATGACAACAAGTCAGCAAAACTAGCTTCAAATGGACATCAGATTCTGTGGTGATCGGAAAATTGTAACACCATCCCATCATTCCATATCCTTAGTAATTTCAGGATCACGTAATCTTCTCCAAGAGTTAACAGAAAATCATGTGTGTGTGTATATACATCATGGCCTGATGCATGTGGATAACTAGACAGACACTGGACATTTTATACAAAATATAAAAGGTGAAATCCTTAAACATGGCGGATCACATTTCAACTAATCAAAACAATATTGCAAAAAAATTCTTGAAAACATATAGCTATTTATGACATAAGAACTGTCTGAATGTAAAATCAGTGTGATACCAAGAAGTTACGCTTACCCCCTGATTGTTTTCTCATTGTTCCACCAGTGCCCAGTGTTGAAGATCAGTACATCAGCATCCTTCCATTTACCGTGGTCGGACATCCAATCCATTGCATCCTGTTGACGCTTTTTTGGAGCGCCAATCACTCAACAAGAACCGTGGCGGTGCACTCTGCACAGGGGCGGACGGTCCGCGGCCTGGTGCGAGGCGCGGTGATGCTCTCTGCGCAAGGGCGGACGGTCCGCGGCCTGGGGCCGGACGGTCCGCGGCCTGGTGCGCGGCTAGGGCTCCTGCCTGACGGCCGGACAGTCCGCGCCCTGGGGCCGGACGGTCCGCGCGTACGCAGGGACGGCGGAAGATCGCCGACGGCGCCTGGATCTCGCTCCCGGGAGGGACCCCGTCGGGGAGTAGAGATCCTAGGTGCCATCGGCGATCTTCCGCCGTCCCTGCGTACGCGCGGACCGTCCGGCCCCAGGGCGCGGACCGTCCGGCCGTCAGGCAGGAGCCCTAGCCGCGCACCAGGCCGCGGACCGTCCGGCCCCAGGCCGCGGACCGTCCGCCCTTGCGCAGAGAGCACCACCGCGCCTCGCACCAGGCCGCGGACCGTCCGCCCCTGTGCAGAGTGCACCGCCACGGTTCTTGTTGAGTGATTGGCGCTCCAAAAAAGCGTCAACATACTTTTTGGCGACTCCGCTGGGGATAACACATCTAAGCTCATCAGATCGGCCCTCAATGGCCGGTTCAAAGGATAGCTCTGATATTTCTCTAAGCAACATCATAGAGCCGACTTGGGAAACCTTGCCGGCTGACGAGCAGCTCCAGTTTGAGGAGCACAAGGAGCGGATGATCCAGGAGGCAAAAGCAAAGTTCTTGGCCAACTTCAAAGTGGACAGGAACAACAAGGTCGTCCGACATCGGGCGACGGATCCGGCTTCACTCCAACCCACGCCAGATATCCCCAATGTAAGTAATACCAACGATCTGCAATCTCTTAGAAATTATGTAGAAGATCAGCGTGAACAAATGCAGAATATCATAGGGGGTATGCAAAGCGATCTTAAGAGACTAGTACGTGCATTCGATAAATCTAGTACCGCAAATTTTCCTTCGCACGAGGTTGAGTTAGGAGATAACGCGCGTAACACATCGGCTACAGGTTGTCGCGACCAGTCACAACCCCTTTATGGGATGCCGATGGACACATACCCTAAGCAATCGCAAATCGGCAGCAAACCAGCCGATCTGCACATGCCCGGACCGTCCGCACGTGAGCGCGGACCGTCCGGGCCAACAGCAGTCGGGCCTATTTTTAATGAGTTACCTAGATATGCGCCCGAGCCACCACATATGACACATAACCCAAACTACCCAGCCGGACGGTCCGCATACAATGACGGACGGTCCGCATATGACCACGGACGGTCCGGGTACGTATCCGGACAGTCCGCGCATAAATCTTTTGAGGAGGATTATTACATGAATCCTCACCCGTCCCAGCAACACTTCCCATCACACTATGCAACGCACCAGCCCACTAATTCAGGATACAAAGCCCAGGAAAGCTTTCCGGCCCCACCTGGAAGGCCGGAAAGAAACGATCAAACGTATGAGCCATATAGAGCAAATGGAAATGCACCACGTAACTCAAACCAATGGGGGGAAAGACAACATGCTAATATCCAGCCAACCTCACCTATGTTTGACCAGAGAGCCGGTGGTCTCGCACCGGCTGCCATTGATATAGTAAGGGAAGAAATAGCCGGGGCGTTCCGAGATAAGCTCGGAGTAAGCATGGTCCCTGGGGGGCAATCATATCGGAAACCTTATGACAGCCGATTTGATCACCACCCATACCCACAGGGAACCAGGATACCCGAATTCACAAAATTTTCGGGTGATCAAGGAAAGAACACACGTGAACACATAGGCCAATTTTTAGCACAATTAGGAGAGTTGGCCGACACAGAGGCATTTCGCGTATGTTTGTTTTCATTATCTTTAACAGGAACTGCGTTTGCATGGTACGCCACTTTACCTCCTAATTCCATTTCATCATGGGGGGGATTTAGAACAAAAATTTCATGATCATTTTTTCTCCGGTGACTATGAATTGGATTTGGTAGATTTAGCGTCGTTGCGACAGACAAAAGATGAATCGGTTAATGATTACATCAGGAGATTCCGAGATACAAGAAACCGATGCTTTCAAATTCATTTGGCAGAGAAACAGCTAGTAGGATTAGCCTTTAACGGTCTACGATATTATTTAAAAGAGAGGTTAGAAGGCATCCAATTCTTTACACTAGCACAATTACACCAGAGAGCTTCGGCTTGTGAAAGCCGAAGCAAAGAAACTACTAAAGCAATTCGTCACAACATACGTGTAGTAGAATGCGACCAAAGTAGCTCAGAGGACGAATCAGCAGAAGTGTATGCTGCTGAAATGGTTTGGCCAAAGCAGGCCAAATCTTCGGCTTGTGCCTCCTTACAGCCGGTTCAAAAGAAACGGCAAGAGGAGGTTAAGTTTACATTTAATGTTGGTAAATGTGATAAAATATTTGACGAACTACTCAAAAATGGCAATATTAAAATAAATCACACTGTTCCATCCGCCGACGAGCTAAAACGTCGTGCATACTGCAAGTGGCATAACTCATTTTCTCATGCCACTAATGATTGTAATGTATTCCGACGACAGATTCAATCGGCCATTAATGAGGGACGATTGAAATTTCAGGAAATGCAGGTGGATACAGAGCCATTTCCAATGAACGTGATCGACTTCGAGGGCAAGAAAGTCCTGGTTCGGCCAAACACGGCCGATAAAGGCAAAGGCAAAGAGGCAATCATCGGCAATTCTAAAAAGGCCGATGAGGATCATAAAGTTTCTTGCAGGAAAGTGGTAGCCGAGAAGACTCCTGATGGAGGGGAGACCTTAAAGGTGACCATTACAACCTCCAGTACTGGGGGGCAAGCGCAGACAGGGAGACAGATACAGGAACCCGTGCTGCGTATCCCGGACGGTCCGGCACGTAGGCACGGACGGTCCGGGACCCCACCGAACAGTCCGGAGAGCTCAGGCGGACGGTCCGGCCATGCTCAGGACTCGCAGCGACCACGTACCTTCAAACCACGACGACCAGAGATAGGTACGTGGAAAACAAATACATTTAAAGCAGCTGGTCGGCTGATCAAGCCTGGCCCGACTTTCGATCAATTGTTGTCTAAATATGTGAAAAAGAAGGCTGGCCCCAGTGACCGGCCACCGAAGCGACCCCGCTCACCCATTCATGAGCAACGTCAGGTCAGGCCGATTGGACCACATCACCAATCGGAAGAAATGAAAGGTCCTATTGTACAATTGAGACCTAACATGCCGACATGGACCCCTCCACCTCCTTATCCATCTATGCCATATCCATACACATACTTACCTCCACCATATGTCCCCAATCAAATGTGGGGCATGCCACCATATCCATTTGGGATGCCACAGTACCCCGCCTGGGGGGCACCCCAAACATCCGTTTTTGATAGGTTGGCACCGCCAGTGCAAGACCGATTGAGCTCTGCTGAATCCGGTCACCAGGCACAGGCCCAACAAGGTTGCTGGACTACTCGGCCTCCTAGGCCGACCAATCCGGCAGGGGGGCATATGCCTGTAGCAACTCAAAGAGCAAAAAAGGATATCATCAAAATAGGCACTGCGGATGTTGTCATACAGGGAGACAATAAAGGGCCGATGATTTTCGGCGAATCGGCCAACGCGACCGAAAAGGATACGGCTACCATCAAAACAGCTGATCCAAAATACTCCATGCCTCGATGGTGCCCAGCGGGATTGACACGGTCACAAAAAGAAAATTACAGCGCCTAAGAGCAAAGGAGAGCCAGGAGAAGGAGGCGGAAAAGACATTTAATGACACACATCCACTATACCCGCTACCACAAAAGAAATGGAGACCGAAGGCCGTTGAGGAAAAACAAACGGCCATAGAAATAGAAAGTCAACCTGCACCAGGCGCGGACCGTCCGGCCCCCGCGTGCGGACCGTCCGCCGTTCGCCAGGAAGGCTCTGGACAACCTGCACCAGGCGCGGACCGTCCGGCCCCCGCATGCGGACCGTCCGCCGTTCACCAGGAAGCCTCCAACAACACGACGACATCCATGGAAGAGGACGACCTACTAGGAGAAGACCTGGTCGACTACGAGGCTTCTCCAGAACGCCCAGGTATGGATGTAAATATTATTACATTTTCTTCCGATTGCACTATCATTGGCGACGATGAACTTGTTGCTGCCCAGTTCGATTTTGGTCCTAAAGAAGCCGCCTTTTCTAAACCAAAGGAATCGGTAAATCATTTAAAGCCGCTCTTCGTGCGCGGTCACATTGATGGAATACCGATTGCTAAGATGTTGGTGGATGGAGGGGCGGCTGTAAATCTAATGCCTTATTCATTATACAGAAAATTAGGTAAACAAGATGACGAACTTGTCAAAACCAACATGACCCTCAGTGGTGTTGGGAATAGTTCGATTAAAGCCAGGGGAGTCACGTCCGTTGAATTAACCATCGGGACTAAGACCCTTGCTGCTGCATTCTTCGTCGCTGATGTAGAAGGGAATTACAGTTTAATTCTAGGCAGAGATTGGATTCATGCCAATCAATGTATACCTTCTACATTACATCAAATGCTAATACAATGGGTAGGCGATGAGGTAGAACAAGTACATGCTGATGTATCGGCCTGCATCGCTGTGGCCGATGCCCCTGTACTCTGGACTTATGAGACTGCTACATGTCTCACAGGAGTAGATTTTTCTGATTATCAGTTCATAAGTATAGATAAGAAAGGTTTCATTCCTGTAATGCTAGAGCCGATGGAGAATCGGCTAAATCCTAAATAAAGTTTAAATGATGAATACACATGAAGTTCATGAGTCGTTGATCACGGACAATTCGGCTCTCGAAGCCGGATGGTCTGGTCTTTCACAAAACAGTTCGGGCTTTAAGACCGAACATTTACCACAGCGAAAAGACAGTGTTACGGATGATCCGGTCCCTGAGACCGGAAAGCCCGCCATCACACAAAGATCATCTAATTCCTCTGTGGGGGACATGATAGAGGAATTCAGAGATCTTGATAAACTAGGACAGGGGTTTACATCGGCCGATCCATTGGAGGAGATTGACATAGGAGATGGTAAAACTCTAAGGCCAACTTTTGTAAACAAGACCCTGGAGGCCGATCCTAGAGATGAGATGATCGGTCTATTGAAGGAGTATTCAGACTGTTTTGCTTGGAATTACACTGAAATGCCTGGACTAAGCCGAGAGATTGTCGAACATCGGCTGCCCATTAAGTCTGGTTTCAGACCTTTCAAGCAGAAAGCCAGAACGTTTCGTCCAGATCTTCTCCCACGAATCAAGGACGAAATCCACCGGCTGCTAGAAGCTAATTTTATTAGATCTTGCAGATACGCAGAGTGGGTCTCCAATATTGTGCCGGTGGAGAAGAAGGAGTCAGGTAAACTTAGAGTATGCATTGATTTTCGTAATTTAAATAAAGCAACTCCTAAAGACGAATATCCCATGCCCATAGCCGACACATTAATCAATAATGCATCAGGGAATAGAATTATTAGCTTTCTTGATGGTAATGCCGGATATAATCAGATTTTCATGGCCGAAGAAGATGCGTCTAAAACGGCCTTTATATGTCCAGGCTTCATTGGTTTATTTGAATGGGTTGTCATGACATTCGGTCTTAAAAATGCTGGTGCTACTTATCAGAGGGCTATGAATCTGATCTTCCATGAGTTGTTAGGAAAGACTGTAGAAGTCTACATTGATGATATTGTAGTCAAATCGGCTAAATTTAGTTCTCATATAGCTGATTTGCGCAAAGCCTTTGATAAAATGCGTCGGTATGGTTTAAAAATGAACCCACGTAAATGTGCTTTTGGGGTGTCGGCTGGTAAGTTTTTAGGATTTGTCATCCATGAACATGGTATAGAAATAGACCCTGACCGAATCAAGTCTATTCGGAATGTGGGGCCTCCGACTTGTAAGGTCGAAGTGCAGATGTTTCTCGGCAAGGTGAATTATTTACGAAGGTTTATTTCTAACCTAGCCGGGAAGATTGATGCCTTCACCCCTATCCTTCGGCTTAAGAATGATGCTGAATTCACTTGGGGGGCAGAGCAGCAGAAAGCATTTGATCTCATTAAAAAATACTTGTCTTCGGCTCCCGTGTTAAAAGCACCACAAGTAGGAGCACCATTCAGATTATACATTGCAGCTGAAGACAAGGTTATTGGGGCTGTTCTAACACAAGAAACTGAGGGGAAGGAGCATGTGGTGACATATCTAAGCCGAAGGTTGGTGGATGCTGAAACAAGGTACACTTTTATTGAAAAGTTATGCTTATGCTTGTTTTATGCATGCACCAAATGTAGATGTTATTTACTGTCTAGTCATTGCACTGTTTCTGGTCAAGCCGATGTAATCAAATACATGTTGCATAACCCAATTATGAGTGGTAGAATTGGTAAGTGGGCTTATGCACTCATAGAATATGACTTGGCCTATGAACCATTGAAATCTATGAAAGGCCAAGTCGTAGCGGATTTTATTGTAGAACATCGGGTTAATGATATTCATGAACTAGACATGTCATACCTCACTATTACTCCTTGGACTTTATATTTTGATGGATCGGTTTGCAATGAAGGGCAAGGAATTGGCATTGTACTTGTTTCACCAAGTAATGTCTCCTTTGACTTCTCTAGCCGATTGAAAACTTATTGCACTAATAATCAAGCTGAATATGAGGCCCTCTTATTCGGTTTAGAACTTTTAAATAGTATGGGAGTAAAACATGTGAAGGTATTTGGTGATTCTCAGCTGGTTGTCCAACAAGTGTTAGAGGAATATCAATGTTTTGATAGTACTTTAAATAGTTACCTTGAGAAATGTTGGAGCATGATTCATTCTTTTGACGAATTCAGTATTCGGCATATCTCTAGAGTTGAGAATCATAGAGCTAACGATTTGGCACAAGATGCATCAGGTTATCGGATAAAGAGAGGGAAGTTTCACAAAACTGAAAATCTGATAACCAGTGCAGAGCCAAATTCCCAGGTCGCGGACCGTCCGCGTGTTGACGCCGGACCGTCCGAGGTTGCCAGAAAGGTTCTCTTAATCAATTCGGCTGACAATGAAGCCGATACAAGTGATTGGAGGACACCTATACTTAATTATTTGCAAAATCCCAATATCAGGACAGATAAGAACATTCGGCGAACAGCTTTCAAGTATGTTTTGATATGTGATGAACTTTATCGCCGAACAGTCAATGACGTCCTGCTTAAGTGCTTGGGCCCAGATGATGCTATATTAGCCATGGCCGAAGTACATGAAGGAATTTGTGGTACCCATCAATCAGCTCCAAAGATGAAGTGGTTGTTGCGAAGGTCTGGTTTTTATTGGCCTAATATGATAGCTGATTGTTTCAAGTACTACAAGGGTTGCCAAGTGTGTCAAAAATTCGGCGACCTACAGTTGGTCCCTGCAGCCGAATTACATCCTATCATCAAGCCTTGGCCATTTAGAGGATGGGGATTGGATTTTATTGGAGAAATTCATCCTTCATCATCAAAGGGGCATCGGTTCGTGTTAGTTGCCACTGACTACTTTACCAAATGGACTGAAGCCGTTGCTCTGAAGAACATGACACACAAGGAGGTAATTGAGTTCATAACTGAGCATATTATTCATAGATTCGGCATTCCCCAGACCTTGACTACAGATCAAGGTACTTCTTTTATGTCAAAGGAGGTACGTGAATTTGCCGAATCATACAGGATTAAGCTACTTAATTCATCTCCATATTATGCTCAGGCCAATGGACAGGCCGAGTCTAGTAATAGGACATTGATTAATTTGATAAAAAAGAAGATATCTGATAATCCTAAACATTGGCATAAGATTTTGTCTGAAGCTTTATGGGCTCATAGAATATCTAAACATAGGGCTACTAAAGTATCTCCTTTTGAGCTTGTCTATGGGCAGGAAGCAGTGTTGCCTGTGGAAATAAGTTTGAATGCTGTCAGGTTTGCCAGACAAAATGATCTAACTGTTACTGATTATTATAATTCAATGATGGATAATATTGATGAGGTGACCGACAAGAGGATGATAGCTTTGGAAGCAATAGAAAAGGACAAGATCATGGTAGCCAGGGCCTACAACAAGAAGGTCAAAACAAAATCATTTCAAGTAGGGGACCTGGTGTGGAAGACCATTCTGCCTCTAAGGAATAAAGACCAGAAGTTTGGGAAATGGTCGCCAAGCTGGGAGGGTCCTTATAAAGTAAAACAAGTGATGTTTGGCAACGCCTATTTGCTACAAACATTACAAGGCAAGGATTTACCTAAGGCTTTGAATGGGCGTTTTCTTAAACAGTACCATCCTAGTATGTGGCAAGATGCCTAAGAGAACCGATGTAATCACATCGAGTTAGTTGCTTTTGGTTTGCTCAGCTCCACCAAAAGGCAGGGGGGCATATGTTGAGCCCACTTTTGAGCTGGCGGACGGTCCGGCCCTGAGGCCAGACGGTCCGCGGTCCGGACAGTCCGCGCCTGTGGGCCGGACGGTCCGCGCATGCGCAGAGCAGTTTAGGGTTCCGAGTTTTGTGCTACGATTGTTAGCTATATTCACGGGATTAGCTCGGAATCAGTTGTGTAAAGGGTCCAGCCCCCCTCCTCTATAAATAGAGAGGTCTACGGCCGATTTGTAATCATCAACAATCGAATCAATACAACTTTTATTCCGCATTTATCTTAGGAGTAGTTCTAGTCTAGTTTAGGTTTAGCCTCTCGATCCCCAAATTCTTCGTCTCTCTTCGGCTCTACGTCGATTAGAGGAGTCTAGGTCGGCCGGCCCGAGCCTAGACACCACCTAGGATCTCTACTCCCCGACAGGGTCCCTCCCGGGAGCGAGATCCAGGCGCCGTCGGCGATCTTCCGCCGTCCCTGCGTACGCGCGGACCGTCCGGCCCCAGGGCGCGGACCGTCCGGCCGTCAGGCAGGAGCCCTAGCCGCGCACCAGGCCGCGGACCGTCCGGCCCCAGGCCGCGGACCGTCCGCCCTTGCGCAGAGAGCACCACCGCGCCTCGCACCAGGCCGCGGACCGTCCGGCCCCTGCGCGCGGACCGTCCGCCCCTGTGCAGAGGGCACCGCCACGGTTCTTGTTGAGTGTTTGGCGCTCCGAAAAGGCGTCAACATACTTTTCGGAGCGCCAAACACTCAACAAGAACCGTGGCGGTGCCCTCTGCACAGGGGCGGACGGTCCGCGCGCAGGGGCCGGACGGTCCGCGGCCTGGTGCGAGGCGCGGTGGTGCTCTCTGCGCAAGGGCGGACGGTCCGCGGCCTGGGGCCGGACGGTCCGCGGCCTGGTGCGCGGCTAGGGCTCCTGCCTGACGGCCGGACGGTCCGCGCCCTGGGGCCGGACGGTCCGCGCGTACGCAGGGACGGCGGAAGATCGCCGACGGCGCCTGGATCTCGCTCCCGGGAGGGACCCCGTCGGGGAGTAGAGATCCTAGGTGGTGTCTAGGCTCGGGCCGGCCGACCTAGACTCCTCTAATCGACGTAGAGCCGAAGAGAGACGAAGAATTTGGGGATCGAGAGGCTAAACCTAAACTAGACTAGAACTACTCCTAAAATAAAATGCGAAATAGAAGTTGTATTGATTCGATTGTTGATGATTACAAATCGGCCGTAGACCTCTCTATTTATAGAGGAGGGGGGCTGGACCCTTTACACAACTGATTCCGAGCTAATCCCGCGAATATAGCTAACAATCGTAGCACAAAACTCGGAACCCTAAACTGCTCTGCGCATGCGCGGACCGTCCGGCCCACAGGCGCGGACTGTCCGGACCGCGGACCGTCTGGCCTCAGGGCCGGACCGTCCGCCAGCTCAAAAGTGGGCTCAACACATCCACTCGAATACTATACCGGACAATCTCAGGGGCTCCTGCTGGAGCACGGCCTTGAAGGACTATAAAAGGGGACCTGTAGTATTCCACAGTGCAATTGTAGTCTCTAAAGTTGAAAATCATGAAACCCATGTGCTTTGTGATGGGACTCCCATTAACTTCATAGATAGAGCTCTTGTTATGAACAGCGCTAGAGAGCATACAAAGTAGAGACTCCCATTGGTTTCTTCCAATTGAATCACCAACAAAAACCACTCTTTTGTTTCGTAGCTTCTCCAGCATGCTTTTGGCATCAAATCTGACAAATCAAAGAAAGAATATGACCAAGTCAGAGAAAAAGATTAGTGATTATGCTAGAGTGGAAATGTGGATCTTTCAGATTGTCCTTCAGTTATAAACCATAAGCACCAGAAAATCAGAGATAGACATGATTTACAAGGCCACAAAACCATGAACCTGCTGGTACTAGAAAGAAATTGATGATAGACAGCTAATCTTCTTATGGAAATGCTGTAAATTGCCCACCAAGATTATTGTTGTGTTCCGCTATGTCCATATACCTACTGCCCATTTCCACTGTCAAGAAGATGGATACGCCAGAAAACGTTTGTTTGTGTGTGTGGGGGGGTGGGGGAGGCATCACCTGGTGAAATAGATTAAGATTACAAAACTTAAAGAGAAAGGAGGTTCGGGTATCAAAGATCTGAGAAGAATGAATATCAGCATGTTTTGCAAAATGATGGTGGAAGGTGGAAAATGGAACTGTCATTTGGCAGGAAATAAACAAGAAATATTTGAAGAATGGTGACATTACTCAACTTAAGAAAAGCAACAAAAATTCCCTTGCATGGAATGACTTGTTGAAGAACAAACACATTTACCTAAGTCATAGAACTATATAAAAGAAAGGGCAGACCGAGTGTCAGTGTTATTAAAACCACGTTTAAATGACGTTTAACCTGACTTTAAACGTCAAAACACTAATTAGAGGTTGAAACCACGTTTTAGTGTTCTAAACTGTAAAACACAGTGTTCCATGTGTTTTAGACCATTAGCTACTTTTGGGCCCAGTCTGTTATTTACTTTTGGGTCCAATCCGGCGTTTTAGACCATTAGCGTTTTAGGGGTTATAGATGAGTAGTTTGACCAAGAGATATCTAGTGTACTGTCGATGCATGCATATACTCAAAACTAGTGCTAGGTGTCACTCAATAGCCCTCACAAAAGTTGGAGTAGAAATTGTTTTAGAAAAAAACTCATTCTAAATTATTTAGTAGCTTGTCACACCCGATACCCCCAAATTCAGGGTGTTACATAGCTGCTCTGGGGCACCGGACTATCTAGTGTGCACCGGACAGTCGACCCAAAGAACATGTTTTCCGTTGCAGTTTGAGAAGCAGCACCGGACTGTCGGTGTGCACCAGACAGACTATTGTTGACTGATCGGTGTGAGTCTACGCAATGGCTAGTTGTCAGAACTAGATGTTGAAATCGCACTAGTGGCGCACCCGAGTGTCCGGTGCACCACGACTAGAACAAAAAAATAATGGCTAAATTTTAGTGGTTGAGCTATTTATACCCCTTTCACCAGCCATATTGAATGTCTTGCTGCCCCCAACAACCCAATATTCATTGCTTTGATCTTGCAAGTCCATATAGCATAGAGAGGTGATTATCAAAGTCATAATCTCGTGTTAGAACCTCATTAATGCACATGAGAGCCACCTAGAGCACACACCGGATGTATTAGGCTTCTCTTGGTCAGGTGAAAGTTTATGACTTATTACTTTTGGTGATCGACATCACCTAGATGGCTCGGTGGCGATTGGAGCGTGATGATCACCCGAGAGAAATTGTTGGTGACCCGGCTTGTAACACCCCGTCCACTCTCAGACCGACGATACTTACTCCTGGTAGCCCTCTAGGATTATAGACCATCCTCACAGACCAACACGAGTTTTTTGTGCGCACTTTGTCCTCACTCATGCGCACCTGAGAAGACTTTCCGGTCAGTCACCCATCCCAAGATTGCTCTAGGCCAAGTACTATTAACTTTGAGGTTCTTTCGAGAAAGACTTCCGAAAAAGAATATGCACCTTGTTAGTATAAGTATTCTATCAATCCTATTAAGCCTTGAGCCAGGATATCACCCAATCCACCGGGCCAGGATATCACATGGCTCAAGCTTGTATGCAGTCGTGAGGGATCCACCACGCCGAAAAAGGTAAGTGATCATCTCATAGTGAGCACTTTGGTCTTTGCGAGGACTAAGGGTGAGCGATACCCTTGCGCGGGTGCTCTAACAAGGACTAGTAATTTGGAGGAGTTTTCTAGCTCTTTCTTTACATTGTGCATTTACTTTTGAGCAACTTACTTTATGTTTTTACATTCCTAGTATTTGCCATGATGACTTAGGGTTTACTTAGAGTTTCCTAACTATTGCGATGTAGCTATGTAGTTGGGTGAAGTTGGAATTTTATTTATGGTTTAATTTTTTGCAAGAAAATTAGAAAAGCGCAACTCCCCTCTCTTGGGCACCACGTCATGCGCTCTCCTTCCATCAGGTGTTCGAGGGGATGAGCCTCGGCGGATGCATCATTTTCAGTTTGAATTTAGATTCTACAGTATCAGGTACTATAAAGTTGTACCTTGAAAGAATCTGTGATGTCAGTATTGTCTCAACTCACATATTACAGTATGCTAGACAGAATATAAATTCGACCTATCAGTATTGTCTCATCCTCCTCCTCTTCTTCTTCATTGCCTCTTATTATATTTCTCTCCCTCTGTTTTCTTTTTCATTCTGGATGAAATAGAAATTTTGTAACAAGGTCGGTGTGCTTGTTTTGGCCTCCGATCCACTGACGATTTAGTACTTAAATCAATGGCAAAGGAAGAAAAGGAGTCTGGTGTGTCATGCAAATGGATTTAAGGTCGTTACTTTGCTTCGCTTGAGTCCCATGTTACCTTTCTCCCTTGGGAACTATCTATATGCCCTAACTTCAGTGAAGTTCTTGCCATATGTGTTGGGCAGGTTAGTTTGTCTGTTGCCATTTATTGGTCTTGTTATTCTAAGTTGTGTGTTCTCTTATGGTGTGCCACAGATCAAGAAATAGATTACATTCAAGAAGCGCGTGTGTCCTCCCTTCCCCATGGAGCGCGCCTCTCAGCTCTTAGCCTCCTTCCTCGATGAATTGGAGCATGGTAAGCAGTTCATCCCCTGTTCCCGCTGAACACAGAGGCATAATTCCTATAGTTGGCCCACCCCCATACTTCAGTAGAGTCACAACTCACAATCACCCCATTCAGACATTCACCTTCCTCTATTTCATGACACTAAACCTTTTCTATTCCAGGCAACTCTTCAGTTTATGGGATTTCTTTCTTCCTTGTTATGTAATATCTCATTCTTGCTACACTTTGCAGCATCGGTGATGAAGACAGGTACACTCCTTTCCTTACTAGCCCTGATGACACAAGAAAAACATATATGTCATCGACCTTTCTCGTCCAGCCCATTCAACGCTACACCTCTGGCTAGCGAGGTGGTACTAAAGTCGGTCGCTGACTGCTGGGCTCCTGACAATATGTCAGTCTGTGCCAAATCCAGTAAAGCCCACTATCTATACTACTCCTTAAGAGAGTAGTGTAGACGTCCACACGGTGGTGCACGGTTCTGCCAGCACCAGCCGCCATCCCCGCCCGCACTGGTGCGCCGTGCCTCCACCCCCGTAATTCGTGTCCCCATGGCCGCTCACCGTTCCCTGCGCCCTCCATTCTTGCCCCCACGCTCGCTCTCCCTCACGCCATTCTAGGGATCCTCGGCAGCCTCCCCTGCCGCCATTCTAGGGAATCTACGCGGACACCGCCGCCATTCTCGCCCCCACGCCGCTCTCTGTCGCGCCATTCCAGAAAATCTCTGAGGTCGCCGCCACCTTCCTTGCCCCCATGCCCGCTCTCCTTCGGTGACTATACACATGCGTTGAGCCCCATCCGCCCCTTCCATCGATGGAAGGTGCCATTCCTAGGAACCTCCACGTCCGTCCCCGACATCCTCGCCCCGCTCACCGCATCCCCCTTCCATCAGTGACTATATCCACGCGTCGCGCCCCATCCCGCCCCTTCAATCGATGGAAGGTGCCATTCCAGTGAACCTCCGCGTCCGCCCCCCGCCATCCTCGCCCCGCTCCCCATAGCCATCAGCGCCCCCCTCCATCGCCGCACCACACTGCATCATGTGATTTTCTTGATTTCTGTGTTCGCCTGTTCATGTTTGATGTCACTGATTTTATTTGTTGCTATTGTGCAGATTTGGGATCGAGCGAAGCTAAGCTTTTCATCGAGATGGCGCTTGTAAGTGTTTGTTCAATTAGTAGTTGTTTAAGTAGCCTCTGGTTCTTACATTTTCGATATGCTAGAGGCGTGTTTAAGTTTCTTGCATTAGCGAGCTTATTTTATTGTAGTTTCTAGCTTGTGGTGTGGCATGTTATTTTTTGGTAAATTGATTTCCATTCATGTGTTTCGGCGGATTTTTTCTATACAGCCTACATCCCAGGTATATGTTCTCTCATTGACATAAGATTTGGTCGCTAAGTTATTTCTTCCGTGTATGGATATTGTTGATAGCGGGTTGTTGCCTAGCGGCTAGGATTTGAGGACAGCCACGAGCTAATCCGTGAGGGATGAGTAGGCGATGAAGCCGACGACGACGTGGGTGCCGTTGGATGGAGCCTCCCGTCAGATCATCCTTACCCCTAATTATATTAGTTGTTGTCTGCCATGCTTCAATCCATATATTTATTTTCCCTTTTAATTTGGATGTTCAATTTAAAGGGTTCTTGATTCAGATCGTCCTTTCAAAGCAAGAATTGCATGCTGAGCGGAGTGACGAACTCCATCTAATTCAGATTTCAACAAAGTTATCTGAAACTCTATTCAGATTTCAACAGTAATATGAAACTTTGTCTTGATTACTTACACACATTTGGTTGTCTAGCTAGCCCATCCAAGATCATGCTCTTCTGGCAAGCCTCCATTAGTTGTTGAGGATGATGAAGCTTATGAGATACTCTTCTGCGTGTATGGATGCCCATCACCAAATACAGAAGCTTTCTTGCCACTTTGTAGGCGTCTAACCTCAGTTCTTCTATTACTGCTTTCAGGAATGTCTGTCTCTGCCAAAAAGGGTTATTTATGTCTCTCATCGCAATATTTACTAGCAGAAGCTTTTGAAGACCTTAAAGATGAGTCCCTGGAGCCTGATGAATGAAATGGCCCTTGAAAATACCTTGGTTTCTTTTTATTTTCAGTGAACTGTGATTTTACAGGATTAGGATTTGAACTCTTCCCTGGCTACTTCTTGTACTGATTTGGCCTATCGTCACTGCTTTGATTTCTCAAGGGAATGTCTGAACCTCTTCTAAGAAACCTTTCATACCCGGTTTTAGAAGGCAAACCGAATGCGAACCTTGTACGTGCCAGGATCAGCAATTCACGTACACAGCAGTTACATAACATGGACATCATCACACAGTGCTCAAATAGTATTAAAAAGGGAAATAATTGTCGATTACATCGTATGTCTGAGACATCCACATAGTCTTTACAATAATCAAAGTGCGAAAAAGAAACGTAGATAAACGCGGCCTTCACAGGCAACCGACTGGGGGTTTGCCACTAACCCATGCCTAGAACTCGTCGTAGTCTTGGAACTCCTGGAAGTCTCCTTCCACGACTTCATCTTCTCTTGAGCAGTGGTTGCAATGTGGACAACCTGGGGGGGGTTTGGTGTGTAGAGCAAGGGTGAGTACACATCAACATAATCAGCAAGTGTCCTGTTTGGCTGTAGTAGACTAGCTTTATGTGGGGGTAAGTCAAGCAGTTGCTTTTAGTTGGTCAGATTGTTATTACTAGTAGAGAAAGCCAAATTTTAGAATTTACCCACGTTATTAACCCAAACGTACTCTTTCCAGACGGAAAGAATACCACTTACCTTTACCATAGTCAATACCACAAACCATCGATCTCATTGCCACCTGCAAATCCGAACATCTCTGATCAAGTACCACTAATCACTGGAGCTCCCTTGGCCGCTCATAACCGCGAGCACGGCTGATATATCAGTTTTCATAACACTCTGCAGAGGTTGCGCACTTTACCCACAAGTCGTGATTCCCTCTCTAGCCCGGGCTTGCAAGACTCTTATTCACTCCCAAGGTGAATGGCCAGGGATTCACTACGAAGCCTTTACAAAGATTCCCCGGGGCTGTAGCCGCCCGTTAGGTTTCCTAAATGTACCGCACTCCTCCCCAAGGGACAAATCAACCTTGGCAGAGCGAGCCGCATACACCGAGCCCCATTGACGACACGACGGCTAAGCGAACTACACCCCGGTTCCTCTAATTATTCAGCTAAGGGTGTCCCACTCCACCCTCATGGTTGCATTGTTTTCCCGGGTGGTCATCCAACGAACAGGTCCTTACAGAGAGGCACTCGAGAAACCGCTCGAGCCCCCTTGAAGGTCACAAGTATAATCATCATAATAAAAGAGGGGAAAACAATGTATCATTGATAATTCTCATCATGTTCATTGATTAGAGTTGAGCAATATCAATAGACTAAGCAATAATAATCCAACTCAAATAGGTAAACAAGGACATGGATAACAAAAGCTAGTCAATCCTTAGGTATAAATGTGTAATGCGGGGGTGAATTAAAGAATATATAGGACAAAGATAGGTCAAGGGACACTTGCCTCCACCAACCGACTGCTGCTCAGGGGCTTCTCCTGCGAGTTCTTCGGGTTCTCCGACCGGATCATTCTCTATGCGAGCGCAAACATACATACATCCACATATTTAATACAAAAGAACAGTACACCATACAATAGAATGTAGTAAGTAAACAGACGTTCCACGCGGGCTCGCAATTACGGTTAAGAGAGAAAGAGGAAAAGACAGTCGAGAAACGATCACGTTACATTATTATGAATTAAACCACTCGCTCAATAGAAGGGAATTAATTTGGACACTACGTTTGGCATAAAGTAAGTCAAGTTCCACATTTAATCATTATAAACAATTGAAGATGAATGAAAGGGGGTGGCCGCACGTCGAGACGTACGACACGATATTTAGATTGCATTAAGAAGTAAACGACTCGCTGCGCGACAGAGCGCACAACGAGACACTTGCACTAATTATAAAGAGACGTTAAGCATCGCGCGACGAAGCGCACGACGACATACGTCAACAAAGTTGAGTTTAAAGTGGAACGTCGCGTGTCTGGACGCACGACATCGCACCTTAAACAACCTGAAATTAAAATAGATTGTCGCGCGACGAAGCGCGCGACATAACACTTTAATAAATATAAACCAAAAGAATCATCGCGCGACGAAGCGCGTGACGCAGCACGTCGACTACACAATTTAGCATCGATTAAAACGGGGTTAAGTGCAGTGCGACTACGGTCGCACGCGCGAGGGCGCGCTACGCGTGCCGAGGGCACACGAACTGCGCGGGCGCGTGGGACGCGAGTCGCTGGGACCCGGGCGCGGGCAGGGGCACGACCGAGGGCACGGGGCACGGGGCACGTGACGCAGCCGGGAGGGCGCGGCCGGGGGAGGGGCTCGCCGGGCACGGGGGAGCGCGGGGAAGGGGGCAGGGGCGGGTTCGCCGGGGCGCGGCCGGGCGCGGGGGAGCTCGCCGGGGCGCAGCCGGGCGCGGGGACAGGGAAGGCGCGGCCGGGCTCACCGGCGCGCGGCACGGGGAGGGCGCGGCCGGGCTCACCGGCGCGCGGGACGGGGAGGGCGCGGACGCGCGAGCCGAGGGTGGCGCGGCGCTAGGGCACGGGGCGCGCGCGCGACCAGGGAAAATAAAAAGAAAATAAAAAAAGAGAGGGGAGGGGGAGGGAGAGAGAAAAGGGAAGGGGAGGGGAAAACTCACCTCTGAGGATCCAAAATCCAGCAATCTCGACTCCAAACCCTAGGGCACCACGGGGAGAGGGAGGTGGGAGAGGGAGAGGGAGGTTGCTGCGCGGGAAATCCAAATGAGAGAGAGGAGAGGAGGGGGTGCATGGGAGGGTGTGGGGCGCCGGGGGCGCGCGGGTCGCGCTGGGCCGGGCCGGGCTACTTCGCGGATCAAAACCCACGACACGCACGACTCTCAAACGAGCTCCAATCGCGAACCAAAAACCAAGATTGAACGAGACGAACACGCAGCATCAGACAAGGAAATGTGCTTCGGCATGATGCAACACCCATGACGCTTAGGTTTTGTTCATACACGACACGGACACCTGTCACTATACTGGTTTGAAATTGGGAGGAAGGAGCGAAACGGGGAAGAGAAAAGAGAGTAATGCCCGAATTTGGTGAGAGAAAAGAAGAAAAAATTCTACCCCCAAATTTAGGGCGTTACAAACCTATCCCCCTTAAAAGAATCTCACCCTCGAGATTCAAGGTTGGCTAGCAAAGAGCTCAGGGTATTTAGCCATCAGATCATCTTCACGCTCCCAGGTTGCTTCTTCCTCAGAGTGATGACTCCATCTGACTTTGCACATTCTGATGGTCTTTCTTTGGGTGACTCTGTCTGCCGTCTCAAGGATCTGCGCTGGTTTCTCTATGTAGGTCAAGTCCTCTTGGACCTCCAGACCTTCCACTGGCAACTGCTCCTCTAGCACACGTAAGCACTTCTTCAACTGAGACACATGAAAGACATCATGCACTGCGGACAAGCCTTCTGGCAAACTGAGCTGATAGGCCACTTCTCCACGCTTTGCGAGAATCTGGTACGAACCGATGTAGCAGGGTGCTAGCTTGCCTTTGACTCTGAACCTTCTGACTCCTCTGATTGGCGACACTTTCAGATAGACGAAGTCTCCAACTTCGAAACTTAGCTCTCTTCTTCTTGTGTCTGCATAGCTTCGCTGCTTTGATTGCGCTATCTTCAGATTTTCTCGGACCATCTTGATGTTCTCTTCGGCTTCAAGCAGAATGTCTGGCCCGAACACTTGCTTTTCCCCAGGCTGATCCCATTGCAACGGAGTTCTACAACTCCTTCCATAAAGCGCCTGAAATGGTGACATCTTCAAGCTGGCCTGGTAACTGTTGTTATAGGAGAACTCTGCATAAGGCAATTGCTTGTCCCATCCAGACTAATCTTGCAACGCACAGGCTCTCAACATGACTTCAAGGATTTGATTGGTTCTTTCGGTCTGACCATCTGTCTGCGGGTGATAAGCTGAACTGAAATTCAGATGTGTGCCCAAGGCTTCATGCAACTGCTGCCAGAAATGAGAGGTGAACTGTGTTCCTCTGTCTGACACTATCTTCTTTGGCACACCATGAAGACAAACGATCCGAGACATGTACAATTCTGCCAATACTGCACTGCTGTAGTTGGTCTTGACAGGTATGAAGTGGGCTGACTTAGTTAAGCGGTCCACCACTACCCAAATGGAATCGTAGCCGGCTCGAGTGCGAGGCAATCCGACTATGAACTCCATACCGATTTCATCCCATTTCCACTGAGGAATTTGCAACGGTTGCAACAATCCAGCTGGTCTCTGGTGCTCTGCCTTGATCCACCGACAACTATCACACATAGCCACATGCTCTGCGATTTCCCTCTTCATTCCGTACCACCAGAATTTCTTCTTCAGATCCTGATACATCTTCTCGCTTCCAGGGTGAATCGAATAAGCTGTCTCATGAGCTTCCTTGAGAATCAACTCCCGAATAGACTGGACATTGGGAACGCACAAGCGGTCTTTGAACCATACCACACCTTCTGCATCTTCCCGAAAATCTTTGCCTTTGCCTTCCGGAATCAGTCGCCGGATCTCACTGATCTTCTCATCATTCTTCTGTGCTTCTTTGATTTCCCGCTCCAGGGTAGGTTCCAACTCAATTGCGACTCCTCGCGAATTATTTAGGAATCCGAGAATCAACCTGTCAAACTCTTTGGCCAACTCATAAGGCATCGGACGAGCGACCATCAGATTGACTTGACTCTTCCTGCTTAAAGCATCTGCCACTACATTCGCTTTGCCTGGATGGTAGTGAATCTCCAACTCATAGTCTTTAATCAACTCTAACCATCTTCTTTGCCTCATATTCAGCTCTGACTGAGTGAATATGTACTTCAGACTCTTGTGGTCTATGTAAACATCACATTTCTGTCCATACAGATAGTGCCTCCATGTCTTCAATGCGTGAACCACTGCTGCCAGCTCTAGGTCATGGATTGGATAATTCTGCTCGTGAACCTTCAGCTGTCGGGACGAGTAAGCCACAACTCTTCCCTCTTGCATCAACACGCATCCCAAACCGGTGTAACAAGCATCGCAATACACCGAGAAGGGCTTGTGCACATCAGGCAAGACTAAGACAGGCGCGGTAGTCAACTTCTCTTTTAGCGCTTCAAAGGCCTCTTGACATTTCTGGGTCCACTTGAACTCAACCTTGTTGCCTAGCAAAGCTGTCATTGGTTTCGCAATCTTCGAAAACCCTTCAAGGAATCGCTGATAATATCCGGCCATTCCAATGAAGCTCTTGATCCCTCGGGCATCTGTTGGCGCTTTCCAGTTCAGAATGTCTGCCACTTTCTTCGGATCCACAGCTAATCCCTCTTTGTTGATTATATGACCCAAGAACAGGACTTCACTGATCCAGAACTCACACTTGCTCAACTTTGCATACAACTGGTGCTCTCGCAATCTCTGCAATACCATCCTCAAATGACTTGCATGCTCTTCTTCGCTTTGGGAATAAATCAGAATATCATCAATGAATACCACCACAAACTTGCCAAGATAGTCCATGAATACACTGTTCATCAAGTTCATGAAGAAGGCCGGTGCATTTGTTAGACCAAAAGACATCACAGTGAACTCATACAACCCATACTTGGTAATGAATGCCGTCTTCGGAATGTCTGAAGGTCGGATCCTGAGCTGATGATATCCTGACCTTAGATCTACCTTGGAGAACACGTTGGCTCCTCTCAACTGATCAAACAAATCTTCTATTCTGGGCAAGGGGTACTTGTTCTTGATGGTGACCTCATTTAGAGCTCGATAATCGATACACATCCTTTTGGTGCCATCTTTCTTTTCCACAAATAGGACAGGGGCGGCCTAAGGCAAGGTGCTTGGCCGGATGTAACCTTTCTCTGACAACTCATCGATCTGCTTCTTAAGCTCAACCAACTCTGGCCTAGATATTCTGTAAGCTCTATGGAAGATAGGGGCGGTTCCAGGAAGAAGCTCTATGGCAAACTCAACTTTCCGCTCTGGTGGCATACCTGGTAAGTCCTTTGGAAACACGTCTGGGAACTCGGACACAACCCTGATACTCTCAATTGGGTCTGCTTCCCTGCTACCGACAGCCATCTGATAACAATGTCCTTTCTTTGGCTCAGGCGGGACTAACTCGGTCACCACTTCCTCTCCAAGTGGGGACATTAACTTGATTGTCCTCTTATCACAACTAATAACTGCCTGATACTTATCTAGTCAATTCATCCCTAGAATGACATCTATTCCTTGAGTATCCATTACTATGAGATTAGCGGGAAACGCTATCCCCCTTATTTCCACACTTACATTCAAACAAATGCTATCGGCTCGAATTCTACCACCGGCTGAGTCAATTTGAATGGGGGTTGACATGGTAGTAATTGGAAGATTATGTGCTTCTACCCATGATGCAGTAATGAAAGAATGCGTTGCTCCAGTATCAAATAACACTTCTGCAATATGGGAGTCGACTAGGAACATACCTACTATCATGTCGGGGGTCTCCTGGACTGCTTCAGCCTCCAAATGGTTCAGTCTCCCATGATTATAGCATGGCTGAGAGCGGTTGCCTGCTCCAGGCTGAGACACATTCTGCTTTGCTGGGGCATTGGGGCCTGACTGCTGCTGGGCTACCTTCTTCGAACATTGCATCACCCAATGGCCTTGCTCTCCACAGTGGAAACATGCTCTGTTTCCAATCTGAGCTGGTGCTGCTTGATTATTTTGCTGGTTTGCTGGGGCAGGAAGACGAGGTGCCTGCTGATTCTGCCTCTGGAACTGACCTCCTCCTGACTGATTGTTCTGACGATTCTGATACTGGTGCTGAGGATTCTGCCTTTGGAACTGCTGTTGCTGAGGTGGACGCTGGTTCTGCCTGAACTGCTGAGGTTGATTGCCTGAGAAACGAGGACGATTGCTGCTTCCAGGCTGGGGTCCACTGATCTTGCGCTTACGATCCTCCATCTCCTTACGCTTCCTCTCTGTCATGATTGCTCTGTCAATCAGGTGCTGGAATGTCGGGAAGGTATGATTCATCAGCTGATACTGCAGAGGGTCAACCAAGCCTCTCAGGAAACGATATTGTCGCTTGGCATCGGTGTTGACATCTTCAGGTGCATAGCGAGACAACTGCAGAAACCTGTCCCGGTACTCACTGACAGACGATGACCCTTGCTTGAGGGCCAGGAACTCCTCCTTCTTCACTGTCATCAGACCTGCAGGAACATGGTACTGACGAAAGCTTCCTCTAAACTCTTCCCAGGTGATGGTGTCGGGGTGGGCATGGGTGGCGAGATAAGACTTCCACCATGACTGAGCTGCTCCTCTCAACAGACAGGGACCATACAGGACTTTCTCCCTGTCATCACATTGAGCGGTATGCAACTCCCACTCCACAGTGTGCAGCCAGTCTTCAGCATCCATGGGGTCAGAAGAGTGAGCGAACATTGGGGGATGACCTCTCATGAATTCAGCACGCTTGTCCCTGGGCATCTGAGGCTGAGGTGGTGGATGCTGCTGTTGCTGCTGCTGAATAGCGGCCATAGTCTGACCAATAGCTTGAACTGCCTGAGTCTGCATCAGAAACATCTGCTTGATGGACATCGGGGGTGGGGGCGGCAGGTGCTGTTGCTGGGGTACCTCATCCTCCTGAGCTGGCCGCTCCTGCTGAGCACGCCTTCCTCCTCTGCGCCTGTTTTCTGACATCTGCAGAATGCAACCACACATCAGAACTGATCTTGCAAATCTTGCAGCATAAGAAAAGAGTATAGAATTCTCCACAACGCTGAACAGACGAGCATCTTCACTGATCTCCAACACAGACCAACACAGCTTCTCAGATAAAGAGGAAAGTGGAATAAAAGGCTTCCCAACTAAATAGCCAACTCCATTAACATATAACAGGTAAACCAAAATGCAGGGGATACCCACATCCTGGTGACAGTCATTACAAAGATCCAAATCAAACATAGTTCATCATGACAAACATAAATGCACAGGATATAGCAAACTACCCTGTCTAACTAAGACTAACTACGAGCGAGACTAATGCTAGGACTATAGCTTTTATGTATATATTTCGTATTAATTACAGGATCCGACTCTAACGATCTATGGCTCTAAATTTATCTTGGTCTTGCAGTCGGGGTTGCCATAAGACTGGTGTCCACGCCGAGGTGAGCGGTACGGGTGCTGAGTCCCGACGGGAGCGGGGGAACCATCATCCAGGTGACGACGTTCCGCGCGCTCAGCCCGCAGCTGGGCGATCTCAGCACGAGCCCTACTCAGCTCATCTAATGCATGGTCCAGCTCCGTGTTTAGCACGGCGGCTAGGTTGACTGTGCTGCTCAACCTAGGATTGTCCTCACCAACAGGTGAGACAATCACGCCTCCTGTGCTGCCAGATGGACGGCGGGGGTAGTACTTCAGGTTGAGACCATCAGCTACCCCATCGAGCACTGAGCAGTAGTGCGAAAGCGCACGCCGTGCGGCATCTTGCATGGCCGCCTCAGCTGAGTCCTGCTCAGAGATGGAGTAGTGCTCTGAGCAGACCTCCGCACCCCGGAGACCGTTCTCCGGACGGCGCACCAGGCAGGTCGCCTCCCAGCGGTCCGGGTAGACCCCGCGACTATGCTGGTAGACCACACAGCGATACTCGATAGACCAAGTACGCCGGTCAAGTGCCCGACGTAGCAGGGTGTCGAGCGCATCGTGGAAGTGACACCCGCGAGCAGCGTCGTGAGTGATGGGTCGAGCAACCCATCCTTCTAGCTCCTGGTCGGCAGAAAAGTCAACGTCATGGCTCGAGCTGCTGTCGCCACCTCCGTCGTCTGGGTCTCCTCCAGCAGCTACTCCAGGGGCTGGGGCGCTCAGTGGTGGTGCAGGGGGCGCCTCTAGGGGAAGCACAGGGGAGCAGCTCCTCACAGACTCTATCTCCTGCTGGAGCGAGAAAGAAGAGCCCTGCTGCTCCTGTCGTCGACGCTCCTGCTCCTCATGCAGGCGGTGGTGCAGCCTCTCCAAGTGACTGGACTGACCGGCCACGGGACGGCGAAGCGGACGCTCCGCGAGACGAGAGGGTAAGAAGGGGATGACAGACTTCCGTGCGGTGTGTCTAAGACGAGCCATCTACAAAAGACACCATAAGCAAAAGAGTGAGAACAGAACTAGTATGACTAGCAAGTAATGAACCATAAATAAATGAAGGATTAGAATAAAACACAATTTTCAGCAAGGTATAATATATAGTAGAACATAGGTTTGGTCGATATGACCAACTTTTGAAGGGATACCAAAGTCAAGGCAGGGACAGAGGTCTATAATCCTTAGAACGACCATTCTACTCTAGATTAGCGGTCCTACAGTCAGCACGGCTTTGATACCACCTATGTCACACCCGGTTTTAGAAGGCAAACCGAATGCGAACCATGTACGTGCCAGGATCAGCAATTCACGTACACAGCAGTTACATAACATGGACATCATCACACAGTGCTCAAATAGTATTAAAAAGGGAAATAATAGTCGATTACATCGTATGTCTGAGACATCCACATAGTCTTTACAATAATCAAAGTGCGGAAAAGAAACGTAGATAAACGCGGCCTTCACAGGCAGCCGACTGGGGGTTTGCCGCTAACCCACGCCTAGAACTCGTTGTAGTCTTGGAACTCCTGGAAGTCTCCTTTCACGGCTTCATCTTCTCCTGAGCAGTGGTTGCAATGCGGACAACCTGGGGGGGGTTTAGTGTGTAGAGCAAGGGTGAGTACACATCAACATACTCAGCAAGTGTCCTGTTTGGCTGTAGTGGACTAGCTTTATGTGGGGGTAAGTCAAGCAGTTGCTTTTAGTTGGTCAGATTGTTATTACTAGTAGAGAAAGCCAAGTTTTAGAATTTACCCACGTTATTAACCCAAACGTACTCTTTCCAGACGGAAAGAATACCACTTACCTTTACCATAGTCAATACCACAAACCATCGATCTCATTGCCACCTGCAAATCCGAACATCTCTGATCAAGTACCACTAATCACTGGAGCTCTCTTGGCTGCTCATAACCGCGAGCACGGCTGATATATCAGTTTTCATAACACTCTGCAGAGGTTGCGCACTTTACCCACAAGTCGTGATTCCCTCTCTAGCCCGGGCTTGCAAGACCCTTATTCACTCCCGAGGTGAATGGCCAGGGATTCACTATGAAGCCTTTACAAAGATTCCCCGGGGCTGTAGCTGCCCATTAGGTTTCCTAAATATACCGCACTCCTCCCCAAGGGACAAATCAACCTTGGCAGAGCGAGCCGCATACACCGAGCCCCATTGATGGCACGACGGCTAAGCGAACTACACCCCGGTTCCTCTAATTATTCAGCTAAGGGCATCCCACTCCACCCTCATGGTTGCACTGTTTTCTCGGGCGGTCATCCAACGAACAGGTCCTTACGAAGAGGCACTCGAGAAACCGCTCGAGCCCCCTTGAAGGTCACAAGTATAATCATCATAATAAAAGAGGGGAAAACAACGTATCATTGATAATTCTCATCATGTTCATTGATTAGAGTTGAGCAATAGCAATAGACTAAGCAATAATAATCCAACCCAAATAGGTAAACAAGGACATGGATAACAAAAGCTAGTCAATCCTTAGGTATAAATGTGTAATGCGGGAGGTGAATTAAAGAATGTATAGGACAAAGATAGGTCAAGGGACACTTGCCTCCACCAACCGACTACTGCTCAAGGGCTTCTCCTGCGAGTTCTTCGGGTTCTCCGACCGGATCGTTCTCTATGCGAGCGCAAACATAAATACATCCACATATTTAATACAAAAGAACAGTACACCATACAATAGAATGTAGTAAGTAAACAGACGTTCCACGCGGGCTCGCAATTACGGTTAAGAGAGAAAGAGGAAAAGACAGTCGAGAAACGATCACGTTACATTATTATGAATTAAACCACTCGCTCAATAGAAGGGAATTAATTTGGACACTACGTTTGGCATAAAGTAAGTCAAGTTCCACATTTAATCATTATAAACAATTGAAGATGAATGAAAGGGGTGGCCGCACGTCGAGACGTACGACACGATATTTAGATTGCATTAAGAAGTAAATGACTCGCTGCGCGACAGAGCGCACAACGAGACACTTGCACTAATTATAAAGAGACGTTAAGCATCGCGCGATGAAGCGCACGACGACATACGTCAACAGAGCTGAGTTTAAAGTGGAACGTCGCGCGTCTGGACGCGTGACATCGCACCTTAAACAACCTGAAATTAAAATAGATCGTCGCGCGACGAAGCGAGCAACATAACACTTCAATAAATATAAACCAAAAGAATCGTCGCGCGACGAAGCGCGTGACGCAGCACGTCGACTACACAATTTAGTATCGATTAAAACGGGGTTAAGCGCATTGCGACTACGGTCGCACGCGCGAGGGCGCGCTACGCGTGCCGAGGGCACGCGAACTGCGCGGGCGCGCGGGACGCGAGTCGCCGGAACCCGGGCGCGGGCAGGGGCACGACCGAGGGCGTGGGGCACGGGGTGCGTGACGCGGCCGGGCGGGCGCGGCCGAGGGAGGGGCTCGCCGGGCGTGGGGGAGCGCGGGGAAGGGGGCAGGGGCGGGTTCGCCGGGACGCGGCCGGGCGCGGGGGAGCTCGCCGGGGCGCGGCCGGGCGCGGGGAAGGGGAGAGCGTGGCTGGGCTCACCGGCGCGGGATGGGGAGGGCGCGGCCAGGCTCGCCGGCGCGCGGGACGGGGAGGGCGTGGCCGGGCTCGCCGGCGCGCGGGACGGGGAGGGCGCGGTCAGGCTCGCCGGCGCGCGAGACGGGAAGGGCGCGGGCGCGCGAGCCGAGGCGGCGTGGCGCTAGGGCACGGGACACAGGGCGCGCGCGCGACCAGGGAAAAGAAAAAAAGAGAGGGGAGGGGGAGGGAGAGAGAAAAAGGAAGGGGAGGGGAAAACTCACCTCCGAGGATCCAAAATCCGGCGATCTCGACTCCAAACCCTAGGGCACCATGGGGAGAGGGAGGTGGGAGAGGGAGAGGGAGGTTGCTGCGCGGGAAATCCAAATGAGAGAGAGAGAGGAGAGGAGGGGGCGCATGGGGGGTGTGGGGCGCCGGGGGCGCACGGGTCGGGCTGGGCCGGGCCGGGCTACTTCGCGGATCAAAGCCCACGACACGCACGACTGTCAAACGAGCTCCAATCGCGAACCAAAAACCGAGACTGAACGAGACGAACACGCAGCATCAGACAAGGAAATGTGCTTCGGCATGATGCAACACCCATGACGCTTAGGTTTTGTCGGCGTTCCGAGACCGGGGGGTCCCCGAGCCGACGAGTGAGAGTGCCGCGTGCCCCAGCCCAGATGGGTCGAGCGCGTGGGCGAGCGCGAAGGGGGGAACAGAGAGAGCGGTTGGTGGCCGGAGCCGGGTCGAGAGGGAGTCGGTGAATTCCCGCGGCCTTCGTGTTCGTCCCGCGCCCAGGTCGGGTGCGCTTGCAGTAGGGGGTTACAAGCGTCCGCGCGAGGTGAAGGGAAGCGAGCGGCCCCGAGAGAGCGCCTGCCCCTGCCCTTCGTCCCCGCGAGGCCAACCTTCTCTAAGAAGGCCCTGGTCCTTCCTTTATAGTCGTAAGGAGAGGGTCCAGGTGTACAGAATGGGAGTGTAGCAAGGTGCTACGTGTCTAGCGAGGGAGAGCTAGCGCCCTATGTACATGCCAAGGTGGCAGCCGGAGAGATCTTGGCACCCTGTTGGTGTGGCGTCGTGGCTGTTGGAGGAGTAACGGAGCCGGACGGGGAGACAGCTGTCGGAGTGGCTGGGCCCTTGCTGACGTCCTCCTGCTTTCGTAAGGGAGCTGAGAGTCGCCGTCGTCATGGTCTAGCGGGGCGCCATCATTTGCCTATCTGGCGTGGCTGGCCAGATGGGACGCCGGTCTTGTCCTCTGCGACCCAAGTCGGCTCAGGGCAGGGTGATGATGACGCTTCCTGTTGACGTGGCGGTCTCGTGTCCTAGGTCGGGCGTCGTGGAGGCTCCTCCGAAGCCGAGGTCGAGTCCGTCCTGCAAGACAGAGGCAGAGTCCGAGCCCTAGGTCGGGCGAGGCGGAGATCGTTCGGTCAGAGGCTGAGGCGGAGTCCGAGCCCTGGGTCGGGCGAGGCGGAGTTCGTTGTCTTCCGAGGCCTTAGCCCGAGTCCGAGCCCTGGGGTCGGGCGGAGCGGAGTTCGCCGTCTTCCGGGGCCTTAGCCCGAGTCCGAGCCCTTGGGCGGAGCGGAGTTCGCCGTCTTCCGGGGCCTTAGCCCGAGTCCGAGCCCTGGGGTCGGGCGGAGCGGAGTTCGCCGTCTTCCGGGGCCTTAGCCCGAGTCCGAGCCCTGGGGTCGGGCGGAGCGGAGTTCGCCGTCTTCCGGGGCCTTAGCCCGAGTCCGAGCCCTGGGTCGGGCGGAGCCTCCTATGGCACCTCTGGCGAAGTCTGGTCGCCCGTTGGTCTTACCTTTTGCGTTAAACGCCCTGGTGACTCGGTCGGTTGGCGCGGTGATTTAGTCAGGGTTTCTTCTTATCGAAGGCGGGGCCTAGGGCGAGCCGGAGATGCGTCTGCCGTGAAAGAGGAGGCCTCAGGCGAGACGGAGTCATCTTAGGGTCGGCTGCCCTCGCCCGAGGCTAGGCCCGGGCGTGGCGTGGTCAAGTCACTCGTATGGACTGATCCCTGACTTAATCAAACCCATCAGGCCTCTGCAGCTTTATGCTGATGGGGGTTACCAGCTGAGAATTAGGCGTCTTGAGGGTACCCCTAATTATGGTCCCCGACAGTAGCCCCCGAGCCTCGAAGAGAGTGTTAACACTCGCTTGGAGGCTTGCGTCGCACTTTTTTGCAAGGGGACCAGCCTTTCTCGGAGGTACTTTGTTCCGGTGGGTGCGCGCGAGCGCACCCGCCGGGTGTAGCCCCCGAGGCCTCGGAGGAGTGGTTTCACTCCTTCGAGGTCTTAATGCCTTGCGCAATGCCTCGGCTGGTCTGGCGGTTCCCTCATGCGAGCAGGGCGTAACCCAGGTGCACTGTCGGGGCCCAAGTTCTCGGGCTGGTATGTTGACGCTGTCAACGGTTCGGCCGGAGCCGGGTTTGCGAGAGCAGCCCCCGAGCCCTCGCACGGAGCGAGAGGACGATCAGGGACAGACTCGACTTTTTATATACGCCCCTACGTCGCCTTTCCGCAAGGAGGAGGGGGGGAGTGCGCCATGTTACCCTCGATGGGCACCGAACATGGTGTCTCCGGTGAGCTGCGATCGGGTAATCCGAGTGGACGTCCGTGCCCCGTTCGTTGGGGGTCGGCTAGGGGCCCGGAGGCACGCCCAAAAGTACCTGCGGGTGATCTGCCGGACCCGGTCCCCTAGCGACGGGGTCCGAGGGCTCGTTGCCTCCCTCCGATGGGATTCCGTTACAGAGTCGTTCCCGCTGGTCTCGGAAATGTCCTAGGGTACCTCGGGAGCGCAGCCCGAGCCTTGGTTATGTATCGAACGTACCCCTGGTCATCCCTCGCTCGGCGTCTGAGGCAGCTGTGAACCCTTCGACAGGCCAGCCTTCGAACCCCTGATCAGTAGGGGGCACGGAGCCCTAGTAGCCTGAGGCGGTCATGGAACCTTTCGGGAGGCCGACCTTCGAACCCCTGACCAGTAGTGGGTGTCGGGCCCACGCGATCTGGGGCGGCTGTTGAATCCCTCGGGGGGCCAGCCTTCGAACCCCTGATCAGTAGGGAGGCTCGGAGCCTAGTTCCTTCACGGGGAAGGATCCCTTTGGGGTTATCCCCCTTCTCGGTCCCTGTTGCAAGAGATAGAGAAAGAAGGAAAACGGAAAAAGGATTCGAAATCGAACGTCGTGGCGTACCTTTTTCGGCGTGGTCGTTTTGGCGGAGGCGAAGCGTCGCCAGCTGCCCCTGCCAGAAACGTTACCTGTTTCGCCGCGAGGTTAATGCGCCGGGGTAAGCGGTCGGCGAAGCTGCCGTTGCGTGCGCGGGCCGTTCGAGGTACGGGTCACGGGTGCGTCGTCTTCACACCGTGAGAGGGGGTTCCCTTGCTGCCTCCGGATGGGACATGAGCTTGGCAGATGGCGTGACCGCTGCCCTCGCGCGCCTGCCACCGTCATTACTGCCGGCCCATTTTTGACCGCTTTTGACCGCTGCGCCAGGCTGGCGCTGCTGGGTTGCGGGCTGGGTCGCCTCGAATCGCGGTATCGGTTCCGCAATCGAGGAGGTGCGGTGGTGGAGCGAGTGGCATAGCGGTTCGCATGCAGCGCCCGGCGCGCCAGTTGCACGACGCGTGGGCTGGAGCCGTCGCGCTGGCCTGTCAGGAGTCGGAGAGGTGCGTCCACTTGGCGCGGTTGCATGCTGCCTGCATGGCCGCTTGCCCCCTTTGCCCGCTAGTTTGTAATCGCTGGGTGGTTGCGTGCGTCGTGCGCGGCGGTTCGGCTTCTTCTGCTTAGAGCCGGTCTGCATGACAGGCGGGTCCCAGCCCCCGCGCCGCAGGGAAGGGCTTTGGAGGCGTGTTGGAGAAGACTCAGCCCGTGACGGTTGAGGGCGCAAGCAGGGGGAGTTGCCTTTAAAAGGAGGGCGACCCCCTTCGTGAGGTAACCGTGTCTCCTTCCTCCCCAATGCATTGTGTCTCTCCATCTTCCGAGCGCCCGGATGGGGGGAAACCGCCGCCTTTTCGCTCCATCGCTGGAGGAACGCAACTCCGTGGGAGTTGGTACCTTTCAGCCGTCGTTCGGCTTCAAGGATTTTCATCATGCAGCCCGGCTGCACCCCCCCACCGGTGGTCACCCAAGAGGGCGACCTCCGGCTTGATGGTGGGGGGAAGCGAGCCGGGCCGCGGCCCCCGCCCCTCCCTCAGCCTCAAGGATTTTCATCACCTGGCCAAGAGGGAGGACGAGGCGAGTAAGGGAGCTGTCTCCGTGTGGGTCGGTTGCCCTTTTCTTCCCCGTGCGCCTGGGGGAGAACGGCATCCTCCAGCATCACGGAGACTTCCTCCAGCCATGTCGGAAGTAGCGGGTCCTGGGGCGTCGGCGGGCGGAAGTGGCTTCTCTACCGACGAGATTGCCGACTCCGTCAGTAGCCCTGGGTCTCCGTCTCCCGGCCTGAATGGCTGGCTCTCGTCCTCGGGGGGTGAGAGTTTTTCCGCTGCCCCGCAGGCCCGCCCCTATCGAGTGGGGTTGTTCGTACCTGCGGGGGGGGAACCGGAGTTCCGTCTGTAGTGGCACTTCGAGTGCCAGGTTTTTTGTTCATTTCGGCTTTTGGGGCCTGAACATGTATGTAACTTACGGCACAGAGCCGTGTTTTTTCCTCATTTCTGAGCACTAAGACTCGCCTGTTGTTTGCCTGAACCGCTTTACCAAGCGTGAGTCGCCCCGTGTCAAGGTGACGAGTGAGGTATCCGTATCCCGGAGGTGTAGGAATCCCTCGGCTCGGTCGGACCTGTTGCCCGAGGCTCCTCTAGCTTAGTTAAAGAGACCCCTCGGCCGCTCTTCGACGAGCCGAGGCCAGGGGTAGCGATATCAGCATGGGCAGAGGCGTTGTCGGCTCGGAAATGAAACCTGGTTGGCCGGAGCCTAGCCGGTTTGTCTGTTGGCAGGATCGATGCCGGAGCTGTTCAGCCGAGGCTTCGGACCGAGCTGGCGCCCCCGGAAGGAGGTCGGCCGAGGCCCCGGAGGTGGCCGGCCGAGCCGTCCGCTCGGGCCGGGTTCTCGGAGAAGTCCTTGGCAGAGATTGCTCGAGCGTGATGATGACGTCGTCCTTCGGAGCGGAGGCCTTCGGACCGCGTCGCCGTCCGAGGCTAGGTCGGGCCTTGCCGAAGGTGCTGTTGATGCCGAGGGTGTCGTCGCCCTCTTCCAGCGTCAAGATCCGAGCCTGCAGGGTCAAATCGTCTTGTAGCGTGGGCCTTGCGCGGCCGTTGAGGCCAGAGCACATACCCTTGTTGCGTTATAAAGCTGCGTCTCTTTTCCTCTCGTTTCGAGTATCTGGACCTTTTGGTCGGTAGCAGGGATGTTAGTGCGAGCAAGAGTTGCTTCTCGCGGAAGGTGATGAGTGAGGTATCCGTATCCCGGAGGCGTGGGAGTCCCTCGGCTCGGTCGGCCTTGCCGCTTACGCGTACTTTTACCCGCCCATGAAGCCCTGTCACCGACTTGGTCGAGAAGGCTCGAAGAATCGCTTCGACAGAAGAGCTCCCGTACGTAAAGACTCGTTCGATCCGCGGATTCGCCTTATCCGAGCGCGAGTTACTTATCGCAGGAGGTGATGAGTGAGGTATCCGTATCCCGGAGGCGTAGGAGTCCCTCGGCTCGGTCAGCCTTGACTGCTTACGTGTACTCCGTTGTTTCCAGGACCCGCTTTTCGAAGTAATCAAAAAGCACGAAAGATGTTCTGGTGAAAGAGATTTTTTGTCCGAGGAAAATTTTGACGCAGAGGGGGTTTCCCCCCTTTTAGCCCCCGAGGGAGGGTCGGGCTCTGCCGAGGCGAGGCTGACCCTTCCTTGTTGACTAAACTTTTGCGTGGGTGCGAGGTATATAAACAACTTGGAAACATCTTAAGGGTAGAAGCGACGTAGCTGTTGGATGTTCCAAGCGTTGCCGTAGACCTCGCCTTGACTGTTGGCCAGCTTGTACGTTCCGGGCTTCAGAACTTTGGCGATGACGAACGGCCCCTCCCAGGGGGGCGTGAGCTTGTGCCTCCCTCGGGCGTCTTGCCGCAGCCGAAGCACCAGGTCGCCCACCTGGAGATCTCGGGGTCGGACCCCTCGGGCGTGGTAGCGTCGTAGGGACTGCTGATACCGCGCCGAGTGTAGTAAGGCCCTGTCCCGAGCCTCGTCCAGCTGGTCCAGCGAGTCTTCTCGGCTAGCTTGGTTGCTTTCTTCGTTGTAGGCCCTCGTCCTCGGGGAGCCGTATTCCAGGTCCGTGGGCAGGATGGCCTCGGCCCCGTAGACCAGAAAAAACGGCGTGAAACCCGTGGCCCGGCTTGGCGTCGTCCTCAGGCTCCAGACCACCGAGGGGAGTTCCTTCATCCACCGCTTGCCGAACTTGTTGAGGTTGTTGTAGATCCGAGGCTTGAGCCCTTGTAGGATCATGCCATTGGCACGCTCTACTTGCCCATTCGACATGGGATGAGCTACGGCGGCCCAGTCCACCCGGATGTTGTGATCCTCGCAAAAATCCAAGAATTTTTTGCCGGTGAACTGGGTGCCATTGTCGGTGATGATGGAGTTCGGGACCCCGAAGCGATGGATGATGTTGGTGAAGAACGCCACCGCCTGCTCGGACCTGATGCTGTTCAGGGGTCGGACCTCGATCCACTTGGAGAATTTGTCGATGGCGACCAGCAGGTGCGTGTAGCCCCCGGGCGCCTTCTGCAGAGGGCCGACGAGGTCCAGACCCCACACAGCAAAGGGCCAGGTGATGGGTATCGTCTGCAGGGCCTGAGCGGGCAGGTGGGTCTGCTTCGCATAGAATTGGCACCCTTCGCAGGCGCGGACAATTCTAGTGGCGTCAGCCACCGCCGTTGGCCAGTAGAAGCCTTGGCGGAAAGCGTTCCCGACGAGGGTTCGAGGTGCTGCATGGTGACCGCAAGCCCCCGAGTGTATTTCCCGCAGGAGTTCCTGACCTTCGGTGATGGAGATGCATCGCTGAAGGATGCCCGAGGGGCTGCGGTGGTAGAGCTCCTTCTCATCGCCCAGCAAGACGAGCGACTTTGCGCGTCGCGCTACCCGCCGAGCCTCGGCTCGGTCGAGGGGCAGTTCCCCTTGGCGGAGATATTGCAGGTACGGGGTCCGCCAATCTTGATCTGGCACGACCCCGTTCTGCTCCTCCTCGATGCGCAGCGCTTCGCCCTCGGGCTCCGAGGGTTCCTCGGGTTGAGCCGAGGATGGCTCGGGCTGGGCCGAGGTCACCTCGGACGAAGCCGAGGGTGCCTCGGGCTCGGGCGCGTCATCTATCTTGACGGAGGGTTGGTGCAGATCCCGGGAGAAGACGTCCGGGGGAACCGTCGTTCGCCCCGAGGCTATCTCCGCCAGCTCGTCCGCAGTCTCGTTGTAGCGCCGGGCGATGTGGTTAAGCTCGAGCCCGTAGAACTTGTCTTCCAGGCGTCAAACCTCCTCACAGTAGGCCTCCATCTTTGGGTCGCGGCAGAGGGAGTTCTTCATGACTTGGTCGATGACGAGCTGCGAGTCGCCGCACGCATCGAGGCGTCGGACCCCTAGCTCGACGGCGATTCGCAATCCGTTGATCAGAGCCTCGTACTCAGCCACATTGTTGGACGCCGGGAAATGGAGGCGAAGCACGTAGCGCAGGTGTTTCCCGAGGGGCGAGACGAAAAGCAGGCCCGCGCCAGCTCCCGTCTTCATCAGCGACCCGTCGAAAAACATGGTCCAGAGCTCTGGTTGGATTGGAGCCGTTGGTAACTGGGTATCGGCCCATTCGGCTACGAAATCCGCCAGTACCTGGGACTTGATGGCCTTCCGAGGGGCAAACGAGATTGCCTCGCCCATGATTTCCACCGCCCACTTCGCGATCCGTCCTGAGGCTTCTCGGCACTGGATGATCTCCCCCAGGGGGAAGGATGACACCACGGTCACCGGATGGGACTCGAAGTAATGTCGCAGCTTTCGCCTCGTCAGGATCACTGCATATAGCAGCTTCTGGACTTGTGGGTAGCGGATCTTGGTTTCGGACAGCACTTCGCTGACGAAGTAGACTGGCCTCTGAATGGGCAAAGCATGCCCCTCTTCCTGCCTTTCGACTACGATCGCGGCGCTGACCACCTGAGTGGTTGCGGCGACGTAGACCAGGAGGGTTTCTCCATCAGCTGGGGGTACCAAGATGGGCGCCTGGGTGAGGAGCGCCTTCAGGTTCCCGAGGGCTTCCTCGGCCTCGGGAGTCCAAGTGAAGCACTCGGCCTTCCTTAAGAGGCGGTATAGGGGCAGGCCTCTTTCGCCGAGGCACGAGATGAAACGGCTCAAGGCCGCGAGGCATCCCATGACCCTCTGTACGCCTTTTAAGTCCTTGATGGGCCCCATGTTTGTGATCGCTGCGATCTTCTCCGGGTTGGCTTCGATGCCCCGCTCGGAGACGATGAACCCCAAGAGCATGCCTCGGGGCACCCCGAAGACGCACTTCTCGGGATTGAGCTTGACGCCCTTCGCCTTGGGACACCGGAATGTCAGTTCGAGGTCGGAGAGAAGGTCAGAGGCTTTCCTCGTCTTGACTACGATGTCATCGACGTAGGCCTCGACCGTGTGACCAATGTGTTCGCCGGACACATGGTTCATGCACCGCTGGTACGTTGCACCCGCGTTTCTCAACCCGAACGGCATTGTGACATAACAGTACATGCCGAAGGGCGTGATGAAAGAAGTCGCGAGCTGGTCGGACTCTTTCATCTTGATTTGATGATACCCTGAGTAGGCATCGAGGAAAGACAGGGTTTCGCACTCTGCAGTGGAGTCCACAATTTGGTCGATGCGAGGTAGAGGGTAGGGGACCTTCGGACATGCTTTGTTGAGACCAGTGTAGTCTACACACATCCGCCACTTCCCTCCTTTTTTCCTCACAAGTACAGGGTTGGCAAGCCATTCGGGATGGAATACCTCTTTAATGAACCCTGCTGCCATCAGCTTGTGGACCTCCTCGCCTATCACTCTGCGCCTTTCCTCATCGAATCGGCGCAGAGGCTGTCTGACCGGCCGGGCTCCGGCCCGAATATCCAGCGAGTGCTAGGCGACATCCCTCGGTATGCCGGGCATGTCCGAGGGACTCCACGCAAAAACGTCGGCGTTTGCGCGGAGAAAGTCGACGAGCACTGCTTCCTATTTGGGGTCGAGCCCGGAACCGATCCGGATCTGCTTGGAGGTGTCGCCACTGGGGTCGAGAGGGACGGCCTTAACCGTCTCCGCTGGCTCAAAGTTGCCGGCGTGCCGCTTCACGTCCGGCACCTCTCGGGAGAGGCTTTCCAGGTCGGCAATGAGGGCCTTGGACTCGGCGAGGGCCTCGGCGTACTCCACGCACTCCACATCGCATTCGAATGCGTGTTTGTACGTGGGGCCGACGGTGATGACCCCGTTGGGGCCCAGCATCTTGAGCTTCAGGTAGGTGTAGTTGGGGATGGCCATGAACTTCGCGTAGCATGGCCTTCCCAACACTGCGTGGTAGGTTCCTCGGAACCCGACCACCTCGAACGTCAAAGTCTCCCTTCGGAAGTTGGAGGGTGTTCCGAAGCAGACAGAGAGGTCAAGCTGTCCGAGGGGCTGGACACGCTTCCCCGGGATGATCCCGTGGAAGGGCGCAGCGCCTGCTCGGACGGATGACAGATCGACGCGCAGGAGCCTGAGGGTCTCAGCGTAGATGATGTTGAGGCAGCTGCCTCCATCCATCAAGACCTTGGTGAGCCTGACGTCGCCGACGACGGGATCGACGACGAGCGGGTACTTCCCTGGGCTCGGCACGTGGTCGGGGTGGTCGTCCCGGTCGAAGGTGATGGGCTTGTCGGACCAGTCTAGGTAGACTGGCGCCGCCACCTTCACCGAGCAGACCTCCCGACGCTCTTGCTTACGATGCCGAGCCGAGGCGTTTGCCGCATGTCCTCCGTAGATCATGAAGCAATCGCGGACCTCTGGGAACTCTCCTGCTTGGCGATCCTCCCTTTTGTCGTCGTCGCGGGCCTTGCCACCCTCTGCGGGTGGCCCGGCCCTGTGGAAGTGGCGCCGAAGCATGACGCACTCCTCGAGGGTGTGCTTGACGGGCCCCTGATGGTAGGGGCACGTCTCCTTGAGTCCCTTGTCGAAGAGGTTAGCACCTCCGGGGGGCTTCCGAGGGTTCTTGTGCTCGGTGGCGGCGACAAGGTCTGCATCGGGAACGTCGCGTTTCGCTTGCGACTTCCTCCTGCCTTTCTTCTTGGCGCCGCGCGGAGCAGACGCCTCGGGAGCATCTTCCGATGGGCGGCCCTGGGGCTGCTTGTCCTTTCGGAAGATGGCCTCTACCGCCTCCTGGCCGGAGGCGAACTTGGTGGCGATGTCCATCAGCTCGCTCGCCCTGGTGGGGGTCTTGCGACCCAGCTTGCTCACCAGGTCGCGGCAGGTGGTGCCGGCGAGGAACGCGCCGATGACATCGGAGTCGGTGATGTTGGGCAGCTCGGTGCGCTGCTTCGAGAACCGCCGGATATAGTCTCGGAGAGACTCTCCCGGCAGTTGCCGACAGCTTCGGAGGTCCCAGGAATTCCCGGGGCGCACGTACGTGCCCTGGAAGTTCTCGGCGAAAGCCTGGACCAGATCTTCCCAGTTGGAAATCTGCCCCGGGGGCAGGTGCTCCAACCAGGCTCGAGCGGTGTCGGAGAGAAACAGGGGGAGGTTTCGGATGATGAGGTTGTCATCGTCCATCCCACCCAGTTGACAGGCCAGGCGGTAGTCCGCAAGCCACAATTCCGGTCTCGTTTCCCCCGAGTACTTCGTGATAGTAGTCGGGGGTCGGAATCGGGGCGGAAACGGCGCCCGCCGAATGGCTCGGCTAAAGACCTGTGGACCGGGTGGTTCGGGCGAGGGGCTCCGATCCTCCCCGCTGTCGTAGCGTCCCCCACGCCTGGGGTGATAGCCTCGGCGCACCCTTTCGTCAAGGCGTGCCCGACGGTCGCGATGAGGGTGCTCGTCGCCGAGGTGGCCCGGGGCCGCAGGCGCGGTGTTGCGCGTGCGCCCGGTGAAGACCGAGGCTTCCCGCGTGAGTCGGGAAGTCGCGGCATGAGGTTCCGAGGGGTATCCCTGCCTTCGGGAGGCAGAGCTCTCGGCTCGCCGGGCCGCAGCGCCTTCCAGGAGATGCTTAAGTTCTCCCTGGATTCGCCGACCCTCGGTGGTTGATGACTCCGGCATCGCGCGGAGGAGCATCGCTGCAGCGGCCAGGTCCTGACCGGTTCCGCCGGATGCGGGTGGCGGTTTGTCCCTGGCATCGTTGGCGATGCGGTGCTGGAGACCTTGGGGCAGGTGACGTATTCCTCCGGCCGGGGGCTGGCTCGCCCACACCTGCCCGATGTTCTGGCGGATTGCCTCGAGCGCTCCTGCTCCCTCATCGAGCCCGGCCTGCGCCCCGCGGACTTGCTCGAGCTGTGGGTCGTAACCCCCCGTCGGAACGGGGACCACAGCTAGCTCCCGCGGGATGTCGGCGCGAGGCGCTGGCCTAGGGGGATCACCATCCTCCGGCGTGCCGAGACAGCCGCCTCCGGAGGGATCCCCTAGCTCGATGTGGAAACATTCGCGACTCGGGCCGCAGTCCTTGTCGCCAAGGCTGCGGCTGCCGTCGGAACAGTCGGAGAGGCAGTAGTCACATGCGGTCATGAAGTCCCGCATGGCACTAGGGTTGCCAGATCCGGAGAAATCCCAGCAGATGCTGGGGTCGTCATCTTCCTCGGACCCAGAGGGTCCGTAGGTCGAGACACCCATCAATCGGTCCCAAGGCGACCGCACACGAAACCCCAGAGAGGTTGCACTCGCCTCAATGTGAGCGCCCGCCAAAGCGAGATCGCCAGGCGGGCTGAGGCCGAGTCGAAATGACGAAAGATGGGTAGCAGTCGGTACCTTTTTGTCGACGAGGGGCGATGAAGTCACGTCGGGGGCTGACCGCGCCGTCGTCTTGGGTACGAGGGCGACGTCCTGCAGGCCCTCCGTGAGCGTGCTGGCGTCGTCCGCTTGCTCGGAGTCGACGTGTTGCGGGGGGATGGCGCTCGCGTTTGCCTTGAACGCGAGGGCGACGCTTGGCGTGTCCTCCGTTGAGGCGCCGGGGATGTCGATTTGCTCGACAGCCGTCGGAGCGCGATCTCCCGCTCGGCCCCGGTTGCCCCGCCTCCTCCTCCTCCGATGGCGAGGGAGAGGATGGGGCGAGCTCGAAAGTCGTCCTTCCCCCACGCGGGAAAGACGTCGTCGATTCCGTCGCCGGCGGGCGGGCTGTCCGCCGCCATTGTCGCTGCCGCGCGGCGGTGGAAGGAGTATCATGTCGTAGTTGCCGTCGAGAGACATGAACTCGAGGTTCCCGAAACGGAGCACCGTCCCGGGTTGAAGAGGTCGTTGGAGACTGCCCATCTGGAGCTTGACGGGAAATCGAACGTCAACACGCAGCGTGCCCCTACCTGGCGCGCCAACTGTCGGCGTTCCGAGACCGGGGGGTCCCCGAGCCGACGAGTGAGAGTGCCGCGTGCCCCAGCCCAGATGGGTCAAGCGCGTGGGCGAGCGCGAAGGGGGGAACAGAGAGAGCGGTTGGTGGCCGGAGCCGGGTCGAGAGGGAGTCGGTGAATTCCCGCGGCCTTCGTGTTCGTCCCGCGCCTAGGTCGGGTGCGCTTGCAGTAGGGGGTTACAAGCGTCCGCGCGAGGTGAAGGGAAGCGAGCGGCCCCGAGAGAGCGCCTGCCCCTGCCCTTCGTCCCCGCGAGGCCAACCTTCTCTAAGAAGGCCCTGGTCCTTCCTTTTATAGTCGTAAGGAGAGGGTCCAGGTGTACAGAATGGGAGTGTAGCAAGGTGCTACGTGTCTAGCGAGGGAGAGCTAGCGCCCTATGTACATGCCAAGGTGGCAGCCGGAGAGATCTTGGCACCCTGTTGGTGTGGCGTCGTGGCTGTTGGAGGAGTAACGGAGCCGGACGGGGAGACAGCTGTCGGAGTGGCTGGGCCCTTGCTGACGTCCTCCTGCTTTCGTAAGGGAGCTGAGAGTCGCCGTCGTCATGGTCTAGCGGGGCGCCATCATTTGCCTATCTGGCGTGGCTGGCCAGATGGGACGCCGGTCTTGTCCTCTGCGACCCAAGTCGGCTCAGGGCAGGGTGATGATGACGCTTCCTGTTGACGTGGCGGTCTCGTGTCCTAGGTCGGGCGTCGTGGAGGCTCCTCCGAAGCCGAGGTCGAGTCCGTCCTGCAAGACAGAGGCAGAGTCCGAGCCCTAGGTCGGGCGAGGCGGAGATCGTTCGGTCAGAGGCCGAGGCGGAGTCCGAGCCCTGGGTCGGGCGAGGCGGAGTTCGTTGTCTTCCGAGGCCTTAGCCCGAGTCCGAGCCCTGGGGTCGGGCGGAGCGGAGTTCGCCGTCTTCCGGGGCCTTAGCCCGAGTCCGAGCCCTTGGGCGGAGCGGAGTTCGCCGTCTTCCGAGGCCTTAGCCCGAGTCCGAGCCCTGGGGTCGGGCGGAGCGGAGTTCGCCGTCTTCCGGGGCCTTAGCCCGAGTCCGAGCCCTGGGGTCGGGCGGAGCGGAGTTCGCCGTCTTCCGGGGCCTTAGCCCGAGTCCGAGCCCTGGGTCGGGCGGAGCCTCCTATGGCACCTCTGGCGAAGTCTGGTCGCCCGTTGGTCTTACCTTTTGCGTTAAACGCCCTGGTGACTCGGTCGGTTGGCGCGGTGATTTAGTCAGGGTTTCTTCTTATCGAAGGCGGGGCCTAGGGCGAGCCGGAGATGCGTCTGCCGTGAAAGAGGAGGCCTCAGGCGAGACGGAGTCATCTTAGGGTCGGCTGCCCTCGCCCGAGGCTAGGCCCGGGCGTGGCGTGGTCAAGTCACTCGTATGGACTGATCCCTGACTTAATCAAACCCATCAGGCCTCTGCAGCTTTATGCTGATGGGGGTTACCAGCTGAGAATTAGGCGTCTTGAGGGTACCCCTAATTATGGTCCCCGACAGGTTTTGTTCATACACGACACGGACACCTGTCATTATACTGGTTTGAAATTGGGAGGAAGGAGTGAAACGAGGAAGAGAAAAGAGAGTAATGCCCGAATTTGGTGAGAGAAAAGAAGAAAAAATTCTACCCCCAAATTCAGGGCGTTACAAAACCCAACTTGGGTAGTGGGGCAGATTCGTCCATACTAAATTGCAGCAAACTAAACTTGCATTGGGACAGGATAATAAGAAAGATTTGGGAGATCTGCTTCAGGAGATACCTTGTTTTTTAATGCAATTACTTTTTGCTCTCTCACAAGTATAAACAAATGCAGTATTGAATCACATCCTAAACTACTTTCGATTCCTTGGAGATTATGCTCCATATGTTATAGCATAGGTCTCTGCCAACTTTGTAATTACTCTACATATTTCATTACATTCGTATATGCTTATTTTGAGTGGTGATAACCACATCGTTTCGCTCCTTTTTTTGGAAAATCAGGAGCGAGATGATGCTATCGATCTAGACAAATGGCGAGCTCAACGATCTAGAGTCAAATCTGGTGGGCAAGAAGACTGGTCGGTCGTTACCGGCGACAACGCTGGCTGCAGAGCTGATCGTGCCACCATCACAAGAGATCAAGGAGTTCTTTGCCATTGTCGAGGCGGCTAGGACAAATGCTTCGCTTCCAAGTAAGACTCCTTGCCAAGCTACCGGCGTGACTAAAAAATTTTATGTTTACCGCGTGCTATCGCGTAGCATGCATAAATTACTGTCTTAATTACTCGATCTCTCACCATACACAAATTTCTTCTTCCCATGTTAATTTTATGTGTGGACACTGTAATCCTTTCCTTAATTTCCCAGTGTCTTACTCTTTCAGCACTTGGATAGTACAAGCGTGCTAAAGAGGAGGATGCTTTTTAGGTGAACCCACATCTAAAGTAGGCTTTTGTCTACTAAGTCTATAACTTCATGCCAAATCAATCTGAGTATTTTATCTAATGAAGTAGCAGCATGAGCACACGACACAGGTTTTGTTAACTAAAATATCCTTGTATAAAACTGTTAGTCACTTCTTTGGTAGCATCTACTGTTTAGCGTGACACAACCTTCCCAAAGGGTACTTGCTACATCAGATGTAAGCACTTGTATAAATTTGTGTAAATATTCTTCTATCTTCTATTTGTTGCACTTCCTTTTGATAAAATTTTATTCCTTGTGAGTTACTGACTTCTACGTTGTGGCAGATGGTAGAATTGGTATGGACTATGTACAAAATTGATGTAAGTTTGTTTTGGTCTTGATTTTTATGGATGCTCCTGTGTAAATTCATGTATTTGTTTTGTTCGATTTATTTCTTGAGAAGTTGGAGCTCTTGAAGGTTTGTCCTTACCAGTTTGTACTATCAGTTTGAAGGTAATGTCCTTTTGTGGATTACTTAAATTTTTATTGGAGTTGAACTATCTGTTGTCTGGAACTCTAGATAGCAGCTATGCAAAAAACAACTTTGATAGTGAACAAAATTTTTATGTTTGAACTGCCACAGAGTTTAGTGAAACCTAACACTATCGTTGAGGCAGCCTTTTCATGTTATATGATCAGTACAATGGAAAGCACAAGGAGCAACTAGGTAAAGTAGCAAATATCTTATGGTAATAACTGATCATTACACACGTTGACTCAAAACCTTCCTAGGATATACCTTGTAAACTTTTAATGTTTTCCTCTAAGAATTGATTAGAGTTGTATACTCATTGGCCCAAATGCTCACTTGAAACTGCCAGCTATAACTTACAATCTTCGATACTTGCTTTTTTATGAAACCTTCTATTCAATTCCATGTTTCCATTTAGTTTTTCTCTAGAAACAATGTGTTCCCGTTTTGCTTCAAAACTTGTTATGGTAATTAAATATCTTTTATGGAAGAAAAATATATATGCTTATATTCTTTTCTTATGCAGTTAACCAGAACTTCCAGATTGCAAGTACAATCTCTGGCATCTCATGCATGTTACCCCTGAATGGCTAAACAATCACTCCTCTGGACTTCTTGTCAATAACATCTGCATATTTGGTATTGAATTCATCAAAGTTGTCGCTATCAAAGTCAAATAATGTTAGGAACAATATTTGTCGGGAAGATGAATGTCTTCCACAAGGCTAATGTTTACACATGGACAATTGAGGATTTCTTAGCTCTTAAGAAACGGTCCTACTCGCTAGAGTTTAAAATCGATGGTACACAGTGATAATCTTTCCATCTTGCAATACTTGACTTGTAAACAAAATATCAAGAAATTTGTATATGTAACTCAATTCTTTCTTAGATCTGTTGGGTTCAACTGTGCACTACATTTCATGCTATGATAATTGGTTGTCAAATGTTGTAGGTTGAGAACATGCAAACAATTGTAAGTTCTTTATTATATGACATATAGAAACCGTAGCAACGCACGGGCACCAAACTAGTTATATTTTATCGCGTTCAGCCAGCCTTCTACCAGTTTAACCTCTGAATCGGTGAAGCTGTAACCGTGACATAAAATACCCCAGTGTTTTCATCCAGAATCAATTAATGCACCAAGTAAATTCCTTTTTTGGAAAGCCTTAATCAAACTAAAGAAATTCTCTTAAACCATGAATGCACCATAAAATTTTAAATTCCACTTTTCAAAATAACTATCCTCTTCTAAGGTCTCATGCTTCAAATAAATGTCTAAACGAAGGAATGAAGATGTTCACTCATAGGCCTTGTTCGTTTTTCCAGAAATGGCCCTGGAATTTTTCAGGTTGATCAAAATTTAAATAAATTAGAAAAGTAATTTGGCTCAGAATTGATCCGGGTCACCGTTTCCAGACAACCGAACGGCCCCTTAAAAGCTTGTTCGTTTGTCCAGAAATAGACTTAAATTTATTCCAACTAATCAAAACTTATATAAGGGCATGTACAACCTAGATACAGCTGCACGGTACTCCAAGTATAAGACACAACTAAAACACAACACAATACAGTGGTCATGTCTAAAACATGTGTCTTACCATATTCATTGTACCAATCAGAGCATTCAATAAATTAAAGTGACCAATCAGATAGTCTCTTGTCTCGAATATAAAGCTAAGACACTGTATCTTCGTCAAGATACATGTCTTAAGATTTTTTACATTCACCCCCCTAGACACATTCTAAGACATAAATTAAGATACCCACTGTACATGCCCTAATTTAGAGAAGAAATCCAGCTAGGAATTATTTTAGTCCTCCATTTGGTGAAAACCGAACGGCACCTAAAGTGAATCCGGGCCATCCGGCACGCAACAGCAACGACCGCCCGGAGAGAGCCGGAAAAAAAAAGGGCAGGGGAAATCGCCACCGCCCGCCCCTATTTGAGCAGCCGCGCGGGCACGGTGAAGTTCTAGTTCCTCCCGCGTCCTCGCTGTGTTAGATATATTAGGTGGGTTATGAGCTATGGTCATGTGTAGTAGATGAGCTATGGGTTATGTGGGCTTGAGGAGATATAAATATAGGCTGAGTCATCTGTAAAAGTCATCAAACAACAGAATACAAAATATCGATTCACTGAAACCCCGTCTGCTCTCGTCTTTCTTCCGTCTTCCCAGCTCCAATCTCTGATCTCCTTTCTTCTACCTTCTGTGGTGCTAACATTTGGTATCAGAGGAGTTGCAATCCTTGTCGATCTACCTTCTCCATGGATGTGGCGATGCAGCGCGTTCTCAACGAACTGGCGCGCATGGAGCTCCGCTTGACCGATGTGTTGGCTGGCCGCGGTGGCAAGCAAGCCCCTGCATCCTCCTTCGCCACGCCCTTCGACTCGTTCAAGGCCTCCACAACTTCCTCCACCGCCGCGCCACGGTACGACGACGACGTGATTGGCTCTTCGGCGGGCGCGGCGTACGACGACGCGTTCGCCACAAGCGCTCGTGAACGCACTTCCTCCTCCTTCGGTGACGACCGCATCGAGGAGCTCGACGTGTGGGATGAGGACGCCGCAGGGCTGCCGCGCCTCGAATTCCTGCCGTTCCGCTTCCTCGCCTCCGTCGAATCCCCGTGCCGTATAGCCGCCGCAGCATTCGGATCGGCCGACGAGTTGGCAGATCGGGAACTGCGGTTCGACGAATTGTCCTTCAACGACGAATCGACACCGCATCACCTCGCGCCCACCCACGAAGTCCTCTTCTCCGACGGCGCTGACCCCTTCTTCGGCGAGGAGCTCGACATCCTTCCTACCTCCGAGTTCGACGAGGGTCCCATCTTCGACGAGGAACCCTGCTTCCACTGCAGCCTCCTGAATTCAGATCCAGACTCTCTCTACGACTGGGTCGAGCGCCTCATCGCGCTCTTGTCTGACTGCACTGCCACCAACTCCTTCCGCGTCGGCTCCTGTGACGACAACCACGTCGGAGTCAAGCAGTCGTCCGTGGACACCCAGTCTCTACGCACGGCATCCTCCGCAGGAGAGTTCGAGGCGCCATACCGCGACCGGCGCGAGCAGCCACGCAGGAACGAGGCCCTCGACGTCGTCTGCGAGCTGTACCGCGACCGGCACGAGCAGACGCACGGGTACGAGGCCCCCGATGCGCCGTCGTTCTCGTCAGGCATCGATGACGACATCGACGTCGTGGAGGAGCTCCACATCCCGGTGAGAGGCCACCAGAGGGACGCTGCGAGCGCCAACGCGGCTGACTTCGCCTCCACGGTGGGGGACGCCACACCCCAGGCCACCGAGACGCGGCTCAATGCCGGATGGGTGCGCTGGCTGGAAGGGCGGACTGGCCCCTACGACGACATCGCAGCAGCACAAACCCTCTTCTCCGATTTCTCCGACGACGACAGCGCCAGGACTTGCGATGTCACCGACGTCCCCGTTGTGCACTCCGCGCTCAAAGTGTTCGACCAAATGTCCAGCCGTGGCTCGGACGCCAGCCCAGGCTTTCGGGATCTGGTTTCCCTTGCCGCGTCTGCCTCCTCGTCCTGCAGCGTGGAGGACGAGCGCCCCAAGGTGCCTTCCTCCATCGGCAACAACATACACTTGGTCTCCAGGTTCCTATCCTCAAGGCTCGATGGCGGCGTGAAGAAGCCGTTGCAGGAGTACCTGCTGGCGCTCAAGTACCAGAGTACTAAGCTGCTCATCAGCAACACCCTAGACACGATGGTCAAGCTTCAGGCGGCGCTGCTCCTCGCCCAGGGGTGCGTCTCCGAGCAGCACTCAAACACGCCGTACCAGCAGACCAACTCGCAGCTGCTCGAGTTCACGTGGGGCCTGGCCAACAGCGGGTACCCGTTCGACATCCGGCCGGACCTGGTGAAGGGCGACTCCGCCGTGCTGCCACCGGAGTTCGCGTCCGCCGTCGAGGGCCGCGCGTTGCTGACGACGTGGTGGCCGCAGGAGGCGGCGCTCCAGCATGAGAAGCCTGATGAGCAGCAGCAGCCGGAGTTGATTCAGAAGGAGCTGAAGCAGTGCTATCTGTCACTGGAGAAGGGGTTCAACTCGATGACGGTGAGCCAGCCGGGCACCCTGTTCCACGAGGCCATGAAGGTTCGCAAGCGGCTGGGCGCCATCGTGGACCACATCAGCCAGGACCGGCGCGAGCGGCCGCGAGAGCGCGACCTCCTGCTCCTGGCCTTCATCCTGGATAGCCGCGAGACGCTCACCGACGCCCAGATCTCCGACAACGTGATCGATGTCAGGTTCGCCGCCCGCGAAGCCACCGCCAGTGTGCTCACCTGGATGTTCATGTTCCTCGACGACCACACCGCGTTCCTTAAGGCCATCACCGAGGGCGTCAAGGCGTTCGAGCCCAACCTGATCGCCAAGGCCAACAGCTTCGTCCATGGCGGCTGTGTTTCCGAGCTGTACCACCTCGCGCCCATCGTCTGCGCCAGCGTCAACGGGAAGACATGCATGCGGGCGTGCACAACGACGAGCATGGCGGACGAGTTGGTGGTGTCCGAGGAGGTGGACGAGGTTCTCAACGCCTTGCCCAACAGGCAACCATGGCCGCCACCCAGGCAGTTTGCGATACTTGCTGATGGTGTTCGAGTTAGACCTCTACCGTGGCCATCCTTTTACTGTCATGCAGGAGGAGACTACCACGGTGATGTCTGCATCACTCCTCCTTCAGTACACGGCACAAATCCTGCAAGTGATGCTATGGTTGGAATGAAGATTGTAGCAATTGGAACTGATGACAAGGATTACATACACATTGAGGAACTGAGGAAAGCGGCAGAAGCAAACAAGGACACATTGGCTGGTGATTCTCCTTTCTCTGATGCTACTCCTGCTCCTACGCGGCTACGCCGATGGTGACCATCAGCAAGGGGACACCGCAGAAGCCGACTCCTATTCCAGCTGCCATCTTCGACATGCCCAAGCCAAACCTTCGGAGTCTTAACAAGCCCAAGCACATCCAGCTGCAACAGAACAGCCATCTAGCAAATTTAGCTACAATCAGTTCAGCAATTTACCTGCAACCAGGCTAGCTACACTATCAGCGGCTTGGGGGCAAGCCACATTTCAAGGGGTGGGGAATGTTAGATATATTAGGTGGGTTATGAGCTATGGTCATGTGTAGTAGATGAGCTATGGGTTATGTGGGCTTGAGGAGATATAAATATAGGCTGAGTCATCTGTAAAAGTCATCAAACAACAGAATACAAAATATCGATTCACTGAAACCCCGTCTGCTCTCGTCTTTCTTCCGTCTTCCCAGCTCCAATCTCTGATCTCCTTTCTTCTACCTTCTGTGGTGCTAACACGCTGCTCCTCGATTCGATTGGCTCCGTGTCGACCTCCAGGTCAGGCGACCTTTCCTCCTCTTCAGATCGCTGTATTTTTTTGTTCCCCACCCCAGCACCCAGCCCGGAATCTGCAACCTCGCCAGCGGTTGCTGGGGGTTCTTCCCCTTGTTCGATCGGTTGGTTGCTTGACTGATTGGCCCGCTTCCTTTGTTCCTGGTTAACCGAAATTCACTCGATTTTTTTTAAAAATCTGAAGCTCTATACTGTATGTAATAGTATATTTCTTCCCATGGTAGGTTGAGAAGGAAAGCATCGCGAGTTCGCCATACGGATGGGTTCCAAAGCGCCTTTCTGTCTCACGCTCCTCTTGCTGCTCGCCGCCGCCTGGGGACCTGCTGCACATGCCAACGATGCTGGTAACAGATTGTGTTATGTTCTCATCAGTCATCACTCTGGATTTGCACCGTTGAGTTGACGGTAGATTACACTGTTTGCAGTGTGAGAAATAGGGGATAGATATGATAGCTGCTGCAGAGTGGAGACAACCTTGCTGCAAAACCATAATCACCATCGGTCGTATTAGATATTTATAGGGCAATTATCAACACGAGTACCACCTCTCCTCTGAAACTCTGGGACTCCGGTCATATCAGCACCGTTGAGTTGATTTACCCACTTAGGCTGGGATTTGCACTGATAAGGGATAAGAAAGGATAGCTGCTGCAGAGTAGAGACAGCTTTGCTGCGAAACCATAATCATCATCGGTCGTATTAGATATTTATAGGGTACTTATCAACACGAGTACCAAACAAGCTGAAAATGAGCATGTTTTATTTTCTGATCCTCCTCTTATTCCAGTTGCTATGTACCAAATAACATAACATAACATAGGCTCGCTCATCACGGCATCTGTCCACTGCAACCCATGAAACACCCCTTCCTTATTAGTAGCACTAGATCTTTTGCCTCCAGATTGGATCATACCCAAACCCTTTAGGTCTCCTTTGGATCAAAGGATAATTTTCTGAATCCTGTATTTTTCCTGTGTTTTTGAACTAATTTCTGTGAAATTCCTATATCATTCATGTAAAATTCCTGCGATCCAAAGAAGCCCTTACTGCTTTCTCACTTGTTCTTCATCTTGCACAGTCGAGCTCCCGCATCATGCCTCAGCCTTGAAGGAACAGATTTCTTCAACCAAGATTCCTGCCCATCTCAAGAGTGGCAGCGGACTATGCTCGGCCTGTGAAAACTTCACGAGCGAAGCTGTCACTTATCTCGGCAAGGAACAGACACAGGACAGGATCATGGAGTTCCTTCATGATGCTTGCTCCCAATCATTCTCCTTTGAACAGAAGGTGATCATCTTGAACTTATTTTCTACTTATTTTCTTTATTATTCTTATATATAACAAGATGTGTATGTATTGTAGAAAACTAAAACACTGCTGTGGTTGCAAGATATTAAATGCATAAACATTTTATTCCCATACTACGTGTCTATATACCATGCTGGGAAGGTGCTGCCTGATATGAAATAGTAGTACTACGTGGGTTTATTGTAGTTTTTCTCTAACAAATTCCTTATCTCCGCAGTGTGTCGAACTGATGGACTCTTATGCGACTCTCTTGTTTGCCAAGATCACGGAGATCAGACCAGAAGCGTTCTGCAAACGGTATGGCCTGTGCAGGGACACGGCTCTTCTCTCCGGTGTGGGAAGTGACAGCACGTGTGTGTTCTGCCACCATCTGCTTGATGAAATCATGTCCAAACTGAAAGATCCAGATGCGGAGGTAATAGCTCTTGTGTCATTTACCGTGTTCCCTACCATGAGTTGTCATCCTGTGTGCCTGACATTTTGGCTTGGTTGTGTGTCTACAGTTTGAGATAATTCAGATTCTTGTCAAGGAGTGCAATAAGATCGAAGGTCACGTCCAGCAGGTAGGCTTTTTGGCTCGTTGATGTGTAGGCTTTTCACCCCCACAACTCAGCATATGCCAGATTTACTTCCCTGTTAGAATGTAAACAATCTGAACGGCTTGCAGAAACGCTTTTTTTTTTTAAAAAAAACCCACAGAGATGGGCCAACTTAGAATCGCTTTCTGCTTGTTCAGTTGATCTGCGATGGCACGTGCTAATTAGTCTTGTTTTGGTGCTGGCAGTGCAAGAGGCTGGTCTTGCAGTACGTTCCCCTCATCTTGGTGAACGGTGAGAAGATCCTCGAGAAGAACGATGTCTGCGCGCTCGCACAGGCTTGTCCAGCGAGCCGTAGGAAGACGTTCAGCTCGGTGTTGAAGGGAGCGTTGCTGAGTGACGCCTGGCTTGAAGGTTGAAGAAGAACACACGGAGCGGTTTAGCAGTGGTCGGAAATAGTGTGAACAAGTGCCGTGTTGTACATAATGTCGTGTATAAATGCATGAAGGACGCATGCCCTGCATTCTTTTCGTCTTGTATCATAAATTCATAAACACGTCGTCTTAAGTAATTGTTTATGGACACCTAGAGGGGATGAAGGTTAAAATATTTGGCCTTGAGGTATGATGCAGCCAATCAATTTGTATCCACAAAGTTTCAGCGCTGGCGACTTGAAACTGCAGATGATGTGGTATTTTTATTTGCATCAAAGCTCAAGATTTCAGAGTAGGGAAGAGTGATGTTTCAGAAACAACAGAATACATTGCTGTTAAAAGTGACGCTGGAACGGTTTGCTGCACTTACTGTTTGTGTGTAAAAATAGTGAAGTTAGTGGACTGAATGATCCTAGCCAGTTTCTCTTAATGAATGATTCTGGCCGGTTTATGTTGATGAATGATTCTGGCCAGTTTCTCTTAGAAGGTGTTCCCCATTTAGTATTGATTGTTCGATTTAACTGGTTTTTTTTCATTTTTAGTGAACTTTGGTGATGATACGTATCCTGGCCAGTATATGTTAATGAATGATTCTGGCCAGTTTTCTCTTAAAAGGTGTTCCCCATTATAGGTGTACATTCGGGCCGCTCGGCCCGGTCCAGTTCAAGCCCGAAAAGGCCTGTATTGTTTGAATTTCGGGCCGGTCTGACCTGTTTGAATTTTGGGCCGTGTCTGGCCGGCCCACGGGCCTAGCCCTCGGCCCACGGCCCGACACGTAATTGCTTAAACGTGCCAGACTTATTTTGGGCGGCCCGAAGTTATAAAAGCCCGAAATTCATTTTTTGGCCCGAAATTCATATTAGGGCCCAAAATTCAGTTTTTGGCCTGAAATTCACATTAGGGCCAAAATTCACATCAGAGCCCTAAATTCAAAATAAATTTAATAAAACAAATAAAAGATAAGACAAATAAATTTGACCAAAAGCAAACTTAATCTCTACTAACTATTAAGAAGCTAACGTAGACCGTCCCCGCCTCCCCTTATCGTGGTCGCATACTCGCATGTGAAAGTTCCCTTTGCCCAGGAACAGGGTCTGGATGTCGCCTAGAGGGGGGTGAATAGGCGAATAAAAATTATCACTTTAAAACTTAAATTCTTACTCTACTCGAAGACTAGAACGCAGTGGAATAAAAAGACCCTTCGAGTAGATTGCAGCGGAACAGAAGATCCTGTCTCAAAATGCCCTGCACTTCAAATATAACTTGTACCACAGATAAGTATTGAAGTGCAGATATAAAGATTAAGTGAGACAGAAAATCAGCACACAGCACAGAGTAGAGCACACGGACACAGGGATTTATCCCGAGGTTCGGCCAAGCCTGAAATGCTTGCCTAGTCCTCGTTGGAGTTAGCCACACCTGGGCTTGGAGTCTATTTCAACTCCTTCCTTCGTTTGCTCAGATCTGTCAGTATGACAGATAGAGCCTTCCACTATGTTGAGTTGGTTACAACGAAACCGCGGCTACTTACAATCTTCTTGGCAGCACTCCGACAGAGTAACAATATGCTCAAGACCTTGCTCTAGCTCTTAGCAGCACTTCTCCACTCTCTAAAGGCTTATAGCTTTGCCTTCTACACAAACTAGAGAAATACACACAAGAGGGAGAGTGAGAATTGATCAGAGTGATGTATACTATTATTGGCTGCTCTTGTCTCTATGATGGAGGCGCCTAGGAGTCCCTTTTATAGGCCCAAGCGGCCTAGGAGCCGTTGGAATCCCATTTGGAAGGCAATACTTGCTTTCTGTCGGGTGACGCACCGGACAGTCCGGTGCACCACCGGACATCAACTGTTCATTGTCCGGTGCGGATCTCATTTCAAAATTGGCGCAGACGACCGTTGCAGACTTGGAGCCGTTGGCGCACCGGACACTGTCCGGTGCACACCGGACAGTCCGGTGCTTCCATCTGACCGTTGGCTCGGCCACGCGTCATGCGCGGATTGCGCGGCCGACCGTTAGTCTGGCCGACCGTTGGCTCACCGGACAGTCCGGTGCACCACCGTACAGTCCGGTGAATTTTAGCCAAACGCCGTCGATGAATTCCCGAGAGCGGCCAGTTGACCAGACGCCGGCCTGGCGCACCGGACGCTGTCCGGTGCACCACCGGACAGTCCGGTGTACCCAGACTGCGCAGAGTCTTGGCAGCTCCAGCCAAGTCTTTTTCCTTTGTATTTTCTCTTCTTTTCTTCTTCTTTCTGTTTCTAACATTTGGACAAATATGTTAGTACACAAAAATCAATGTACTAAGTCTAGAAACATACCTTCTCTTTGATTTTCACTTCTTTAACATTTGGCATGATTAAGAATGATGTTGGACTCATAAATCATCAAGTCAGCTTGACTTGATCTAGATTGACATTTCTGAGCTCCAATATCCTGCAAAGGTCACATATAATATCTCCAAGCATAGGAACAACCCAAACTAAAGGTCAAGGTGCACTTAGCTCTTTTGGGCTGCTTCCGATTTTGATTTCAACATTTGTTCTCCTTCTAGTGACCTTGTTCACTTCTTAGAGCTTGATCTTGAGCCTTATGACTTACACCACATAACTATAGATGTTTCCTCATTGGTTGTAAGTCACGTCCTTATGTAGTGATCCTTGATGTGCCATAGCTCTTCTCAACTCGATCACCCTTGACTTTGCAAGTCTTCTTCTTCACCCTTGGCTTTGGGTTCCTCAGCCTCTTTGACCTTCTCCCATGCACTTGGTACCTCGAAGCTCTTCTTGCCTCCATCCTTGGCTTGATCAGTTGTCTCCGAGCTACGCACCCGAGTCTCACTTTATGCAATGTCCATCTTACTTGTGATGTCCATTATCTATCCATAATCTAGTCCTTGGACCATGACATTTGTTCACTTGTGTTGAACCCTGTTAGCTTTACATTAAGCACCTGTTCAACACTTAGCACACTTGTTAGTCCTTTAATTGAGTTGTCATCCAAACACCAAAACCCATAAGAGAGCTTTCAATCTCCCCCTTTTTGGTGATTGATGGCAACATAATTAAAGCTTACATAAGAGTGAAATTTGAAGCACAAATTTTGAGCTCTAAGTTTGTAGAATGCTCCCCCTAAATATGTGCTTGCATTAAAATCTTAGCTTTGGCCTTAAATGCCAAAATGCACATACTTAGGCTAATTCGAAGTATTGCTACACCTTAACACCTGTGGGATGTATTGTGTCAAGGATCAAATCATGATGCGTATAACACACAAATGCACAGAATCAGAGTTAAACACCAATCAATTGAGTGGATATATCACAGGAATATCAACCTACCACTATTCACCATTAAGATACCAATTTAAATTAAGATACCAATTTAAAGCAGTTTTAAAACAGCATTAACCACATGCACCATTACCCACATGAATATCTATTACCGGATAAACACAATAGATGCTAATAAATTCATACCAGCGGAACCACTAGTTTTGCATTATCACCATTTAATACAACAAGAAGCATATGATAAGAATTATCTATAACAACAAACTAACACATCCTTCCTTAAGATCAAAGGAACTCAAACTAACACATCCTTCCTTAAGATCAAAGGAACCTAAGCTTTAATGCACAAAATAAAAGGAACCTAAGCTTTAATGCACAAAATAAAAGGAACCTAAGCTTTAATGCACAAAATTCTCCCCCTTTGACATCAAACACCAAAACCATATTCGAGCAAGAACATAGGATGATGTCAAGGGATAGCAGGGTATTAAGCAGATAAAACACACTAACGATGCTCCCCCTTACTCATTAAACATATGCACCACAAGCATTAAGATACATATACGCAAAAGATCAATGCTTCCTTTTGTACCTTTACCATGTTGTGGTGTACTTTCCATCTTGAGAGTTTAATCTCTAGGAGGCTCCTTCACACTTGTGCCTGATCCTTTATCCTAACCTTTTCTTGTTGCTAAGACACCAAACTTAGAACAAGTTATAGTATTGCGGCACAAGATGAAGCTTCTATTCTAGTGATTACCAAAAGTTATCAATTGAAGCATACTACCAAGGCTACCAATTGAAAGATCATTACTGTCATAGTTCCATGATATTAAAGATAAGCATCTAGTATCACCAAATATTATAGAGCACGAGCAATCTACAAATATGCAATTATTCATAACTTAAGATACCAACTACTTGACTTACGGAGGTACCCAAGTTTTGATTGCTCCATTTCTTGCTCATCTCCCCTTGTCCACCTTGAGACTATACAAGATCACTCAAGAAACAATTAGTCTCAAAAGACACAAGTTATGTGTGCTCCCCCTAAAATTGTGCATCAAGTATTTGAATGACTTGCACTTTGCACATTCTAGCTTCCTCAGAACTAGAGGGCATCACAACATATCTTGGTCAAGGCATACTTTATCAATTTTATCACAAAGAGATACCAATTGAGTAGTTGACTTAATACAACAATGCATGCCTCAAGGAGTATAACATTTTACAAGCAACCTAGGCATGCTTCATACATGATAATCATTGCACCACATATACCGATTGAAAACAACAAGATCATGCATATAAATCACAATGTCTAATCACATCAAGAATAAGAAAAATTTTCTTAGGTACACCAAGGAAAACAATATTTTAAAGTAGAGAGCACATATGCCAAGAAACTATCAATTCAAAGGCAAGAACATAGCTGTGATCATAATCAATGGAACTCCAAGATATTTAATGAAATTGCATAGTTCCATTCTCCATACCTTTGCCTTTTACCTGAATGGCCATGAGAGTACCAGTTGTCACCAAATGAGGACTCCTTTCGCTCATGCACCTCATAGCTCAAGAGGGTGCATTGAAGGCGCATACCATTGTTATACATAGAGTGTCAATACCAAGTACTTATGTGAACATGGACTAAACAATAGCTATCATGCTTACACTTAGGTTAATCATTAAACATCACATAGCATGATTTACAAAAAGATACATGTTTATCCATATACACCAAGAGAGTCAATCATGGTGGATATATCAAATGAAAAGCTACCCATTGAATGATTCAAAAGATATATCCTATAAAGCACCCAGTCATGATTAAGCAATCATGATTATGCTCTTAGAAATCATGGATCATTATTTGACAGAAATTCAACACAAGTAATCTAAAAAGCACAACTACTCCAAGGATAGATAGCACGATAATCCAACTTAAGAGCAATGCTGATAATGCACTTAAGAAACATAGGTACCGTCCTTTGGAGAGCCAGATGCAGATTCTCATTAAAGTCCTTTGCTTGATTCACCAATAATGATTAAGGACTTCTACAACTTATTTAACTCGAGATGAACATGGGATTAATATTGCACAATAATCCAGCCTTGAGTTAATGAATAGACAATAAAGATTAACAGCTTAAGCATAGAGTTTGAAATAACCATCTTAAGCTCTCCCAGGGTCTCCATTCCATCTCGAGGCACCTGCATGGTCTAGTTGACAAAGTTTGGTACCCATCTCGGGATGGGTCCATGACGTTCAACTAAAAGTGCCTTTGGTACCCAAATAGCCTTTGTGCTAGTTCTAGGTGATCTCATTATAGATCTAGCACAAGTGAATGATTTGGGTCTCCTAAGCGAATGAGATTGAGACAAATTTACTTGCTTAGGAACCTTACCTTTATTACATACCTTAGATAGATGACCCTGCTCACCACACTTGTAGCAGAAGCGTCGCTCAACCTAACATGACGCTTGCTGTTTGTCATTTTCCTTGGTGAGAGTCATTGAGAGCACCTAGAGGGGGGGTGAATAGGTGATCCTGTAAAACTTCAAAAACTTATAGCCACAAAAACTTGGTTAATTGTTAGCACAATAATTGCCAAGTGGCTAAAGAGGAATCCTCTACAAAACATAATAACCAACAAGGATCAATCACAGAGATGGCACGGTGGTTATCCCATGGTTCGGCCAAGACCAACGCTTGCCTACTCCACGTTGTGGCGTCCCAACGGACGAGGGTTGCAATCAACCCCTCTCAAGTGGTCCAAAGACCCACTTGAATACCACGGTGTTTTGCTTCCTTTTTCTCAATCCCGTTTGCGAGGAATCTCCACAACTTGGAGCCTCTCGCCCTTACACTTGAAATTCACAAAGAACACGGAGCAAGGGAGGGATTAGCAACGCACACAAGACACAAGAATCAGAGTGTCAACACGCACACAAATCGCAACAAGAGCTCGCAACACGACTCAATGAGTTCACAACTCCACAAGAGCTCTATATGCTATCACAATGAAACTAATGCGCGAAATCGATGTCTTGGTGCTTGGAAATGTTGTGGAGATGCTTGGTGTGCTCCTCCATGCGCCAAGGGGTCCTTTTTATAGCCCCAAGGCAGCTAGGAGCCGTTGGGAGCAATCTTGGAAGGCTGATCTTGCCTTCTGTCGACTGGCGCACCGGACACTGTCCGGTGCACACCGGACACTGTCCGGTGCCCGATTTCCTTCCTTAAATAGCGAAGCCGACCGTTGGCAGCCTGAGAGCCGTTGGCGCACCGGACAGTCTGGTGCCCCCTTCTAGCCGTTGGCTCGGCCACGTGTCCCGCGCAGATCGCGCGGCCGACCGTTGGCTCACCGGACAGTCCGGTGCACACCGGACAGTCCGGTGAATTATAGCCATACGTCGCCGGTGACTTCCCGAGAGCGGCCAGTTCGCTCGAACTAGCCTGGTGCACCGGACACTGTCCGGTGCACCACCGGACAGTCCGGTGCTCCCAGACTCAGCAGATTCTTGGCTGCTCGAGCCAAGACATTTCCAATTGGATTTTTCCTGTTTCCAGCACTTAGACACAATACATTAGTCCATAAAACAATGTACTAAGTCTGAGAAACATACCTTTATCCTTGATTTGTACTTTGTCCACCTCTTTACACTTAGGCACTTGTGTTGGACACTAAATCACCAAAACACTTAGAAATGGCCCAAGGGCACATTTCCCTTTCAATCTCCCCCTTTTTGGTGATTTATGCCAACACAACATAAAGCAAGTAGAACAAGTACACAAACAATTCAAATTAGAACTCAAAATTGTTTTGATTCAATTTGACATATATGGATCACTCTATGCCCCCACTTGGTTTGTTTTTGCAAATCAAACTCAAATTCCTATCTCTAAGTCAAAACCACTTGTAGAGACATAAAGAGAGGTTTTCCAAAGAAATTTGATCAAGGATTTCAAAAACTCCCCCTTTTTCCCATAATCAACACTTCTCCCCACAAGAGGCCAACTTTTGACATAAAAGACAATAAAAGAGTTTTGACAAACCAAAAGCTCTAATCTACTATTTTCAAAATTTCTCAAGTGGTAGCTGATCCATTTATTGCTTTGGCCTTTATTTTCTCCCCCTTTGGCATCAAGCACCAAAACGGGATCAATCTTGGCCCTCTAACCCCATTGCCTCACCAAAATTTTCAAATAAGAACACAAAGGCAATAGGAGTATAAAGATGAACTTTGAAAAGTTACTCTTTCTCATCGGAGTGCAGTGGAAGTCTTGCATGGTCTAAGTCCACCTTTTCCCTTTCAATTCTCCTTGGAGACTAAAACAACCAAACTCAAGTACATGGTTAGTCTCAAAGGGTCAAGTTGTAGCACAGCTCCCCCTAAATATGTGCATCACTTGCAAAAAGGACTTGTGAGGTCCAAGGAGTGTTTGTACAACTTGAGCACCACAATAAGCAACAAAATGCAGAATGAACATGATCAAAGGCATAAACACATATATGCTACAATTCAATCCAAGTTCCGCGAATCTAAGATATTGAGCTCACTACGCAGCCTGCAAAAGGTCTTTTCATCTAGAGGCTTGGTAAAGATATCGGCTAGCTGGTTCTCGGTGCTAACATGAAACACTTCGATATCTCCCTTTTGCTGGTGGTCTCTCAAAAAGTGATGCCGGATGTCAATGTGCTTTGTGCGGCTGTGCTCAACAGGATTTTCCGCTATTCGGATAGTGAAAGGGAAATGTGCCCTTGGGCCATTTCTAAGTATTTTGGTGATTGAGTGCCAACACATGTGCTTAATTGTGAATTTATGTCCATGGATGAACAAGATGCAAATCATGAAATAAAGGTATGTTTCTAAGCCTTAGTACATTGGTTTTGTGTACTAATATACTTGTCTAAGTGTTAGAAACAGAAAGAAGTAGAAGAGAAAAAGACTTGGCTGTGTACAGCCAAGAGTCAGTTCGGTCTGGAGCACCGGACTGTCCGGTGTGCACCGGACAGTGTCCGGTGCGCCAGGCTGACTCGGCACGAACAGGCCGCTCTCGGGAATTCGCCGATGGTGTACGGCTAAAATTCACCGGACTGTCCGGTGTGCACCGGACTGTCCGGTGAGCCAACGGTCGGCCGGGCCAACGGTCGGCCGCGCAATCTGCGCGGGACACGTGGCCGAGCCAACGGTCGGAAGACGGCACCGGACTGTCCGGTGTGCACCGGACATGTCCGGTGCGCCAACGGCTCCAGATCTGCCAACGGTCTGCAACGGTCGGCTTCACTGTTTAAGGAAACAAATCGGGCACCGGACAGTGTCCGGTGTGCACCGGACTGTCCGGTGCCCCCGACGACAGAAGGCAGGGATAGCCTTCTAGATTTGCTCTCAACGGCTCCTAGCTGCCTTGGGGCTATAAAAGGGGCTCCTAGGCGCATGGAGGATATACACAAGCAACCTTTGAGCATTCTTGATCATCCACACTCAGTCCTTGCGCATTCGTTTGTCATTCTAAGTGATTCGAGCTCCGTTCTAGTGAGAACTGTGTGATACTCTTGTGAGCTCGATTCTTGGCCGTGTGTGTGCGCGTTTCGCTGTGGATTTGTGTGTGTTGCTTCCCTCCCTTACTCTGTGCTTCTTTGTGATCATATACTTGTAAGGGCAAGAGACTCCAATTTGTGGAGATTCCTTGCAAACGGGATAGTGAAAGGCAAAACAAAACACCGTGGTATTCAAGTGGGTCTTTGGACCGCTTGAGAGGGGTTGATTGCAACCCTCGTCCGTTGGGACGCCACAACGTGGAGTAGGCAAGCGTTGGTCTTGGCCGAACCACGGGATAAACCACTGTGTCACCTTTGTGCTTGATCTCTTGTGGTATTGTGTTTTGTTGAGACTTCTCTTTAGCCACTTGGCAATCATTGTGCTAACACTTAACAAGTTTTTGTGGCTTAAGTTTTAAAGTTTCACAGGATCACCTATTCACCCCCCCCCTCTAGGTGCTCTCAATTGGTATCGGAGCCGTTCTCTTCACAAAAGGGACTAACCGCCCGAAGAGATGGATCCTAAGGGGAAGGGAATAGTGATCAATGACAAAGAGAAGGAATCCTTCGTCAACGAGCCGAAGGACGACAAGCCTACCGACTCCGGCTCGGGGCATAAACGGAAGGAAGGGAGGAAAAAGAAGACAAGGCGCATCAAGGAGATCATCTATTACGACGATAGTGATGAGTCTACTTCTTCCCAAAAGGATGACGACAACGACTACAAAAAGACGGTCAATTCGAACTTTTCATTTGATTATTCTCGTATTCAACATAGTTCGAATTCGCATTTGCTTTCCATTCCTCTTGGCAAACCTCCACACTTCGATGGGGAGGACTACGGATTTTGGAGTCACAAAATGCGTAGTCACTTATTCTCTCTCCATCCAAGCATATGGGAGATTGTGGAGAATGGAATGAAATTTGATAGCTCGGATAGCCCTATGCTTATAAATGAACAAATTCATAGAAATGCACAAGCTACTACTGTTCTCTTAGCATCTTTGTGCAGGGAAGAGTACAATAAAGTGAGCGGCTTGGACAATGCCAAGCAGATATGGGACACCCTCAAGATCTCTCACGAGGGGAACGACATCACCATGCTCACCAAGATGGAGTTGGTGGAGGGCGAGCTTGGACGATTCGCCATGATAAGGGGAGAGGAGCCAACTCAAACGTACAACCGGCTCAAGACCCTTATCAACAAAATAAGGAGCTACGGAAGCACGCGATGGACGGACCACGACGTCGTCCGCCTAATGCTAAGGTCCTTTACCGTTCTTGATCCTCATCTCGTGAACAATATTCATGAGAATCCTAGGTACACGATGATGACACCCGAGGAAGTACTTGGAAAATTCGTAAGCGGGCGGATGATGATCAAGGAGGCAAGATACGTCGACGAAGCGTTGAACGGTCCAATCCACGAGCCTCAACCCATTGCTCTCAAGGCAACAAGGAGCAAGGAGTCGCTACCCAGCAAGGTGGCGCAAGTTGAGGCGGCCGGGCTCAATGATGAAGAGATGGCTCTCATCATCAAGAGATTCAAGACGGCGCTAAATGGTCGCAAGGGGCAGACAAGCAAGACCAAGACAAAGGGGAAGCGCTCATGCTTCAAATGTGGTAAGGTTGGTCATTTTATTGCTAACTGTCCCGAAAATGATAGTGACCAGGAGCAAGGGAAAAACGGGAAGAGAGAGAACAAGAAAGTTTACAAGAAGGCCAAAGGTGAAGCACACCTTGGAAAGGAGTGGGACTCGGATTGCTCTTCGTCCGACTCCGACGACGAAGGACTCGTTGCCACTGCCTTCAACAAAACGGCTCTCTTCCCCCACGAGCATCACACTTGCCTCATGGCAAGGGAGAAGAAGGTAATCACTGGTAATGCTAATACTTATGATTCTTCTAGTGATGATGAGTCTAGTGAGGATGAAATAGATTATTCTAGTTTATTCAAGGGATTGGACAGAACTAAGATAGCTAAGATTAATGAATTAATTGATGCTTTGAATGAAAAGGATAGAATCTTAGAAAAACAAGAAGATCTTTTATATGAAGAGCATGATAAATTTGTTAGTGCACAAAATTCACTTGCTCTAGAAGTTAAAAGAAATGGAATTCTTTCTTGTGAACTTTCTACTTGTAATGAAACCATTTCTGCTTTAAAAGGTGAAATTAATGTTTTAACCGCTAAACTAGAAGTAGCAAGTGTTGAAAATGTTACAATTTGCACTAGGTGTAAGGATTTTGATGTTAATGCTTGTAGTGAACACCTAGTTTCAATTTCAAAACTTAATGATGAATTGGCTAGTCTTAATGCTCAACTTAAGACTAGCAAGAGTGAAGTTGAAAAAATAAAATTTGCAAGGGATGCCTACACGGTTGGTAGACACCCCTCAATTAAGGATGGTCTTGGCTTCAAGAGAGAGGCCAAGAACTTAACAAGCCATAAGGCTCCCATCTTCGTCAAGGAGAAAGGGAAGGCCCCTATGGCTAGTAACGCTAAAAAGAACCATGCTTTTATGTATAATGATAGGAGACATGTTAGAAATGATTATAATGATTTTGATTCACATGTTTATGATTCTCATGCCATGTTTGCTTCTAGTTCTTCCTATAAGCATGATAGAGACATGTGTAGGAGAAATGTTGTGCATATGCCTAGGAGAAATTTTGCTCATGTTCCTAGAAAAGTTGTCAACAAACCATCTACCATTTATTATGCTTGCAATGCTCCCTTTGCTATTTGTAGAAAGGGTAAGAAGGTAATTGCTAGGAAGTTAGGGGCAAGATGCAAGGGAGATAAAACTTGCATTTGGGTCCCTAAGGATATTTGTGCTAACCTTGTAGGACCCAACATGAGTTGGGTACCTAAGACCCAAGCCTAAATTTGCCTTGCAGGTTTATGCATCCGGGGGTTCAAGCTGGATTATCGACAGCGGATGCACAAACCATATGACGGGGGAGAAGAAGATGTTCACCTCCTACGTCAAAAATAAGGATTCCCAAGATTCAATTATATTCGGTGATGGGAATCAAGGCAAGGTAAAAGGGTTAGGTAAAATTGCAATTTCTAATGAGCACTCAATCTCAAATGTGTTTTTAGTTGAGTCTCTTGGTTACAATTTGCTATCTGTTAGTCAACTGTGCAATATGGGATATAATTGTTTATTTACAAATGTAGATGTGTCTGTCTTTAGAAGATGTGATGGTTCACTAGCTTTTAAGGGTGTACTAGACGGCAAGCTTTACTTAGTTGATTTTGCAAAAGAAGAGGCCGGTCTAGATGCATGCTTAATGGCTAAGACTTGCATGGGCTGGCTGTGGCATCGCCGCTTAGCACATGTGGGGATGAAGAACCTCCACAAGCTTCTAAAGGGAGAACACGTGATAGGTCTAACAAATGTTTATTTCGAAAAAGATAGACCTTGTGCAGCTTGTCAGGCAGGTAAACAAGTGGGAGGAGCACATCACAGCAAGAATGTGATGACCACGTCAAGACCTCTGGAGCTGCTGCATATGGACCTCTTCGGACCCGTCGCCTATCTAAGCATAGGAGGAAGTAAGTATGGTCTAGTTATTGTTGATGACTTTTCCCGCTTCACTTGGGTGTTCTTTTTGCAGGATAAGACTGAAACCCAAGGGACCCTCAAGCGCTTCCTCAGGAGAGCTCAAAATGAGTTTGAGCTCAAGGTGAAGAAGATTAGGAGCGACAACGGGTCCGAGTTCAAGAACCTTCAAGTAGAGGAGTTTCTTGAGGAGGAAGGGATCAAGCACGAGTTCTCTGCTCCCTACACACCACAGCAAAATGGTGTGGTAGAGAGGAAGAACAGGACGCTAATCGATATGGCAAGGACGATGCTTGGAGAGTTCAAGACCCCCGAGTGCTTTTGGTCGGAAGCTGTGAACACGGCTTGCCACGCCATCAACAGGGTCTATCTTCATCGACTCCTCAAGAAGACTTCGTATGAGCTACTAACCGGTAACAAACCCAATGTATCGTACTTTCGTGTATTTGGGAGCAAGTGCTACATTCTAGTGAAGAAGGGTAGAAATTCTAAGTTTGCTCCCAAAACTGTAGAAGGGTTTTTATTAGGTTATGATTCAAATACAAAGGCGTATAGAGTCTTCAACAAATCATCGGGTTTGGTTGAAGTCTCTAGCGACGTTGTATTTGATGAGACTAATGGCTCTCCAAGAGAGCAAGTTGTTGATTGTGATGATGTAGATGAAGAAGATGTTCCAACGGCCGCTATACGAACCATGGCGATTGGAGACGTTCGGCCACAGGAACAAGATGAACGAGATCAACCTTCTTCCTCAACAACGGTGCATCCCCCAACTCAAGACGATGAACAGGTTCATCAAAAGGAGGCGTGTGATCAAGGGGGAGCACAAGATGATCATGTGATGGAGGAAGAAGCGCAACCGGCACCTCCAACCCAAGTTCGAGCGATGATTCAAAGGGATCATCCCGTCGACCAAATTCTGGGTGACATTAGCAAGGGAGTAACTACTCGGTCTCGACTAGTTAATTTTTGTGAACATTACTCTTTTGTCTCCTCTATTGAGCCTTTCAGGGTAGAGGAGGCCTTGCTAGATCCGGATTGGGTGTTGGCCATGCAGGAGGAACTTAACAACTTCAAGCGCAATGAAGTTTGGACGCTGGTGCCTCGTCCCAAGCAAAATGTTGTGGGAACCAAGTGGGTGTTCCGCAACAAACAGGACGAGCACGGGGTGGTGACGAGGAACAAGGCTCGACTTGTGGCAAAAGGTTATGCCCAAGTCGCAGGTTTGGACTTTGAGGAGACCTTTGCTCCTGTGGCTAGGCTAGAATCAATTCGTATCTTGCTAGCATATGCCGCTCACCATTCTTTCAGGTTGTACCAAATGGATGTGAAGAGCGCTTTCCTCAACGGGCCAATAAAGGAGGAGGTGTACGTGGAGCAACCCCCTGGCTTCGAGGATGAACGGTACCCCGACCACGTCTGTAAGCTCTCTAAGGCGCTCTATGGACTTAAGCAAGCCCCAAGAGCATGGTATGAATGCCTTAGAGATTTCTTAATTGCTAATGCTTTCAAGGTTGGGAAAGCCGATCCAACTCTTTTTACAAAGACATGTGATGGTGATTTGTTTGTATGCCAAATTTATGTCGATGACATAATATTTGGTTCTACTAATCAAAAGTCTTGTGAAGAGTTTAGCAGGGTGATGACGCAGAAATTCGAGATGTCGATGATGGGCGAGTTGAACTACTTCCTTGGGTTCCAAGTGAAGCAACTCAAGGATGGCACCTTCATCTCCCAAACGAAGTACACGCAAGATCTGCTAAAGAGGTTTGGGATGAAGGACGCCAAGCCCGCAAAGACGCCGATGGGAACCGACGGACACACCGACCTCAACAAAGGAGGTAAGTCCGTTGATCAAAAAGCATACCAGTCAATGATAGGTTCTTTGCTTTACTTATGTGCTAGTAGACCGGATATTATGCTTAGTGTATGCATGTGTGCTAGATTTCAATCCGATCCTAAGGAGTGTCACTTGGTGGCGGTGAAGCGAATTCTTAGATATTTAGTCGCTACGCCTTGCTTCGGGATCTGGTATCCAAAGGGGTCTAACTTTGACTTGATTGGGTACTCAGATTCCGACTATGCTGGATGTAAGGTCGATAGGAAGAGTACATCGGGGACGTGCCAATTCTTAGGAAGGTCCCTGGTGTCATGGAACTCTAAGAAACAAACCTCCGTTGCCCTATCCACCGCTGAGGCCGAGTATGTTGCCGCAGGACAGTGTTGCGCGCAACTACTTTGGATGAGGCAAACCCTCCGGGACTTTGGCTACAATCTGAGCAAAGTCCCACTCCTATGTGACAATGAGAGTGCTATCCGAATAGCGGAAAATCCTGTTGAGCACAGCCGCACAAAGCACATAGACATCCGACATCACTTCTTGAGAGACCACCAGCAAAAGGGAGATATCGAAGTGTTTTATGTTAGCACCGAGAACCAGCTAGCCGATATCTTTACCAAGCCTTTAGATGAGAAGACCTTTTGCAGGTTGCGTAGTGAGCTCAATATCTTAGATTCGCGGAACTTGGATTGAAATGTAGCATACATGTGTTTATGCCCTTGATCATGTTCATTCTACATTTTGTTGCTTATTATGGTGCTCAAGTTGTACGAACACTCCCTGGACCTCACAAGTCTGTTGCAAAGTGATGCACATGTTTAGGGGGAGATGTGTTACAACTTGACCCTTTGAGACTAACCATATGCTTGAGTTTGCTTGATTTAGTCTCGAAGGAAAGTTGAAAGGGAAAAGGTGGACTTGGACCATGAAAGACTTCCACTGCACTCCGATGAGAGGGTAACTTATTCCAAGTCCATCTCATGAACTCTTATTGCCATTTGCTCTTAATTGAAGATTTTGGTGAGGCAATGGGGTTAAAGGGCCAAGATTGATCCCGTTTTGGTGCTTCATGCCAAAGGGGGAGAAAATAAAGGCCAAAGCGATAAATGGATCAGCTACCACTTGAGAAATTTGAAAATAGTAGAGTAGAGTTTTTGGTTTGTCAAAACTCTTTTATTTTCTCTTTTGGCTTCTTGTGGGAGAAATAGTAATTATGGAAAAGGGGGAGTTTTTGAAATCTTTGATCAATCTCTTTTGGAATGACTCTCTTTATGCTTCAACATGTGTGTTTGACTTAGAGATAGAGATTTGAGTTTGATTTCAAAAACAAACCAAGTGGTGGCAAAAGATGATCCATATATGCCAAAATTGAATCAAAATAAATTTAAGTTTTATTTGAAGTGAGTTTGCACTTGTTCTAGTTGCTTTATATTGTGTTGGCATAAATCACCAAAAAGGGGGAGATTGAAAGGGAAATGTGCCCTTGGGGCATTTCTAAGTATTTTGGTGATTGAGTGCCAACACATGTGCTTAATTGTGAATTTATGTCCATGGATGAACAAGATGCAAATCATGAAATAAAGGTATGTTTCTAAGCCTTAGTACATTGGTTTTGTGTACTAATATACTTGTCTAAGTGTTAGAAACAGAAAGAAGTAGAAGAGAAAAAGACTTGGCTGTGTACAGCCAAGAGTCAGTTCGGTCTGGAGCACCGGACTGTCCGGTGTGCACCGGACAGTGTCCGGTGCGCCAGGCTGACTCGGCACGAACAGGCCGCTCTCGGGAATTCGCCGATGGTGTACGGCTAAAATTCACCGGACTGTCCGGTGTGCACCGGACTGTCCGGTGAGCCAACGGTCGGCCGGGCCAACGGTCGGCCGCGCAATCTGCGCGGGACACGTGGCCGAGCCAACGGTCGGAAGACGGCACCGGACTGTCCGGTGTGCACCGGACATGTCCGGTGCGCCAACGGCTCCAGATCTGCCAACGGTCTGCAACGGTCGGCTTCACTGTTTAAGGAAACAAATCGGGCACCGGACAGTGTCTGGTGTGCACCGGACTGTCCGGTGCCCCCGACGACAGAAGGCAGGGATAGCCTTCTAGATTTGCTCTCAACGGCTCCTAGCTGCCTTGGGGCTATAAAAGGGGCTCCTAGGCGCATGGAGGATATACACAAGCAACCTTTGAGCATTCTTGATCATCCACACTCAGTCCTTGCGCATTCGTTTGTCATTCTAAGTGATTCGAGCTCCGTTCTAGTGAGAACTGTGTGATACTCTTGTGAGCTCGATTCTTGGCCGTGTGTGTGCGCGTTTCGCTGTGGATTTGTGTGTGTTGCTTCCCTCCCTTACTCTGTGCTTCTTTGTGATCATATACTTGTAAGGGCAAGAGACTCCAATTTGTGGAGATTCCTTGCAAACGGGATAGTGAAAGGCAAAACAAAACACCGTGGTATTCAAGTGGGTCTTTGGACCGCTTGAGAGGGGTTGATTGCAACCCTCGTCCGTTGGGATGCCACAACGTGGAGTAGGCAAGCGTTGGTCTTGGCCGAACCACGGGATAAACCACTGTGTCACCTTTGTGCTTGATCTCTTGTGGTATTGTGTTTTGTTGAGACTTCTCTTTAGCCACTTGGCAATCATTGTGCTAACACTTAACAAGTTTTTGTGGCTTAAGTTTTAAAGTTTCACAGGATCACCTATTCACCCCCCCCCCCTCTAGGTGCTCTCAGATAGCACTCTCATTATCACATAGGAGTGGGACTTTGCTCAGATTGTAGCCAAAGTCCCTGAGGGTTTGCCTCATCCAAAGTAGTTGCGCACAACACTGTCCTGCGGCAACGTACTCGGCCTCAGCGGTGGATAGGGCAACAGAGGTTTGTTTCTTAGAGTTTCATGACACCAGGGACCTTCCTAAGAATTGGCACGTCCTCGATGTACTCTTCCTATCGACCTTACATCTAGCATAGTCGGAATCTGAGTACCCAATCAAGTCAAAGTTAGACCCCTTTGGATACCAGATCCCGAAGCAAGGCGTAGCGACTAAATATCTAAGAATTCGCTTCACAGCCACTAAGTGACACTCCTTAGGATCGGATTGAAATCTAGCACACATGCATACGCTAAGCATAATATCCGGTCTACTAGCACATAAATAAAGCAAAGAACCTATCATGGACCGGTATGCTTTTTGATCAACGGACTTACCTCCTTTGTTGAGGTCGGTGTGTCCGTCGGTTCCCATCGGCGTCTTCGCGGGCTTGGTGTCCTTCATCCCAAACCTCTTTAGCAAATCTTGCGTGTACTTCGTTTGGGAGATGAAAGTGCCGTCCTTGAGTTGCTTCACTTGGAACCCAAGGAAGTAGTTCAACTCGCCCATCATCGACATCTCGAATTTCTGCGTCATCACCCTGCTAAACTCTTCACAAGACTTTTGATTAGTAGAACCAAATATTATGTCATCGACATAAATTTGGCATACAAAAAGATCACCATCGCAAGTCTTAGTAAAAAGAGTTGGATCGGCTTTCCCAACCTTGAAAGCATTAGCAATTAAAAAGTCTCTAAGGCATTCATACCATGCTCTTGGGGCTTGCTTAAGTCCATAGAGCGCCTTAGAGAGCTTACACACGTGGTCGGGGTACCGTTCATCCTCAAAGCCAGGGGGTTGCTCCACGTACACCTCCTCCTTGATCGGCCCGTTGAGGAAAGCGCTTTTCACATCCATTTGGTATAACCTGAAGGAATGGTGAGCGGCATATGCTAGCAAGATACGAATTGATTCTAGCCTTGCCACGGGAGCAAAAGTCTCCTCAAAGTCCAAACCTGCGACTTGGGCATAACCTTTTGCCACAAGCCGAGCCTTGTTCCTTGTCACCACCCCGTGCTCGTCCTGTTTGTTGCGGAACACCCACTTGGTTCCCACAACATTTTGCTTGGGGCGAGGCACCAGTGTCCAAACTTCATTGCGCTTGAAATTGTTGAGTTCCTCCTGCATGGCCAACACCCAGTCCGGATCTAGCAAGGCCTCTTCTACCCTGAAAGGCTCAATAGAAGAGACAAAAGAGTAATGCTCACAAAAATTAACTGATCTTGAACGAGTAGTTACTCCCTTGCTAATATCACCCAAAATTTGGTCGATGGGATGATCCCTTTGGATCGTCGCTCGAACTTGGGTTGGAGGTGCCTGAGGTGCTTCTTCCTCTTCAATTTGAACATCCTGTGCTCCCCCTTGATCATGCGCCTCCACTTGAGGTACCTGTTCGTCATCCTGGGTTGGGGGATGCACCATAGTTGAGGAAGACGGTTGATCTTGCTCCAAATGTTCCTGAGGCCGTACATCTCCAATCGCCATGGTGCGTATCGCGGCCGTTGGAACGTCTTCTTCATCTACATCATCAAGATCAACAACTTGCTCTCTTGGAGAGCCATTAGTCTCATCAAATACAACGTCGCTAGAGACTTCAACCAAACCCGATGATTTGTTGAAGACCCTATACGCCTTTGTATTTGAATCATAACCTAATAAAAACCCTTCTACGGCTTTGGGAGCAAATTTGGAATTCCTACCCTTCTTCACTAGAATGTAGCATTTACTCCCAAATACACGAAAGTACGATACATTGGGTTTGTTACCAGTCAGCAGCTCATATGAAGTCTTCTTGAGGAGGCGGTGAAGGTAGACCCTGTTGATGGCGTGGCAAGCCGTGTTCACGGCTTCCGACCAAAAGCACTCGGGGGTCTTGAACTCTCCAAGCATAGTCCTCGCCATATCTATGAGCGTCCTGTTCTTCCTCTCTACCACACCATTTTGCTGAGGTGTGTAGGGAGCGGAGAACTCGTGCTTGATCCCCTCCTCCTCAAGGAACTCCTCCACTTGAAGATTCTTGAATTCGGACCCGTTGTCGCTCCTTATCTTCTTCACCTTGAGCTCAAACTCATTTTGAGCTCTCCTGAGGAAGCGCTTGAGGATCCCTTGGGTTTCAGACTTATCCTGCAAAAAGAACACCCAAGTGAAGCGGGAAAAGTCATCAACAATAACTAAACCATACTTACTTCCTCCTATGCTCAGATAGGCGACGGGTCCGAAGAGGTCCATATGCAGCAGCTCCAGAGGTCTTGACGTGGTCATCACATTCTTGCTGTGATGTGCTCCTCCCACTTGTTTACCTGCTTGACAAGCTGCACAAGGTCTATCTTTTTCAAAATGAACATTGGTTAGACCTATCACGTGTTCTCCCTTTAGAAGCTTGTGGAGGTTCTTCATCCCCACATGTGCTAAGCGGCGATGCCACAACCAGCCCATGCAAGTCTTAGCCATTAAGCATGCATCTAGACTGGCCTCTTCTTTTGCAAAATCAACTAAGTAAAGTTTGCCGTCTAGTACACCCTTAAAAGCTAGTGAACCATCACATCTTCTAAAGACAGACACATCTACATTTGTAAATAGACAGTTATATCCCATATTGCATAGTTGACTAACAGATAGCAAATTATATCCAAGAGACTCTACTAAAAACACATTAGAGATAGAGTGCTCATTTGAGATTGCAATTTTACCTAACCCTTTTACCTTGCCTTGATTCCCATCACCGAATATTATTGAATCTTGGGAATCCTTATTCTTGACGTAGGAGATGAACATCTTCTTCTCCCCCGTCATATGGTTTGTGCATCCGCTGTCGATAATCCAGCTTGAACCCCCGGATGCATAAACCTGCAAGGCAAATTTAGGCTTGGGTCTTAGGTACCCAACTCATGTTGGGTCCTACAAGGTTAGCACAAATATCCTTAGGGACCCAAATGCAAGTTTTGTCTCCCTTGCATCTTGCCCCTAATTTTCTAGCAACTATCTTCCTATCCTTTCTACAAATAGCAAAAGAAGCATTTAAAGCATGATATATTGTAGAAGGTTCATTTACTTTCCTAGGAACATTAACAACATTTCTCCTAGGCATATTATGAACAACATTTCTCCTACCAACATTTCTATCATGCACATAAGAAGAACTAGAAGCAAACATGGCATGAGAATCAAAGGCATTATATGCATTACAACTCCTATAAGCATTTCTAGATTGTCTCCTATCATGGTACATAAAGGCATGGTTCTTTTGCACACTACTAGCCATAGGGGCCTTCCCTTTCTCCTTGGCGGAGATGGGAGCCTTATGGCTTGTCAAGTTCTTGGCTTCCCTCTTGTAACCAAGTCCATCCTTAATTGAGGGGTGTCTACCAATCGTGTAGGCATCCCTTGCAAATTTTAGCTTATCAAATTCATTCTTGCTAGTCTTAAGTTGGGCATTAAGACTAGCTAATTCCTCATTTAATTTGGAAATTGAAACTAAATGATCACTACAAGCATCAATGTCAAAATCTTTACATCTATTACAAGTTTCAACAATTTCTACACAAGAATTAGATTTACTAGCTACTTCTAGTTTAGCATTTAAATCATCATTAAAACTTTTTAACGTAGCAATAGTTTCATGACAAGAAGATAATTCACTAGAGAGCATTTTATTCCTTTTAATTTCTAGAGCAAGAGACTTTTGTGCTTCTACAAATTTATCATGTTCTTCATACAACAAATCCTCTTGCTTTTCTAAAAGCATATTCTTATCATTCAAGGCATCAATTAATTCATTAATTTTGTCTACCTTGGTTCTATCTAGGCCCTTAAACAAACATGAATAATCTATTTCATCCTCATCACTAGATTCGTCCTCACTTGAAGAAGCATAAGTAGTGTTTTGAGTACATACCTTCTTCTCTCTTGCCATAAGACATGTGTGACGCTCGCTTGGAAAGAGGGCCGATTTGTTGAAGGCGGTGGCGGCGAGTCCCTCATTGTCAGAGTCGGAAGAGGAGCAATCCGAATCCCACTCCTTGCCTAGATGCGCCTCGCCTTTTGCCTTCTTATACTTCTTCTTCTTCTCCCTCTTGTTCTCTTGTTCCTGATCACTATCATTGTCGGGACAGTTAGCAATAAAATGACCAAGCTTACCGCATTTGAAGCATGAGCGCTTCCCCTTGGCTTTGGTCTTGCTTGGCTGTCCCTTGCGACCCTTAAGCACCGTCTTGAATCTTTTGATGATGAGGGCCATCTCTTCATCATTAAGTCCGGCCGCCTCAACCTGTGCCACCTTGCTAGGTAGCGCCTCCTTGCTTCTTGTTGCCTTGAGAGCAAGGGGTTGCGGCTCGTTGATCGGACCATTCAAGGCGTCGTCCACGTACCTCGCCTCCTTGATCATCATTCGCCCGCTAACGAATTTTCCGAGGACTTCTTCGGGCGACATTTTGGTGTACCTGGGATTCTCACGAATATTATTCACCAAATGAGGATCAAGAACGGTAAAGGACCTTAGCATTAGTCGGACGACGTCGTGGTCCGTCCATCGCGTGCTTCCGTAGCTCCTTATTTTGTTGATAAGGGTCTTGAGCCGGTTGTATGTTTGAGTTGGCTCCTCACCCCTTATCATCGCGAACCTTCCAAGCTCGCCCTCCACCAACTCCATTTTGGTGAGCAAGGTGACGTCGTTCCCCTCATGAGAGATCTTGAGGGTGTCCCAGATCTGCTTGGCATTGTCCAAGCCGCTCACCTTGTGATACTCGTCCCTGCACAAAGAGGCTAGCAACACAGTAGTAGCTTGTGCATTTTTATGAATCTGTTCATTAATAAACACAGGGCTATCTGAGCTATCAAATTTCATTCCACTTTCCACAATCTCCCAAATGCTTGGATGGAGAGAAAACAAGTGAGTACGCATTTTGTGGCTCCAAAATCCGTAGTCCTCTCCATCAAAGTGAGGGGGCTTGCCAAGTGGAATGGGGAGCAATTGAGCATTTGAGCTATGCGGAATGCGCGAATAATCGAAAGAAAAGTTTGAGTTAACCGTCTTTCGTCTGTCGTAGTTGTCGTTGTCCTTTTGGGAGGAGGAAGATTCGTCGCTGTCGTAGTAGACAATTTCCTTGATGCGCCTTGTCTTCTTCTTCCTCCCGTCTTTTCTTTTGTGGCCCGAGCCTGAGTCGGTGGGCCTGTCATCATTGGGCTTGTTGACGAAGGACTCCTTCTCCTTGTCGTTGATCACCATCCCCTTGCCCTTAGGATCCATCTCTTCAGGCGGTTAGTCCCTTTCTTGAAGAGAACGGCTCCGATACCAATTGAGAGCACCTAGAGGGGGGGGGGGTGAATAGGTGATCCTGTAAAACTTCAAAAACTTATAGCCACAAAAACTTGGTAAATTGTTAGCACAATAATTGCCAAGTGGCTAAAGAGGAATCCTCTACAAAACACAATAACCAACAAGGATCAATCACAGAGATGGCACAGTGGTTATCCCGTGGTTCGGCCAAGACCAACGCTTGCCTACTCCACGTTGTGGCGTCCCAACGGACGAGGGTTGCAATCAACCCCTCTCAAGTGGTCCAAAGACCCACTTGAATACCACGGTGTTTTGCTTCCTTTTTCTCAATCTCGTTTGCGAGGAATCTCCACAACTTGGAGCCTCTCGCCCTTACACATGAAATTCACAAAGAACACGGAGCAAGGGAGGGATTAGCAACGCACACAAGACACAAGAATCAGAGTGTCAACACGCACACAAATCGCAACAAGAGCTCGCAACACGACTCAATGAGTTCACAACTCCACAAGAGCTCTATATGCTATCACAATGAAACTAATGCGCGAAATCGATGTCTTGGTGCATGGAAATGTTGTGGAGATGCTTGGTGTGCTCCTCCATGCGCCAAGGGGTCCCTTTTATAGCCCCAAGGCAGCTAGGAGCCGTTGGGAGCAATCTTGGAAGGCTGATCTTGCCTTCTGTCGACTGGCGCACCAGATAGTCCGGTGCACACCGGACACTGTCCGGTGCCTGATTTCCTTCCTTAAATAGCGAAGCCGACCGTTGGCAGCCTGAGAGCCGTTGGCGCACCGGACATGTCCGGTGCACACCGGACAGTCCGGTGCCCCCTTCTAGCCGTTGGCTCGGCCACGTGTCCCGCGCAGATCGCGCGACCGACCGTTGGCCCGGCCGACCGTTGGCTCACCGGACAGTCCGGTGCACACCGGACAGTCCGGTGAATTATAGCCGTACGTCACCGGTGACTTCCCGAGAGCGGCCAGTTCGCTCGAACCAGCCTGGCGCACCGGACACTGTCCGGTGCACCCAGACTCAGCAGATTCTTGGCTGCTCGAGCCAAGACATTTCCAATTGGATTTTTCCTGTTTCCAGCACTTAGACACAATACATTAGTCCATAAAACAATGTACTAAGTCTGAGAAACATACCTTTATCCTTGATTTGTACTTTGTCCACCTCTTTACACTTAGGCACTTGTGTTGGACACTAAATCACCAAAACACTTAGAAATGGCCCAAGGGCACATTTCCCTTTCAGTCATCTTGGAGAATGCACATCTTTGATTCTTCATGACCGGACATGAAGTGATCATGTGGTCCTTGTTGTTGCATCCAAAACATCTCATTGCCCCTTCATCCTTGTCGTTGTACGGACAAGACACGATGAGGTGGCCTAATGCTTTGCACTTGAAGCATCTCCTTTTTCCTCTTCTCTTTTTACTTTTGGATGACATAGAGAGATTATTAGTGTAAACAACATGACTAATTAAATTGTTACCTTTCTCTTGTCTCATGTTGATTTCTTCGCTTATTGCTTTAGGAACATCTTTCTCAAGGAAGTTGACCCTTGCTACGGTTTCTCCTTCCTCATGTTTCTTCACCACGTGTTCGTAGATATCTTGAGGAAGTCGAGCATGGCGTTTTCTCCTTAGTTGTCTTTGTTTCTTGTTCCCAAGCAATTTTCTTTTAGACCCTACAACTTGTTGCTCAATCAAGGATTGGCTTTCTTTTGAGGAGCGGGGGTTAGAACATGGTGATATACAATTTGAATGTGTACACTTGCAAGAATGAGGTTCACATGAATTTAAGTTCGCAAAGATAACCTCATGAGCAATATTGAGCATGATATGGTCATCAACCAATTCACTATGAGAATTCGACAACATATCATACTTTTCATTTAGAGCAAGTTTTTCTAGATTTATCATCTCTACTTGACTCCTAAGCATAGAATTTTCAGTTTTAAGTTGAGCAACACAAGATAAAGTATCATCATTATTTCTTTTCTCAATTAAAATTGAATCATATCGTTGGACCAAATCATTATGAGAGCACTTTAGCTCCTCATATTCTTTGGTCATCTTCTCCAGGCTGTTGTTTGTTTTGATGAGTGTCTCCTCTAGCCTGAGAAGCGTCTCGCCTTGTTTCTTGTTCCTTCTCAACAGCTTAACCAAGAGTGCTTTGTCCTCTTTGTTGAGATGGATGTAGAAACGACAAATCTCCTCTTCTTCCACATCGTCGGTCTTATTTTCCCTGTCATTAATGTTAGTGGAAGCAAAACAGGAAAATGTACCTTATGGTGATGAATATTCATCCTTGCTATCATCCTCATACTCCTCCTCATCATTGCTTTTGTCTCCACTATCATTGTTAGCAATAAGACATGTATAACTAGTGGAAGACGAACCCTTTGGTGAGGTAGATTCATCGTTTGGTTGCCATCGTTTTTGTTCTTCTCCCTTGGACAGGTTAGTATCACAGGCAATAGAGGGTGTAGAAGCAGTGCATATGGACTTAAAAAATTTCAACTTAATTTTAGTCCATAGATCATGAGCATTAACAAATAGATCACTATCACTACTCATGATGGCAAAATAGGCACTTCTAGACAGTGAGTCAACTAAGATGTTGCAAGCATGATGATTAAGAGTCAGACATCTTAGTTCATCATTAGAAGGATTTTGACTCAATTTGGAGGGAAAAATACTTCTACTAAAGATCTGTCTCAAATCAGGATTAACACGCATGAAGGCATTATAAATAGAGACAGACCAAGATTTACAATTAGAGCCATCGCCTAGGAGAAGTTCTACAGTTACCTCTTGTGACGACATCATCATCTCCGGACGGCTAAGCCCACACTGGAGAGGCCTAGCTCTGATACCAATTGAAAGTTCCCTTTGCCCGAGAATAGGATCTGGATGTCGCCTAGAGGGAGGGTGAATAGGCGAATAAAAATTATCACTTTAAAACTTAAATTCTTACTCTACTCGAAGACTAGAACGCAGTGGAATGAAAAGACCCTTCGAGTAGGTTGCAGCGGAATAGAAGATCCTGTCTCAAAATGCCATGCACTTCAAATATAACTTGTACCACAGATAAGTATTGAAGTGCAGATATAAAGATTAAGTGAGACAGAGAATCAACACACAACACAGAGTAGAGCACACGGACACAGGGATTTATCCCGAGGTTCGGCCAAGCCTGAAATGCTTGCCTAGTCCTCGTTGGAGTTAGCCACACCTAGGCTTGGAGTCTATTTCAACTCCTTCCTCCGTTTGCTCAGATCTGTCAGTATGACAGATAGAGCCTTCCACTATGTTGAGTTGGTTACAACGAAACCACGGCTGCTTACAATCTTCTTGGCAGCACTCCGGCAGAGTAACAATATGCTCAAGACCTTGCTCTAGCTCTTAGCAGCACTTCTCCACTCTCTAAAGGCTTATAGCTTTTCCTTCTAAACAAACTAGAGAAATACACACAAGAGGGAGAGTGAGAATTGATCAGAGTGATGTATACTATTATTGGCTGCTCTTGTCTCTATGATGGAGGCGCCTAGGAGTCCCTTTTATAGGCCCAAGGGGCCTAGAAGCCGTTGGAATCCCATTTGGAAGGCAATACTTGCTTTCTGTCGGGTGGCGCACCGGACAGTCCGGTGCACCACCAGACATCAATTGTTCACTGTCCGGTGCGGATCTCTTTCTAAAATTGGCGCAGACGACCGTTGCAGACTTGGAGCCGTTGGCACACCGGACACTCCGGTGCACACCGGACACTCCGGTGCACACCGGACACTCCGGTGCTTCCATCTGACCGTTGGCTCGGCCACGCGTCACGCGCGGATTGCGCGGCCGACCATTGGTCCGGCCGACCGTTGGCTCACCGGACAGTCCGGTGCACCACCGGACAGTCCGATGAAATTTAGCCAAACACCGTCGACGAATTCCCGAGAGCGGCCAGTTGACCAGACGCCGGCCTGGCGCACCGGACAGTCCGGTGTACCCAGACTGCGCAGAGTCTTGGTAGCTCCAGCCAAGTCTTTTTCCTTTGTATTTTCTCTTCTTTTCTTCTTCTTTCTGTTTCTAACACTTGGACAAATATGTTAGTACACAAAAATCAATGTACTAAGTCTAGAAACATACCTTCTCTTTGATTTTCACTTCTTTAACATTTGGCATGATTGAGAATGATGTTGGACTCATAAATCATCAAGTCAGCTTGACTTGATCTAGATTGACATTTCTGAGCTCCAACATTCTGCAAAGGTCACATAGAATATCTCCAAGCATAGGAACAACCCAAACTAAAGGTCAAGGTGCACTTAGCTCTTTTGGGCTGTTTCCGATTCTGATTTCAACATTTGTTTTTCTTCTAGTGACCTTGTTCACTTCTTAGAGCTTGATCTTGAGCCTTATGACTTACACCACATAACTATAGATGTTTCCTCATTGGTTGTAAGTCACGTCCTTATGTAGTGATCCTTGATGTGCCATAGCTCTTCTCAACTCGATCACCCTTGACTTTGCAAGTCTTCTTCTTCACCCTTGGCTTTGGGTTCCTCAGCCTCTTTGACCTTCTCCCGTGCACTTGGTACCTCGAAGCTCTTCTTGCCTCCATCCTTGGCTGGATCAGTTGTCTCCGAGCTACGCACCCGAGTCTCACTTTATGCAATGTCCATCTTACTTGTGATGTCCATTATCTATCCATAATCTAGTCCTTGGACCATCACACTTGTTCACTTGTGTTGAACCCTGTTAGCTTTACATTAAGCACCTGTTCAACACTTAGCACACTTGTTAGTCCTTTAATTGAGTTGTTATCCAAACAATAAAACCCACAAGAGAGCTTTCAGCATGCACCTACATGACTGCTGCATGCAAGCCACACAAGCGCGCACAAGCTTTGCATGGCTGCTACATGCAAGGCGCCGCACAAGCTGCTGCATGCAGGCAAGCCGCAGAACCTGCTGCATACAAGCATCGTGTCTCCCTCCACTCATGAAGCGTCGTGGAAATTGAGGGGGCTGGCCTGGTGGCTGGCTGCTGTCCGCCTGTCCCTCTGCTGCAAGCCTGCAGTGCTGCTCAGTTGTTGTCGGCTCGATTGGTTCCCCTACCCGGGCAGGGCTAGCCGGCTAGCCCTATGAACTCGAGGCCCGGTTCGCAATCTTACTCTTACCCGCTGGGCGCAGCCGCTGGTAGCATCGTACAATCTACAATTTCCAGTTCGAGAATAAAATTAGCTAGACAAAAACCACAAATCCAACAAAATCTAATATGTACTCGCACAAAAACAATTAGCCATATATACTTTTTAATTTAGGTCATCAACCACTATGCACTAAGGAACACTATGCAAGCACTGACGGGGCTGGGTGGGAGGAACCTAGCGAGGCGCCACCCATCGTGTTTCCTCTGAGGCTCTGCGATCGTCGTTGTCTTGTTGCATGCACTGGGGCTGAACGCGCTGCTGCTCCTCTGCATGTGCGCGTTCCCCGCCCCGACGCGGTTGCAGGACACGACCATGGCCACGGCCACGCCGGCGTCCGTCGAGGGGTTCAACTGCATCGCCAACCGCACGTACCCATGCCAGGCGTACGTGCTCTACCACGCCGGCTTCGCGGGTGTGCCGCTCGATCTCGCAGCCATCGGTGGCCTCTTCGCTGTCAGTCGCTTCATGGTCGCGCACGCCAACAACCTCTCCACGACGTCCGCGCCGGCCAACAGGCAGCCGCTGCTCGTGCCGCTCCAGTGCGGCTGCCCCTCCCAGTCCCCCAGCTCGTACACGCCGATGCAGTATCAGATCGGCCCAGGGGACACCTACTGGATCGTCTCCACCACCAAGCTACAGAACCTGACGCAGTACCAGGTTGTGGAGTGCGTGAACCCCACGCTGGTGCCCACCGACCTCGACGTTGGCACCATGGTCACGTTCCCCGTCTTCTGCTAGTGCCCGGCCGCCGCCGACAACGCCACGACGCTCGTCACCTACGTCATGCAGTCCAGGGACACGTACGTGTCCGTTGTCGCCGCCTTCTCCGTCGCCTATCCACAGTGAAAGACACGATGCGGCGGCCGCCTGTGCATGCACTGAGGATGAGCGCGCTGCTGCTGCTCCTCTGCCTATGCGCGTTCCCCGCCCCGGCGCGGTCGTAGAACACGACCACGACCACAGCCAAATTTATTCAACTAGATGGAGCCGAAGGCTGAAGGTATGACTGATGATAAAACGATATATGATTTGTGCATGAATATGTGCTTCAGCTTGTGCAACATAAGACAAGTTAGAAATTTAACTATCTGCGTGCGGTTATTAATGTCTTAGAAATTTTAACTCTCGTGGCAACGCACGGGCACATATCTAGTATTTGTATTAAGTTACTAGAGCTATGCAATGACTAACTTGTTTACAAATCATTTTATTAGAAGGAAAAAGAGTATAATCAGCTCTATACAAAGTTCGTAAGTTCAGTTCATTATCTAATGTTCATAACAGAAGTAAAATTACATCACATACTCTAATTCAAAGCTACAAAAAAGCATCTAACTAGCATTATCTCTAGCTTTGTATTCTTTATCAAGTACATGAAAGTGTGGAATGAAGTGTGGTTTTAATAAATATATGGGTCTTTTCGTGCCTTTATATGGGTTATTTCGTGTCTGCCTTAAACGTACCGTGCTCGTACCCGTCTATGGGCCGTGACTTCGGCCCAAACCCGATCCAGCACTAAATTATTTCGGGTCGTGCCGTGCCTGGCCGTGCTTTTTTTCCATGCTTCGGGCCGACCCATCAGGCCCGGCCCAAATATATACCTATATTCCCCATTTAGTATTGATTGTTCGATTTAGCTGGGTTTTTTTTTCATTTTTAGTGAACTTTGGTGATGATACGTAGGTTTTTCAGCAAATCTCTTGCATTTTTTTGGTCTACCTCTACTGCTCTACACCAGAGCAGTCTGGATCTACCTCCCAGGTAATACATGTTTCTCAATGTTGCCCATTTCCTTGCAATCTTTGGAAAACTAACTTTGGAGATGCGCTCCCAGAATGTTTGAACAGACACCATCAGTAGTTAGTTTACACGTTTCGAAGGAATTCCAGGTTTGATGGATCACTACACTACAGAAGAGTTCATTTAGCATACAAGAGGGGAGAAATAGCACATCATAGATTAGAACAGTACACAAATTCAACATTCCATTTCGATGAGGGAGAAATGGAGGCCAGGCAGTGAATCATCGCCATGGGCACAGCACAGAGACCTCTCTGGATGCATTTCATCTGTAACAGATGTCACATCAATCCAACGCTAGCCATCGCCAGCAGCACGGCGGCGAGCAGCAGCCGCACTCCTGAGTCCTGACGTCTGGGAGAAGCCGACTTGAGTTCATGGTTCACGTTATATTACTGCTTGTGGAAGTAGATGTCTGATCTTGTCGCCATGATGAGCAACTTGATGTCCTCACATATAAGTTAACCATACACTGACTCCACTACAACACACAGGGAGCATGCAGAGACAGCACTTAGCAGAGTAGAAAAAGAAAAAGAAACAGAAAGGAAAAGTGAACCAAACTTGCCAAAGGTATGGTAGATTTGCAAAGCTGGCCGTATCTTCAAATAAACTTTTACAGAAATGAACTAAGTGATGTTCCTCAAATGAAGATCCACAGGTTTATTTACACACAATAGACCTACAATGCGCCATGCCATTAATGGATGGGCATCCCATTTGCAGTCACCACAAAGGTGAAGACATCATCTGGAATCTCATGCAAGGCCCTCTTTATTCCCTTGTTATAAGTGATTATTACAAACTACCCAGCAACAAATAAGGCGTCGTATAAGCTTTATTGTGAACAAACTTGTTCGTTTCGACATCTAATGATCTGGTGCCGAAGCACAGCCATTGCCTCATTAGGAAGCTAAGTTCCCCTTCTTGACGCGTGGAGGGAGTTGCACTTGCAAAGTTATGCTGCTAAGGATAATTTGGTGTATCACGAGTTTTACTCTGTTACCTGTCCTGTATGTAAGAAGGTATTATTATATGGGAATGCAGTATAGACTGTATGTGCAGTGTACACTCACCGTAAAGTGGCTGTTATTGAGATTTTCTTCTGCTCATGCTTCGTGAAGAGCACGCACCCGGTCATGAATCAACTTCCTCTCCCAGTCTGCAACGCCCTCAAAAGCGTGCTCCGGAAGGTTCTCAAAAGGCTCTTTAGGGCTTGTTCGTTTGCGTCGGATTGCACCCGGAATCGTTCTGGCTAATCAAAGTTTATATAAATTAGAGAAGCAATCCGGCCGGGAATTGTTCCGACCCATCAATCCGACACAAACGAACAAGGCCTTAGATGGATCGTTCTTAGCTAGATCATAGGTTGCGGCGCGGATGGCTCTCTTGCTGGGTCCACAGGGTTTCAAATTTATGATGAGATGGGGCTGACTTACATCCATGTTCTCAAACCAAAACATGTGAGTAATTGCAACCGCAGGTGCTCTCCCAAGCCCAGCGGTGCAATGGACATAGACCCGCCCTTTGCGCTGCGACGTAGCCCATTCTAGCGCCGAAACTGCTTTCGGCAGTTGCGACCTCAGTGAGTCTGGATCAAAATCCACGGCCTGCAAACAAGCAACCGTAAGCATGCATGTAGAAGAGGTCAGGTGCTCCTAGTGTCGATAACTGGAATGCAAACTGAGCTAAGAGAGGCACTAATTAGTGTTTTCAAAGTTATCAGAAATTCAGAAGAAAATTAAGCGAACAGGGTATAGCAAGCTCACCGGTCTCCTGATGTGCTGAATGTCAAGTTCTTTGCACCTATTGACAATGGATTGGAAGTCAATGCCCCAATATTCGATGTCCTTGTCCTGCTGTAAGCAAAGAATATATGCTACTCGCTCTTCATTTTTCAAGTGATCGATATCTTCAGGCTTCTGAGGCTGTGAGCCAACAATCAAGCTCTCACTTATGACAGCATAGTTCATGCCTGTATTCCAAGTGTAATAATTAATTCTTCAATTATTTCATCTAGTATAGCATATTGTGGGAAAAAAAACTAAAGCCAGAGAAGGAGATGTAATGGACTCTGATAAAAAAAGGCCCCAAATGTTTACACAAAGTTGTTATCTTGCTACCATATAAGTGAGAGTTCCGCAAAAACTTGCCAGTGATGTTAAATCGTTAATATTTCATAAAATAGAAAATTTTGGTAAATAAGAAGCAGAATAAGTTAATGAAAATGTATTTGTTCGTGTGCTGACATAGAGCTTGGCCATTCTGAACTACTATAAACTTAATAAGAATAATGGGCACAATGTTCTTTTTAAGACAAACAGGTCTAGGAAGCTAGCAAACTATCAACAATAACACAGTAGATGTCAATTAACAGCACTGCCAGATTACAGTCTTAGTGTGCTCTGCAATATACAGGCAACAATTTGGTAATACAAAGCTCCGAAAATGCCAACGAGACTTCTTTATGCAGCTTGTTTTTTTAATAACGAATCGGTCGGCACGAGAATGTGCCCATGCATATTTGCACTGAATATAGAAGGATACGCAGCTTGTTGTCATGAATGACCAAATCCAGATCACAGAATCTTCACATCAAGAAACAAGAAATCAATTCAAGAATTGTTCAACTGATAACTGAAAAATGGATGAATCGGAGAAAGCATGAACAAATATCTAGACAATCAAATATGCATTTAACCACCAAGGGAATAAATTTCCATAATATGGAGGGGCAAGCACCCCGAAAGCCCTGTGAGCACAGTAATGACATCATCTCACGATGTGCGCTCTCAAATTTAGCTACAACAAATCTCGAAAAGAATATCATATACATTAAACTTGACCAAGAAAACTGGAGGCTATGCACCAAAATCCAATCTCCAAGCAAACCCATTACTAATTTCACCAAGTACCGCATTAATTGAGTGGCGTCACTAAGATGACTGCTGAAATTCTTATGGATAAGTTACTAGTAAAACGTCACAAACTCTAGCCTTTACCCATTTTCCACATCTGTAGCGATCGACAAGGGGCCATCGCAAGAAAAGCAATACTAACGGAACGAGTCAGTACCGAGATCGTGATGGTACTCGTAGGGGTTACGCATCATCCGCTTCATGGCGGTGTTATAGTCCTCCATCCTCGTGCTCCCTTGGGCTCCGGCCATGGACGAGGATCGACACAGCAAGACCCCAAGGCACCACCGGTGGCTCCTGCTGCCGCCGGGACCGCATCTGACGGCCGCCACAGCTAGCCTCCTGCTCTTAGCGCCGATGCTGATGGTTGTGAGGCTGCAAGGGGTGGGGAGACGAGAGGTGTTCGCCATGGCCGCCATTGTTGCGGTTGCAGGATCTCAATTCTCAATGTCTGGTCTGCGTGGAACGGGAAGAAGTTGATGAGAGGAAGAGCTTGGGCGTCAAACACCCCCCCCCCTCTTCACGGCGCCATGTTTCATTTTATTAATATGGGTTTGTTTTATTCACATTCCACGTGGATTGTAGTGAGTTGAATGCGATTGAGGTATATTTTAACTTACTATAAATTTAATCTGACTTAATCCAAGTCAATTCATATGGATTAACTATAAAACGAACAAACCCTATATGTCCTTTTTAAGGATGACAAAAGCTCTACTGCAATTTTATTATAAAATATGGTCCATTCAACAAGTAACTAAAAACAGCTTAACAAACTTGCCACAACGAGGACAACTAAAATACATGCTACCAATCAACTAGACAACTTACTTCAAAAATCACAAACCAAATAAGACCAGCCAAACATGACACTTGTAATAGAAGATTCTAACGAACTGGCAACTAGGAAACCCAAAAACACAGTTATAAAACCCACCGAAAGCTACAAAGCTCATAGATGAAAAGATGCATGTATGGTTAGGGGGAGTGTGAATATTCTATTTAGAATTTTATAAGCTCAAAACGCTATATAAAAGGTTAATATAAAAGATGATCTTAATAGTCACTACTTTGCCTAACCTAATCAACATAGCACAAGCCCCTTATACAAGTTTAGTTACAAAAAAGTAATTAAGCTCTCAAACAGGCAAACAACTAGAACTACCTAATAACTAGTGAGCTAACAAAGAGAACAACTAAATTACTCACTATAACTAAGCTAATAACTAAATAAACTAGGAGGTAGCTAAACAAGACTACAACAGAGATAGCTACATCACATTAGCTACATTAGACAAACAAAAACATAAGCACAAGCTATGAAAAATAAATGCAGCTGTATAGCAAATCGACGAGGGCAAATGAGAGAAAGTATTTTTTTTCTTTGAGGTTTTTGTTGCTTGTCGGCAACATATGCCCCTGCTGGGGTGAATCCTAAGATCATAACTTCACATAGATGATGGTAGATCACTAAGAATCTCTCTAAACCTCGATTAATTTCACTAGAGTTATTGTTTGTAAATGTTTCAAATGAGGCACCAAGTTAGCTAGGTGACAACAATCACCCAGAGTAACAAGAAATCCTAAGTTGCAAAGGCCACCTAATGCCACCAAATGCAATATATCGATTTGCAATATAATATATCACTCCAATGCTCTCACAAATATGAGCACTTAGTCAAGATGGAGTTGAAGAGCTTTCTTAGCTTTATAAGGATGTACGCAACTCAACAAATGGCCAAGATCCCAAGTTGACCAACCAACTAAAAAAGAGGGTCAAGCAAGAACTAGCCAGTGGAGAAAAGCTACACATGTTGCACAAGCACCAGATCAATATGATTGATGCATTTCTCGAGATAAAACTAGTTGTTGCATCCCATAATGGTCACCCTATGACGCTTAGTCTAGTGCGCATAAATTTGATCACACATGGATCGATCTAGTGGCCTCCTAAAACTACGCAAAAAGGTTTTTGAGCTACCAGAATGTCCGAGGCTTAGCCCCGTCGATTTGGTGACCCATTTAAAACTCCCGCTTATTTGAATAGCGCTAGTACACTATCCAATGTGGTTAGTGGGTAACCACTAGACTAATTTGGTGATAATCCCTTACCTCTACTTAGCTAACACACCATAATGGATCATGAAAGGGAAATGTGCCTTGAGCCATTTCTATATTAGTTTTAGTGTTTGATTACCATCATAACTTATTGGACTAACTAGTTTGCTAAATGTTTGGTCACAATATCAAGAGATTGGATTTTGAAGACCAAATTTAGAGACATAGCTCAGACTTAGAGAAAAAGGGCATATTGAGTAAGAAATTGACTTTGGGCCATTCAACATTTAGATAAGTCCTAAAAGACCTCAGCAACATTTTATAACATGTTGGAACAACTAGAAAGACTACATTTAGACTTTGGAGTTATAGGGGTCAATTGAAGAAAAGTCTAGTGAAAATTAGCAAATGGATTTAGAAGATCAAGTGAGTCAAGACCTGTGACTTAGAGTGTTTGGATAGCCTCAGGATACATTTGTCTAAATCCTAGAAGTGTCCAAGACACTAGCTAAATGAAGACAAGCAATTTGAGCCCAAGTTAGAAAAAATATAGTCTCAACTAAGTGCATCGGACATGCACCAGACACAACATTAGAGAGTATGTTTTAAAGACTTTGGAGCTTGTCACACCAGACTTCCCGGTGTGATGTCACACAACCCACTGAACAAGATATGCAGAGAGCATGTTTTTGGAGCAATTAGGTTGTGCACACCGAAAACACAATTAGGTTGTGCACACAAGACCTGTTTGCTGCACCACCGGATACCTAGTAAACCCTAATGGTTGGTGACGACATTGGCAAAGCTAGAGTACATCAGAGGAGGGTGCATATACCTTGAGGGTGCATAATAATAAGTTGTAGGTGGTGTATATATGGTGAAAATTTAGTCTAAATCACTAGTTTTACAAATTTCTGTGGGTGCATGTGCATCCACTACTTCCTAAGTAGCTTCGCCCCTAGGTGATGGAAGATCCAATGATTAGCTAACGTGGCATGTCTGGTGTGTTCTAATATGTTGACGAGCTGACAACTTTACCTAATGGTTACTAACGAGACAGACACACAACACCATGTGCGGTGCACCACCGGACATGTCTGGTGTGACCAGAGTCTATGTAGTTTTAGTAGTGGACTTCAAATGGTTATATGGCTTTTGGAGCCTATAAATACGGCTCCAATCTATAGATACAACATCCATAAGGTGAGAAACAAAGTATACAAGTTGGAGCAACATCTCCAAGTGATCTAAGTGCCTCAAATTAAGTAGTGTGCTTAGAGATAGGCATTCCTTCAGAGATAAGTGATTAAGCACTTGCGTTGAATTGAAAGTGTGGATTCCTTGAGTTTGGAGTTAAGCTCCCATCCAGTTTATAAAGAGGGTAAGAGCCTCCAAGTGTGTGGAGAGCCTTATGGAGACTCCTTCTCACCATTTGAGCTAAGGGAAGATTCTAGTTCGATCTTTTGTGATCACTTGCAAAAGGTTTGAAAGAGACCAGGTCCTTTGTGGATTCCTCAACAGAGACGTATGTTTGATTGAAAAACTGAACTCTGATAAACAAATTGTCGTGTCTTTGTGCTTCCACTACGAGATTTGTTTTCCCCCCTTTCCTCTCTAAGTTATCACTTGCATTATTCTTCATTTACAATATGTATTATTTCTAAGTTCAATCCCACACCTATATTCATTAGCAACATATTGCAAGTACTAAACTTGAACTTATTCCGGACGAATCTCACTTGTTCTAATACTTAGTATTATAAATCTTAGATCAAGTTTTATTGTTTAAGTTAAAATTTTAGGTTTTGCCTATTCACCCCCTCTAGGAGACTTTTAAATCAATATGGTGCTTTTATGTCAAGCTACATGGGACTAATTTGATGCTTACAGAAACACCTCTCCAAGCTCCATTTCAAATTCTTTTTCAATTGTGCTAACTCTTCAAGTGTGCCACCAAATTGTGCACATGAGTTGACCTTTTAGAAATATTTTTCAATGGTTCTATTTGCACCTCACCATGTCACTAAGTGCAATGCATGTGCAAATGAACCTTAAACTTAGTGGCACTAGAGAACTATTGCATTAGAGGTTTTTCCTTTCTATAGTACAACTATTAGAGTGATGTCAAAGGGATACTTAGATTTATAGAATCAGCCACTCTTCTACATAGCCTATGCTATGGCACCATGGACCCATAAAGATGCCTCACGATGAAGATCTCCTAGTAACAACTCATGCGACATCTTGTATAGGCCACCATTTAGAGATGGGTCTCATCGCACACCTAGTGATCTCACACCAGTGTGTGCTATCATCTTAACGATGTTACGTGGAGGACCCTACTACCTAGGTGTGGATATAAGGAGACACTTACTAACCTTCAATAGTGTCTCCTAGGTGCTTTGGTATCATAGCCAAAGGTTTATATTCTTAATGTGATTTTTCTTAAAGATGGAGGACATCGTGGAAAAGGGTATATGGTCCATCTTCAACTTTCCTATGCCCACTAGATTTCTCATCTCCTTATGATGGAGATTGTCGGGTACCCAGGAAAGGGGTACCCAAAGTGAGGCCCATGAATCTCTTTCTGGCCCATTTACCGACCAAGTCCTCGCAAGTCTGCAAGGTGGGGCGACCGACCAAGTCCCCGCTGAGCAAGTCTACAAGGCAGGGCAACCGACCAAGTCCCCGGTGAAAGCATCTAGGCCCCTGGTTGGTTTTAGTGATTAATGACAATGTAAGATTACATGTTACTAACGTGTGTTTTGCAAAGCAAATGGTAAGTTAGGTCACATTGTAGAGAGTTGCTCTACAACAGTGAAAACAATCCCTCAGATCAGAACTTAAAGCAATGGCTAAAAAAGGCGAATCAAAAGATGAAGGACTTCATATCCTAAGTGTCAAAGGAGTTGTGGACACTTGTGTAGAGTTAGCACTTCTATTTTTGTTTTATACTATAAAGAGGGGTTGTGGATGAGTAGTTTGACCAAGAGAAATCTAGTGTAGTGTCGGTGCATGTTCACACTCACAACTAGTGCTAGGTGTCACTCTATAACTCACTCACAAATTAGAATTGAAAACGGTTTAGAAAAACCTAAGAAAAGGAAAAAGGGTTGCTGACCTAGGGGCACCAGACTGTCCGGTGCTCCCCCTGGTAGTAGGCCCGAGAGCACACAGTTCGGAGACCCGAATTTTAGCCCTGCGCTGAACTATCCGGTGCGCACTAGACAACCACTCTTTACTGTCTAGTGCCAAATCTAAGCAACGACTAGTTGTCAGAACTAGTTGTTAGAAGTGCACCGTTGGTGCACCGGACTGTCCAGTGTGCCCATGCGCAGTAGCCTACAATAACAACTAGTTTTGGTTGATGGGCGTATTTATACCCCCTCTACCAGCCATTAGAATGTCTTGCTGCCCCAATACACTTGTATTCATTGATAGAGCATTGCAAGTCCACAAAGCATAGTGAGGTGATTAGAAAAAATCATAATCCCATGTTAGGACCACATTAGTGCTCATGAGAGCCACCTAGAGCACGCAACATATGCATTAGGCTTCTCTTGGTCAAGTGAATGTCTATGACTTATTACTCTTGGTGATCGGCATCATCTAGATGGCTTGGTGGCGATTGGAGTTTGGTGATCACCCCGGAGGATTTGTTGGTGAACCGACTCAAAGATTGTACGTGGTCGTGAGGGATCCACCGCGCTGGAGAGGCAAATGATCATCTCATAGTGAGCACTTGGTTCTTGCGAGGACCAAGGGGGAGCGATACCCTTGCGCGGGTGCTCCAACGAGGACTAGTGAAGAGTGCCGACTCTTCGATACCTCGGGAAAAATTGGAGGAGTCTTCTTGTTCCTACTTTACTTTCCACATTAACTTTGAGCATTTTACTTTGTGTTTTGCTTAGTTGGTATTTGTAATAATGACTTAGAGTTGTTCTCTATTTCGTAGCTTTTACTTGTTGCTAATAGTTTGGGTGACGTTGGGCTCATGCTTAGGGTTCAATCTTTTGTTAGATTTTTAGAAAAGCCTAATTCACCCCCTCCTCTTAGGCATCGTGATCCTTTCAATTGGTACCAGAGCCTTGTTGCTCCTAGTTTAGCTTAACCGCTAGAGTAACGATGTCTGACAGGGATGGACCTCCTCCCGTTTTTTATGGTGACGATTTTCCTTATTGGAAAATTTGTATGGAATCTTACCTAGAGGCTATAGACACTAGAGTCTACAAATCCGCCACCCAAGGGTTACCCCAACCTAGAGATACCACTAACATTTTGGGTGATGAGAACAATTATGAGAAATGGAACGCAAAGGCCAAAAACACTCTTTTAGGGGTCTTTGCAAGGATGTGTTCAATAGAGTTTGAAATCATAAAAATGCTCATGATTTGTGGTTGGATATTTGTGCTCTACATGAAGGAACTAAGAGTGAGCGTGAGGAGAGATATCATATTGCTATGAGAAAGTTAAATTCCTTTGAAATGCTTTCCAATGAAAATGCAAATGATATGTACTCATGACTTAACATTCTTGTAGAGGAAGTGAATGGCTTGGGACTCACTCAAATCTCTTAACTGGATGTTGTGAGGAAAATTCTTAGTGTCTTGTCAATTGAGAAGTATGGCCACATTGTCACCGTGCTACACCAAATGGACCTTTTTCCACCACTACACCAACTCTAATATTGGGAGAGATCAATGTGTGACACCCCAGTGTCACTTAGGGTTTCTCTCAAAGTGCCAAACCAAGAACCATCATTTTATGTGAACCAAAGTAAGCATGAGCATCAAATTAACTTAAGTAAGAAGGAATTCACCAAGCATATGCTTAAAAGTATCATGATCAAACAATTGAGACCTTTAAGAAGGCAAGAATGTGTAACCCTAAAAAAAACCCTAAGTAAGCCCCATGAGCAAAATTCAAGAAAATAAGGAAAAGGGTATGAAAAATTTAAAATTATGACTTGAGCCAATTATGAAAATTAAAGTATATTTAATAAGCAACAAGAAAGGTTGAGAAAGCTTAGCCAAAATAACTCAAATAAATCCCCAAATCAGCCCTTGGACTATGAACTCTTGGAGAAATTTAGATTTCTGAATTTCTGAAATTCAGACCTCTTTCCAAAGATCAACTGCGTTCTCTGTTTTTCTAAACTCAAAGCCAGGAGATCCAAATATCAAAGTTGTGCCAAATTCCCTTGAACACGCCCTGGAAAAGTTTGAACTCAAACCAAATTCATTTGACACGGTTTTGGCGTAGTTTGACCTCGGGACCAGGCATTCTGACACTGGCACCTTGGTGACGCTACAACTCCCTGTCCCTAGCCTAAAACCGCGCGACGTCCATACACAAAAGACAAAGCTTGGTTAGGTGAACAAATCCTTCACAGCAATCTTGCCCAAATTCGCGAAGATTTGCACCCAATTGGCGCTTGAACATGGGCAGAGGCAACAGGAACATGTGTTCGACCGTGGCTGACACCCCCGGTTCACGCCCGTTCGTGCACCGCGCCTCCCAGTGCACGCCCACGCGCGCTCGCCAGTCCACGATCGCCCGTGCACCGCGCCGTGCCTATAAAGCCTTCCCAGGCGCGCCCCACTTCGCCCCGCACTCACCAGCACCGGCCGACCACCTTCCCTTAGCTCCGACGAGCTCAATTCCGCCCGCCATTGCCGCCAGAGCTTCGGCCGCCGTGGCCAGCCCACTCCAACCACCCTTGATTCGAGCTAGTGCTTCGGCTAGCTCCACCAGTAGCCCGTGAAGCTCGCCAAGCCCTCGGACCAGGCCGGACTTCACCGGAGGCCCGAGATCGACCTCACCGGACTTCGGTCTTCCGCCGCCGCGCGTGGACCGAGCTAACCAGTGAGTCTCCGACCAATTCCTTGCACCCATATCTTCTCTGGCACCCTGTGAACCTCTCTGACCCATCCAATTGCTCTATCTCGCCGTGACCAGGCCGGACTCCTCGCCGCCGACGAGCAACCCCGCCTGCGCGCGTGGACCGACCGACTCCGGCCATCTCCGACGGTGACCCGCACCTTGTTGTGATCCCCGAGACCTCCCCTACGTCCTGGACCACTTCACCGGGGCCATCTTGCCGCCGGTAAGCCCCTCCGCCCTTTCTTCCGCCGCGGTTACTGTTTAAGTTAGAAAAAGGACCTCGGGTTAGGATTTGTAGAACCCGAGGGGTTTTCTGTAACGTCAGTAACTCATGCGAATAGTAGCCTAAGGACTGATCCACAAGGAAAACTTAAAAACCCGCCAGGGACCCCAGTGCAAAGTGGATTTCCATTAAACCAATTCTGTTAATCTTTTTAAAATGACCAGAGAACGTAGAAAACCCATAACTTGATGAATTCTTTATAAAAAGTTGTCAAACTAATTTTGTTAGCTCCTGAATATTATGAACTATCATTTAAAAATGATAAACCCTATACTTTCTGTTTTAAATTTTAGAGTTTAAAATTAAAAACAGAAGCTTACCAAACCTAGTTTAATTAAGGAAAATTAGTTTTTCTTCTGTGCTGAACTTGAGAAAATTTGTAGATGTTCAAACCTCATTTAGACACTGTTTAAAAATAGTAGGAACCCCAGCATTGGAAAATATGATGTAGTTATTCATTTAAAACTATTCTGTCCAAAACTTAGGAAAAACCAGAAAGGCATTAGAAATTGGTGAACAGTGAGTAAAATTATTTTTCCTAGTTTGCTTATGTAGCAGAGAACCTAGGAAAAATACAGAGACTATTAGTTCAGACCAGTTTTAAATTAAAATGTTTTATTTAGCCTCATTTGGACTAAAAATCAATTATTAGAGTAGCAAAATTATAACAAAAAATGAGTAATAAAAATCCAGTGGACTTACAACCACCAGAGCCCCGCTACAAAAATAAAGAACACCTCAGCCCAACTTTTTAAGTAAGGAAAATAAATATAAAGTGATAATAAGGCATTTTCCAAATAAATCTTGAACAACCCCTAATGATGTAATAATGGGCAACCAAATATTAGCTGTCCATAGTAAGGTAAACCACCAGAGAAAAATGCAAACCCATGAAAAAGAAGCAAACTCATACCTATTGCTAGTATTTTATGAGAAAAGCCATTTAATTCAAATAATGCATACCACCCCTTCCCTTAAGCAAAAAGAGGCCAAATCTCAGAATGATTGCTCTTGTACAAAATAATAACCAAGAAAAATAAGAACTCTGTTGTTTGATGTTTTTCAAGTATAGTGATAGTAGAAAGCATCCATTTGGCTAGAAACTTGAGAAAACCATAGAAAATTTATTAAAAGGTATTAATGACTAGAAATTTGTATCAAGTCATGTTATAACACCTAAAGGCCAGCAAAAATAAGTTTTGTAGAATTACCCACTGTTAAATAATAGTTGTAGTTCAAAGCACCCCTTCTGCCCTAGAATTTAATAATTTTGTCCAGAGAAAACTATTCACTTTCTGATCCCCAAATTTTGAGACAGAGAAACATACACCAGTTCCAAGCCACTATAATTTTTGCAGAATTTTTAGAATTTTATAAAAGCAACTTGTAGTTCAAACCCACTCCCAAACATTAAAGAGAATAAAAGAAAAGGAAAGAAGAAATAAACCCCACTCCAATAAATCTAACTTGAAGTACTTACCAATTCTCCCTAAGACCTAAAAGGAATTCAGTGGAACCCCAAAAATAAACCTACCACTTACCTTAGCTAAGTTTAACCCAAATTACCAAGTGTACCACCCAAGGGTCTTACATAAGTAAAGTTGACTTTGTTTAAACTCAAGAAGATCATACACCTTCAAGTTGTAATTTCTAAAAGCACATGTCATATCATGCATATATCTTACGCATTGCATTTGTTAGACTGTAATCTTGCCAACGGAGAGTACGTGCTCATCCCCGAGCAAGGACCTGTCCAAGAGGAGGACCAGGAGCAGGCTTCAGAGGCTGCTAGTGAGGATCTCCCCGCAGCCCCAGCAATTGAAGGCAAGCCCCGGTTTTATGCATAACCGTATTATTATATGCTACTTTACTACACTTAATGCTTGTAGGACTGTAATGTGCACTTAAGTGTAGGAGTTGCTTGAAACCTCTAGTTGCATGAACTTAGGATTCCTTTTTGAGATGAATACTAGTATGCTAGGTCGAGTAGCTGCTTGCTAATCAGGATCTCAGTACAAGTCGAGTGATTTTTCTAGCACTCGTGCGAGGTCAGGAATTGATTGTATTCATCTTGATAACGGGATATATGTTGGTCTATGGACTTGGATCCAGGGAGGATGCCTTGTCCATGAGACGGGAAAAAGAATTAAGGATTAATGTGTGGATACCTGAGTCAAGCTTTTGAACGTACTAAGCACATGCCGGGAAAAATGGTAACCGGTAAACCTAGTACCTGATTGAAGCCGGGCGCGGACTTTATCCCTCATGCGACCTGAGACTGGGTCTCCCATGCTAGCTATGGTGGGTACAAGTGTGGTCACTGCACGGCGGCAGCCGGGGTCAGTGGAGCATTGTATGCCAAGGCGGTGAGGCCTGGACGTGAACGGGGAATCGATGGGGACGGTTGTCATGTGTGGGGTCGAAATACCCTGACATGCCGTGTGTTTAGGTTTACCTTGCAAGGGTTAAAACTCGATTCGAATCGTCTGCTTCTCGTAGCTAATGAGACTGCTTGACCCCTTGTACTACATCGAGTAAGAAGTGAAATGTGGTTACATGAGATAACTTGTTGATTTAACTAAATGCTTGTCACCATGTATGCTTAGAAGGAGCAAATCTAGCTAAGCAAATGATGATAGAATCTGAAAAGCTAAAAATTGATTTAGAAACAGCTAGTGCTTTTGGCAAACCAAACCCCTGAGCCAAACAGCTGCATAGTCTAGAGGTAGAGGAGTAGACTCCTCACACCGGTTAAGTCTAGCTGAGTATTAGTATACTCAGCCTTGCTTGTGGCAAAATTTTTGCAGGTACCATTCAGGAAATGGTTGATGGTGTGACTTGGCCTACCACCCTACCACCGGGTTGGACGGTCGAGTGGGATGTTGCTCCGGCAGGAGAGGAGCACGAGGAGTAGTGGGCTAGGCCTTGCCCAATTCCTCGATACCGACGACATCGATTATCCGCTGCACTTTATTTTGTGAACTTCATTTACTACTCAAAAACTCCGATTTATGTAATAATTCAGTACTTATTTTGAGGTTTTCCTGTTTTATTGTATTTCTTCTGTGACTCACCTTCGAGTGAGATTGTGGAATTTGATCCTGGTTAAGTGGCTCTATCATACTAGATCTGAGGGACTGATGGGTTATTCCGATTTAAGTGTGTTACGACCCCTGAGGCGTGATTTAGGCACTTAAGCTGGAATTATTCGGGTGGTTCCGCCACAGCTGGTATCGGAGCAAATTCCACCACAGAGAAGGACAATAAACCATGAATACCAATTTTCAAAACTTAAAACTTGCCTAGAAATTGCTATGGATCGTCAGGACTAGACCGCTAGACCTAGGACGAAAGGCCTTAGGCATAGAGGGAGAAATAGGTGGCTAACTAATTAGGCCCCGAGGGCCAGTACTTATATTTTAAGGATGCCCTAAAAAGTACCCTATTTTCTTTTGAGAGGCAACGTTACTTTTAGCATGCATGCATTATAAAACACAAAGAGGAAATTAAAATTTGAGCTAACCCACTCTCTTTAAACCATCCGGGCTCTCTTTTTCTTTTTCTTCCACCATAATCTTTACCTTTGATTCCCTTCCGCAGATGAATTCAGCCACCCCCGCCAGTGGAGGAGACTCTTGTTTCAGTTCTGACTTCCTTTCTCGCGATGGCTTTCCTTCCATCTTGTGGGAAGTGCTTAACTCCGCCGGTTACCCTACGCCCCCTTTGTACATGGTGCAGTTGTATGAGGAGCATCAGGTACCTCGTTGTCGGGTCTGGCTGACCTTGGAGGCTCATCCCCTTCAGCCGGGTTGGCGTTCTCTTGATTCTGAGACGATTGGACTCAGAACGGACGACACTGTCGAAGCAGCAGCCATGAAGACCTTGACGACTTTTTGTGGCTACCATCCCCTGGAGATGGTGATGCACCCCTTGGGACTCTTCCCTGCTGAGAAGAAGGATGATCCCATGTGGTGTAACCGCGTGAGCCATGTAAAGGATGTGTGGGCAATGTATCCTGACTTGGTTGGGAGGGTCACTGTTCAGTGCATGAGTGCGCTGTACCGCCTTCAGGCCCTTCAGAGCGACGCTATGGCACTCCTTGCTAACATCGCTCAGACCGCCAAGCTCACTCTCGACAGTCGAGAAGATTTTGTGGTCGATCTATCCACCAAGTTGGTAGAGAAGGATCTGCAGGTGGAGAGGCTGAGCCAGCGCATTGCCACCTTGGAGCGGCAAGTGGAGATCCGAGACAACACTATTGATGTCTTGGAGAACCAGCTTCACGATGTGCAGAGGGAACTCGAAGAAGCAAATGACCACTTGGACATGCACCACCTGGAGATGGAGGCCAATGAAGCCGGAAGCGAGGGAGAAGAGGCTCCCGAGGAGCTAGGACCAGCCCCTGGTGCAAATGGGACTACCTCCGCGATGCCTCCTTCACCCCTATCCAATGTCGTTTCCACCCCTCAGGGTTAAGCAGTCACTTCGACACCTTTAGGCGGATAGAAACCTATGCGAGCTTAGTAGTGCCAGATTTTGGACTAGGCTTATGGGTACTTTCCCCTGATCGATGTAACCCTGTGAACTTTTGAAATCTGTGGGATATTTGTCACCATGCTATCTTCATTTCGAACCTAATATTATGATTATGGTATTTTTTCCTTCCATATGAGATGATATCTTATCGTTCGAAACTGTGAGTTGGGATAACAATGGCGACAATCTCTGTTTTCAGATGGCAGCTAGGCAGCGTCGCGGGCATAACGAGCAGGTTCCCCCACCACCTCCTCCAGCTCCCACAGTGCAGGAGCTGATGGCCCCAGCAGAATGAGATTCTACGACAGCTCTTGCAGCGCCAGCCCCACCCTCAGCAGCATGGTGGAGGCCAGCATCAGCGACCTCCGGCTATGGCAACATACCAGGAGTTTCTGAGCACACAGCCACCCTTGTTCACCAAGGCAGAGGATCCGTTGGACGCCGACGTATGGCTTCGCGTCGTCGAGTCCAAGTTTCCCCTCCTCATAGGAGACTGCCCTGATGAGGCCAAGACTCGCTTCGCCGCGCAGCAGCTTCGCGGATCTGCTCGAACTTGGTGGGACCACTTCCGTGCTATGCTCCCCGCTGATCGTGAGGTGTCTTGGGAGGAATTCAAGGCTACCTTCAGAGGACACCACATCCCAGCTGGCATTCTTGATCGGAAGTTGAATGAATTTCTGGCCCTTAATCAAGGAACCCGCACGGTACTGCAGTATGCGCAAGCCTTCAACGACTTATGCCAGTATGCAGGGTATCATGCTGATTCTGATGAGAAGAAGAGGGATCGCTTCCGCAGGGGTCTCAATACCAAGCTGCGGGAACGACTCAATACTGTCCGGGCTGATAGCTTCAATGAGTTGGTCAACATGGCCATCTCCCAGGAGGATTGCATTGTTGCTCACCGGGCAGAGAAGAAGAGAAAGGCACCAATGGCAGCACCATCCGCTCAGGCTTAGAGGTTTCGGATTGTTTCTCACAATCAGAGCAGGGGTTTTCAGTGGCAGGCAGGCAGATGGGTGATCAGGCCACCTCAGCAGCAGCAGCCGGCACCCAACCGCTTTCCAGCTCCCGCCCCAAGGAACAATCAGCCTCCGCAGCAGCAGCAGTTCCACCAGGGCAATGGGAACAAGTGTTTCGCTTGTGGCAATGTGGGCCACTATGCCAAGAATTGTCCCAGGAACCAGCAGAGGCAGATGCCAGCACCAAATCAAGACAAGGGAAGAAAGCAGAAGGTGCAAGTCAGGCAAGGGAAGCTCAACTTCACTACTCTGGAGGAAGTACCTGAAGGAGCTCCTATCATGACCGGTATCTTTTCAGTTTATAATCAACCTGCTTTAATTCTGTTTGATTCTGGTGCATCTCATAGTTTCATTAGCCAAAAGTTCAGTGCTAAATGTAAACTGCCATTCTCTCACTCTAAAGGGTCATTCATGATAGTCACACCTGGGGGTAAAATTGCAACTAATCAATTAAACCAAAGTGTGCCTATTCAACTGGGAAGCCACATTGTCAAAACCACTCTTCTTGTGTTGGGATTGGAGAATGTGGACATTATTCTAGGAGCAAATTGGATGACCTTGCACCAAGTTGTGCTTGATGTAGCCAGCCGTACCGTGGAAGTTAATTCCCCGTTCTGCGGGAACTTCGCCTTAATTCTGCCTAGTCAAGGCTCTACTCAGTCATGTGCTTTCTCTATGACGGAGTTACCTCTGAAGAAGATCCCAGTGGTCTGTGAGTATGCAGATGTCTTCCCTGATGAATTGCCAGGAATGCCACCAGACCGGGATATTGAATTCGCCATCGAATTGCAACCGGGAACGGCCCCAATTTCCAAGAGGCCCTACCGGATGCCACCCGCCGAGTTGGCAGAATTGAAGAAGCAATTGCAAGAGTTGCTGGATAAGGGATTTATTCGCCCAAGCACTTCGCCTTGGGGATGTCCAGCACTGTTTGTGAAGAAGAAGGATGAAAGCTTGAGGCTGTGTATAGATTACCGCCCTCTTAATGCGGTAACTATCAAGAACAAGTATCCTTTGCCTCGTATTGATGTTCTCTTTGACCAGTTGGTTGGGGCCAAGGTGTTTTCCAAGATAGACCTTCGCTCTGGCTACCATCAGATCAAGATACGAGCGAGTGATATTCCGAAGACGACATTCTCAACCAGATATGGGCTATATGAATTCTTGGTGATGTCATTCGGGCTGACAAATGCACCAGCATATTTCATGTATCTGATGAATTCTGTTTTCATGCCGGAATTGGACAAATTCGTGGTGGTTTTCATCGATGACATTTTGGTGTACTCAAAGAACGAAGAAGAACATGCCGGGCATTTGCATGTAGTGCTTCAACGTCTGCGAGAGCACCACCTTTATGCCAAGTTATCCAAGTGTGATTTTTGGCTGAAGGAAATCAAATTCTTGGGTCACACTATCTCTCAGGCTGGAATAGCTGTTGATCCTGATAAAGTGCAAGAGGTGATGAACTGGAAGCCACCAACAACTGTTCGCCAGATTCGGAGTTTTCTGGGATTAGCTGGTTATTACCGAAGATTTATTCTAGACTTCTCTCGAATTGTGAAGCCTATAACTGAGTTGCTGAAGAAAGAAGTCAAATTTGTTTGGAGTCAGAAGTGCGAAGATGCCTTCCATGCATTAAGGCAGCATCTGACCACAGCTCCAGTATTGGCGCAACCCGACAGCAGCAAGCCTTTTGATGTATACTGCGATGCCTTTGGCAACGGACTAGGTTGTGTCTTGATGCAAGACAACCGAGTCATTGCTTATGCCTCAAGAGCACTCAGGCCTCATGAGCAAAACTATCCCACTCATGACCTCGAGTTGGCAGCAGTGGTTCATGCATTGAAGATGTGGAGGCACTATCTAATGGGAACCCACTGCAACATCTTCACTGATCATAAGAGCCTTAAGTACATTTTTACTCAGGCTGATCTCAACATGAGGCAGAGAAGATGGCTAGAGCTGATTAAGGATTATGACCTGGAGGTACATTATCACCCAGGAAAAGCTAATGTGGTAGCAGATGCCTTGAGTCGGAAATTGCAATGCAATTGTATTCTGATGGATTCTCGCATTAACACCTTGCGTGATGAGTTGAGCAAGATGCAAATTGAAGTGATTCCTTCTGGTTCTTTGTCTCACATTTCTGTTGAGCCAGCTTTGCAAGACCAAATCATCATGGCCCAGCTCAGTGACAAGGGAGTGCAGATTATCAAGAAGAATCTCCATCAGAAGGTTGAGAAGTACAATTGTTTCCGCCAAGATGAAAAGGGTGTGTTATGGTTCAAAAGCAGATTGGTGATTCCTAAGGACCAGGATCTCAAGAGGAAAATTTTGGATGAGGCTCATCTCTCCAAATTCTCTATGCATCCGGGAAGCACCAAGATGTACCATGATCTGAAGCCTTTGTACTGGTGAACCAGAATGAAGAGGGAGATAGCCTAGTATGTATCAGAATGTGACACCTGTCAGAGGATAAAGGCAAGCCACTTGAAGTCAGCTGGAGCTTTGCAACCACTGTCCATACCTTCATGGAAGTGGGATGACATCAGCATGGATTTCATTGTGGGTCTGCCCAACACCTCTCGTCATCATGATTCCATTTGGGTTATTGTGGACCGATTGACAAAAGTGGCACATTTTCTTCCTGTGCACACCACTGATAAGGCTCAGAAGTATGCAGAATTGTATATTGACCGGATCGTGTGCTTGCACGGATTACCTCGGACCATTGTTTCTGACCGAGGAGCCCAATTTGTTGCCAGATTTTGGGAACAATTGCAAGAGTCTTTGGGAACCAAGCTAATCAGGAGTTCAGCTTACCACCCACAGACTGATGGTCAGACGGAAAGGGTAAACCAAATCCTGGAGGACATGCTGAGAGCTTGTGCGATCGATAGTGGCAAAAACTGGGATAAGCACCTCTCCTTGGCAGAGTTTGCTTATAACAATAGTTATCAATCCAGCCTAAAGATGGCACCTTTTGAAGCTCTCTATGGAAGAAGGTGCAGGACACCGCTCAATTGGTCTCAACCTGGAGAAAGAGAAGTTTTTGGACCTGACTTAGTGACTGAAGCCGAAAGGAAGGTCAAACTAATCAGGAAGAATCTAGAAGCTGCTCAGGCCAGGCAAAGGAGTTATCATGATAGAAGAAGGAAACCTCTCCAGTTTGAGGTGGGAAGTTTTGTATACCTCAAGGTATCACCCACCAAGAGAGTGCAGAGGTTTGGAATCAAAGGCAAGCTAGCCCCTCGTTACATTGGACCTTATGAGATCATAGAAGCATGTGGACCCGTGGCATACAAGCTGAAGTTACCTTCAAAGATGTCTGCCATTCACAGTGTATTCCATGTATCTCAGCTAAAGAAGTGTGTTCGATTGCCGACCGAGATCATAGCAGAGCCAGAATTGGAGATAGAGCCAGATCTATCGTACCAAGAGTACCCCTCCAAGATTCTGGATTGCAAGGAAAGATCAACTCGGGCTAAATCGATCAAGATGTACAAGGTCCAGTGGAGTAATCACTCAGAGGAAGAAGCTACTTGGGAAACCGAGGAATTCTTGAGATCCAACTTCCCCGATTGCCTACCTAAGGAAGCAGGTACGTAATCACCCCCAACCCCTCCCCCTGCCCTTTGAATCTAATTTTCAAAAATACGATCTTAATTCAGAATGAAGTAACTATGAAGTAAAACTTAAAAAGGGCTTCGTTCTGAAGTTGCAAAGAGAATGACATTCGAAGAGCAGTTTTACCTTAATAATAGCAATAATCACCCATTTCCTATAAGTCTCACCCTTCGCTTCACCCTGGAAGGACTCTGGCCTGAATCTCGGGACGAGATTCCTTTAAGGGGGGGAAGGCTGTGACACCCCAGTGTCACCTAGGGTTTCTCTCAAAGTGCCAAACCAAGAACCATCATTTTATGTGAACCAAAGTAAGCATGAGCATCAAATTAACTTAAGTAAGAAGGAATTCACCAAGCATATGCTTAAAAGTATCATGATCAAACAATTGAGACCTTTAAGAAGGCAAGAATGTGTAACCCTCAAAAAAAAACCCTAAGTAAGCCCCATGAGCAAAATTCAAGAAAATAAGGAAAAGGGTATGAAAAATTTAAAATTATGACTTGAGCCAATTATGAAAATTAAAGTATATTTAATAAGCAACAAGAAAGGTTGAGAAAGCTTAGCCAAAATAACTCAAATAAATCCCCAAATCAGCCCTTGGACTATGAACTCTTGGAGAAATTTAGATTTCTGAATTTCTGAAATTCAGACCTCTTTCCAAAGATCAACTGCGTTCTCTGTTTTTCGAAACTCAAAGCCAGGAGATCCAAATATCAAAGTTGTGCCAAATTCCCTTGAACACGCCCTGGAAAAGTTTGAACTCAAACCAAATTCATTTGACACGGTTTTGGCGCAGTTTGACCTCGGGACCAGGCATTCTGACACTGGCACCTTGGTGACGCTACAACTCCCTGTCCCTAGCCTAAAACCGCGCGACGTCCATACACAAAAGACAAAGCTTGGTTAGGTGAACAAATCCTTCACAGTGATCTTGCCCAAATTCGCGAAGATTTGCACCCAATCGGCGCTTGAACATGGGCAGAGGCAACGGGAACACGTGTTCGACCGTGGCTGACACCCTCGGTTCACGCCCGTTCGTGCACCGCGCCTCCCAGTGCACGCCCGCGCGCGCTCGCCAGTCCACGATCGCCCGTGCACCGCGCCGTGCCTATAAAGCCTTCCCAGGCGCGCCCCACTTCGCGCCGCACTCACCAGCACCGGCCGACCACCTTCCCTTAGCTCCGGCGAGCTCAATTCCGCCCGCCATTGCCGCCAGAGCTTCGGCCGCCGTGGCCAGCCCACTCCAACCACCCATGAGTCGAGCTAGTGCTTCGGCTAGCTCCACCAGTAGCCCGTGAAGCTCGCCAAGCCCTCGGACCAGGCCGGACTTCACCGGAGGCCCGAGATCGACCTCACCGGACTTCGGTCTTCCGCCGCCGCGCGTGGACCGAGCTAACCAGTGAGTCTCCGACCAATTCCTTGCACCCATATCTTCTCTGGCACCCCGTGAACCTCTCTGACCCATCCAATTGCTCTATCTCGCCGTGACCAGGCCGGACTCCTCGCCGCCGACGAGCAACCCCGCCTGCGCGCGTGGACCGACCGACTCCGGCCATCTCCGACGGCGACTCGCACCTTGTTGTGATCCCCGAGACCTCCCCTACGTCCTCGACCACTTCACCGGAGCCATCTTGCCGCCGGTAAGCCCCTCCGCCCTTTCTTCCGCCGTGGTTACTGTTTAATTTAGAAGAAGGACCTCGGGTTAGGATTTGTAGAACCCGAGGGGTTTTCTGTAACGTCAGTGACTCATGTGAATAGTAGCCTAAGGACTGATCCGCAAGGAAAACTTAAAAACCCGCCAGGGACCCCAGTGCAAAGTGGATTTCCATTAAACCAATTCTGTTAATCTTTTTAAAATGACCAGAGAACTTAGAAAACCCATAACTTGATGAATTCTTCATAAAAAGTTGTCAAACTAATTTTGTTAGCTCCTGAATATTATGAACTATTATTTAAAAAATGATAAACCCTATACTTTATGTTCTAAATTTTAGAGTTTAAAATTAAAAACAGAAGCTTACCAAACCCAGTTTAATTAAGGAAAATTAGTTTTTCTTCTGTGCTAAACTTGAGAAAATTTGTAGATGTTCAAACCTCATTTAGACACTGTTTAAAAATAGTAGGAACCCCAGCATTGGAAAATATGATATAGTTATTCATTTAAAACTATTCTGCCCAAAACTTAGGAAAAACCAGAAAGGCATTAGAAATTGGTGAACAGTGAGTAAAATTATTTTTCCTAGTTTGCTTATGTAGCAGAGAACCTAGGAAAAATACAGAGACTATTAGTTCAGACCAGTTTTAAATTAAAATGTTTTATTTAGCCTCATTTGGACTGAAAATCAATTATTAGAGTAGCAAAATTATAACAAAAAATGAGTAATAAAAATCCAGTGGACTTACAACCACCAGAGCCCCGCTACAAAAATAAAGAACACCTCAGCCCAACTTTTTAAGTAAGGAAAATAAATATAAAGTGATAATAAGGCATTTTCCAAATAAATCTTGAACAACCCCTAATGATGTGATAATGGGCAACCAAATATTAGCTAAGTCCATGGTAAGGTAAACCACCAGAGAAAAATGCAAACCCATGAAAAAGAAGCAAACCCATACCTATTGCTAGTATTTTATGAGAAAGGCCATTTAATTCAAATAATGCATACCACCCCTTCTCTTAAGCAAAAGAGGCTAAATCTCAGAATGATTGCTCTTGCACAAAATAATAACCAAGAAAAATAAGAACTCTGTTGTTTGATGTTTTTCAAGTATAGTGGTAGTAGAAAGCACCCATTTGGCTAGAAACTTGAGAAAACCATAGAAAATTTATTAAAAGGTATTAATGACTAGAAATTTGTATCAAGTCATGTTATAACACCTAAAGGCCAGCAAAAATAAGTTTTGGAGAATTACCCACTGTTAAATAATAGTTGTAGTTCAAAGCACCCCTTCTGCCCTAGAATTTAATAATTTTGTCCAGAGAAAACTATTCACTTTCTGATCCCCAAATTTTGAGACAGACAAACATACACCAGTTCCAAGCCACTGTAATTTTTGCAGAATTTTATAAAAGCAACTTGTAGTTCAAACCCACTCCCAAACATTAAAGAGAATAAAAGAAAAGGAAAGAAGAAATAAACCCCACTCCAATAAATCTAACTTGAAGTACTTACCAATTCTCCCTAAGACCTAAAAGGAATTCAGTGGAACCCCAAAAATAAACCTACCACTTACCTTAGCTAAGTTTAACCCAAATTACCAAGTGTACCACCCAAGGGTCTTACATAAGTAAAGTTGACTTTGTTTAAACTCAAGAAGATCATACACCTTCAAGTTGTAATTTCTAAAAGCACATGTCATATCATGCATATATCTTACGCATTGCATTTGTTAGACTGTAATCTTGCCAACGGAGAGTACGTGCTCATCCCCGAGCAAGGACCTGTCCAAGAGGAGGACCAGGAGCAGGCTTCAGAAGCTGCTAGTGAGGATCTCCCCGCAGCCCCAGCAATTGAAGGCAAGCCCCGGTTTTATGCATAACCATATTATTATATGCTACTTTACTACACTTAATGCTTGTAGGACTGTAATGTGCACTTAAGTGTAGGAGTTGCTTGAAACCTCTAGTTGCATGAACTTAGGATTCCTTTTTGAGATGAATACTAGTATGCTAGGTCGAGTAGCTGCTTGCTAATCAGGATCTCGGTACAAGTCGAGTGATTTTTCTAGCACTCGCGCGAGGTCAGGAATTGATTGTATTCATCTTGATGACGGGATATATGTTGGTCTATGGACTTGGATCCAGGGAGGATGCCTTGTCCATGAGACGGGAAAAAGAATTAAGGATTAATGTGTGGATACCTGAGTCAAGCTTTTGAACGTACTAAGAACATGCCGGGAAAAATGGTAACCGGTAAACCTAGTACCTGATTGAAGCCGGGCGCGGACTTTATCCCTCATGCGACCTGAGACTGGGTCTCCCATGCTAGCTATGGTGGGTACAAGTGCGGTCACTGCACGGCGGCAGCCGGGGTCAGTGGAGCATTGTATGCCAAGGCGGTGAGGCCTGGACGCGAATGGGGAATCGATGGGGACGGTTGTCATGTGTGGGGTCGGAATACCCTGACATGCCGTGTGTTTAGGTTTACCTTGCAAGGGTTAAAACTCGATTCGAATCGTCTGCTTCTCGTAGCTAATGAGACTGCTTGACCCCTTGTACTACATCGAGTAAGAAGTGAAATGTGGTTACATGAGATAACTTGTTGATTGAACTAAATGCTTGTCACCATGTATGCTTAGAAGGAGCAAATCTAGCTAAGCAAATGATGATAGAATCTGAAAAGCTAAAAATTGATTTAGAAACAGCTAGTGCTTTTGGCAAACCAAACCCCTCAGCCAAACAGCTGCATAGTCTAGAGGTAGAGGAGTAGACTCCTCACACCGGTTAAGTCTAGCTGAGTATTAGTATACTCAGCCTTGCTTGTGGCAAAATTTTTGCAGGTACCATTCAGGAAATGGTTGATGGTGTGACTTGGCCTACCACCCTGCCACCGGGTTGGACGGTCGAGTGGGATGTTGCTCCGGCAGGAGAGGAGCACGAGGAGTAGTGGGCTAGGCCTTGCCCAATTCCTCGATACCGACGACATCGATTATCCGCTGCACTTTATTTTGTGAACTTCATTTGCTACTCAAAAACTCCGATTTATGTAATAATTCAGTACTTAATTTGAGGTTTTCCTGTTTTATTGTATTTCTTCTGTGACTCACCTTCGAGTGAGATTGTGGAATTTGATCCTGGTTTATTGGCTCTATCAGACTAGATCTGAGGGACTGACGGGTTATTCCGATTTAAGTGTGTTACGACCCCTGAGGCGTGATTTAGGCACTTAAGCTGGAATAATTCGGGTGGTTCCGCCACACAATGCTCACGAAATGTATATGCACATCAATTACAAAGATGGGTCTTTCTCCAAAAAGACAGACTTGGCTCTCAAAGCTAGTCAAGAGAAGAAAGGCAAGACCAAAATTCAAGTTGAAGAAGAGTCCTCAAGTGATGATGACTGAAGGAAACAGGTGATGCCTAAGAGGGGGTGAATTAGGACTTCTAAAACTTTCTCTAAACTAGGCCACAAATAAATCCCTAGAGTAAAACATATGCAATTAATCAAACTAGAATGTGCAAACTAGGTTTTGTCTAAGTGTTGCTATCTCTACCGCAGTGTCTAAGTTTCAATTCTAAACAATCTAAGTATAAAGACAAGATTGAAACTTAAATGCTTAATATAAATGCGGAAGCTAAAGAGCAAGGTAGAGATGCAAACTTTCGTGGATGATGCCAGTATTTCATCGAGGTATCCGTTACCACGCAAGGTCTCGACTAATCCTCATTGGTGCCCCTATGCAAAGAGAAGCCCACGCGAGGGCCAAGCACCACGGTCAAGTAACTCCGTAGAGTGTCGTGGGCCTTCTCCACATGCAAGTGGTGCTCCGCTTCTGGCTCCTCTCGAATGCTCCCCGTCGTCTCCACTATCGAGCTTCTGGCTGAAAATGTTGCGGGCCTCGTTCCCTCCTGTACTGGTGGTGATCATGACACAAACGCGTTTGTCACGGTCTTGCAAGACTCTTGCCCCACTCAGTACAATTACAATGGCTCGCGCAAGAGCCAAGGGGTTGTGTGGTTTTTCTAAACTGACTCAACTAACTAGGGTTCACCAAGAGCAAGCGCTAATGCGGTCTAACTAATCTAAGCACTTCGCAAAGCACCTGCGCTAATCATCTAGTGATTCTATTAAGCACTTGGGTGTATGAGCACTTGGGATTGTCTACTATATGCCTTGGTATGTTGCTTGGGCTCCCACACCTTGAAATGGCCGGTTAGGGTGATATTTATAGACTCCCAACACAAACTAGCCGTTAGAGAAAAGCTGCCGCTCTTCGGCACACCGGACAGTTGAGAGCACCTAGAGGGGGGTGAATAGGTGATCCTATAAAATCAAACACTAAATAGCCACAAACTTGATTATAGAAATGTTAGGGCGAGTTTATCAAGTTGTTATGAAGCGATCTCTTGTGAACAACACAATAACAGAGAAAAGCAACACAAGGGACATGCGATTTTTATCCCATGGTTCGTCCAAGTAACACTTGCCTACTTCCATGTTGTGGCATCCCAATGGACGAGGGTTGCACTCAACCCCTTTCAAGTGATCCAATGATCAACTTGAATACCACTGTCTTTTCCTTTTGAGTATTCTTCCCGTTTGCGAGGAATCTCCACAAGTTGGAGCCTCTCGCCCTTACAGTGATGATCACAAAAGAAGCACAGAAGTAAGGGAGGGAAAAGCAACACACACAAGACTCAATCTGCAGCACACACACGCACACAAGTCAAGACTTGAGCTCAAAACATGGCGCAGAGAATTCACAACTCGAACGGAGCTCAAATCACTAACACAACGAATCAAATGCGTGGAGGCGGAGTTTGGGAGTCTTAGGATGTTTCTTGAATGCTTGGTGTACTGCTCCATGCGCCTAGGGGTCCCTTTTATAGCCCCAAGGCAGCTAAGAGCCGTTGGAGATCAACTTGGAAGGCAATTCTTGCCTTCTGCCGAGTGGCGCACCAGACAGTCCGGTGCACCACCGGACAGGTCCTGTAGCTGTTCGGTGCTCGATCCCCTTCCTTATCTAGCAAAGCCGACCGTTGGATCTTTGGATCTGTTGGCGCACTGGACACTATCTGGTGCACACCGGACAGTCCGGTTTGCCCAACCGACCGTTGGCACGAGCCACGTGTCGCCCGCTGATTCTGCTGCCGACCGTTGGCTCGGGCGGCTTTGACTCACCGGATAGTCCGGTGCACCACCGGACAATCCAGTGATTTTTAGCCGCGGTGCTTTTTGGTTTTCCCGAGAGCGACGAGTTCGTCACTAATGTACTTGGGCGCGGGCGCTGAAGACTCACCGGACAGTTCGGTGCACCATCGGACAGTCCAGTGATTTTTTGCCACGTCGCCCCATCGATTCCCGAGAGCGGCCAGTTCGCACGGAGCTAGCCTGGGGCACCGGACATTGTCAGGTGCACCACCAGACAGTCCAGTGTGCTAGGCTGGTGCTGGTTTTGGCTGTACTTAGCCAACTCTTCTCTAATTCAAATCTTCTTTTCTTGCCACTGTTTCTAGCACTTAGATAAACATGTTAGTATTCAAAAACAATTTACTATGTCTAGAAACATACCTTGTTCATTGATTTGCACTTCTCACTCATTTAGCACATAAGAACTCAATCAATATGTGTTGGACATCTAATCACCAAAACTCTTACAGAAATGGCCCAAGGGCACATTTCCCTTTCAATCTCCCCCTTTTTGGTGATTTATGCCAACATATTTAAAAGCAACAAGAGAAGTGCAACATCAATGCAAATTGAAGACCAAATTCTCTTTACTTAGTATTTGGCATATTTGGATCACTCTTGCCACCACTTGGTTTGTTTTTACAAATCAAATTCTTTTTCCTATCTCAAAGTCAAACACATTTGTTTGGGCAAATAGAGAGATATTCCAAGAATAAAATTGATCAAGTGCCAAAAAACTCCCCCTTTTCCCATAATCAAAGTTCTCCCCCATAAGCGACCAAATTTTGCAATAAGAGTCATTTGGGCAAAATACAAATTTCAACTCTACTATTTTTGAAATTCACAAGTGGTTGGCTGATCGAGTTGCTTTGGCCTTTATTTCTCCCCCTTTGGCATTAAGCACCAAAACGGGATACTTTTTGGCCCTTTAACCCCATTGCCTCACCAAAATGTCAAATAAGAGCAAAAGGGCAATGCGAGCATAAGTATGAACTTGAAATTAAATACACTAATACCGGAGTGCAGTGGAAGTCTTTTCATCGTCCAAGTTCATTTTCCTTTCAATGGTCCTTCGAGGCTACTTCAAGTGTACTCAAACAAACAAGTTAGTCTCAAAGTAGTCAAGTTGTAGCACATCTCCCCCTAAACATGTGCATCATTTGCATACGGACTTGTGAGGTCCGGGGATGACTTGTACAACTTGAGCACCACAAATAACTAATAAATGATGTAAATGCGCAAAGTAACATGATCAAAGGCATAGAATACATGTATGCTCTAGATCAATCCAAGTTATGCGAATCTAAGACATTTAGCTCACTACGCAACCTGCAAAACCTTTTCTCATCTAAAGGCTTGGTGAAGATATCGGCTAGCTGGTTCTCAGTGCTAATGTGGTACACATCGATATCTCCCTTTTGCTGGTGGTCTCTCAGGAAGTGATGTCGGATGTCTATGTGCTTAGTGCGGCTGTGTTCAACAGGATTATCCGCCAAGCGGATTGCACTCTCATTGTCACGTAGGAGTGGGACTTTGCTCAGATTGTAGCCAAAGTCCTGGAGGGTTTGCCTCATCCAAAGTAGTTGTGCGCAACACTGTTCTGCGACAACATACTCGGCCTCAGTGGTGGATAGGGCAACAAATGTTTGTTTCTTGGAACTCCAGGACACTAGGGACCTTCCTAGGAATTGGCACGTCCCTGATGTGCTCTTCCTATCAACATTGCACCCGGCATAGTCGGAGTCTGAGTATCCAATTAAGTCAAAGGTAGACCCCTTTGGATACCAGATCCCGAAGCAAGACGTAGAGACTAAATACCTGAGAATTCGCTTAACGGCCACAAGGTGACATTCCTTGGGGTCCGATTGAAATCTAGCACACATGCATACACTAACAATAATGTCTAGTCTACTAGCACAAAGATAAAGTAATGAACCTATCATTGACCGGTATGCCTTTTGATCAACGAACTTACCTCCTTTGTTGAGGTCGAGATGTCAGTCAGTTCCCATCGGTGTCTTTGCGGGCTTAGCGTTCTTCATCCCAAACCTCTTGAGAAGATCTTGAGTGTACTTCATTTGGGGATGAAGGTGTCGTCCTTGAGTTGCTTCACTTGGAATCCAAGGAAGTAGGTCAACTCGCCCATCATCGACATCTCGAACTTTTGCATCATCACCCTGCTAAACTTCTCACAAGACTTTTGGTTAGTAGAACCAAATATTATGTCATCGACATAAATTTGGCAAACAAAAAGGTCACCATTGCATATCTTTGTGAAAAGAATGGGATCGGCTTTCCCAACCTTGAAAGCATTAGAAATAAGGAAATTTATAAGGCATTCATACCATGCTCTTGGGGCTTGCTTAAGTCCATAGAGCGCCTTAGAGAGCTTATATACATGGTCGGGATACCTATCATCCTCAAAGCCAGGGGGTTGTTCCATGAATACCTCCTCCTTGATTGGCCCATTGAGGAAAGCGCTCTTTACATCCATTTGGAATAGCCTAAAAGAATGGTGAGCGACATAGGCTAATAAAATTCGAATTGACTCTAACCTAGCCATAGGAGCAAAAGTCTCCTCGAAATCCAAACCTGCGACTTGGGCATAACCTTTTGCCAGAAGTCGAGCCTTGTTTCTTGTCACCACTCCGTGCTCGTCTTGCTTGTTACAGAACACCCACTTGGTTCCCACAACGTTTTGCTTTGGACGTGGCACTAGGCTCTAGACTTCATTTCGTTTGAAGTTGTTGAGCTCTTCCTGCATGGCCAACACCTAGTCCGGATCCTGCAAGGCCTCTTCTACCCTGAAAGGCTCAATAGAAGAGACAAACAAGTAATGCTCACAAAAATTAGCTAATCGTGAGCAAGTAGTTACTCCCTTACTGATGTCACCCAGAATCTGATCAACGGGGTGATGTCTTTGGATCGTCACTCAGACTTGAGTTGGAGGGGCCCGTGGTGCTTCTTCCTCCATAACCTGTTCTTCCTGAGCTCCCCCTTGATCCTGCCCCTCTTCTTGAGGTACCTGTACATCGTCTTGAGTTGGGGGATGCACCATTGTTGAGGAAGATGGCCGATCTTGTTCCTGTAGTTCTTATGGTCGCACATCACCTATCGCCATCGTGTGCATTGCGGCCGTTGGAACTTCATCTTCATCTATGTCATCAAGATCAACTTGCTCTCTTGGAGAGCTATTAGTCTCATCAAATACAATGTCGCTAGAGACTTCAACTAATCGTGATGATTTGTTGAAGACCCTATACGCCTTTGTATTTGAGTCATACCCTAATAAAAACCCTTCTACTGCCTTGGGAGCAAATTTTGAATGTCTACCTTTCTTCACCAGAATGTAGCATTTGCTCCCAAATACACGAAAATAAGAAACATTCAGTTTGTTATCAGTAAGGAGTTCGTAGGAGGTCTTCTTGAGGAGACGGTGCAGGTAGAGCCGATTTATGGCATGGCAAGCTGTGTTCACAGCTTCCAACCAAAACCGCTCAAGCGTCTTGTACTCTCCAAGCATCGTTCTCGCCATGTCGATTAACGTCCTGTTCTTCCTCTCTACCACACCATTTTGTTGTGGTGTGTAGGGAGCGGAGAACTCGTGCTTGATGCCTTCCTCCTCAAGAAACTCTTCAACTTGTAGATTCTTGAAATCGGACCCATTGTCGCTTCTTATCTTCTTCACCATGAGCTCAAACTCGTTTTGAGCTCTCCTTAAGAAGCGCTTTAAGGTCCCTTGGGTTTCTGATTTGTCGTGCAAAAAGAACACCCAAGTGAAGCGGGAAAAATCATCGACAATTACAAGACCATACTTACTTCCCCCGATGCTGAGGTATGTAACGGGTCCGAAGAGATCCATGTGAAGAAGCACCAGTGGTCTTGATGTCATCATCACATTCTTGCTGTGATGAGTGCTTCCCACCTGTTTCCCTGCTTGGCACGCTGCACAAGGTTTGTCTTTCTCAAAACAGACGTCGGTTAGTCCTAACACATGATCTCCCTTTAGAAGCTTATGAAGGTTCTTCATCCCAACATGTGCTAGACGACGATGCCAGAGCCAGCCCATATTAGTCATATCTATTAAGCATGCATCTAGATCAGCATTCTCTTTCGAAAAATCAACTAAATAGAGCTTGTTGTTTAGTACACCCTTAAAGGCTAATGAACCATCACTTCTTCTAAAGACAGATACATCAATATTTGTGAATAAACAATTATAACCCATGTTACATAATTGACTCACAGACAACAAATTATACCCGAGCGATTCGACTAAAAACACATTAAAGATAGAATGCTCGGATGTGATGTCTATCTTTCCTAATCCTTTGACCTTGCCTTGATTCCCATCTCCAAAGATGATCGTATCCTGGGAATCCTTGTTTTTGACGTAGGAGGTGAACATTTTCTTCTCCCCCGTCATGTGGTTTGTGCATCCGCTGTCGATAATCCAACTTGAGCCCCCGGATGCATAAACCTGCAAGGAAATTAAGCTTGGGTTTTAGGTACCCAACTCTTGTTGGCTCCTACAAGGTTAGTCACAACAGTTTTTGGAACCCATATGCAAGTTTTGTGTTCCTTGCATTTGGATCCCAACTTCCTAGCAACTACTTTTGCATTCTTGCATAAAAGCACAAAGGAAGCATTGCAAGCATGGTAAACAGTAGTAGGTCCATTGTAAACTTTTCTAGGAGCATGAGACAGAACATAATTTCTCCTAGGCCTATTTCTACCATGAACAAAAGCAGAACTAGATGCAAGCATAGCATGAGAATTAAATGTACCATCATGAGAGCCAGTGCGATCATAGCATCTATTATTATAAGCATGACTAGTGAATTTCCTATCATAAATATAGGCATGGTTCTTTTGAGAACTACTAGCCATAGGGGCCTTCTCTTTCTCCTTGTTGAGAACAGAAGTCCTTTGGCTTGTTAAGTGTTGGGGGCCTTCGTCTTCCGAAGGTCCTCAAAAACACGACTAACATGTTTTCCAGAATAGTATACTATCACAGGAGGCTTCGGCTTTGAGATGAAGGTGTACATGGTATGAAAGGCGTGATCTAGAAGAAGGATGAACCAGTTCCAAAGCTGTGGATGGAGAAGCTTCAACTTAGCACAAGGATGGTGATGGAGAATGAAACCAACCTAAAGGGGAAAAGACTGCTTAATCCTCGACAACTTACCATTTGACTAATAGTAAATGCCAGGGACATGAATGTAATTTCGCCCAGTGGGCATGTGACAGCACCACTCTTGAGGTCCAAGCTCTCTGCAGTAACCACTTCTAAGGTTGATGGGCCCTCATCTACCTCCATAGGACCAGGACGATTCAAGTCAGTCTCCCGGCCCTCAAGACCGCGCTCTAAGGTCGACGAGGCACGGGATGACCTCAACCCAGCATCGGACACGTCAGCACAAGCCTCCATTGCGCCATCATCCACTGGCTCCGATAACAAGTCCTCTGGAACCATATCCTCAAGAGTTTGATCGAAGTTGGCCAGAGACAGTTCTTGTAGACCAATGAGGGCAGATAAAGCAGGAGAGGGAACTCCACTACTCTCACCACTGGCGATGAACTGCCGACTGTTCTTTCGAGTTAAAGGAACCTCATTCTCTTCCCCCTCGTCATCCACACCGACAACACAAGCAGCACACCCATTGGGATCAGCAACAGGTGGAGCACCCACATTGGGATCAGTAGCAGTTTAGGTACACCCATTGGGGTCAGCGTCAGTAAGTCCAATCGCAGGCACCTCTTCAGCAGCAGGAACTGAGGTACCAGCGTCCTCATCAAAACTGGATACTCGCCGGAGGCGTCTTCTTTTCTTCTTTTGCTCATCAACAGAAGGCTCAGGCTGATTGGTTCGGCTAGGGCGCCTCGGGCGAGTACTGATAGGTTTCTGAACATCCAAAGTTGTATCAACTTCTGGGAGGGGCACCACTGCCAATGTACCAGCAGGAGCAGCGTCGGAAGAATCCTCAGCTAGCAGATCAAGCATGGCATTTATATCTGCATCACTAGGGTTCAGGGGCGCCTCAAAATGGACTTGCCGTTCATCATCAGGAATCTCCCCAAGCGAAGCAACCAAAGCACTAACTTCTTCAGCAGAGGGTCGCATTCTAAGGCCCAAATCGCCATCAGTCACAGGTGGATTTGACACGAAAAGGGTGAAGGCTTTGATAGGAGGCAAGTTCCAGGCCGAGTACGCCACCGGAGCACCAACATTGGACACCTTGCCCCTGAGAATCATTTCCAGTCGGCTCACCAAGTCTGCAGAAGGGATTCTCCTGTTGGTAACCCGAGTTGAGTCGGCTAGCCCTCGATACAGATAAGCTGGGTAGACCCTGTCTTTCAGTGGCTGAATGTTCTTGAAAACGAAGTCAGCGACCACAGCTTCAGCAGTTAGACCTCTCTCTTTCAGCAGTCCAACTTCAGCTAGCAACGCACCCGCTTCAGCTAACTCCTCATCTGTGGGAGACTCGGTCCAGCTTGGGGTGCGAACGTCTGGCTGTCTTCCCGACCGGGAGGGGAGAGAATTTCCATAATTATCGACTATGAACCACTCTAGACGCCATCCCTTAATACTGTCTTTAAGGGGAATCACAAGATACTCAGTCTTCCATCCGCGGCGCATCTCCAAACTAGCACCTCCGACCAACTAATGTTGCCCCCGGCCATCCCAGGGCGACAATGATACAGATATTTCCATAAGCCGAAATGCGGCAGCACGCCAAGAAAGGCTTCGCATAAGTGAACGAAGATGGAGATTTGCAGAATTGAGTTAGGGTTCAGATGGGTCAGGTTAATGTGGTAGAAATCAAGGAGACCGCGGAAAAAGGGAGAGATGGGAAGGCTAAGGCCGCGGAGAAGAAAAGGGGCGTAAACTACGGACTCGTGGGTATCCTCTGTCGGGACAGTAGTCCCGTGGCAAATCCGCCAAGAACAGAGTTCCCGTGGAGGAAGAACCCCGATGGACACGAGGTGGAGGAGTTCAGCTTTGGAAATGATGGACATGTGGTTACCTGCAAAGGGCAACTGGCTGTTGGGATCGATTGGAGGAATCACCACAGCGGACGAGCTCGCGGTCTTCCTCTTGGGCGCCATCTCGATTCTACCAGCGAGCAGAATGGAGGCGAGTGGCAGAGAGGATTCGGAAGCGGGAATGCAAGAACTAGGGCACGGAAAGCAAAGGCGGCTAAAAGCGTAGCTCTTATGGGATATTCTCGAGCCAGATACCATTTCAAAAAGTGCCCAGTCATCACCCGGCGGTTATTTCCAAAACCAGCATGCCACGTGGTCACCCGGCAGTTATCCCCAGAACACCAATGCGCCACCTCATCACTCGGCCACCATCCTCAAAGTGGCTCGGGCGGCCTGCCGTCACTCGGCGTTGCCTCTAAAACGCTAATTTCGTATTCAGTTGCTCGGCATTACTTCTAAAATGCCGACGTCGACCTCCAGTCACTTGGCGTTGCCTCTAAAACGCTGATTTCGTATTCAGTCGCTCGACATTACTTCTAAAATGCCGATGTCGACCTCTAGTCACTTGGCGTTGCCTCTAAAACGCTGATTTCATATTCAGTCGCTCGGCATTACTTCTAAAATGCCGACGTCGACCTCCCGTCACTTGGTGTTGCTTCTAAAACGTTGTTTTCAAGTTCAGTTGCTTGGCATTACTTCTAAAATGCCGAAGCCGACCTCCAGTCACTCGGCGTTGCTTCTAAAACGTTGATATCACATTCAGTCACTCGGCGTTGCTTCTAAAAACGCAGACACAATCTTCAGTTACTCGGCAGTTACTTCTACAAGCGCTGACACCACTTACAAAGTTACTCGGCAACCATTTCAGAAAACATCAGTTCAATGCTCGAGTATTTCGCTTACTCTTTCAAAGGAATTACACTCAAAAGTAAACGGGGAAGTCATCAAAAGAGAAGCCAAACGTCATTCTTTCATTCAAAGGGAAGTTAATAAACTTGCAAATCAACTCTTCGCGAGTTGATACTCCCCTACTATTACTACATTACATTACTACTACTACACTACGCTATACTACTCTACATTACCACTACATTATTCTAACTATACTATACTATACTAATATCTAAGAAGACCAGTGGCGTCTAGCCACTGGCCCTGCCCCTGCTGCCGCCGCCGCCCTTGGTGCTGCCCTTGCTGCTGCCGCCCTTGGTGCTGCCCCTGCTACCGCCGCCGTCACCGTCCCTGCCGCCATCGCCGCTGCCCCTGCCGCTGCCGCTGCCGTCGCCGTCGCCACCGTCGTCGTCGTCGTCCTCGTCCTCGCTGCCGCCATCAGAGTCCTCCTCATCCGAGGAGTACTCCGACTCATCCGAGCCCTCGAGCCCGGAGCGCTCGACGGCCCGGATGTATGACCAGACTTCCGCGGCTATCCCCTGGGAGTCGTCCGAGTCATCGGACGACGCCGAGGGATAGACGGGAGCCGGAGTTCCCTCGGACTCAGAGGAGAACTCCTCCTCTGAGTATTCCGAGTCACCGAAATCCTCCGATGGAGGAGTCGGTTCGTGCTTGCGCTTGTTGCTCTTGCCCATGGCGGAAGCAGACGGGAGAGAAGAGAAGGAAGCAGTAAAGAACAGTGAAGAGATGTGAAAAAACCAGAGGGGCAACGACGTTATTTATAGAAGGGAAAGGCAACCGCTCACCTCCAACCGCGGTCACTGAACAGTCGCAAAGCATTCAATAGGCACTTCCACCCGTCTGGAGACACGTCAGGCGGCTGACGCCGTTTCATGCAACACTACACCCATTGGGACTCCAGTCAACAGTGCAAAGGATATGATTACACTCGCCGTCCCATCACATTACTACTCAGAAGCCGCCGGCTAAAACACTCAGCGTACCAAGCCGTCCCTTGCCCACACCCATTGGGGGGGACGCCCAGGAATTATCAGTATATTTTTCAAAATGGTCACATCTGTGCAGGGCATGCAGTGAATGCCTCAGGACAAAAATGAGATATCAACAAGAGTTAGAGGGAAGCCAAATATAGCCAGTAGAGTGCAAAATATGGTCAACAGACACGACTTGAAGACTAGACAGAGAACGTCCATCAAATGTCCAATCAGTCACAGAGCAAATAAATTACACTACCTAGCAAGATACGGATGGATTGCGAACTCGGCTGCAAAAGACAAAATACATGCCGACCTCTGAAGCATAATATTGATGACATAGCGCGGATGACATCATGCCAACTTTCTTACAAGCAGAAAGGATAATCTTCAGCAAAAGGACATAAAAAGAAGACCTTCGAGTGAATTATCCTCAAAAATCCACTTGAAGGTCGGGGGCTACACCCATTGGGTGCACCTCTGGTGCACCCCATGGATTATCATTCCAAGCCGAGATAGTGCCGATTTCTAAAGCGTGGGACAAGATTAAAAAAGCCAACCCTCAACCAAAATGAGTGAACACAAATGGAAATGATCTCTACTGAAGACCTTCGAGTAGATTATTTTCTAAAATCTACTCGAAGCTCGGGGGCTACAACCATTGGGTGCACCTCCGGTGCACCCAATGAAGTTCAGAATCCTACAAATTGGAATGCCGACCTCTAAGGCACAGGCACGAAACCAGGTTTTGGTCAACGGGTGATCGGAGCAGGAGAAGACAACAGGAAGCCATCTTTCTTCAAATTACCTGCAAGCTGGACCTGGGATCTTCGGGTTGATTACCTCTAAATTAACCCAAAGACCGGGGGCTTGTGGGGGATAGATATCCCCCGGGTCCACTAAAAGAGTAAAGGACCTCACGAAAGGCCCAAGGGCCCAATAAATCGTAAGGTCATTCTTTCGTGGGCCTGGGGAGAAACAACCAGCGAAGCAGAACGACATGAGGCCGGATTGGTACAAGCCCGGACGGCCCACAGCATCGAGCGAATGACCGCAACAGAGATCCGACTTTCCCGCGCTGGAGCCTCCATGCAACGAAGCCACGCGAGGATAAGTCGGCGAGGGTTACGTAGGGATAATCTCAAGAGGTTCACTATCTTTTGGCTACTTGTTGCTATCTTATCCACGTGTATTGCCCCACGGTCGAGTATATAAGGCCTAGGGGGCACCCCTTCAGAACGATCGACACTTTACTTAGCCACCCACATCAACTCTCTGTATTCTCAATCCAGAGAGCTCTCTTGTAACCACATTCACCAAGCATACTCACCAGGACGTAGGGTGTTACGCATCTCTAAGCGGCCCGAACCTGTAAACCTCGTCCACTGTCCCTCGTGCGATCTGCACGAACCATTTTGCTACAGTTGTCGACACTGTCCTACTCCTAAAACACCTTGAGGGGCAACCCCGGGTGTGCGGTCGGATCCAAAACACCGACAGCTGGCGCGCCAGGAAAGAACTCCGAGCTTCCAAAAAATCCGTTGCCCAGGAGTTAGAGACTGCTCGACTGGCTGCTAAAGCCGCTGAAGAAACTTCTGTTACTCTCAAGGCCCAGCGCGACAAAGCCCTGGACAAGGCTATTCGGGCGGGACGAATCTTGATGAGGAGACCCGGCGTGGTTGTTCCTGAATACATAAGGGCTGACGTGAATGCTACCCCTGATTCCTCGAGTCGCCCTTCTTCGTCGGTCGCTCCTGAGAAAGACATTGTAAAATAGAGAAACATTTTGCGTGCTCCGAGCGCGCGGTTAGCATGATCGAGTATTTGTTAGAGGACATCAGTTTATCATTCGAATGACATAATTACTCTCTCATTGTATCAGAATTTATTAGTTCGTGAGTTGGCAGTAATGACGCATGATGATTATGAAATTTGTTTGCGGGATATAGAAGTCATCCCCTGAATTACATAGGCGCGAGCATGTTGCACCGGTCTTAAGTTGTTGCCAACTTAAGTCGATTGATCCGTTAGTAGGGCATAGTGGTCGCCCTGAGTTAAGTAAGCATTAGCATGTTGCACCGCCTTAAGTCGTCGCCGACTTAAGTCAATTGCTCCGTTTGTAGGGCATAGTGGTCACCCTGGGTTAAGTAAGCGTGAGCATGTTGCACCGCCTTAAGTCATTGCCGACTTAAGTCGATTGCTCCGTTAGCAGGGCATAGTGGTCACCCTGAGTTAAGTAAGCGTTAGCATGTTGCACCGCCTTAAGTCGTCGCCGACTTAAGTCAATTGCTCCGTTTGTAGGGCATAGTGGTCACCCCGGGTTAAGTAAGCGTTAGCATGTTGCACCGCCTTAAGTCATCCTGTGGGGGATAGATATCCCCCGGGTCCACTAAAAGAGTAAAGGACCTCACGAAAGGCCCAAGGGCCCAATAAATCGTAAGGTCATTCTTTCGTGGGCCTGGGGAGAAACAACCAGCGAAGCAGAACGACATGAGGCCGGATTGGTACAAGCCCGGACGGCCCATAGGATCGAGCGAATGACCGCAACAGAGATCCGACTTTCCCGCGCTGGAGCCTCCATGCAACGAAGCCACGCGAGGATAAGTCGGCGAGGGTTACGTAGGGATAATCTCAAGAGGTTCACTATCTTTTAGCTACTTGTTGCTATCTTATCCACGTGTATTGCCCCACGGTCGAGTATATAAGGCCTAGGGGGCACCCCTTCAGAACGATCGACACTTTACTTAGCCACCCACATCAACTCTCTGTATTCTCAATCCAGAGAGCTCTCTTGTAACCACATTCACCAAGCATACTCACCAGGACGTAGGGTGTTACGCATCTCTAAGCGGCCCGAACCTGTAAACCTCGTCCACTGTCCCTCATGCGATCTGCACGAACCATTTTGCTATAGTTGTCGACACCGTCCTACTCCTAAAACACCTTGAGGGGCAACCCCGGGTGTGCGGTCGGATCCAAAACACCGACAGCTGGCGCGCCAGGTAGGGGGTGTGTCGACAATCCAAGCTAGCTCAATGGCCGTCATCTTCTACAGCAAGATCACCCTGCGTCCCGGATCCGTGTTCTGCTTCGGAACAATCTCATTTGTAGCGGATGAAGAAGGAATTCTGCACCGTATCGCGGATCCGCCGGAAAAGAAGTCTCCCCCAACGAACTCCGAAAATACCGGAGAAGCTCAACCTCCAACTCTCCGGATGAGGATCGTCTCCGGAAAGCCGGGGGCCGAGGGCTCGCTGACCCGGAGAACTCCACTGCCTACCTCTCCGAAAAAAAGAGTGGACACAGATCGCAAGAAAGAAGGTAGCCGGGGAGAAGCAAGTTGCTCTTTCCGTTCCTCATGCCTCAAAGGGGAACGGGAAGAAGGTCACCACAACAGCAGCGCCATTCTACCCCGACGTCCTCTTCATCGGGAGAGCGGAGTCGCCTATCGTCTCCGACGACGAGCCGACTGCACCCGGGGAAGAACCGCCTCAACGAGAGTCCCGACGACGGAGGAACCGGCGCAGGAACGTTCGACGACATCATGCGGCCAGAGAGCGGAATCCGGAACAGCCTGTCTCGCGAGACGAGGTCTCGGAGGTAGGAGAAACTCCGGAAGAACGCGTCTTCAGAGAACGAAGGAACTCCCGACGACGTGATCGCCGACGAGCTCAGGAACAGGCTGAGCAAGATGCAAGGCAGCGCTGGGAGAATCCATTCTTCGGGCGCAACCTGAACCCCGACTTCGCCCGAGCTATGAACACGCCGAGCGAAGTCGGAGGAGTACTGGCTCGGATAGCTGAGGGACTTCCTCGGACTCCTGACGCCGAGGGCTACCGACGACTGCTCACCCAGGCGGCCAATCATCTTCTACCGCTTGCTCACCCGCCGAACGATCTACGACACGCCATCAACAGTCGCCGAGACGCGCGAAGCTCCATCAATGCTTCGCGTGAGCGGCGGCATGAGAACGAGATTCGCCGTCGGGAGGAATATGACAGGGATCATGGCATCCCGACTCAGAGCCAAGCCACCAGAACTGAGTCGACAACGGCCTCAACTAGCAGAACCACCCGGGGACGGTTGAGGAACCACAATCACAACTCCCCTCCCCGGGACAGACATCGTCCCCGACGACAGGAGGATACGTGCGGAGTGTCCGCTCTTACTCCGCGCCTTAGGGCCATCCAATGGCCTCCCAACTTCAAGGTATCCAATGTTGACAAATATGAACCTAAGCAGGATCCATGGGGTTGGCTAGCCGTCTACACCACCGCTGCTCGAGCTACCGGGGCGTCCGAAGACGTGATGACCGCGTACTTACCCATTGTCCTTGGTCAAGACGCGCTGCAATGGCTGCGACATCTACCTCGACACTGCATCGACGTCTGGGGCGACTTCAGTCGACGCTTCACCGCCAACTTCCAGTCCCTCTCCGACAAGCCGGCGCAACCGTGGGACCTCAAATCCATCAAGCGCTGGGGGGACGAGACTCTCCGGTCGGACCTCAAAAGGTTTCAGACCATGAGAAATCGTATCCCCGAGGTCACGGAGGCGGCCGTGATCGAGGACTTCTACAGAGGATCCAATGACTCGGCTTTCGTCCGAGCCATACTACAGAGGGCACCGACTACCTCCGAGGAGCTGTTCCGGGAAGCCGACCTCTACATCACCGCCGACGAGCGAGCCTAGGACCTCATCGGAGGAGCAAAGCCCGCATCGGCAGCACCACGACGCGACACGAACCAGCAACCCGACAAACGATGGGAGAAGAGGCCTCGCGAAGAAGTGCACGCCGCCGGACCACCTGCCTCTCGCGCCCGAGGAGGACCTCGTGGAGGCGAACGCACGTTGGACGACATCCTCGACGCCCAGTGCCCGTACCACAAGGACATGCGCCACACTCTTCGTAATTGCCGAGACTTCAAGCATTCCGTTGGACACGGCCGACCCTTCCAACCTCTACCTCCTCCTCCGCCGAGGGGAGGACCAGATGAACCACGACAACCCCATCGGCAGGAGGAGGGAGGAGGAGGAGCTTTCCCACGCGTTGACAGGGAGGTCAACGTCATCTTCGGCGGACACGGATCGCAGGAGAACAGAAGACAGTAAAAGCTCAACGATCGCCAGATACTGGTGGCGACCACCGGCCCTCCCGCCCCATACCGGTGGTCGGAGCACCCGATCACCTTCACTCGGGTAGATCAATGGCTCAACTTTGACCATCCGGGCAAATACCCGCTTCTCATCGATCCGGTGATCCAAGAGAGCCGGGTGAAGAAGGTGCTAGTGGACGGGGGGAGCAGCATCAACGTCACCTTCCCCCGGACACTCCAAGGCTTGGGAGTTCACCTCAAAGAGCTCCACGAGTCGGACACTCCTTTCTTCGGCATCGTGCCGACGAAAGGGGAATACCCGCTGGGCCACATCTACATGCCAGTCACCTTCGGAACTCCGGAGAACTACAGAACCGAGTTCCTGAGGTTTGAAGTGGCGAACTTCGACTGCGGGTACAACGCAATCATCGGGAGGCCTGGATTGGCCAAGTTCATGGCCATTCCGCATTACACATACATGATACTGAAGATGCCAGGACCGCAAGGGATCATAACCGTGCGCGCCGACTTCCAAGGCGCCGCAGAGTGTTTCCGAGTGGCTATTCAAGCAGCCCTCACCACCAAGCCATCGACGGCTCCCTCCACACTGGCGAACTCTAAGCCTGAGGAGGACCTCGCAGTACCGACAAGCGAAGCTCAGACCGCGACCTCTATGCGGCCGACTGAAGAAACCAAGAGAATCAACCTGGGGTTCGCTGATGAGCGCAAGACGGCTATCATCAGCTCCAGCTTGGATGACAAATAGGAAAGCGCGCTCATCCGGTTTCTGCAAGATAACCGAGATGTATTCGCATGGCAACCTGCGGATATGCCGGGAGTCCCAAGAGAACTGGCCGAGCACAAACTGAAGGTTTATCCCCAGGCAAGGCCGATTCGGCAAAAATTACGTCGTTTCACGCCCGACAAGAGAGAGGCCATTCGCACTGAGTTAGCTCGCTTGGTCGCAGCTGGATTCATTAGAGAAGTGTTACATCCCGAGTGGTTAGCCAACCCTGTTCTTGTACTCAAAAAGAATAAAGTGGATTGGCGCATGTGTGTTGATTATACTGATCTCAACAAACACTGTCCGAAGGATCCTTTCGGGCTCCCGAGGATAGACCAGGTGGTGGACTCCACCGCTAGATGTTTTATGCTGTCTTTCCTGGATTGCTATTCTGGATACCATCAGATTAGTCTGGCAAAGGAAGATGAAGAAAAAACGGCATTCATTACTCCGTTTGGTGCTTTCTGTTATACCTCCATGCCGTTTGGCCTCAAAAACGCTGGAGCAACTTACCAGAGAGCCATTCAAACATGCTTAGCCGATCACTGGGGCAAGCGTGTGGAAGCCTACGTGGATGATGTGGTAATCAAAACACAGGACTCAAAAAACTTCATCGAAGACTTGCAACTGGTTTTCAGCAGTCTGAGGCGGTATAGATGGAAGCTTAATCCTGAGAAATGTGTTTTCGGGGTACCAGCCGGAAAGTTGCTCGGGTTTATCGTCAGCCACCGGGGAATTGAGGCTAATCCAGATAAGATTGAAGCTATCATGAAGATGGAAGCACCTCGATCGCAGAAGAAGGTTCAGCGACTTACTGGATGTATGGCAGCTCTAAGCAGATTTATATCCAGGCTAGGAGAAAAAGGTTTGCCATTTTACAAGTTACTCAAGAAGGTGAATAAGTTTCAATGGACTTCAGAAGCACAAGAAGCTCTAGATGCTCTGAAAAAATTCTTGACAACACCACCAGTACTGAAACCACCCCGGCGAGCTACGTCAACTCAACCAGCTGAAGATTTGCTACTGTATATCTCTTGCACGACTCACGTGGTAAGCACCGCGTTGGTAGTCGAGTGAATAGAAGAAGGACATGCCTATCCAGTACAACATCCTGTCTACTTCATTAGTGAAGTCCTAGGCCCCTCGAAGAAAAAGTACCCTCAAGTTCAGAAGCTATTATATGCAGTACTTCTAACTGCCCGCAAGCTGCGTCACTACTTTGACGACCACAAAGTCATAGTAGTTACAAGTTTTCCAATAGGGGATATTCTTCACAACAAGGAAGCCATCGGTCGAATAGCCAAGTGGGCCTGTGAGCTGGGATCTCATGACATCGAGTTCCGACCTCGCACTGCCATCAAAACTCAAGCACTGGTTGATTTCGTATCAGAGTGGACTGAACAGCAAGTACCAGACAACCCGGTGACTACAGAAGTATGGCGAATGTATTTTGATGGCTCACTGAAGCTGCAGGGAGCAGGAGCAGGGATTCTCTTCACTGCGCCTGGAGGCGAACACCTCAAATACGCCCTCCAGTTGCTATTCCCAGCCTCCAACAATGCAGCCGAGTATGAAGCTTTGATCCATGGATTGAACATTGCCATATCGTTGGGCGTCAAAAGATTAATGGTATACGGAGACTCTCTGGTAGTCATCAGTCAGATAAACAAGGAGTGGGATTGCTCACGCGATTCAATGGGAAAATACTGCACTGCCGTCCGAAAGCTGGAAGATAAATTCGAGGGTCTAGAATTTCATCATGTAGAAAGAGATCGGAACACAGCAGCCGATGTACTGTCCAAGCTAGGGTCTAGTCGAACTCAGGTCCCACCCGGAGTTTTCGTGCAAGAAATTCTGCAGCCAAGTATCTCAATGGATCAAACAGAAGAGTGCAACATCATAGATCAACCCGAGTCAGACCCTGATGACTGGAGAAGGCCGATCATTAAGTATATAAAGAATGAAGAAGAACTAGACGACAGAAATTTGGTAGAGCGCATTGCAAGACAGTCGGCTCACTATACACTTATTGGGGAGACATTATACAGAAGGGGTGCATCAGGCGTCTTCATGAGGTGCATTCTCCCGTCCACTGGGAAGCAACTTCTGGAGGAAGTCCATGCTGGGCAATGTGGAATACATGCAGCCTCCAGAACACTAGTCGGGAAGGTCTTCAGGTCAGGATTCTATTGGCCAACAGCAAAGAACGATGCAGCCGAGTTAGTTCAAAGGTGCGAAGCCTGCCAATACTTGTCAAGGCAACAACACATGCCAGCACAGCAACTGCAGACCATACCAGTAACTTGGCCTTTCGCATGCTGGGGACTGGATATGATTGGACCTTTCAAGAAAGCTCAAGGGGGATACACTCATGTATTGGTAGCAATTGACAAATTCACTAAATGGATAGAGTTCAAGCCCATTGCCTCTTTAACCTCTGCTAAGGCCGTGGAATTCATACAAGACATAATATTCAGATTCGGGATACCAAACAGCATCATAACTGATTTAGGATCCAACTTCACAAGTTCAGAATTCTTTGACTTCTGCGAGCAAAAGAGCATTCAGATCAAGTATGCATCTGTAGCCCATCCAAGAGCCAACGGGCAAGTTGAGCGAGCCAACGGGATGATATTGGATGCACTCAGGAAAAAGGTCTTCGATAAGAATGAAAAATTCGCAGGAAAGTGGATAAGGGAATTACCCTATGTCGTTTGGAGCCTAAGAACCCAACCTAGCCGAGCTTTGCATGGAAACACTCCTTTCTTCATGGTCTATGGGTCGGAGGCAGTGCTACCTGCTGATCTCAAGTTTGGGGCTCCAAGGCTGATCTTTGAAAGCATAGCAGAAGCTGAGGTCACCAGGCTGGAGGACATAGATGTACTTGAGGAAGAACGGCTAAACGCAGTAATCCAAGCAGCAAGGTACCAGCAGACTCTAAGGCGCTATCACAACAAGGCTGTGCGACAACGATCCTTCTCAGTAGGAGATCTCGTCCTCCGCCGAATTCTAACGGGGGAGGGACGACACAAGTTATCACCTTTATGGGAAGGACCCTTCGTGGTAGCAGAAGTCACTCGGCCCGGATCGTATCGCCTCACTCAGATGGATGGCACAAAAGTTGGAAACTCCTGGAACATAGAACACCTCAGAAAGTTTTATCCCTAGCTGTATCTCAAAACTGCTGGGATGATGATGTACTCTGTAAAGTGGAAATATGTCATCAGTAAAAAAGAGGTTTCAAGGATACTCAGTTCATTTACGATTGACTTGCATTCTTACTTAACTCAGGGTGACCACTATGCCCTGCTAACGGAGCAATCGACTTAAGTCGGCAATGACTTAAGGCGGTGCAACATGCTCACGCTTACTTAACCCGGGGTGACCACTATGCCCTACAAACGGAGCAATTGACTTAAGTCGGCGACGACTTAAGGCGGTGCAACATGCTAACGCTTACTTAACTCAGGGTGACCACTATGCCCTGCTAACGGAGCAATCGACTTAAGTCGGCAATGACTTAAGGCGGTGCAACATGCTCACGCTTACTTAACCCGGGGTGACCACTATGCCCTACAAACGGAGCAATTGACTTAAGTCGGCGACGACTTAAGGCGGTGCAACATGCTAACGCTTACTTAACTCAGGGCGATCACTATGCCCTACTAACGGATCAATCGACTTAAGTTGGCAACAACTTAAGACCGGTGCAACATGCTCGCGCCTATGTAATTCAGGGGATGACTTCTATATCCCGCAAACAAATTTCATAATCATCATGCGTCATTACTGCCAACTCACGAACTAATAAATTCTGATACAATGAGAGAGTAATTATGTCATTCGAATGATAAACTGATGTCCTCTAACAAATACTCGATCATGCTAACCGCGCGCTCGGAGCACGCAAAATGTTTCTCTATTTTACAATGTCTTTCTCAGGAGCGACCGACGAAGAAGGGCGACTCGAGGAATCAGGGGTAGCATTCACGTCAGCCCTTATGTCTTCAGGAACAACCACGCCGGGTCTCCTCATCAAGATTCGTCCCGCCCGAATAGCCTTGTCCAGGGCTTTGTCGCGCTGGGCCTTGTGAGTAACAGAAGTTTCTTCAGCGGCTTTAGCAGCCAGTCGAGCAGTCTCTAACTCCTGGGCAACGGATTTTTTGGAAGCTCGGAGTTCTTTGATAGTAGCATCCTTTGCTGATATCAACTGCTTGAGCCGAGTTACCTCATCCATGGATTCCTGCAGCTTACGACGTTGGAGGTCTAATTCTTCCATGGTGAAGCGATGACTTCTCTCCAAGATAGTCAGCGAATTGCTAGAATCACGATACAACCTGTCAAGATTGTCACGAGAAGCAGCAAGGATACGCTTTTCTTCCTGCGAGCAAAAGTCAGTTCCTTCAAAAACCAAGCAAGTAATAGGAGCACAGCAAGGCAAGGCACAGTTTTGTATATTACCTTTTCAGAATCAAGCTGAGCATGAAGGGAAGAATTCAGGGCATTGGCGTCATCTAAAGCAGCAGAAACTTGACCCAGTTCAATTTGGCCCTGAGAGTACTTCTCCTCAAAATCAGTGCACCGCTGAGCCAATTCAGCCAGATCTCGGCAGTGTTTTTCCTCAAGAATTGAAACCTGCCGAGTCACTCCTAACGAGAGATAATCAAACAAAATGGGGTCAGAAGGTAAGGCAGTCCACAACGAAGACAGAGAGAAGCAAAAAAGCACTAACCAGCGTTGGTTGCCTCCAATTCAGAGACGCGACGTTGAAGTGACACTGGATTCCAACATGCAAGAGATGAAGCTACCTCTGGGGTGGAAGCACCCTGAAGCCTCAGCTGGCTAGCCATCCCATCCACCAAAGCCTGATGAGGAAAACAGACGAGTGTGACGACAGCAGTTTAGGCAATGTAAAAGTCAAGTTAAAATACATCACAGTACCTGGAGGTTGGAGAAGAACGAAGGGATTCCCAAATCAGGAGAAATCAGTTGATAAGCAGATGTAAAGCCACCACTCGGAGCAGTTTGCAACGAATTAGCAGAGATCAATTCAGTACCTTCAACAGAGCCCAACACTCGGTCAGCAGGGATGCTGCCCTCTAAAGCGATTCCCTGATCCAAACTCTGGGCTACCACCATACAGCCAGAGTGTGGAGGAGATCCCGCGTGAACGTCCATGGAGGTACAGGAAGGAGACCCTGCTCGGGCATCCTCGGGGGCTGGGTCATAGTTGGCACTGCCCATTTGAGCCGAATCATCCCCGGCAGCACCCTCGGGGGCTGGGCAGTGGCTTACACTCTCCACCTGAGCTAAGTCATCCCCGGCGACACCCTCGGGGGCTGGGCATGTGACAGCACCACTCTTGAGGTCCAAGCTCTCTGCAGTAACCACTTCTAAGGTTGATGGGCCCTCATCTACCTCCATAGGACCAGGACGATTCAAGTCAGTCTCCCGGCCCTCAAGACCGCGCTCTAAGGTCGACGAGGCACGGGATGACCTCAACCCAGCATCGGGCACGTCAGCACAAGCCTCCATTGCACCATCATCCACTGGCTCTGATAACAAGTCCTCTGGAACCATATCCTCAAGAGTTTGATCGAAGTTGGCCAGAGACAGTTCTTGTAGACCAATGAGGGCAGACAAAGCAGGAGAGGGAACTCCACTACTCTCACCACTGGCGATGAACTGCCGACTGTTCTTTCGAGTTAAAGGAACCTCATTCTCTTCCCCCTCGTCATCCACACCGACAACACAAGCAGCACACCCATTGGGGTCAGCAACAGGTGGAGCACCCACATTGGGACCAGTAGCAGTTTGGGTACACCCATTGGGGTCAGCGTCAGTAAGTCCAATCGCAGGCACTTCTTCAGCAGCAGGAACTGAGGTACCAGCGTCCTCATCAAAACTGGATACTCGCCGGAGGCGTCTTCTTTTCTTCTTTTGCTCATCAGCAGAAGGCTCAGGCTGATTGGTTCGGCTAGGGCGCCTCGGGCGAGTACTGACAGGTTTCTGAACATCCAAAGTTGTATCAACTTCTGTGAGGGGCACCACTGCCAATGTACCAGCAGGAGCAGCGTCGGAAGAATCCTCAGCTAGCAGATCAAGCATGGCATTTATATCTGCATCACTAGGGTTCAGGGGCGCCTCAAAATGGACTTGCCGTTCGTCATCAGGAATCTCCCCAAGTGAAGCAACCAAAGCACTAACTTCTTCAGCAGAGGGTCGCATTCTAAGGCCCAAATTGCCATCAGTCACAGGTGGATTTGACACGAAAAGGGTGAAGGCTTTGACAGGAGGCAAGTTCCAGGCCGAGTACGCCACCGGAGCACCAACATTGGACACCTTGCCCCTGAGAATCATTTCCAGTCGGCTCACCAAGTCTGCAGAAGGGATTCTCCTGTTGGTAACCCGAGTTGAGTCGGCTAGCCCTCGATACAGATAAGCTGGGTAGACCCTGTCTTTCAGTGGCCGAATGTTCTTGAAAACGAAGTCAGCGACGACAGCTTCAGCAGTTAGACCTCTCTCTTTCAGCAGTCCAACTTCAGCTAGCAACACACCCGCTTCAGCTACCTCCTCATCTGTGGGAGACTCGGTCCAGCTTGGGGTGCGAACGTCTGGCTGTCTTCCCGACCGGGAGGGGAGAGAATTTCCATAATTATCGACTATGAACCACTCTAGATGCCATCCCTTAATATTGTCTTTAAGGGGAATCACAAGATACTCAGTCTTCCGTCCGCGGCACATCTCCAAACTAGCACCTCCGACCAACTGATGTTGTCCCCCGGCCATCCCAGGGCGACAATGATACAGGTATTTCCATAAGCCGAAATGCGGCAGCACGCCAAGAAAGGCTTCACATAAGTGAACGAAGATGGAGATTTGCAGAATTGAGTTAGGGTTCAGATGGGTCAGGTTAATGTGGTAGAAATCAAGGAGACCGCGGAAAAAGGGAGAGATGGGAAGGCCAAGGCCGCGGAGAAGAAAAGGGGCATAAACTACAGACTCGTGGGTATCCTCTGTCGGGACAGTAGTCCCGTGGCAAATCCGCCAAGAACAGAGTTCCCGCGGAGGAAGAACCCCGATGGACACGAGGTGGAGGAGTTCAGCTTCAGAAATGATGGACATGTGGTTACCTGCAAAGGGCAACTGGCTGTTGGGATCGATTGGAGGAATCACCACAGCGGACGAGCTCGCGGTCTTCCTCTTGGGCGCCATCTCGATTCTACCAGCGAGCAGAATGGAGGCGAGTGGCAGAGAGGATTCGGAAGCGGGAATGCAAGAACTAGGGCACGGAAAGCAAAGGCGGCTAAAAGCACAGCTCTTATGGGATATTCTCGAGCCAGATACCGTTTCAAAAAGTGCCCAGTCATCACCCGACGGTTATTTCCAAAACCAGCGTGCCACGTGGTCACCCGGCAGTTATCCCCAGAACACCAATGCGCCACCTCATCACTCAGCCACCATCCTCAAAGTGGCTCGGGCGGCCTGCTGTCACTCGGCGTTGCCTCTAAAACGCTAATTTCGTATTCAGTTGCTCGGCATTACTTCTAAAATGCCGACGTCGACCTCCAGTCACTTGGCGTTGCCTCTAAAACGCTGATTTCGTATTCAGTCGCTCGGCATTACTTCTAAAATGCCGACGTCGACCTCCAGTCACTTGGCGTTGCCTCTAAAACGCTGATTTCGTATTCAGTCGCTCGGCATTACTTCTAAAATGCCGACGTCGACCTCCCGTCACTCGGTGTTGCTTCTAAAACGTTGTTTTCAAGTTCAGTTGCTTGGCATTACTTCTAAAATGCCGAAGCCGACCTCCAGTTACTCGGCGTTGCTTCTAAAACGTTGATATCACATTCAGTCACTCGGCGTTGCTTCTAAAAACGCAGACACAATCTTCAGTTACTCGGCAGTTACTTCTACAAGCGCTGACACCACTTACAAAGTTACTCGGCAACCATTTCAGAAAACATCAGTTCAATGCTCGAGTATTTCGCTTACTCTTTCAAAGGAATTACACTCAAAAGTAAACGGGGAAGTCATCAAAATAGAAGCCAAACGTCATTTTTTCATTCAAAGGGAAGTTAATAAACTTGCAAATCAACTCTTCGCGAGTTGATACTCCCCTACTATTACTACATTACATTACTACTACTACACTACGCTATACTACTCTACATTACCACTACATTATTCTAACTATACTATACTAATATCTAAGAAGACCAGTGGCGTCTAGCCACTGGCCCTGCCCCTGCTGCCGCCGCCGCCCTTGGTGCTGCCCTTGCTGCTGCCGCCCTTGGTGCTGCCCCTGCTACCGCCACCGTCACCGTCCCTGCCGCCATCGCCGCTGCCCCTGCCGCTGCCGCTGCCGTCGCCGTCGCCACCGT